>CM053759.1:13961257-14040208 GCA_028658305.1 Pachyuromys duprasi | reverse complement strand
TAAATAAATAAATAAATAAATAAGCAAATCTTAAAAAATAAAACCTGGCTGAGTGTTGGTGGCACATGCCTTTAATCCCAGCACATGGGAGTTTGAGGCCTGCCTGGTCTACAGAGTGAGTTCCAAGACAGACAAAGCTACACAGAGAAACCATGCCCAGAAAAACCTAAACAAACAAACAAATAAATACTTTTAAATAAGTACATACACTTTGTTTGTTTTGGTTTTTTTTTTCTGTCACAGGGTTTCTCTGTGTTGCCTGGACTCGCTTTGTAGACTAGCCTAGCCTCAAACACACAGATATCTGCCTGCCTCTGCCTCCCTGAGCACTGAGATTACAGGTGTGTGTGTGCACCCAAAACTAAGTACATACACAATGTGCAATAAATTTACAGTGCTGTGAGAGTAAAGGAGAAAAGGCAGTACTTTAAAAAATGGGACAACTGAAGATTTTTTTTTCATCAACACGAAGAACAAGAAAAGAAAAGGAAATGCCCTGCCCATAAGAAATACTTCTGGGAGGAATGACCCACCAGGACATAAAAACAGTGCTGTCTCACTCACCTACTCCTTAACATTCCCTGGACACAGCAGCCACAGTAAATCTATCTCCCACAGGGGCCTTGCTCATGAAAGTCTACTCATTAAAAGCTGGGTTACAAATTACAATCAAATCCACCTATTTGATCTGTGACTATAAAATTAATCACTGAAGGTAGTTATTACATGAATAGTGTCATTCAAAATAAGCCTGGGAGTTTTAAAACAGGCTTATAAGAGTTTCTGTTGGCATGACCCGAATATCCCGACTGAAACAGAAGAGAGACTTTACCATCAACCGGTGTGATACAGGTCAAGTTCAAGGATGTCAGCCGAAAAGCAAAGCCCAGACAGGAAAGATGGCACTTACTGAGGAGCTCTGAGGTCAGTTTAGGAGAAACAGCAGAGACTTTAAGCAGGCTGCTGCTGTTATTTTCTACCTTTATTTTAGCATTTATGTGGAAGTCGGAGGACAACTTGTGAGAGTCTGTTCTCTCCTTCCACCTGTGGGTCCTGGGACTGAACTCAGGTCAAAAGGCTTGGCAGCAAGCTCCTTTATCCACTCAGCCATCCCATCAGCCCGCAGCAATAAACTGAGAAGTTATACCAAACACCCCCAGTATTCCCTATTTATAATTCACAGAACAACTGTAAGGGCCAGGAAACAAAGGTCAACACGGTCAGGTAGCTCAGCCTAAGACATAGTTGAGAATGTAACACAAGCGAAGCCCAAGCGAAAAGAGGAGGGACTGGTCCAAAGCCTCCGACCAAATTGACAAAAGCAAAGCCTGTGAGGGAACTGCAGCTGAGCCCAGGACCACGGTCTGCGCTTCCTGAGCTGAGAATCAATGATGAAAGGGATATTTAAGGACACGGACACACTTGGCAGAACACACTGTCATAGGGTGGCCCTGCAGGCAGACAATCAACTGAGAAACAGCTCTAGAAAGGGCTCTTGCTGACATGTGAAACAGGGCTGACGGTACCAAGTATCAAGGGTGCCTTCAAGCTGCTCAAGCCCTTAGATGGAGGTGCCCTTGTTGAACAAAGACAATTAACAGTGCACTGGTATCATGTAAGGCCACACTGTAATCATGTCTGGACATAGATAAAATGTGAACACTGTCCAAGACACAGGAACAAGCCAACACTCCCCCTCGGAACTGGCTTGTGACTACTGTTCCTTTACCAATCACAGTATTAGCCTCACTGTACCAAGATACCAAGTCATAGAATCCTTGTCATTTGTTTGTTTGTTTTGAGACAGGGTTTCTCTGTGTAGCCCTGGCTGTCCTAGAACTCACTCTGTAGACCAGAGTAGATCTTGCTACCTCTGCCTCCCAAATGCTGGGATTGAAGGCATGAACCACCATGCCCAGCCTTTTTTTTCCTAACCCTCAAAAACACCTAACACAAGGCATCTCCCACAATAAATCCCTCTGACATCTCGTGAGCCATCTCACAGACTCCCCGTGGAATGTGGGTTCTCTCCTGTAATTCGGAGCACTCCCAGATTTGTTCAGCTATGGCTGCGCTCCTGTGTGGTCTGGATGGGGGACCCCAGTCAGGACGGGCGTTCCTTTTAGGGCAGTGGCAATGAAAACGGATGGATGGAATGTGTATGACATTCCCAATCAGAACGGAGAGAATGGGTAATAGTCAATATAAGAAAAGGAGAGGAAAATGGGGATGGTTTGTAAAATGTTTGCTGGGCAAACATGAGAACATCCAATCCCCAGGTGCATGGAAAAGCCAACAGCAGCAGCACACCCCTGTAATTACAGCACTGGACATACAGAGACAGAAGAAAACCAGCGGAGCTGCAGAATAAGAGGGGGTTGCCCAGATGGCTCAGCAGGCAAAGGCACTTTCAAGCAAGCCTGGTGACCTGAGTTTGATCCCCAGAACCCACATGGTTCAAGGAGAGAACCAACTCCTACAAATTTTCCTCAGACCTTCACATGTAAGTTGTTGTTTGCACAGACAGATATAAATGAATAAACAAATAAAAGTGAGTAAAACAATTTCCAAAATAAGTAAATAATATAAGGTGGAGACGGGCCAGTGAGGAGGCTTAGCAGGTAAAAGAGCTTGTGCCATAACCCTGACATCCTTAGTTCAAGCTCCAGATTCGTGCATGGAAAGAGAACTAGACTCCCAAAAGTTGTCATGATCTCTACATGTGTACTGTGTCACAGGTTTGCCCAGAGGAAGTGGCAGTGTAGGAAAGGAAGAGAGAGACACGGGGTGGGGGGACGGGACTCATATGAGAGAGAGATAGAGAGACAGAGAGGGAGGACTCCACACCATTTGGGAGAGCACACATCAACCAAGTGAAATGCTATGAACTTAGAATATGTCTAGTTAAAGTCATTCTTTCATCTACAGACTGAATAAAGAGGCAAACATTTAGTAGTCCATTAGCAAAATGAAAATTACAATGTCTGGATCCCACCTTAGCCCAAGGATTATGATACCTAAGAATTTCCCGAGTGATTCCAACCCACAGCAAGTGCTGAGGATCCCCGCCTTCCAGTGTCTGTGGCTGAAGCCTGGGGGGACACAGAGGAGGTGCAGTGGTGTAGTGAGGAGGCAGAAGCTTCAGGGCAGAGGCAGAGAAACGGGGCGGAGGGCGAGTTCAAATGGAGTGATTCCCAGATACATTGACAGTTACAAAAGGGACAAAAGGGACGAAAGGGGGCCCCAGATGGCTCAGCAGTGATGAGCACCCGTTGCGGGTGAAGAAGACTGGGTTCAGTCCCCCACATCCCTGTCAGGAGGCTCATAACCACCTGTGACTCCAGTGCCAGGTTACCCAGAGCCCTCCTCTGCCCTTCCAGAGCAGCTGCACGCACATGCACACCCACATACTACAGTTAAGGAGTGACAGAAACCAGAACTCTCTTGAGGTGTGGTTTTATCTCACTACATACCCTTAGCTGGCCTAGAACTGGTGATCCTCCTGCAGCTGCCTCCAAAATGCTGGGATTACAGATGTGCACACACCCGACACAGGCAGGGATTTCCAAATGGTTTAAGTAAGTGGGAAACACAAGCAAGTGGTAAAGGCTGTTCTGCATTAGCAAAACCCCCATGAAGGAGGCTTGCAGTCTACGTCCCCAGAGGATGCAAGAATAACAACCAGGCTGTTCAGAGGGGCAGCTGTGTGGCCGGCTTCTGGAGAGGGATTCTTCAGTGTTTCCTGCCTGCTGTCCCCACTTTGCCACCCGTAAGGTGTCCCTTTGAGCAGGAAGTGATGCCTAGGTGTCCCTGTGAAATCACAAGGCAGATAAATCATGGAGGCAGTGAGGAGTCTAAGCTCAAGGGTTCCATCCTAACCTTTTCTCTAGTGAGGTTAGAACATCTGAACATGCATGACTCTTTGGAAGGTGATGAGAATTTTCTAGTTGATAACAGTGGTGGCCACCTAATGTTTTAAGACAGTGTCTCATGTGTCCAAGGCACGCCTCACTGTGTAAAGGTGGGTGACTTGAACTGCTGATCTCCTGCTTCTGCCCCATGGGTGCTGGAATTACAGGTGTGCGCAGTTAGCTGAGGACTGCAGCTGCAGTGCTGAGGACTGACCCCAGGGATCCGCGTGCGCTGGGAAAGCACTTAGCAATGAAGCTAATCTGCAGGCAGGCTGTGAAATAGTTTAAATGTAGCCTAACAACACGGAACTGTAGACTTAGTCAGGGGTAAAATTGTGGGCTGGAAAGAGGGCTCAGTGGTAAAGAGACCTTGTTGCTCCTGCAAAGGACTGAAGTTTAACTCCCAGCACCCACAGGAGGACTCACAAATACCTGTAACTCCATTTCCAGGAGCTCTGACCCCTCTTCTGACCTACCAGGGCACGAGGCATGTGGGTGGTACATAGACATACATGCAGGCAAAACACTCATGCATATAAAATAAGTAATTCTTTAAATTTTTAATTCAAAATTTTAAATGGGTAAAATGGTAAAACTTACGTTACTTTATGTCACTTTGAGTGGATGGTAGAGCATTTGAAATATGCCTGAACAAAGCTGTTTTGTTTCAAGTGGGAACAAGGCAGCCACAGGGGCAGCAAGCACAGAAATGGTCTAAAGAACCACAGACTATACAACTGGGACATAGCTCAGTTAGAGGGGCACATCCCTGCCATGGGCTTAATTAATCCTCTTTACTGGGGAAGAGGGGCTGTAAAGTTTTTTTAAGGGTCAGAAATCATATAACCCCTCCATCTCAAATATCCTTATTTTCTCATTTCAAAGAAAAAGTTAAATGGAGACTCAGATTAAATCACTTACCAGATTCATCTATAGTAAAAACTAGGCAAATAAAACAAAAAAGAGGGAGGGGACCACTAGCTTTTGCAAAGGCTTCACCCACCTTCCAGTCTCCAGAGGTGTGGTCCTCAGCAGGACTCTTGCCGCTGCCCATATTACCCGGTGATCTCGCCCACACATCTGCACCAGCCTACACCTTGTGTCTTCTTCACCATCTATTCCAGACACAGCTTGGACCCTTTTTCCAGTGGATCTTGCTGTATGCCTCTCCCCTAGCCCCACCTCTCTCCTTGCCCCGCCGCTCCCCTAACCCCGCCTCCTGGACTTCAAAATCTTGAAGGACTCATCTCCAGTCCTTACACATCTTCACTCACACAAACCAGCACTAATCTGCCATCATTCTGGGCACATCACGCTTTCACTCAGTCTTTCTGAAAGCCACATGAGTGTTGCAAGTCTGCAGTCCCAGCACTGGAGAGGTGAAGGCAGGAGGATCAGGAGGTCATCTTCATCTACTGAGTGAGCTGGGGCCAGCCTGGACTGAAAGACTGTTTAGAAAAAGTAAAGTCAGCCTGGCAAGACGGCCCAAAGGATCCTGCCACCAAGCCTGAGGTCCCAAGTTAGAGACCAGACACCTACACGGTAGGAGAGAACCGACCTCCACGAGTGCTATGGCACACACAGTGTGGCAGCCTGAGCGTGAACAGCCCTCCTGTGGGCTCACATGTCTGAATATTTGATCCCCAGTTGATGGAACTCTTTGGGAAGGATTAAGAAGTACAGCCCTACTGGAAGATGTGTGTCACTTAGGGTGAGCTTTGAGGTTCCATTTTCAGTATACGCGCTGTGTTTGTGCATCTAGGTGTGAGCTCTTGACTGCTCCTCCTGTGCCTCACCACTTTGGGTACTGCCATGCTCCCCAAATAAACCCTTTCTCCTAAGTTGCCTTGGTCACAGTGTTTCATCACAGAAAGAGAAAACTAATTCACACAACTAAATAATTAATAAATAAATGTAGGTTTTTTTAACAAAAACTTTAAGGAAAAAAAAGTAAATCCATGAAAGAAATAAAATGCCTACAGAGCAAAACCCTTCCTCAAAAAGCCAAAACCAGGGGATGGCAGGATGGCTCAATAAGAAAAGGCTACTCAAGGTGAAAAAACAGGGAGAAAAACCTTTCACAGCAATAAATCCCATTGTAAAGAGAAAAAATACAAAAGAAAATTATTTTCCCAGATCATACCAAGTTCAAGTAGGACTATCAACCATTTGCTGGGACTTTAATTCTGAATATATGGCCACTGTTTTTGTTCTGGGGAGCTGGTTGTTATTGTTTGTTATAAATTAAGGAATGTTCTTGTGTGTATGTGATACTAGGGATTCAGTCCAGGAATCCTGCATGCTAACCAACCTATCAAAGTTAGACCCAGTTAATAAGTTGGGAGGGCAGCTGTTGATTTCCATTTTTTTGTAGGGGTTGGAGGCTGACCACATACCTGAAATAGTCTTTCTGCCTCAACATCCCAAGTTCTGGGAATACAAGTATGAGCCACACATGCCAGGCTCAGTTAATACATTTTAATAGCTGAAAACTTAAATCGCTTTTCTGGAAAGTGTTTGTGTGCTTTTCGCCTTACTGTCCACCAGAGGGTGCTCTGACTCTATTATAACTAAGACGGCAGCAAGAAATCTAAAACTTGGTGTGCAGGATCTTTACATGTGGGATATAAAGTTATACGTAACAATCAGATCACAGAGACTTCAAATATTCTCATAGTAAGCAGTTATCAAATATCCAGGTGGCTAAGAACTCTAACGTACAGAAACCGACTCACTTTAATATGCAAACAAGTTACACAGCCGCCTTGAAATCATACAGAAAATGTGTATTGTGATTCAGTGTATGGTGAAGCCTAAAACGGCACCTGGCTGACAAGCTCCTTGCTGACGCTGATGCTGCTGACCCACAAACCATCACCTAGAGCATTGCGAACTAAGTTAAGAACACAATACATTTCCACCTAACTCATAAAAGAAAGTGAAGTGACTGTAATCCGGAGCACAAGCATTTGGGGAGATGTCCACACAACCCTGCACCCTCAAATTCCTCAGTGAGTGCTCTCTGGAGTGGTCACTTCTCTTTCACCTATAAAACCTGCAGGAGCCTCCGATGGGCAAGTGCCCTGTAGTCCCCACCACTGCTCCTACATCTGTGCCCAGGCCCCTCAGAAGGCAATGAAGACAAAACGTGTGACCCATGAGGAGCCTAACACATTCTGGATGGGGCTATGTAGTAGAGCACTCTACTGCGTGCACAAGTTGTTTTTCTATTCCCAGCGCATGTGCACACACACAAAGGAAAAGGGGTAGGGGGCTTACAAGACTTAGTTACCTTACAACAACAAAACCTTGGGTGACTCATACAGAAACGAGTCTCAAGAGTGTCAGATAGAGGAGGGAAGTTCTGGGGTAAGTCGAATTCACTGAAGCAGGTATACTAATAGGTTGATTTGAGCAGCAGGACCCAGAAAACATTCTGTGGTGCCACAGGCTTGTCATCCCAGTACTGAGGGCATAAAGATATGGGGATCCCTGGGACTAGCTGGCCAGCCAGGTCAGCCTCTGTCTCAAAGGAACTGGGCAGCATGACTGAGGCTAACACCCAAGACTCCCCATGACCTACACACACACAGATGCTTTTAAAATTAAAACTATATGTAGTGTACTTACAACGCACCGGATGAGTAAAAAGTTCAAGGCTTGACAACTATTCAGGCAGTAACACTTAGGGAAACAGGCAGCTCAGTCTTGAGAGGCTCACAACTGCACTTTGGAGAGTATTGTCCTTTTCCTCAGGGCCCATCTCTTTTCATGCCCACACTTGCTTACATCCATACTCATACTGCCTCAATGAAAGGGCTAAGCCCCACCCCCTCTCTTCCCTCCTTCCCTCTGTGCCCACAGACCAGAAGGGAGCATTTGATCCCCTGGAACTGGAATTACAGATGGTTATGAGCCACCATGTGGGTGCTGGGAACTGAACCCAGGTCCTCCTCAAGAACATCAATCAGAAAGTCCTCTCATTGGCCAAGAGCTCACAAAGCAGGCTAAGCTAGTGGCCAACTCCCCAGGCACCTGGCTCCTGTCTGTATGCCCAACACTAAGCTTCCTATTGACCACATCTGGATGGTCCACAGCAGCAAACTATTTGCCTCATGCGGGCTCTGAGAGGGGCTCTCTCCCAGCTGAAGATAGTTTAATTCTGAGGACTCTAGAGCCCAGAGACTGTTCGGGGGCCTCCTAGAAAGAAGAATGCAGCTGGTGCTCTCTCACATCTCCCGCTGCTCCTGCTCGCTGTTGATGCAGTTTGATGAGAAGCTGAAGATATCCTGAAATGAAGGTTGGACTTTCCACAAGGAACTTGATGACCCTAACCAACAGGAAGTAACTAAGGAAAACTAGGCCCCTCTCCCCACTAACCTTTTTCCTCTCCTATCCGGTGTTGGGGTGCTGGAAGAGATTGGGGTGGAGAAGGGAGAAAGAGAAGTAAGAAACCTAAATAGGTTTTAAAAAGTATGCCAACACATCTCCTTTAAAATCCAAAATCTTTGTAAGACTACCAAAATCTCTTTAAGTTTAAAGTCTCAACTGTGGGCTCCTCTAAAACCAAAATTAAACACTTTTCCTGCTTCAAGAGGGAGGAACCAGGGCACAGCCACAATTCTAACAAAGCAAACATAAACTCTGTGTAGATAACTCAGTGTCCAATGTCTGGGCTCCCCCAAAAGACCGGGGCCACTTCTCGAGCTCCGCCCTCCGCAGCCCACAGCTGTCACCTAAGCACGGGCCAGCTCCACTCCACGCTGCTGTCCTTGGCAACTGCCCCATGGTACTGGCTGGTGCCTGCCGCTGCAACTGGGCTGCACTTTCACCAATAGCCTCCCCTGGGCTCGCTGCAGGAACTCCAACCCACCACACAGCGCCAAGCCTCAGCTGCACTCCACAATGCCATCACGTCTTCAAAACCAGTTCTACCTGGGTGACTCTTAGACTGCCAACTTCGGCTATGAGCATGAGGCACAACCAAAGCAACTGCTTAAGCACAGCTTGTGTGTGCCGACCATGAGGAGACACTTCTCAGAGTTCACCTCAACAATGCTGGTCTCCTTCCCCACCCCACCATCCCACCCAGAGACAGGGTTTCTCTGTGTAGCCCTGGCTGCCCTGGAACTCACTTTGTAGACCAGGCTCCACCCGCCTAGCTGGCACAGTATCTGTAAAACCAGAACTCCAGAAGTTGAATCAGGAGGAACTGCTAGTCCCAAGCTTATGGCGGCACAGGCCACCAGCACTAGGGAGCTTTGGAATCAAGAGCAGGAGGGTCAGGTCAAGGACATCCTCAGCTAGAGTTTGAGACTAAAGCTAACCTTGAACTGTATCAAACCTGGCCTCAAAAATAAAATCTAAAACACAATTGCCAGCTCCAGCCTGGCTGAGCTAGGGCAGAGGCCTCATACCTATAATCCTAGCATGGAGAAGACAGAAGGATTGTTTCTGTTTCAAGTTCAAGGCCAGCCTACAGTACAGAGCATGAGAGGACCTCTCACATAGTGTGCATCTGACTCTACAGCGAAAACCAGGCCCCAGCTCAGAAAAAAAAATAAGAACACAGGGCTGGGCTGGTGCTCAGTGGTAGAGTGCTTGCCTAGCATGCATGAGGCCCTGGGTTCAAACACTACCACCACATGCATGCAACTTTTTCTAAATTTATTTAAATAGCCAATTACAGGAAATGACAAATGCCTAAAAAAAAAAAAAAAAAAGTATAAAATGACATCTTCCCAACTCTCCGAAAGTAATTATATGAGAATTCTGCTGTGTCTTCAAAGCCCTTTCTAAATACACAAGAACAAACCAAAGCCACACAGGCTCTGCTACACCTTTCATTAGGTTACTGCTCTGTTACAACTGTTTTCAAACTACATTGTTTTTAGTTCTAGGAGTCAAACCGAGGCCTCCTTCCTGCTGGGCAAGCACTCTACCACTAAGCTACATCCTCAGCCTGATTCCCAAAGCAAGAGAACTGCAAGAACCACGAACCCCAAGTTTCCTTTAGAAATCCACATGTCAAAACTATTCCCACAACAGAAAAGTGTGTGTGTGTGTGTCTATGCCTGCGCATGCCTACACATGGAGATGACCTCAGAGGCCAGAAGAAACCATCAGTTCCCCTGAAGCTGGAGCTACTGCAATTTGGGGCCAACCAATGTAGGTGCAGGGAACTGAACACAGGTCCTCTGGAAGAACAACTTTTATCACTTCAAGTTTTTGTTTAGGCTTTTCCCTTTTCAAATCTTTCTTTACATTTTATGATGTTTTTCACTGACTGACTGATTGACTGAAAGAAATATGATCTTGATGGTAGCCACCTTCCTCCAAATCAGACACCCACCTGCCTCTGCATCCCAAGAGCTGGAATTAAAGGCATGGACCACCATGCCTGGCTAAGTGTTTTTAATTCTTAAGGTTCTACCTGGGCCAGTTGAGTTTTGACAGGAGAGTCCCGCTGTATAGCTCTGCCAAGTGATAGAAAAAGAGTCACATGCCACCAAGCACAGCTTTCTCTTTTCCCTATGGCCTACAGTTTCCTTTAATTCTACTTAAAATCCTTTTTCTGTTGCTATTTACTTACTAGTTAGTTTTGTTTTCTTTCTTGTCTCTTCCCCTTATGCCCTTCCCCCAGGTTCCCACACAGGGTGAGGCTAGCATCTACCTTAGACTTACCTGGATTCATGATCTTCATACTCAAAACCCTCCTCCCCGCAGGCACACACCACTGCCATCAACACCTGTGAAATGTCTTATTAATGCTATCTATTTCTACTTGTTACTGGCATACACTTTGCTCTATTTTTCTTTAAGACAGAGTCTCATTATGTAGTCCCATGAGTATCCTGAAACTCATAATGTGCCTTTGTTTTTTATTTATGTGTTTGTGACTGCATGGGTGTATGTGTGCATGTATGCAAGTGTACACAGAAGACAGAAAGCAGCTCTAGAGAGCCTAGAGCTAGAGTTACGAGCAGTTGTGTGCTCCCCAGTTTGGGTACTGGGGACAAACTCTGGTTCACCTCAAGAGTAACAAAGCCATCTCTCTAGCCACAAGAAACACGGTGGCATACACCTGTTATCCCAGAACTTAGAAGGTGGGAGCAGGACGATCAGGAGTTCAAGGCTGTCCTCAGCCACATAGGAGTTAGAAGCCAGCCTGGACCACAAAAGACTCTCCTTCAAGAAACCAAAATATAAATAGATTAAAAAGTTTATTTCAAATTAGGACGTTTAAATAATTGTCTTGCAATATTTCAGTTTTAATTTCTTTATGCTTTTAATATCAATAGATAAGACCCATATAAACAAAACCTTTAACACCGGATATGGTGGAATATGCCTGTATTATCAACACTTGGCTACCATGGTGAGTTCCAAGCCAGCTGGGGCCGTAGATCTTATCACGAAAACAAACTTACCATTGTCCTCAGCAGCATTTTTTTTTTTTCAAATCTTCCTACTGAATCTGTTTTGATAATTTTTAGGCTGTGAAGGGGCCACCTCAGATGACAGCATATGTGAAGGGTAACCACCATTAGCACTAGCACAGGCATTAGCTGGCCACTCCATCCCGTGAAGATCAGAGGCAAACAGGAACTGCACAGATGACAGGATCTCCGACATCAGAAATGACAAGTCTAAGCAGCAAAGAACAAAAAAGCAGGGCCGGGAATAAATGGGCAGTGCGACAGGAAGAAATCTGACGTCTCCGAGACAAGCCAATGGAAGCTGGTAGCTGGCTGGTCCTGAACGTTTCACCACTTGGGAACCCAGGATTAATTAATGACTACTGGAGAGGTCTCTACTGTACTGATTTAAGGTTCCATCCTCTACTTGTCCCATGTCCTTCTGTTCTTGAGCCCTCTGAAAAAGCACCAAGCAATCTGGAAATGGAGACCAGCTTACTGCTTGTCCACAAAGCCAGTCATCATGTCTGATTAAGAACGTCCTCTGCTGTGGCATTCACACGGACCAAGCATTTTCATGCTCTCTGACTCATCCTGTCCGATTAGTAATGTCCTCTGCTGCGGCATTCACATGGACCAAACATTTTCAGGCTCAGAGCTCAGCCACACGGCCCTTTCCCAAAACCTCCTTGCAAAAGAAAATAAGCAAAACAAAAGGAATTATAACTGCCACCTACAAAGAAACTTGGAAGTCATGTCCACAGTGTCCTTTTCCACCCGATTGTCGGCCACTCCATCTCATTCCATTACAGGTCTCTGACCCTCAGGTAAAACCATCAACCATTACCAGGAATGTCCAACAGTCCGAGCCTGTGAAATGACCATGCTAGTCCGTCCACCTTCAGGGCCTCCTTCTGTGGGAGGACTTTTATGCCTTCAGTAAGTGCCTTGCGTCCAGCAGCAGACTTCACAAAAGTGGCTGTTACATAAATCCAAATAATGTTCCCTTTAAAATAAATTGTAGACATTTATTTTATGTGTATTAGTGTTTTCAGCAGCGGCTGCCCCTCTTGAAGCTCTGGCATCTATATACCCTCCCAACAGTCCCCAGAATTCCAAACATAAGCTATCTTCAGCTGGCAAAATCACGCCCTTGCTAGAACATGAGACAAATCATAGTCAGCTGCTGGGGACAATCTGAAGCAGCCCCATATCCCACACCTGGGATTTAAAACAAAAACATATTCCCATAAAATTTCTACTTTTTGTTTTGTTTTTTTAATCAGTAGTTTTCCCTGAAGGTATGAATTTGGACTGAATGCATACCCAGTGAAGAGTCAAATACCCTGGAACTGAAGTTACAGAGAGTTGTAAGCTACTGAGCCACAAGTGATACTCATTGCTGAGCAACCATTGCACCCTGCCCACCTCCCCATGAATCTACAGGCTAAAGGGGAGGTGGGCACTGTCTCACAATGTCCACCTGGCTCTCTCTCCTCTAACTTGTGGTAGAAAGCCTGAGTGAGAATTTACCTTTGTTAACTATTCATACAATACCTTTCTTGGTAACTTTGTTTAGAAAATTCACCCAACACCTCAGTCTCTCAGATTTCTGGTTTTTTTTTCTTTTAACTTTTTGCATGCCCTAAACCAACACATACAGTACTTCTAAGCATATATACTTTGAGTCAACCCATTCCATGGCTACTCTACCTTGAAACTGGCAACGTCACAAACGTTAGTAAAGCGTGATTTTGGATGAGAATTCCACCGCCTCCCCTGGGCTCATATATCTGCACGTTTCTGTTTGTGGAGGCTTAGGAGGTGTGGCCTTATTGGAGTCAGTATGTCCTTGTTGGAGGAAGTGTGTCCTTTGAGGTTTCCAGAGCCCACACCAGGCCCAGTCTGTCTGTCTGTCTGCCTCTCTCTGTGTGTCTCTCTCTCTCTGCATGCTGCCTCTGGATCAAGACATACAGCTCTCAGCTACTGCTACAGAACGGTGCCTGCCTGCTGCTCTCCATGGCCATAAAGGACTAACCCTCCAAAACTGTAAGCAAGCCCCAATTAAAGGCTTCCTTTTATGAGCTGCCTTGGTCTCGGTGCCCTTCACAGCACTGAGATCAGAAACTAAGAAAGAAAGAAAAACCGAAAAGAGCAGGCTGGAGTGGCCTCCTCCTGTACTCACAGCACCGAAGAGGCTGAGGCAGGTCTTCTGTGAGTTCAAGGTCAGCCTTCAGTATATTTGGAGTTCCAGAGCAGCTCAACCGGTCAACTGCTTGCCATGTAAGTGTAAAGCGCCGAGCTCAATCCCTAAAGACCTACCTAAAAAGAAGCCCAGTGCACTGCACACTCTTGTCTCTCAGAGCAAGAGAAGCAGCGAGGGAGCCTAGTCTACTTGATGAGTCCCAGGCCAATAAGAGACTCTGCCTCAAAATAAAATAAAATAAAAAAGTATGTGTGTGTGCATGTGGGTGTGAGGGGGGTATGGGTGGTTGGGTGTGTATGCACAGTGCCTGAGACAGCGCCTCTCAAAGCTTTCTTCTGGCATCCATACAAACGCATGCACATGTACACCCATAAACATGTACACACACATACACACAAAAATAATATCATAAGGTCTTTAACCAGACACAGTGGCACATGCCTATAATCCCAACACTCGGGAAGTAGAGGTAGGAAGAGCAGAAATTCGAATAGCTACATAGTTCAGCTCCGTCTGGACCATATGAGACCCTGTCCTAAAGAACTGAAACGCCCTTTCATCATGTCATTCTGCCATTCACAACCATCACTTTCCTCTAACCTCATTCCCTGCGAAGAGGTTACGACCTGTGGTTACTGACAAGCTCAAGTTCTTCCCCTTTCCCTGCCAATCACCCACCCAACATCCCTGGGTCAATCCAATGCTGGCTACTGCCAAAGGACAGAAAGCATGACTCTAAGTGTTTGGAGGTTAAAGAAAACAAGCTTTAAGAGGCCCCAAACCACATTCTATCGAGGTCACATTTCAGCAGGCAATTCCCTCTTCTTTCCTAGAAAACTATTCCGAACCCCCTAAGTCTGCGTCACTTAGCAACCACTTCCTGGCTGTCTCACACCTTCTCTTTTTTAAAACTTTTAAAGATTTATTTATGTGTATGGGAGTTTCGCCTGCATGTTTGCCTGCGCTTCACATGAGCATGCCTTGTGCCTGCAGAGGCCAGAAGATGGGTATTCGGTTTCCCTGTGACTGCAGTTACTGATATTTCTGAACTGTCATGTGGATGCTGGGAACCAAACCCGGATTCTCTGGAAGAGCAGTCACCAATCTTAACCACTGAACCATATCTCCATCAACAAAAGAAATGATCATATCAATGTCTTGTTTTGTGTGTTTGTTTTTGAAATAGGGTGTCACTGTGTAGCACTGACTGGCTTGGAATGTGCTACAGACACCAGGCTGGCCTCAAAATGTTTCCACTTAAAATTCAGATTTTTAGCATAACTCCTTACCAGACTGGTCTGAGCAGCTGCTTTGAAGGGGTTTTCTCCAGAGTCTTCTGAGACACCCCGATGCCATGTGACAATGCCTTAGACGCTGGTGACTTTCTTGTTCTCTGCTGCAGGAGTAAGATAGTCCCATGGCACTGGTGCCCTCACAGCATTCTGCTCCCATCCTGGTGTCCGCAGTCCTGACTGAGTCCACAATCACACTGTCCTTTGTCATGACACCCGCTCTTCACTCAGTCGCTAACCTCCACCTCACTGACCTATGCAGCCACTTCCTTCTGTCGCCGCTGGGCTACAGCCAGCACAGTTAGCTCTTCCCATGATTCTAGATCGCAGGGCTCGGGGGTGCAGCTTGGTCGTAGAGTCCTTGCCTGGCATATGTAAAGCCCTGGGTTCCATCCCCAGCACTACAAAAGCATACAAGAGATCCCAAACAAAGAGAAAAAGGAATAGAGACAAAGACCCAAGCTGTACTATTGTTACCTGTCCCTCAGTCCATCTAACACCCCCTGGAACCAAAGACAGTTTGCCAGACAGGTACACACAGAGCATGTAATTCCCATGATGTGTTCACCCAACATTTGCCCACTTCTTTCCACAATCCACAAAGGCAGAAGGAAGACCTTCCCACTTCCAAGCCATCTTCTTCCCTCCTGAGGGGCACAAAGCCCAGACCCTTAGTGACACATGAAATGCTCTTTGACCTACAGAAGGAACTATTAAGAGTTTGTCCACAGACGGTATTGATAGGGAAGCTACAGGTAATGTGGTCCTTTCTAAACTACCCCCAAATACTGTTCTTTTACAGCATAAACATTACCATCTGCTGTGTACCTTGTAAGCTACAGTAGAAAGCTTGGACTTTCTGACATGGTGGCACAGGCCTTTAATCCCATCACTCAGGGAGGCAGAGGCAGGTGGATCTCTACGAGTTCAAGGCCAGGCTGCTCTAAAAACCAAGTCCAGGACAACCAAAGCTACACAGAGAAACTCTGTCTGGAAAAAAAAAAAAAAGCAAAGGTTAGACAGTACCATGGTTAAGAGCACTGGCTGTTCTTCCAAAGGTCCTGAGTTCAATTCCCAGCAACCACAAGGTGGCTCACAACCATCTATAACCATAGTCCCATGAAATCCAATGCCTTCTTCTGGTGTGCAAATGTACAAAAGACAAAACATCCATATACATAAATTATATAAATAAATAAAACCTGGTGCCCTCTTCTGGGATGCTGGTGTGCATGCAGACACAACATTGTATACATAATAAATAAATCTTAAAGAAAAAAAAAAAAGAACTACAAGATAATTACAGTGAAGCAATCTGAAGATTTTTACATTTTCATTGACCTGTCTCTGTATGTTTGTATGCCATCTGTCAGCAGATATCTGCACAGAACAGAAGAGACAATCTAATACCCTGGCGATGGAATTACAAATGGTTGTGAGGTACACGGCATAGACACTGGGGATCAAACTTGGGTCCTCTGGAAGAGCAGGAAGTGCTCCTCAATGTCAAGTCATTATTTCTCCAGACCCCAAGGTGAAATTTCACATGCTGCATTTAACCAAAATAAGCTGGAGGTAAGCAACACTCACTTTACAATCTATCTTTTGTATCAGCAGCAAACTAAAAATGTGTATAACAGCAGGGAACAACAATATACATGATCGGAAGTCACAATTTCATCTTTTTCAAGTTGCTAGGCAATCACTCTACCTCAGAGCTATATCCTTGGCCTCTCCATTGTCTTTACCGCTCTCTACATGAAAAAACAGGAGTCATTCCTGAAGGAGGAAAACAAGAGATACCAGAAAGCAAATTCAAGTTTCTCCATTAAAAAAAAAAAAGAAGCCAGACATGCTAGTACGTGCCTATAATTCCAGCACTTGGGAGTTAGAAGCAAGATCAGGAGTCCAAGGTCAATCATCCTCAGCTACAAATAAACAAATAAATACTTAAATTCATGCTAATCAAAGCACTAATCAAATGCAAAGCAAAGCAAGTAGAACCTTATTATAATCATTTCTGAACACTTATGAAGTAATTATAATATTTGTTCTCTTGTTCTATTTTCATCCCCTCCTCCTGCCAAATGTTACAAAGTCCATGTTCTATTAAGCAGAAAGGTGGTTAACCAGCGTGGTAGCACACGCCTTTAATCCCAGCAATTTTTGGAGGCAGAAACAGGCAGATCTCTCTGAGTTTGAGGCCAGCCTAGCCTACATAGTGAGTTCCAGGACAGCCAGAGCAAATAGTGAAACCCTGTCTCAAAAAAGAAAGAATAAAGACAGACAGACAGATAAGATAAGGCAAGCTAACATTCTGTAAGCTTGCATACACCTTTAACTCCAGCAGACAGTCCAGCTCAAGTGGGTTCAAGGCCAGCCTGGTCTTCATAGTGATTTCCAAGATAACCAGTGCTATAGAGACTCTGACCACCCCCCCCCCCAAAAAAAAAACACACACAAGAACAGTTTACAAAATAATCCTGCCAGACTCTCATTTTGTAATGAGAGCTATGTGTGCTCTGCATTAGGACCACAAAAACTAAACAAATGCAGCAGCTTCTTCTCACTACAAGTCATGGTGGACAAAAATAAATAAATGAAAAACTTCACGTACAAAGAAAAGAACATGGAAACTTATGTTGTGATAAGTGATACTCACTCAGGAGTGAAAGCATACCTCATTAAGATGTACCAGAGTTTCCCTAACGAGATCTTCAGGCTGAAATGATTCCCAGGTAGGCAGCTCAGAACCCTCCAACCTGAAGAGCCTGCTCTAACGCAAGTGAATTCTGGTATACAGATAGCACTGGCAACCCACAATAGGCATAAAGCAACTGTTCTGCGTAAAGAATTAAGAATCGAGTGTCTATTAACCAGAAGGACACTGCCAGACTACAGCCCAACCACTGCAGAACAATTCTGACTTAGTTCCTGTCAATCTTCAGGTCCAAGTTTCTCCCAGCCTTAAAGAAGTGCTGAGAACTCCCCAACAGCCTTTCAAGAAATTCCTTTTGTCCTTGAGTCACCATGGTTCTCCAAAGAAAAATCTTAAAAGTAACAATGTAGTAGAATAGGTCCATCAAGAGGCGCTGCTACCAGCTGCTACCATAAAAGAAAGGCTCTGGCACTCTATTCTAATAAATGGGCAATTCCTTGTAGCTTATGACTCAAAATCAGCTCTGAAAACAATTATATGCATGTAGAGAAGCAGCATTTCATACACTAATATATATATATATATATATATATATATATATATATATATATATATATATATATCAGTAATCTTAAAAATCTTTAAAAAGAACATCTTACACAGGCAGGATGGTACACACCTTTAATCCCAGCACTCAGGGAGGCAGACGCACACTGTGAGTTCTGGGCCAGTCTGGTCTACAGAGAGAATCCAAGACAGTCAGGCTACACAGAGAAACCCTGTCTTGGACTCCCCCCTCCCCCCCCAAAAAAGGAACATGTCTTAGGCTAGAGAGATGGTTCAATAGTTAAGAGTAATGGCTGCCCTTCCAGAGGACCTCTGTTCAAAAGACCATCTCTGATAATTCCATCACTAATTTGTCGTTGTTTATGATCAAATGCTTCTGTTCTGCCCAGTTAGCAACACAGCAGTCAAACTGTGTCTGCAAGAAAGCCTACATCATCCTTACCACTTAATGTTACAGAACTGGAGCAGTAAGCTCTCTGCCATGGAGTGCGGAACAGATACACCCTGAATACACTCAAAAGTGTGAGTTTTCTTTTGAGATTTTATAGTGAGACAGAATGAAGAGTCCTGCTTTCTCTAATTAGTGTGTCAGAGGAGGCTGCAAGACATTTGAGGCCACGTCTCGAAAGGAATGAATTGCTTTAACTACACAAACTTCAAGCCGCTCTCTCAATAAATCATGTGCACACCTGCAAGCTTCAGAAAACAACAGCTAAGATAACGACTTGCTAACTTTAAAATGCAAACCAAAGTCCTCAGTTATAAACCAAACAGTACTGTGGAAGCCGAGCAGTCACAGCCCAAGACTTTATTTAATCCCAGCACTCAGGAGGCAGAGGCACACGGATCCCTGAGTTCGAGGACAGCCTGGTCTACAGAACCGGTTCCATAGCAGCCAGGGATGCACAAAGAAGCCCTGTTCGGGTGGGTAGTGAGGAGGTGAGAGTGGCATGAACGGTAATGCTGGACTACCCCCACCTCTTCCCACCCCAATCACAGGCTGATGGGTCTGACAGAAACGCCAAGTACAAACCACCCTACCTACCGTAAATGGAGCCCTTCTCCCCAGCGCACGGTGGGAACCCGATGTGTGTTGAGAGAATGCAAATCCTATGAATACACACGTACGTTACACGACTCTGTAAACGGCAAAGCAGCGTACACACTGTGCTTTCTGACTTCCCAAACACTGTAAAATGAACTGTTGCATCTACACGGAGGCGGGGAGTTACGTTTGTCCGCGCAGCCACGACCAGGCGAAGCACGCCGAACCCTCCGTAACCTACGCGGCCGGAGTGCACTGTTTGCATCTGTATTAGTCTCTTTGGTTGCGCCGTAATTTGCATTTGTTCGGCTCCTTAAGGACACTTCGTTCATCTCCCTTTGCCCACGCCACACAGAATCACGACCAGCAAAGGCAGCACAAACACCAGGCTTCTGCTGCCCCTCTCAAGACCGGTCAGGTGGGCCCTCGGTTCTGAACCTGACGTCCACACCCCCTGCTCCTTCACACAGACACACTCTCACTCCCCTCCCCCCCCCCACACACACCTGCCACTCCTGACTTCCACACCGATGAAGCGATGACGCTCCCCGCACAGGGTAGGGATGTTTTGTTCCCCAACAAAATTACCTACTGCCCAAATCCGCACCACTGGCTCCCCCAGTTCCTACTGCAGCCTGGGGTGCGGTAGGCACCCCACGGAGCCGTGCCCGCGAGGCCCAGCGCCACCCCCAGAGCCACGCGCCCCGAGCTCAGGCTCCGTACGTACCCCAGGAGACAGCGATCGCAGACGACACCACGACTCCCCTTGCTCACAGTGTACGCCAAGGGGTCGGAGCGGAAGAGCAGCTCCCCGGGGCGCAGTGGGGCCAGGGCGCGCAACCCGTTTCCCCGGTCGGCGGTCGCGAACTTTTCCACCTTCAGCGGCTCCATCCTGCCTCAGGTCCACACCTCAGACCCGCACCGAGTCCCTCAGCTTGAGTCTCGTGTTTTCTGACTGCGCGCCTGCGTCCTGCGCTTGCGTACACCAGGGGGCGGGGACGAGCGCGCAGGTCCTGTGAGCATGCGCAGGAAGGCCTACTACAGCCAGGAATGGGGTGGTGTCTTTTCTCCCGTATTTTATTGTGCGATTTATTTTTTGAGACGGAGTCTCACTGAGTGTAGTATAGACTGGTCTGGAACTCTCTACCTAGACCAGGAATCATCTTTGTTTAGACCTCGAACTCACAGGGATCTGCCTGCCTCAGCCTCCTCACTTCTGGAATTCAAGGTGCGCCCAGCTTTTATGCTAATTTTAATGCTAAGTGGAAATTTGATAGAGTCGGGCGGTGGTAGCACAAACCTTTAATCCCAGAGCTCAGGAAGCAGAAGCAGGCGGATCTACGGAGCCAGTTCCGGAACAGTCAAGACTACACAGAGAAGCCCTGTCTTGAAAAACCATAGATAGATGGTGGATGGATGGATGGATATCTGCATATTCACCATCGAAAAGGAACAATTCTTTTTTCTTTTTTTTTTTTTTCCGAGACAGGGTTTCTCTGTGTATCCTTGGCTGTCCTGGACCTGTTTTGTAGACCAGGCTGGCCTTGAACTCACAGAGATCCGTCTGCCTCTGTCCCCCCCCCCCAAGTGCTGAGATTACAGGCGTGCGCCACTGTCCTGCGCCTGTCTCGATGAAACACTTCTTAGCATTTACAGTTTTGAATGTTTATATGCCCATATTTCTGACAAACCATTTCAAAGTTATGTTTGTTGAACCATTTGAAAATATGTTACAGTCATGTCTTGAACTGAGAAACCTTTATTCTCTGCCGCCTAAATACTTGGGATTATAAGTATACAATTTACAAGCAAGGATGCAGCCATAAAATATGCCTAGAAGTGTCAGCATGTTCCACCAGTTCTGAACCTTGAACTAAGCTCTTACCTGCACCACACCAGATAATTGTTTTTTTAAGACGGGATCTCTCTATAATGTATTTCTGAATGTTCTGGAACTCTGTGACCAGGCTACATTGAACTCACATAAATCCACCTCTGCCGACCAAAGGATCTTGTACACACCTGTGCAGGCTTCCTGGCAATTCTGCAAACCCACAAGTTGAACACTAGCGTTAGTAACAGAGAGATCCTGTTCAAAAGGTTTTTTCTATTAGTAAGTTTGACTGCAATCCTAATACTTTGTTGGATTGTCTCACTATGTCACCCTGGTTGACCTGGAAATCCATGTAACGCTGGATAGCTTGGAATACACCTAAAACTGCCTGCCCTGGCATCTCTGCCTTTGCACCGCTGCCTCTACCTCTACACCTGTCTCTGCACCTCCACCTCTCCACCTCTGCCCCTCTGTCTCAGCACCTCTGCCTCTGTGCCTCTACTTCTGCCCCATGGACCTCTGCATCTGCCCCTGGCTCAGCCTGGATCAAAGGCATGTGCCATCACACCCAGAAATACAGATTTTAAAAAGTAGATTTTAAGTTTATTTTGAGTTAGTATGTGTGCTCATGTGTATCAATGAGTGTGAGTGAATGCAAACCAAGGTGTGGTGCAGAGGTTTGAAGACTAATGCTGTACACAGGTTCTCTTCACTTTATGTGCCTTGCGTAGCAAGACTTTCACACCATGACCATCTCACCAGCCCTTCACTTTTTTACTTAGGTGTGTATCCAGTTTTGTGATCTGGTTTGTAATTTGGAATGCTTCATTTTGTTGTGTGTGGTGCTGGGGATAGACCAGAACTTTGTGTGTCCTGGGCTCCGTTTGTTATGAAAAGTTCACTACAATTTTTTTATGTTACTGTGTAAATTTTCTTTCTTTCATTCCTTCGTGTTATCTTTTTGTTGTTGTTATGTTTTGTTTTCCAAGACAAGGTTTCCATTGTAACCCTGGCTGTCTGGAACTCTCTCTGTAGATCAAGCTGGCCTTAAAGCCACAGAGCTCTGTTGCCATAGTTTTTATCTCTCTTATTATATTGGGGTTTCTTATATCTCTATCTCCCTTCTCCACCCCTTATTCTTTCAAACACCCCAACACCAGATAGGAGAGAATGAACATTAGTGGGGAGAGGAGGTATAGTTCTCTTTGCCAACTTCCTGCTGGTTAGGGTCATTGGTTCCTTGGTACAGTCTTTGTTTCAGGATAGAGATCCTCCTGCCTCTGCCTCCTGAGTGCTGGGATTCAAGGTGTGCAACACCACCACCTGGCCAATGTTTTTGTAATACAGTGCTGAAAGGAGAAAAACCATCATCTCCCCTTTAAATTTTTCTACATGTCTGCCCCTAGAAATGAGAGGCTTTCCTCATGAAACCTCAATAATAGGGCTGTGTAAGCAAGACCTGACCAAGTACACCAGACATGTAACATGGCTTATCCCACCTATATTTTTAATGTTTGCTGTGATTGCTCTTCTTTTTCTAAACATTGACCTTTATACTTGAGCCCACATTCACTGTGTTGCAGCCTTTTTATGCTGAGGATTGAGCTCATGGGCTTGTACATTGCTGGACACAATTGCTCTACACTGAGTGACAACTCCAGCCCATGCACCCTTCCACTTAACAACAGCCTCATTATACCAAATAGTAAATAGAGAGATAAAATATGGTGCCTGAACATGCAAGAATATTATTCTGCCTTTAAAAGGAATGAAATTCTGGACTGACAAGGTAACTCAAGCAGTAAGGCGCTTACAGCCAATTCTGAACACATTAGTTCCATCCCCGAGACCCACGTAGAAGAAATAAAGAACTGACACGCACAAGCTTGTCCTGTGACCTCCACACACAGTCTCTCCCTCACAAACTTAAACAAACAAACGTAATAAAAATGTAAAGTGATAAAATTCTAACACATGTGACGTTAAAGATAAATCTTGAGGATGTGATGCAAGCTGAGACACAGATACACAAGGACAAGAATGGAGAACCAGAGCAAGACAAATGTGTGGAGACCTAGTCCACTAGCTTGTGGGGTGGGGGTTGGGATGGGGGAGGGAGGGTCAGGAAATCAGTAAATGGGGGTAGGGCTTCCATTCGAAAACAATGAGAGAAATACACCGTGTTATTGGAAGGACAACAATGTGTATGTACCTAATGTACTAGAACACTACATATTTGACTAGCAACATGGCTCAGAGGGTCAAGGCACTTGTCCCCAAAATAATGATCTTCGTTCAATCCCAGAGACCCCCATACTGGAAGGAAGGAGTGTAATCTACTCCTGGAACTTGTCCGCTGACATCAAGTACATATGCACATGCAGGCACACCTAACACACACATTAAACAGACATGTAAATACAGTTTTTAAAGTCAATTTTTAATTTTTTTTTATTTTATGTGCACTTAGTGTGAAGGTGTCAGATCCCTTGAAATTGGCATTTCAGACAGTTGTGAACTGCCATGTGGGTGCTGGGAATTGAACCCGGGTCTTTTGGAAGAGCAGACAGCGCTTTTAACCACTGAGCCATCTCTCCAACCCCTAAAGTCAATTTTCAATTATAGTTTAATTTTCTCTATTATTTTGTGTACATATGCACAATATGTGTCCATTTGTTCAGGTCAAAGGACAACTTTCAAGAGTCAGTCATTTCCTTCCACTGTGGAATCCTGGGATCAAACCTGGGTTTGATTTGTTAGATTTGTAAGGCAAGCCCCCTTTACCATCTTGTTGGCCCAAATATATTAAAGATTTGTGAGCTGGGGAGATGACTCAGGTGATAAATTTCCCACGAAGCCAAAATGAGGACTTGAGTTCAAATCTTCAGTACCCAACTAAAAAGGCCTAAGACCTCAGTGCTGGGAGGCAGGGGTAGGTAAAGCCCCACCCCCTCAAAATAAGGTGGGGAGTGACCTCTAGCCTACACACAAACACACTCTCAAGTACACATACCTGTGTGTGCATGAACACACACATACGGAACACAAAAAAATAGGTAAATAAAAAGATACAAAATGAATGTTTTCTTGTCCCTTTCTCATCATCCTCACTCCCTTCCTTTTAATATTCTAAGGAAATCACTAGCGCATGGGATGATAAGCCTCAGTTCCCCATAAACCCTAATTACAAGTTTAACACAATATTTTATTAGCAAGAGGCAAATTAAATAGTGGCTATAAATGTTTAATATAGACTCAGCCAGCAATAGGAATAATAAACTGAATGAACACTTAACCAAGAATTACTGAATTACGAATTACTTCAAAACACTTTGATATGCCTTACCAGGAAGCTAGAAATTTTTTTTCTTACAGTGATGGAATATATATTTACTGTGCACGGAACTCAAAATTCTTAATTTTATCATAATTGTAAGGTGTGATTTTGTGGCTTAAAGGTCATCAATCAAAGGCATTACCTTAATAGATGTGGATTTCAGTAACTGCTCTCTGTTTTAAAATTTAATTTACTTTTATTATTTTTATTAGGGGGCATTTTGCCATGTGTGTGTGTACCATGTGCAGTGCCTTCTGAGGTCAGAAGAGAGCAATGGACTGGAGTTATAGAACCACTATGTGGATGCCAAGATTGAACCGTTGTACTCTGGGATTAAAGGCATGTGCCACTCTGCCCAGCAGTGTAAAACACTACCTTAGTGTTTGTTTGGGGAAGGCTGCGCCCATGATGGGTGGTGCCATCCCTGGACAGGTGGTCCTGGGTTCTATAAGAAGGCAGGCTGAGTAAGCCATGATGAGTAAGCAAACCTGTAAACAGCACCCCTCTGCGACCTCTGCATCAGCTGCCTCCAGGTCCTGTCCTGACTTCCTTCAACGGTGGACTATGATGTGGAAGCATAAGCCAAATAAACCCTTTCTTGCTTTTGGTTATGGCATTTCGTCATAGCAATGGAAACCCCTAACTAAGACACTGAACTTGTTGAGATTACAGGTATTAGCTAATGCTCCTGGCTGCATTATTTATTTTCTTAGTGCAAAATTATCGGTATTCCTCAAACTAACAAATGTATTATTAAACACAACCAAAGAAGTCTCCCCCTGGAACGATGCAAGTGTTTAGTTCTCTTATTGGCCTTTCAGCACCCTGATCCTATCTAGAAGAGAACTGTATTGGCAGCTATTTAATTTTCCTAGGTAAAACATTTTGCTTTTGAGCTAGACAGACAATGGTGGCACATCCCTTTAATCCCAGCACTTGGGAGGCAAAGGCAAGAGGATCTCTGTGAGTCAGGGCTACACAGAGAAACCCTGTCTCGAAAAACCAACCAACCAACCAACCAGACAAACAAACCACAGAAACAAAACAAAAAGAATTAATAAAGGGATGGTATGGTGGTTTGAATAGGTGTACTTCCCCCCCAACCCCAGAGTCATGTGCTTGAATGCTTGATCCATCGGAAGTGGTACTACTAGCAGGTATGGTCTTGTTGGAGGAAGTGTGTCATTGTGGAGGCGGGCTTTGAAGTTACATATGCTTAGACTACTCACAGCAACACAGTCTCCTGCTGCTGCCTTCAGACTACGATATAGAACCCAGTTCCTTCTACAGCACCATGTGTGCCAGCACACGACGATGCATTCTGCCATGATGATAATGGACTAAACCTCTGAAACTGTAAGCCAGCCCCAATGAAATGCTTTTCGTTTATAAGAGTTGCCACGGTCATGGTGTCTTTTCACAGCAATAAAACCCTAAGACAGATGGCGAGATAGCACAGTGTTCAACTCTTGGTGCTCTCCTAGTGGATGTGAGTTCAGTTCCCAACAGCCATGCTAGGCAACTGCTGGCCTCCCAGGGAACCTGTACACTTATGGCATATACTTACAGACATATACACAGATAAAAAATAAAATCTTAAAAGGCTTGATGGTATGCGGTGGTTTGAATGAGAATGGCCCCCAAAGCTCCTAATTTAATGCTTTGAGAAGAATTAGGAGGCATGGCCATGTTGGAGAAAGTGTATCACTTGGGGCTTGGGGGAGGCTTTGAAGTTTCAAAAGCCTAAGTCAGGCCTGTCTGCTGCCTGTGGTTCAAAAAAGAAAAAAAAAAAAAAAAAAACTATCAGTTACCTCTCCAGCACCATGCTTGCCTGTGTGCTGCCACACTTCCCACCAATGATGAGAATGAACTAAATCTCTAAAACTGTAAGCAAACCCCAAATAAATGTTTTCTCTTGTAAGAGTTGCCATGCTCATGATATCATGATAGAATAAGATTTACCAATGTTTAAAATTGGTGTTTGTCAAGAATTGCTGGTTGCAGGCTGGAGAGATGGCTCAGAGGTTAAGAGCACTGGTTGCTCTTCCAGAGGTCCTGAATTCAATTCCCAGCAACCACATGGAGGCTCACAAACATCTATAATGCGATCTGGTGCCCTCTTCTGGTGTACAGTTACACATGCAGACAGAATATTATATATATAATAAAGCTTAAAAGAAAGAAAGAATTGCTGGTTACTACATAGACTTGATGTGTAGATCACGCTGGCCTGGAACTCAGAGAGATCCTTTGACTGGATTAGTGAAGTGTGGCACCATGCCTTTCAATTACTCCATAATCAATTCTTGATCAATACCAGTACTAAGATTTAGAAAGCCATAATGTTCCAGTGGGTCGTGATGTCACTCATAGGTTAAAATCACAAGGTATAGCTGAGTTAAGAAAGCTCAGGCAAGCCTGATGTTGATCAAGAACTGAGTAAAAAAGAAATCTATAGAAAAAAAAAAGATTAAAGAGATACTATAAACATTAATATAGCAGAGATAAGGTAATGTAAATATGTAGGTAAATTGTCATGGACTCTGGGTTGGGCTTGGTGGTATACCCCTTTAACTGCAGCATTTGAAAGGGCGAGGCAGGTGGGTCTCTGTGAGTTTGAGGTCAGCTCGGTTCTAGGCCAGCCAGGACTACCATAGTGAGCTCTGACTAAAAAACAATCCAACAAGAATCCAAAGTGAAAGCGGCTGGGAATAAAGAGTCACCATATCCCTGACCCCAGCATCCCTGACCTGTTCCCTGTTTATCTTATGTCCTCAGGACTCCCTGTCCTGGGTCAGGCTGGGCTGCTGACTCTGTAACAAGTATAATGGAGAAGGGAAAGCATCCAAGGATACTAAAAACTCTGCACTCTTGAGAACAGCCAGAGGGCAAAGCACTTCCAGAAGAGGTAACTTGTTTAGCATGATAAAAATGCCAGCAATGGGAACCAGAGACTAGAAAGCTTGTTCATGTAGAGAACCCTCTGCCTGAACACTCTTAACCACCAACACTCCAACCCACAGCCATCTGTGATAGATGTTATAAATGCCTGATGTGGTGTGATTTGCTTCCTCTCCCAATCAGGATGAGCCATGTGTCCAATGTGACGATCTTTCACTCTCTGCTGCTTGCTCTTTTGCTTACTGCATGCTCAATCAATTCAGTCACTCAAAATCAAATGTCCAACTATTGAAGATTGTTCCCTGTGCTGAATGGATGGGTGAAGACAGAGTTAAGACACATAAAGAAGAATCAAGGCTTAAAGCACGTGGCTGGGGAGCAGCATTATGAAGACCGGCCAGACTATGTAGTGGAGGTTGCATAAGGATACAGAACATCCAGCGTCTCCAAACATATTCGACAGTAAAGCAATGGCAGAAGGAAAGCCATTTTGACCAAATGCTACTAAGATGTAAAACTTACTTACAGGTATTTAGGCATCATAAACGGTTACAGATTTTAAAAGCCAGCCTAAAGCAGCCTATCACTGTCATGGATAGAATGGCAGCAAACTTCTGAAGCTTTGGTTAAACACCAATGTCAAACGCACCAGGCGTGTTGCTTTAGTGTTGGGCTGGTGAGATGTCTCTTGGCAGAATACTTCCCTAGCATGTCTAAGGTCCTGGGTTCCAAAGCCAAACCAAACCAAAACCACCAGAAACGCTGTTATAAGAGCAAATAAACCTGAGATTAAGTGTTCTCATAGTTAGGGTCACTATTGCTGTGAAGAAACACCATGGAGCAACTTGGGGAAGAATCGGTTTATATGACTCCCACACCACTGTTCATCATTGAAGGACGTCAGGACAGGAACTCAAACAGGGCAAGAACCTGGAGGTGGGGGCTGATGCAGAAGCCATGAAAGGGTGCTGTTTACTGGCTTGCTTCCTCTCGGATGACTCTAGCCTTTGTCAAGCTGCCATAAAACTAGTCAGAATGAATGTGTTTCAACTAAAATCTAAGAGATTCTTCAATGACTATGATGGCTACTCTTAGTTGTCAACTTGACCACATCTGGAATGAACTAAAACCCAATGGACGGCAAAACTGTGGGGGATTTTTGCATAATTTGAAGTAGGAAGACACACCTTTAATCCAGATCTTTTGAGCAAGGAAGACCAACCTCTAATCTGGACCACACCTTCTGCTGGGAGCCTATAAGGACACGGTACAAAGAAGCTTTAGCTCTTTGCCTGTTTGTTCTCACTTTCATAGCAAGTCCTTTTCTTCACTGGTATTAAGCACTGGTTCTCATGGCAAATATCCATCTCCTAAAATACATTACAATTCATAACTGTAGTAAAATTACAGCTCTGAAGTAGCAAGGAAAATAGCTCTGGTTGGGGGTCACCACAACATGAGGACCTGTGTTATAGGATCACAGCATTAGGAAGGTGGAGAACCGCTGCATAAGAGCTACTTTCTCAGGATTCCAGAGTATACCAAGGATCAGCTGAGACACAGGCTCCTAGGCTGAACAATACTGGATTCTACAACTACTGGTTTCTTGGACTTTCTGTTCACAGTCAAATACTGTTGGATTATCTGGACCACAGCCTGTCATTCTAATAAATTCCCTTTCTATAAAGATTCATTCTGTAAGTTCTGTCACTCTAGAGAAGCCTGACTGATACAATGACCTAACATCTTTCTGACTGCTTCTATGTTTTAATTACTTTGAAACACTGTGATAAAACAAGCCTAACAAGTATCACTACTGTTAAATTGTGAAATCAGTATCACTTGACTGATTAAATAAAACTCATCATTTTTATTTCTTATAAAAGGTAGCAGAACCCCCAAAGAACAGGAAAGCAACTTACTACTGAAGGCTGCATTTGCTAATCTAACACCATGGTTCTAGTCTTAGAATACTCCAAAGTTGCAAGGCATGGTAAAAGGGCAGCTGTTGGAAACAGACAGTAGTTCTTTGCCCATTTTGTCTCTGAGGCTGCACACAGGCTTACCTAAAAGAAATTGTTGAGACTTGGAGGAAAAATTAAAAGCTTTGAGGACTAGAGATGTTTGGTTCTAAGTAAATTTGTTGTTTTTCGAGACTGGATTTCTTTGTGAAGCCTTGGATGTCCTGGACTTTGTAGATCAAGGCTGGCCTTGAACTCACAGCAATTCACCTGCCTCTGCCTGAGTGCTTGGACTAAAGGTGTGTGCTACCACGACAGGCTCTAAGTAATTCTAATGTCTTCAGATAGCTAACAAGCCTGCCGTAATTTCAGTTCTGCTGCTGTGACAAAGTCCACCAGGAAAACACAACCTAAACGGCAAGGGTTTGCTTCCGTTCAAACACCAGGTTACATTCTATCATTTTGGAGAACTCAAGGCAGGAACTTCAAACAGCTCCTCACATCACATCCACAGTCAAGAGCAGAGAGATGGATGTATACACACTCACTCGTGTTCAGTTTAATCTCTCCACTGTTACATGGTTCAGAAGCTCTTGCCTAGGGAATTGTGCTGCCCACAGTGCCTGGGTCTGCCCATATAAATTAAGACAGTCCCACCCATGGGCCAACCAAATAAAGGCAAGCCTTCAATGAAACCATCTTTCCAAGTCACTCTATATTGTGTCAAGTTGACAATTAAACAGCCATAAAGCCCATAGCAGAAAGTAAGTACAGGATCTGAAGTTTGGTGTGTGGGGAGAAAGAGGGCATAAAAGGCAACACAGTTTCTGAGCTGCTCACCAACTGTCACTAGGAAAGTACCTTTAGGTCCCATACTTTTAGGTCATGGATGATCTACTTTCAGTTTTTGTTTTTCTTCAAGGGCTTTATACATTTGAGGCAACTTTTTGAAAACTGAGCCACATCTCCAACAGGAACTTTTATTTTTATTTTTTTTCTGAGACAGTTTCTCTGTATAGCTTTGGCTGTCCTGGAACTCTGTGTGAAAACCAGACTGGCATCGAACTTCCAGAGATCCTCCTGCCTCTAGCTCCTGAGTGCCTGGATTAAAGGCGTGTGCCACCACCACCCAGCCTGGACTTTTTTTTATTGTGCTGAAAATCAAACCAAGTAAAGTGGTCTACCACTGATCGACAACTCTCACCCAAACGTGGACGACCTTACTTCATAAGCTAAGAATTCAAGGTGTTTGCTACCCCAAGTCCCTTTCTTTCAGAGTATAGTGGATTAATCCCAGGGTCATGACAGGGAAGCACCCCACCACTGAGATATATCCCCATCCTTGAAATCCTTTTGTGTGTGTGGTATGTGTGCATAAGCATGTGGTGGGCAAATCTTTACTTTTTTTGACACAAGATCTTTAGAGTCTTTGCAGCCGAGCCTAAGCTCATAACTTAGCGAGGCTGTCTGGCTAGTGAACCCCTCTCATGTCTCATCCTTCTGCCCTCCTGCCACTGTTAACCAGCCTTAATGTGTACTAGGAACTCAAAACGGAGGACAGCAAGCTCTACTGAGCCATCTCTATATCGTGCAAGTTTCTGCTGTTGACATGAGATCCTGACCCCACAAGCACCCCGTCTGATCTCCAACTCTTCATTGGCTCAACCTCCCACCTCAGCCACCAATGCTACTGCAGGTGCATGACACAGCACTTAGCTCCTCAGGAAATTTCTGTTGCATACACTGACTCATGCACTGAAAGCACACTGGCTGCAATACTGAAGTAAATTGGGGATCAATTTAATATTTCATTTATGCATTTGGAGACCAGAAAACCAAAACATTATATAAAATTTTTATTTCCAAAAAAGTTAAAATTTAGACAATTACATTATATAGTACTAATAATCCACTTCAACATACTGAAAGAAAAGCCAGTGACTTTCTGAAATGAGTTTATATTCTGTTTTGTTTGACAGGGTTACTTCTTAGCCCAAACTGGTCTCAAACTGACTATACAGTTGAAACTGGCATTGCACCACCATGCTTGGCCAAATCAATTTATTTTCTAAGCTTAACAATACAGAAATTGGAGGAGGATGGAAGTCATTGACAATGGTGAAAAGTGTGATATTTAAGGATGTTTGGCCAAAAGGCTTTCTAAAAAATAAACCAAATTACAATTAGGAATACCCTGGATCTATGGGTGGTACCTTTATAGTAAATGGAAATTTTTTAAACATTTCCTGTGATGAGAGCAAAACCAGAGCCTTGGATATTAGATATGTGTTCTACCATTGATGTACAGCAGATAATAATTTAAAACAAATTTCATCTGATCAAACTGACAACTCACGTTTCCATTTATTCAGTTTGGAATAAAACTGCATCCACTGTTTCTTCCAGTGTATTTTACTGTATCAACTTCAGTAGAAATTATTTGCCTCATTTGTCCCAAACAAAGATAGTTTCTCTTCTGTTGAAAGGACATGGGCCTCTTGAATTCTGTTTTCCTTTGTTTCATAATTTTCAAATAAGCAAACAGCTCCAGCTCGTGGCTTGCAGACGTTTCCTAGAGCTCAATGTCCTCCAGGCTGTCCTCATACACCCATTTAAAGACAGAATCCTCAGAACACTGTATAGTTTCAAAAATTCTTTTGAAGTCATGAGGATACAGTCTAACTACTATCTCTGAAGGTTTTCTTCTTGCCTGGCTCAGTATTTTAAGAGGATCAAGTAGACTCAGTGAACTGTAAAGGAAATCCAAGTAAACATGCTTAGTTCCCTTTCACAATGAGTGTCAATTACATCTGACAGCCACCTCCTCTGTCCAGGAAAAATGGCTAGCACATGATTACATTTAGTAAAGAGTTTCCACATAATACACGTACTCTCACCTCTCTGTACAGATAACTTTGAACTTCTGCCCTCCTGCCTTTACCTCCTAAGCACCGGGATTTTAGGTGTGTATACCACACTTAGTTTGGATAAGAAATATGAACATAAAAATGGTAAGCCTGAAATCTCAATACTGAGACCAGGACAGGACAGTTATTATTATTTCAGAGCTAACCTGTAATGAAAATCACCAATTTAAGCTTTAACATGATATAATTAATTCTCACAAAAATTCTAGTTTACATAATATCTTTTTATTTTGAGGTAGGGTCTCACCATATGGTGGTGGCTGGCTTGGAACTTATTATGTAGACCAAGCTAGCTTCAAATTCCTCTGCCTCTGCTGTGATTAAATCTGCCGCCACACCTGCTATTTCTCTCTTCGTTTTTTTTAATCTGCATTTAAACAGCCACCACCACAAGACAGCAAGATGAAAATTAGGTTTCTTTTAGTGATCTAGTGACAAATCAAACTTTTGTGTATCTGTGAGGGGTTTTGTTTTTGATTTTCTTCAAGACCTGGTTTCCGTGTAGCCCTGAAACTAGCTCTGTAGACCAGGCTGGACTCCAATCTCACCAAGATCCACCTGCCTCTGCCTCCAAGTGCTGGGATTAAAGGCTGCACTACCACATGAGGTTTCTTAAAGATAGTTCCACCTTATACCCCAGTTGGTCTGGAGCTAACAATGTAAGCCTTGAACTCACGGGTATTAAGATTATAGGTTTGACCTTTATATGTAAATACTGAGAGTGGTAATACACAGCGACACACTTATAAAACCAGCACTTGGAAGGTGAAGGCAGGAGGGTCAGAAGTTCAAAGTCATATCTGGCTGTATAGAAAGTTAAGGCTACATGAAACCCAATCTCAAAATAAAGAACTGAACAAATAAAACCACTTAACTAAAAATAAATATTTCCTGTCAATAGTCCTATTAAGGTTATATGATAAATGATGATTAATTAAAATAGCACCTTTTCAATCTTCTGACAATACTACAGGGACTGCTAGTTACAAGGTGAATGGAGAATACATCACGCAGGCTGCAGAGATGGCTCTGCGGTTAAGAGTGCTTGCTATTCTTCTTGGGGACCTGAGCTCAGTTCTCGGCACCTACGAAAAGCAGCTCATAACCACCTCAGTTCCAGCTTCAGGGGCTGCACCATGCTGTTCTGGCCTCCACAGGCACATGTGCACACACATAAAAACAAAATAAAAATAAGTTGAACAAACATAAGACAACCTTTGAGTATCCTATGTTCTGCTGCTGCTCAGAGGAAGTGTGTAGAAAACATAATGCACAAAAGGGAGAAAAGGTACTATTATTTACTGTTGGGTTTTATCTTATGGATAGGTGTGTGTGTCACGTGTGAGAACCCACAGAGGCAAGCAGGGGATGTTGGAGCCCCTGGGGCTGGAAGTACAGGTGTTTGTGGGCTACTTCTCAACCATCTGTCTAGCCCAGAAGGAAGCATTTGTCACAGGTAAATGAAACATGGGTACACCTTACTCTAAACCAAGATGTGAAAAACCACCTTCTAACACAAGAAGATAGTCTCACTATGTCACTACTTTTAAACTTGTCTTCATTGAATTTTTACTTACCGTAAATGCTGTACTACTGGAGCATTGCGCTTCCCAAAGCAGTGCTTTACCATGTGGAAAAATGTTTCATAGGTCATAGGACTTAAGTTTTCTGTAAATAAAGTCTTACGAGGAGTCAATCGAACAAGATACAGGTTTTGTTTCAGTGATTTTGATGATTTCTAGACAGGAAAAAAAGTAATTTTTCTCAGTCAAACTATTACCAGAGTACTTAATACCAGACTATTTATACCTTCAAGCCACTTGCTGCACAGCCCCACACATCTCTGGGTGTTCCTGTTGAAGGCCTAACACTTTGTAATCTGGGCCACGTCAGAGTTCTGAACAAAGAGTAACCTGGAAGGATGAGGTTTTTGTTCTATGTATGATAAAGAGCAGCGTTGCTTATTATTAGAGAAGAGGTGATAGGAGGTCCAATTCCATTCCTCAGCTCAGGGCAAACCACTCACCACTTCCTGGGCTGGAAGTTCAAACAGCAACGTTTATCTAACTGGAAGAGCTGAGTTTATTGACTTTTAACTCTAGTAAAACTCAGAGCTCAAAGCTCAACATGCCCCTGCTGTGTTCAAGGGACACCACCACCACCAGACCTAAGGATACAGAAATATCATTGACTAGCTTTTCCTTAGTCCTTTTTTTTCAAAACATACATATATTTATTGTGTCTGCACAGATATGTATGCATAATTTTATTGCTGAAAAAATTAAGTTAATACACAATAAAGATCACTTTTTTTTTCTAAGTCATCTCAACAGCCTCTAAATACAATCTTAAAGAAAATAAACACAGGTTTGGAGAGATGGTTCAGAGGTTAAGAGCACTGGCTGCTCTTCCAGAAGTCCCGAGTTCAATTCCCAGAAGCCACATGGTGGTTCTCAACCATCTATAAGGAGATTTGGTGCCCTTTTCTGCTTTGCGGTTGTATATGCAGGTAGAACATTGTATACATAATAAAAAATAAAGAAAGAACGAAAAGAAACACTTCGTTGCGTGATAAAAGGGAATGGCATTGTTTGTTCTTACCCCATAGTTTGGCTTTTCTACGTTCCCATATTCGCGATACACTTTAAACGATGACCCAGGTTCCTAGAGGAAGGAAAATAGACAAGATCTTTCTGTAGGTCTGTGTGTGGCACATGTGCACATATGTGTGTAGAGCTTGGAGGCTGTTGGCAGGTGCTTTCGCCTATCATTCTCTCCATGTTATTTTTCAAGTCCGAGCCTGGGGCTTATGGATTTTGCAGGCAAAGCTCCAAGGAGACTCCTGTCTCCGCCTCCCAGGCCTGGGGTTAGAAGCACGGGCTACTGCATTAAACACTGCACAGTGCTAGAGAGTGAGCTAAGGTCCTTGTGTTTCTAGTGCAAGCACTTAGCAACTGAACCAGCTCAACCCCAGGACATTCTTTAGTTTACATATCACAAACAAGGACCAAGGCTCCTCAAGTCCTTTATTTAGTCAAAATGCCTCATATTATTATTGCCTTAATTAAAAACAGCAGCAGCAACAACAAAACAAAACAAAAAATAAACTACCTTTGTAAATCTGGGGGGGGGGTCTATAATTATAATCTCTTTCTCTTTTTTTGAGACAGGGTTTCTCTGTGTAGCCTTGGCTGTCCTGGAACTCACTCTGTAGACCTGCAGTTCAGGCTTGCCTTGAACTCACAGAGATCTACCTGACTGCCTCTGCCTCCCAAGTGCTGGGATTAAAAACATGTACCACCACCCCACTCAATTATAATCTCTGTACTTGGGAGGTAGAGGCAGCCTGGGCCACATGAGACCCTGTCTACTCCACCCTGCAATAACAACAAAACAAACAAACAAACAAACAATCCAGGGGCTAGGACTGTAGCTCTCCGTATCTGAGCACTTGTCTCTGTGTTCAAATCCAAAACCACCACAGAAATAAAAGGATAAATCACTTCAAACTAACCTGGCATTATGCAATAAGTGTTAACAATGACTAACTACTGAATTACAATACTTAAACAGCACAATTTGTCTAACAGGTAAAGAGAACATGTCAAGGTGGATATGGTGATACAAATCTATAATCCTAGTACCCAAGGAAGCTGAGAAAGGAGGCTAGAAAGTGTAAGGTGAGCCTAGGTCACATACAAAAATCCTGCCTCAAAACCCAAAGCAATATAATATTCACTATATTAAAAGAAAAGCATGGGCAAAACAGAAGAATAAATGTATTTCATCTATCCTACTAGTGATTTTTGGCCTACAGAACTAAGGCAGTGAGTGACTCATAAGATTTCCTTCCTTTCTGTAGAGCATATCTCAAACAAACCAAGTTTCCTACTTTTATCATAAGACAGTTATATTACTTTTATGCTAAGAGGAAGAAAATGCCAAACAAATGTGAACATTATTCTCCTTTCAAGAGCTGGTGATAACACATGCCTTTAATTTCAGCTCTCAGGAGGCAGAGGCAGGAGGATCTCTGTGAATTCAAGGCCATCCCTTCTGGGACATTGGCTGAGGAGCAAGGTCTGCTGGGTGCTCTCTCTGCCTCTCTGAGCTAGCGGGCCTTCACCCCAGCATCTGGCTCCTGAGTCTTCACTGGTAAAATTGAACCATCACGATTTTGTTAAAAACAACATAGGCTACATAGTGCACTTTATCTCAAAATAAAGTTAAACAAGGTGGAAAATACTGAAATCAATCTTTCAAGTTAACCTTTAGTGCTCTGAGTCACACAGTTCTCCTGTCATGTAAGGCTTTACTCACCGTGTGCAGAAACTTAACATTACAAGCCACCTGCCAAAGCACACTTACTACGTGATACAAATCTGGCCTTTCAGGAGTCGCTGTTACTTTCTAGTGAAAACAAACACACAAAATTATGTCACATAGAATCATAATCTCAAATGTTGGATTTTAACTGTAACATCTTAATAGCATCTCAAAATTTAAATTAAAAAATGAGAATTAGCCAGGCATGGTGGCACACACTTTTAGACTCAGTTCTCGGGAGGCAGAAGCAGACGGATCTCTGTGAATTCCAGGACAGACAGGACTACATAAGAGTTCCCATCTTAACAAACAAAACAATGAGAACTAAATATAAAACATTAACCACAAGCACTTTAAAGGACAGTTTTCCACTTTTGAAAACAAATGGCTACATATAAAATTGCTAAATGAGTGGAGTGGTTAACAGCACCTGATCTTCCAGAGGAATAGAATTTGGTTCTAATCACAGACAAAGAGCCACTCAATACTCACAGCACTGAACTATTAAATCATGCATCAAGAATTATTAAGCCTGTAACTCTAGCTCCAGTGATTCCAACGCCTTTTAGCTCTGCCAAGTACCTTCCACACACATGGCATAAAGACATACATCTAAATAAAAAGAAATTGTTTGAAATAAGAAAAGAAAGAAAGAAAGAAATCACAGGCCAGAAGATGGTTCAGTGATTAAGAGCAATGGACGTTCTTTCAGAGGATACAGGTTCAATTCCTAGCACCCATATGACAGGTCACAATGTCTGTAACTCCAGACCCAGAAGATCCAATACCCTCATTTGGCCTCTTCAATCATTGTATGAACACTGTACATGGACATGCAACCATCATACACGTGAAATAAACATAAACAAAATCTCAAAAAAATTACTATGTATGAAATTATTTTGAATGATGTGACCTGTCAGGGGAAAACCTTATCTAAGAAAAACTAAAATTTAAAAATTCTAATGACCGGACATGGTGGCAAACACCTGTAGCCTCTGCAAGCTCTGGGGAGAGTAAGTAAGAGAACCTGGGCTACATAGTGAGTCCAGACTACAGAGTAAAACTGTTTCAAAAGTAAAAATAGACACAAGTTGCTGGAGAGATGGCTCGGTGGCTAAGAGCAATGACTGCTCTTCCAGAGGACCTGGGTTCAACTCCCAGCACCCACATAACAGCTCACAGCTGCCTGTAACTCCAAGATCTGACACTCTCAGACAGACAGACATGCAAGAAAAACACCAATACACATAAAATAAAAATAAACACATTATTTTTTAAAAATCAGAAAAACTAATCATTGAGCCACAGGCACAGTGAAGACAGAAACAATCCCTGTGCTATGGCTCCAACAACACAACACAACAGCATGTGCTATGGAGAAAGGCAGGAATGTCAGGATTCTATAGTAGGTGAGCTATTACGCTGTATGGCAAGAATTTTCATGGCTGGGGATGGCAAGATGGTTCACTGGATAAAACCAGAGTTCAATTTCTAGGATCCACTTGGTGCAAGGAGAAAATGACACATGCAAAGTTTTTTTTTCTGACTCCCACATGCTAACACCCATGCACATGAGCATGCGCACATACACACACACACAAATATTAAAATAAGTGTTAAGGCTAACACTTCCTTGGGATCTGCCGGTCTGCAGCTCAAGTGCTGGGATTAAATGTGTGTGCCACCACCCAGCAAGGATGACTCTTGCTAGATACTGAGGATGAAGCCACCAGTGAACGGAAGTCATCACCAAGAAAAAAAACCCCATGAGAAAGAAGCACAAAAAGAACCTGTAAGCAAGACAAAATTTTGGGTCTCACATAGCCCAGGTGGCAACTATGTATTAGAGGATGACCTTGAACTCTGATCCTTCCTCTACCACAAGTGTACAAATTGTTAGATCACAGGTTGGCTAGTGTTGCCAAATTACAACCTGATGAGCATTCTTCCATACTTTGCTCTCATTTTTGTTTATATATTGTAGGTATGTATGAATGGCCTCAAAGATCATTCTACGTGGCTAGCCAATGTTACTATGTGGTGAGGACACACCCCTCACTTTTTGTCCCCTTGCTCCTTTTGTGCACAATGAACACTGCCAACTGTACTGGAGCAGCCCCCACTCACAGGAGGCACAGGGTCTGTCTGTAGATTCTAACAGCAATGTTCAGGGCTCCAGGAGGCCCTCTCAGCAAAATGGAGAAAAAGCACCAGGCTCTCAACAGAGCACACTAAAATCAAACCTGAGCCACTCAGACTTGTCATACGCCACCAAGGTAAACCCATGTAACCCTTTTTTTGTTTTTATTCCCAGAAATCAGGAATAACCAAAGTTCCCACATAGGCCGGCACAACTTGCCAAGATAATGGAAGTCCATCTGCACTAACCCTTATACAGAAAAGGTCACCGAAGGAACCTGCTGGTAACTAGTTGGCTATTTTTCTATTGTTCAGTACTGGTAAGCAAATAAAAAGATATTCAACACAACTAACCACTAGAAAAACAGGAAAAATGTAGTATTGACTCCAAGCCAAGTTCACAGATGGTCCAGGACCATTTGGGAAGGTGAGGAGTTAAGTACTCGGTGGAAAGTCTAAAAGTTTTGAAGCTAACCGGCAAGTACTGGATGTATACTATAAATATATTTAATGCCACTGAACTATACATGGCGAATAATTAAAACAGTCTACCATACATATTTATTTTTAAAAAATTTAAAGCCCTAACTTGACTCTAAAGATTCTGTTACAGAACTTCATAATCTTAAAATTCTTAAATGTCAGGGACCCCAAACTAAAAACACAGCTGAAGTTTCCCCAAAAGACCACAGCACTCTCTCAAAGCAGCAATGACAGTCATCTGTAACGACCCACCCGGTATTCTTTTTCACCAACAAACAGATACAGTTCTATTCGTCCATATCTGAATATAGATTCACAGGCGTACAGGTCGAACAGAATCTTCCAAAGTATTCGTCTTTCATATTTATTTGGTAGGATTCCAAATACTTTCATAGGAATACCTGTTAGGGATATAAGCACAAACTTGCATAAGGTTCGTAAAAACTTTTTCCTATGAACACAATTTACTGATGCCAAATATGTTAACCTTACTTTAAATACGGATCAAAGATGGTAGACGACATGCGGGTGTGGTGTGCTAGAATCTCCAGGAGAATAACTGAGGACAGCCGGGTGACAGTATCAGAAAAGGCAGGTAAACACCCCAAAGGAGAGACGCTGTAAAGAGCAGCGCAGGGAGCTGGGAAGAGCCAAGGGTTTACTGTGCAAGTGTGGACCTGCTTCCAGATCCCCAGCACCTATGTAAAAAGCCCTCCACTGGACAGGATGCCAGGGGTTTGCTGTCAACGAAACAGGTTCCAGGCTCAACGTCAAACTTTAGCCTCTCCCTGCGTACACATGCACATGTGCACACACGAATATGTCCTCAAACATAAGGAAGAAAAGAAGGAAAAACAAAAGTTGTCGTGCTGGCTAGTTTTATGTCAACCTGATACAAGCTAGAGTCATCAGAGAGGAGGGAGCCTCAGTTGAGAAAACTCCTCCATGAGATCGGTCTGTAGGCAAGCCTGTAGGACATTTTCTTAATTACTCATCAATGGAGGAAGGCCCAGCTCATTGTGGGTGGCTCCATTCCTGGTCTGGAGGTTCTGGGTTCTATAAGAAAGTAGCCTGAGCAAGCCACAAGGAGCAAGGAGGTACACAGCACCCCTCCATGGCCTCTGCATCTGCTCATGCCTCCAGGTTCCTATCTTGATGTCCATTCATGATGATCAGTGAAGTAGAAGCATAAGTAAAATAAACTTTCTGCTCCAAGTTGCTTTGGTCATTGTGTTTCATCATACCAACAGAAACCTTAACTAAGACAGTTGTCTACTGAAATGACAAGAGAAGGAGATACTAGGGGGAAAACAAAACAAAACCCTTTCCCCTTGGCACTCATGGGAATAGCCACAAAACATCATTTAAAAAAAGATTCTTGGATCTGGGGAGATGGCACAGTAGTTAAAGAGAACTTGATGCTTTTCCAGACCACTGAAATTTGGTTCCCAGCATCCATCTTGAGTTACTCAGTGACCTCTAACTCCTGCTCCAGGAGATCCAATACCTTCCTCTGGCTTAGGCACACATATGTACATGCACATACTTACACACAAGCACATCCAACAAACAAACAAACAAAAAACCCTCCTGCTGAGTTAGCAGCTTAGTTCTGTCTCCCATTTGCTTCCCTCTCCCCTCCCCCCCTAGAAAGTGTTATGAACTAATGCTGACATCTAGCCAGGATTCCTCTACACTGAGAAGAAGAAATCTGAATCCTAGCCATGCAGCATTCAGTGAGATGGATACATGGCTGAGGTATCAAGCCAGTCTTTAGGAGAATACACATACTGTGTCAAGTGGCACAACCCCAGGCATCTGGAAGTATAATCCAGGAGTAGGACAGGCATTCAGAATTGGAATTCTGAAGGACTACCCTCAAGTGTGACTATAATGTATTAGCAGACATGTGGTACAGAGAAAATGTTTTAATGAAAATCATAGCACAAAGTTCCTGAATCTAGGAAAAGACATGACTATTCAAGTAATGGTTCATTTAGACCACCAGATAGACAAGACCAGAAAACGACCTTCTCATTGTATGACAGTGAAATACACTTGATATCCAGAACAAAGAAAGCATTTTGAGAGCTGCAAGAGAGAAATGGCAAGCTGCATGTAAATGCAGGCCTAGCATAGTAACTGCAGCTGTCTCAACAGAAACTAAAACAGGAGGGCTTGGGAGAATGCATTTCAAACCCCGAGAGATGACAACTGTGAGGCCAGAACACCACACTCGACAAAGATACGTAATAATCAAGAAGAAGAAAAACATTCCACGATAAAAGCAGACTAAAGAAATTCATAACCACTAAATCAGCCCTAACAGAAGATACTTGAAGGAATTCTTCAGACTGTAGAAAGATAATGTCCAGGAGGCTAGAAGAATGAATAAATTACAATACACCAAATACTACAAGATTAATAAAATATCAGGTATTAATAGGTATGTTTCAATAGTAATGCTTAATGTTAACCGTCTAAATTTCCCAACCAAAAGATACAGATCCACAAACTGAATTTAAAAACAGAATATCAGAGCTGCAGAGATGGCTCAGAAGTTAAGAGCACTGGCTGCTCTTCCAAAGGTCCTGAGTTCAATTCCCAGCAACCACATGGTGGCTCACAAACATCTATAACGAAATCTGGTGCCCTCTTCTGGCATGCAGGCATACATGCAGGCAGAATACTGTATAATAAATAAATAAGCCTTAAAAACAAAACAAAACAGGTATAGTGGACATATCTTCAATCCCAGCCCCGAGGCAAAGACAAGCTGATTTCTAGAAGTTTGAGGCTGGCCCGCAACATACCAGGCCAGTCAGGGCTACATAGTAAAAAGGACCCTGTTTAAACAAACAAGCAACCCAAATTAACACTCTCCTCACCTCTAAAAACCACCAAAACAATAACAAAAACACCAATAACAGGATCTCATTATTTGTTGCTTCCAAGAACCAAACCTCAACTCAAAGACAGGTGAAACCCTAGGGTGAAAGAATAGAAAAAGGTGTTCCAGGCAAATGAAACTAAGAGACAAGCAGGTGTCCTTGATCTAAAACACTAAATAGACTTCCAACACAAACACATCAGAAGAGCTAAAATTTACTTTGTACTGATTAATGGAACAATCCCTCAAGAGGACAGTATAATTTATTATTAATGGGCTCAAACTGACCATAAAACACAATGCCAATTCTTTTTTTCAGCCATAAAGGACAAAGTTACAGGGAAATGGAAGAAACTGAAGATTATCATATTCATCAAATTAAGCTAGCCTCAGAAAGACAAATATCTTGTTTTCTCTCATATGTAGTTATTAGATTCTACATAGATATGTAAAATCATGTATGTATATTATGACCTGAAAGTAGAAGCAAGACTAAGAGATCAAAGAAAGCTAGCAGGAGTGAAGAGGGAAGTATAGAGGGTCTGAAGAAATAGCTCTGTGATTTTAAGAGCACTAGCTGCTTTTCTAGTACCTTGGTCAATTCCTAGCACCTACATGGTAGCTAACAATTGTCTAAAATTCTAGTTGTGCGGAAATCTAATGCCATGGGCACTGCATGAACATGGTGCAGAGACAAAAACATGCAGGCAGAACATGCATATGCACAAAGTAAATAAACGAATAAATATTTAAAGGTGATATGAAAGAAAAATTCTACGAACGACACATATTTAAACATATATTTAGATGAAAATGTCTTTATATGAGACAGTCCCATGGACAATGAATACATACAATTAAAATTCAATAGTAAGATTCCCTTTCCTCTTTAGTACATTAACAGATATAACAGAAAAAAGAATGACATGCTTAGTGAAAGAGTAGTTGCTCATGAACTGAAATAACTTTCTATGTACATGTATGTTGTAAACAAATGAACTGTACTAGTAAATGAACTATACTAGCTTTAGTGAATGAAAAAAAATTACCTGCTGACCAAGGAAGAGGATTTATTCCCAAATTCTGAAAAACTGCATGTGAGGTGAATTCTGGTCTTACCGGATCCTGAGTTCTAGGATCCAATTTAAATAAGTCACAGTGAACCACATGCAGCTCTCCATTCACATTCCTCCCTAAGGACTGAAGAGACAAAAGGTGATATTAGAAATTTCAGCATCATATACACCTTGCATGGTGGGGCATACCTGCAATCTAATCACTCAGGAAACTGAGACAGTAGAACAACAGATTCTAGGAGGGCCTGAGTTACACAATAAATTTAACACCAGCCTATCTCTATAATATAGTAAAAACCCAAGGGCCGGAAATGTATAAAGCTTAAAAGTAGAACATTTGCCAAACATTTGCACAAGGCCCAGGAAGGCTGTCCAGCTCCTCCAATAAAGTCAAAGATGTTACATGAAGATATAGATAGTTCTAATATAAATTTAATTTAACAGAGGATATAAAAATCAACTACTGCATGAAAAAATATTCAAAGTGCAAGAGTTTTCTCAAGAGTTCTGAAACAAAACTTCCACAGTGGCCTGTGGAGCCCTGCAGCTCAGTACTTGTGTAGCATATAGAAGGCCCTGGATTCAACCACCAGCACCACATTAAAAAACAAAACTACACCAGGCATGATGGTACACGCCTTTAGTTCCAACACTCAGAAGACAGAAGCAGGTGGATGAGGCCAACCTGGTCTACAGAGCAAGTTCCAGGACAGCCAGAGCACACAGAGAAACCTCTTCTCAACAGAACCCAAAACCAAAAACTAAACAAACAAAAAACCAGAAAAAAAAAAGTCACTAACAAATTTTCCTTTCTTTTTATTAATTGCTTTAGCTGTTCATAAAGCTGCCTCTTTTGGGGAGGGTGTGGGAAATGTTAAGACAGGGTCTCACTATGCAACACTAGCTAGCCTGGAACTCACTCTATATATGAGTGATTCTGCTTCTGCTTCCTACATGCTAGGATTACACTTGGGAGGAAGAAGCAGAAGGACCTCTGTGAAGCTGAGGCCAACCCAATTTACCATTGCTTTTTTAAAAAAAAAAAAAAACAAAAAACAACAAAAAAACAAACAACAAAGCTGTCAGTTACAGAAACAGTTTTACAATTTTTGGTGGGGGAAAAGTCATGTAGTCCTTGTCCGGTCTGAAATGCCAATATAGATTTTAGGTTAGCCTTGGAATCTAGTAACTCTCACTTTCTGGCCAAACTTGGTGAACTAAGGGTGTGTGGCACTTCACCTGCCAGGCTCACTTTCACCACCGGGATTTGAACTGTGGACCTTGTTTGTGCTAGAACCAACTGTTCTACCACTGAGCATAACTCCACCAGGCCAGTGACAACTCAACACTCCAAAGTTTCTTTTTTTAATTCAATCTTTAGCTATAATAGCTATTTCCACATTTTTTTGTTGTCACACATCACTTTCAATTCAGGTCATTCATTTTCTATGCTTCCAGGAAGTTGGCGTAGATAAGTATGTTTCTTGAATTAATTTCCTCTCAAGTGGTCAGCTGTAAGGTAAAGACTCAGAAACATTGGAAAAATCATTTGGAAAAAAAACAGCACTCTGCAAGTAAATTTGACCATCTCAAACCTTTTTGGCTTCATCTGAAGTCCTAAGTAAACTCAGAATTTACACGGACTCATTAACCTAACCTTAGCACTCACTCTCGAAATTTACACTCACAAAGGGCAGGGACACGGCACCATCCACTGAAGATGGGGACACAAGCTTAGTGACCAATTATATATCACTCAGCTAAACTATACAGGAAGGGAAAGATGTGAGCTACTCCCTCTTGATCTTAAGGGATCAAACTATACTCATTTAACAAAAGGTAGGTTAACAACTGCAAAGTGTAACACATTTATTAATGGAAGGCTTATGTAACAAGTAATTCAATCTAGATTTAGAGAAAAATACCCAGTTTTATGCTTAGGGTCAACAGAGAATGGGAAGCTATGTGGGGATGAGCTTTCATAAAAGGAGTGTGATCTCCCATAACCAACAAAAGGTGGGGACAGACCCAAGGCCTGTCTGTTCGGATTCGTGCGCTCTGTGTGCTTTTATCATTCCTTCCTTTTGGGCAGAGGCAAGAAGTTCTGGAAAAAAAGGACTCATGACCTACTGTGAATCAAGGTAGGCCAGAGACTATCTTTACTGGCCACTCTCACACAGAAAGCTTACAATAATAATAGCTCTCATACAGAAGGCTTATGTTTTGCTTTGCAGCGAGGGGGTCCTCATCTCTATGCCTGTCCTTTGGGAGTTAAGAGGTCTGCTCTCTATGGCTCGATTTGAAGGAGAAAGAGGAAAAGAGATAGGACGGCAGAAACACTATTTCTGAGGCTACACCTGAGGGCTTCCAACGGTCCTTTATTTCAAAATACTGTGTGTGTCAATGTGTCATACTCTGAGGCTATCATTTTCTGGGCCCCAATAGGAACTAGAAAACAGATCTCACAACCAAGCTTCTAGTTTCGCAACAAGCATGGAATACTCAATAGGGCCTAGTCTTTATAGAGCTATTAGAAGAAATTAACTTTACTTTTTTAATCTATTCAAAGTCAGTGGATGGAAGAACAAATTACTTTAGGAAAATAAATATATACCTTCAAATGTGGAATAAAAGTCTTTTCACTTTCAAAGGCAACCACTTTGGCACCAGCTTTAAGTAATGCCTTAGTCAGGATTCCAGGACCTAGAAAGTTAACAGAAAAACTTTATTTGCAAAATAAACCCACACAGTCACACACACACACAACTGATTTTGGAACAGGGTCTCACTGGCTGTTCTGGAACTCACAGAGTTCCGCCTGCCTCTGCCTGAGATTAAAGTTGTGCAATATGGTGATGGGAATTAAAGGCGTGTGTCACCGCACCTGGCCATCAGTCTCTTTCAAAGTAGACTTTTGCACAAGTTTTCAACCTCACAACATTCCCAGATGTGATTCTTTTTATATATGTAAAACAATGATTAAGCAGCTAATTTGACACACAAAATCCCAACAGGCACGAAAGCAGCGAGCCTTCCAGTACGATCACTGACAGCAAAACTTAACACTCCCAAAACACTATTTCTTAGAAGAAAATCCAGGATCAAAGTTTGCAGCTAACCTCTTACTCATGGACTATCTGAATGTTTAAGCCATAAAAACAATTGTCAGGTCTAACGGAACCGACTTTCTGTAAGTGGTACTTAAAAATCACAAAATACAATTCAGGGCCAATGAGAATGCTCAGGGGGCAAAGACGCTTAGTGTCATGCCTGACAACTTTATTTCAATCATGGAAACCCAACAGGGTCTAAGGAGAGAACTAACTCTCGCTTAAGTTGTCTTCTAACCTAAACGCGCGCGCGCAGAATAAGCAAACCTACTTTAGAATATTGGGGATGAAAATTCAAAAAATACAAAAAAAAAAAAAAGAAAAAAAATAAAAAAATGAAAAAATAAAAGCAACAACAAAAAAATAAAAAAATAAAAAGAAAACAAAAAACAAAAAAAACAAAACAAAACAAAAAAGAATATTGGGGATGTAATAGCTAGGGCCAAATCGTCTGCTCAACTCACCAGGATTGCACTCAAGTATAAGTTGACGGGATGGATTTTCCTGCCCCAGAATGTCTCGTGCTACGTACTTGGCCAATCTCTCTTTTGCTATGTGACATAATGACTCGGATCGACCCTTGGATGTCCACAGGGGCGACTGATCGAAATCAGCATCACACAACGGCTGCGGGTGGAACTCAGAGAAGCCACGTCGGTCCCTTGCTAGCCAGTCCTTCCGCGTCGCGGCTCTAGAGCCCAGAATGCAAGAGCGACCGGAGCTCGCCAACCCTGACAGAGCCAGCCGCGCAGGCAGCCCCATAGCTGGGCCCCGCATCCTCCTCTAACGTGCACCCCAACCACCCGTTAGGGTGCTTCGGCGAAAAACAAGGCGCATCACATCAACGTGCACTCACCTCCGCGCCTCACTAGGCCGGGAGGAAGTAAACATTACAAAACGGCGCATGCGAACGACCGAGCCTCAGCCCTTTCCTCACATGCTTCCGCTTCCGCCCAGGCTCTGCCCACAGACGCCTGTGAGTGGACTCTCCGGGTGTGTCCGGGCTGGAACTCTATGGTCGTCCTCCCTCGGCACTTCCTCTCTAGCCTCAATCTCGCACTCTATGCTCCTCCGTCCGGCGGCCTGCCGGGAGGGGCGCGTGGAGGGAGGCGGGGCGGGAAGGCTGGAGGTGTCCGATCCTCCGGAGCCGCGGGAGACCCGAGCCGGCTGTGTGACAGCTCGTCGGCCGCCATGTCAGCGAGCGGGGCTGGAAACAGAGCCGGCGCCCGGCGGTAGCCCTTGCGTTGCCTCGGATGCCCAGGTGAGACGAACAGCCGGGCTGCAGGGGACCCACCGGCTCGTGGCGGCCGAGGAGCTGGGGAGGGCAGCTCGCTTCTCCGCGGGCGCTGTCCTCCCGGGAGTTGCAGCGGGTCCTCTCGCATCCGCCCCCTCTCGGCTCTCCTGTTTCCCCCGCTTTTCTGCGGGTATGCTGTTGTCGCGCATCGCGCCAATTTCTCCGCGAGCGCTCGCCTCCCCAGGGATCCTGCGGCTTCTACTCCGCGTCGCTCTCTCCCTGGTCCGTGGCGCGTCGCCTGTGCTCGCTTCCCCGCGAGTGGTTTTTATTTGCCCCCCATACCTTCATTCCCCTCCACCGCCACCTCTTTGGTTGTCAGGAACCGCCTAGTGTCTCCCTTCTTGTCCTCCCTCTGGGCCAAGATTTTACCTTTTCTTTTTAATATGCATGTTTGCAAGACTTAAATTTAAGGCTAAAAAAAAAAAAAGATTTGAAAGCTTAAAATTTCTTCCTGTGTTTAAAAGGATTAAAGCCTTAGGAGGCTTCTTTATTCTCTATATAAACTTAGTTAAGCACATTGTACTGTAGAATGCAATTTAAAAGGCCGATTGCAAAGACTAAAAATAGGATGCGCTAATGGGAATTTTGGCAGTCTTTGGGGCAGTGTTAGAAGATCCGATTCTTTGAGAGTGATTTCAGTGTTTGAGGATCGTACTCAAAGCTTTACCCATTATCCTTTCCATCAAGGCAGGAAGCTGCGGCCAATCAACTCCCTAGTTTAAAATATGTACAATCCTTTCTGCTTACTCTGCTGGCATTTGAATGCACAAGGAAAGAGTTTCTGAGGGATGTGTCACCTGCCAAGTAGCCTGAAGATTATCCTTAGCTGATGAAACTCAAGGGCATAAAGAATTGACACCTGGAGATGGCCTTTTTTGAATAAATTAATACACTGTAGAAGCGATTAACTGTTGTGGAATTCCCGAGGATTCATTCGCAGATCTTAACTTTGTTAAGAATTTGTTTTATAATATATTTTTCTTATTGAAAAAATTCTAGCCAGGCATGGTGGTGAAAGTCTGTAAGCCTCAAATTCAGGAGGCTGAGGATCCAGCAGTTTGAGGCCAGCCTGGGATATATAGTGAGTTAAAGGCTAGCTTAGGATAGAGTAAAAACTGTATCTCAAGAAAGGAGAGAAGGAAAGATGCCCCCGCCGCTGCCGCCGCCACCCCCTCCCCATGAGCATTTTGATGAACTCAGAAGTACTTTAGATTTAACTCCCCCCCAGAGCAGTATTTTAACAATCGAATATGGCAGAATATATGTGTGTGTGTGTGTGATTGCTCATATATATATATATACACACACACACACACATATATATCACAGCAATGACAAAACCCACTTACCAAGTGTATCCTTGAATTTTTCACTCTTAAAATAGACCTCTTCAGCAAAGGTATGTAGCACAGTGGTAGGCCACTTGCTTAGCATGTATAAGGCCCTGAATTCCATACTTAGCACGGCAGAAGGTAAATACACTTAACACTGTGGGAAAGTACACTTTTTAAATTGTCATGCTGCCTGTGCTGCACAGCCGTCTCAGCAGCCCCAGAGAACTTAGGGCAGTGTTTATTTTGTCTTTGAGTGGTTGATGGAAGAGAAGTTATATTCCCCCCCCTTCCTTCTTAGGGGGTCAAATCCTGGGCCTTGCACAAGCTGGGCAGGTGCCTTGCCTCCGGGCTACCTCCCTAGCTCCCTGTTTTTGTTTTTCTATGTGGTACGTCTGTGTGTGTACATGTTTCTGCGTCCATGCATTTGTGCTTGTGTGGTGCAATGTCAGGTGACTTCCTCTGTCACTGCCCACTTTGTTTTTCTGAGACATGTTTTGTTCCTGAAACCTGGAGCTCACAGATTCTTTTGGGTCAGCAGTATCCAGGGATCTGCCTGCCTCCATCCCCTAAACACTGGGATTATGGATTTGTGTCTTTGAGGATCAGAACTCAGGTTTTCATGTCTGCATGGCAAATGCTTTACAGCCTTAGCCCTCACCCTTGGTTAAACATCCTCCTCCTGCCTTAACTGGGATTGCAGGCATGTGTCATGTGCTCAGTTGTTTCCCTTTGCAGCATGTTAATGGTTTGCTTGTTTGTGTTTGTACTTGAGTAACACAGAAACAACCACCACCTCCAGGGCCCAGATGCTTAAAAAAAAAGAAAAAGAAAGAAAAAGAAAAAAATGTCCATTTCACTTTTAAAATTCATCTTATAATAAGCACTTAGACTACGTTCTTAGAAAAAAATTAGCTAAGGTATTTCTGATCACATTTTCTTAGCAATTGTGGTCTTTGTAACCTGTGCTATTTTTGCCCCTTTGAAGTACCTTTTCTTTCTTTTTTTAATAATTTATTTATTTTTTATTTTATGTGCGTTGGGTTTTAGCCTGCATGTATGTCTATGTGAGGGTGTCAGCTCTTAGAGTTACAGACAGTTTTGAGCTGCCACATGGGCGCTAGGAATTGAACCCGGGTCCTCTGGAAGAACAGTCAGTGCTCTTAACTGCTGCGCCATTTCCCCAGCCCTGAAGTACTTTTTCTAATAGTGCCTGCTGGTTACTTTATGGCTGTTTTTAAGTTACTTTTCTTATCATAATCAAATTGCTTGAGAAAGGACTACTGTTTCACTTTGCTTCTCCTCTAGCTTTTAAACGAGAACTGAAATTGGGAAAACTGAATGACATTTCTGGTTTGTGTCGTCAGAATCAAGGCTGGAGCAGCATCATTCAGGAGAAATGGGAAATAATTCTAAAACTTTTCTAGCAGTCCCGTTCGCCAGGTGGAAACAGTCTTGATGGTTCTACTCCTCTGTATATCATAGTTGCCGCAATGTTTTTCAAGATTTCCTGCTAAATCTGCAGTTCTGATGCGATTTGCTCTCACAGCCTGTCTCAGTTAAAACTGACCCTGTTGCAAATGTTCAAGAGTCACTTGTAGCCAGTGCCCCCCCCCCTCATTGGCTGGCACATAGTTATAAAATTGGTGTTTGGTGGTTAAAATGCCTTTTTACCCTGGGAGTCTGATTCTCTCGGGATACATAAAATGCCCTTTCTTATTATTTTTATCTTTTTCTTTCTAAGTGCTTCCATTATCAAACTGAGAGGACTCTGTGCAGGAAGAGGGCTCTAAGACATCTCTTCCTGCTCAGTGTTGACACCAAACTCTGCTTCTTCAGTGAACACTGATGCCCAGTACTTGTTTAGTGAGTGTCATAAGATGACTAGAGGGCCCAGTCATTTCCTGGGCCGACACTCTGACAGCTCATTACATCTGTATGTCAACAGTGTATCAGGGTGTATGAATCTTTATCTGCTAAGTCTGTTGGCATTTAGTAGGGAGAACTTGGAGCGGCCCCGTGAGAGCCTTGAACTTCATTGTAAAACAGGTAGAGTACCTGCTTGTTATTGTGTTGAGATTGGTTATTTTCTGAACAGGTTTCAAGTGTGCCGAATGGCTTTGGAGACCTTGCCCTTGACAAGAAACACCTCTATAGCATGGTGTTTCTTGTCAAGGGCAAGGTCATTTTTTTTTTTTTAGGCAAAATATAGAATGAAAGAGGATCTGGTATTTTGGCTTTGAAAGTGTAGGAACCCAGGTTTATGTTTATTAAAGGGAAGTGTGGCAGCTTTGCGTGAAGCGGCTGGCAGGCACATTATCTAGGTACCTGCCAAGAGCTGCCTTGCAGCAGCGGGGTGGTCCAAAGGAAACCATCCTGCTGTGGAGCTGAAGTAACCTGGAATCCAGCTGACCTCTTGGGATCAGCCTCACCCAACCTTAGTCCTGTCTTGACTCCTGTGTTCTAATAAATTTCTTAATTGATACTCCTTATAATTTAATGCAAGAGACATACTTGCTTCCCTGATCGGTGAAACAACTTTCTATCTAGAATCTAATCTTTATAGACGAGCACAGTGTAAGGCAACCTGTGGAATGTTTACAGAAGCAAATACAGACTCAGGGAAGGTGGCTAAACTAATTTTTGTGGAAAGAGGTGTGTACAGTCTGGTAGTGTTTTCATTTGCATTTACAACTAGACAGATGTGTATTGGCAGCCTTTGGATTGATAAAAAGAATACAGACCACAGAGAGAGAAAAATCTGATACAAAGTATCGAATCTGCAGGTTGACCGGGAGGACTGAGCAGGTAGACCGAGCTAGTGCACAGTTTAAGAGACACAGTTAGGAATAGTGCAAGCTTTTGGCCTAATGGTACATTGTAACCATGTCTGGGTGGATGGGGACTAGCTGATAGGATGATTGTATTCCTTTGTTTCATTTTAATAACCACTGTAATACCTGTGTATCTTATGTAATACCCATGTATCTTATATAGTCCTATACAGCGTAAATATACACTGTAGTAAAATTTGTGTTTTTTTCTTTAGAAATCTACACTCTGGATGTAGAGGCAGGAGGATGGTGAGTTGGAGGTCTGTCTGAGCAGCTTAGGTAACATACAGTGGCCCTGTTGCTAAAACCTAACCAAAACTCTAAAAGACAAAAATTAAAAATAATAATAATAGAATCTTAAAGAGAAACAAACTGGGTGAAGTAGCATGTACCTGTGGGCCCAGCTATGGTAGAAGCTGAGAAAGGACACTCACTTGAGCCCTGGGTCTAGGGTCAACCTGGAAAGCACAGTTAGTACCTCTCTGGAAAAAAAATTTTTTTTAAACACATTGTTTCCTGAAAATTAGCCATAGTATATTTATTATAGTTACTTGAGGAAGAAAACTGATAGCCTAGCGGTTTTTCAGTTTCTTTAAAAAGCTCCTTTAATGTTCAAAGAGCTTCCCAGAAAGAGAGGTCTGACTAAAAAGGTCTGGCTGTGTGTGTGTGTGTGTGTGTGTGTGTGTGTGGTTTTTTGTTTGGTTTGGTTTGGTTTTGGTTTTGGTTTTTTTCGAGATAGGGTTTCTCTGTGTAGCCTTGGCTGTCCTGGACTCTCTTTGTAGACCAGGTTTGCCTCAAACTCAGAGTTCCGCCTGCCTCTACTCCCTGAGTTCTAGGACTACACGTGTGCGCCCAGCAAGATCTGGCATCTTTAAGCTGTTATGCTGCTTTTGCTTCAGTTTTGAGCATTTACAGTTTATAATAATACAGACTTTCCCTGTGATCATCCTGGGAAGATACATTTATTTTCAACAAGGTTCTGCTTTTATTTTTTAAGCAATTGGAGTAATTCATCTGGAATATTTTTAAAATATGGTATATTTAAAATTTTTTGAACTTTTATGATAGTTGGAGATTTCTGAAAGTGTTTTAGGCATGATTTTGAAATTACCATATTTGGGACTAGAAACCTTGTGTCATGTTACACTGCACTTCTCTGCACCATGCTATCTTAGGACTTCCGGCTTTTTGTTATCACTGGCCGTTTGGAATGGAAAGATAGTGTGTACCTATCAAAATACTGACAAATCTGCATTTCCCCTATTGCACTGTCCAGTAAGAATTCTGAAACAGTAGCAAAATAGCAGCTTCTATTGACTTTTGGACATTGACATTTTGACAGGTCTATGATTGTGAGAATTAACATCACAGTGGGTAAGGTGAGGCACACCTTTAATTCCAGCAATTAAGAGAGGCAGAGGCAGAGGCTCTCTATGAGTCCATGGCCAGTTTTGGACTACAACTAAGTAAAAACTTATCTCAAAAAAGTAGATAAAAATAATTACTGTATCTTATAAATAGTTCTGTTAAATATTATTTTGAGAATATCTACGTTGTTTTCCCTAGAAAACTACCACCTAATTGATCATGGTATCCTTTTTCTTTATTAGCTGTGTTTTGAGAATTCAATATTATTAGGTAGGGCAGTCTAATTTCAATCAAAGCACAATAACCTTGTAAGGTACTTGTAGATTTTGGAGTAAATGATTCCCTTAAAATATGTGTACTTTGTGATGCAACAGAACATTGTTTTCCTAGGTGTTTGAGAGTATTGCTTTGAGGCAGTTTGGCGACTGCTATTTCTTGAGTTAGATGAATGCCTAGTCCCTCTTTGTCCACAGTGTCTGTCTTTGCAGGTAGAGTTCTTATTGCTGTAAACTTAATAGAATGACTGGGCAACTGAATGTCATTGCTAAAGATTTCTCAAGGAGGACTTATTCTGTAAAAATGGGTTTATTTACTGAAGCTTAGTGTATTTATTTTTACCTTATGAAATTACAAAGATTTTAGGATTTTCTTTCCCCGCTCGTAGAATATGAAAAATTCTTATTTAATCCAAGTGTAAGGTATATAAGGACAAGGATTCAGAAAAATAATGCACATTATTTCTGCACTCATACTCTACATAGATAAAAGGAAGTGACCAGGCTTGTTCTTAAAGCCTGTACTCCCAAGACTTGGGAGGATGAAGCAGGAAGAATGCCACAAGTTGGCAGATTTCTTCTGTGCCACATAGTGAGTTTTGTTGTTTTGTTCTGTTTTGTTTTGTGTGCTGGGAATTGAACCCAGGAATTAAAAAAAAAAAAGCTTTTAAAATTATGTTTGTATATATGTGTTTACACAAGTGCACACATGAATGTGTACATCAGGGGACACATGTGCAACACAGGCACATATGGAGGTCAAAGGAGAACCTGTGAGTGTTGGTTCTCTGCTATGTAGCCCAGGGGCTGAAACTCAGGTTGTCAGAGTTGGCGACAGGTGTCTTTGTCCCCTGAACTTTTCACTGGCTCAACCCAGGAGTTTTTTATATTGTCTAGGTAAGAGGTCTGCCACCAAGCTGTGTCCCTAATGTCCCAGATGTTTTGCTTCAACTACTTTTAGATTTGTTGTGGGTTTTTTTTTTTACCATATATATTAGAGATATACCTAAAATATCAGGTAAACACTGTCAAAAATATAAAGAATGTCATTTGTCTTCCCTGATGTAGACACGTAGTAAACATTTGGATTAGAAGAGGATAAAAGGTTTTTCTTCTTAATACTACTTGTGAGCTCCAGTTTCAAGGCATTTAATTGGTCAGGAAAGCCCATCTTTTCTTAGCAAGAACAGTATCACAGAGTAACCTATAGTAACCTATGGCTGACCGTGGTTTGTATATTTTGATTCTTACAGCCCCAGCTACACTGTGGAGAGCTTTGCATTTATGTAAGGCTCACCCTCCCTGACAAAAGGTAGGTATACCTAGGTGCAGAGCCGGTCCTTCTTCAGGAGCCCGTACCCAGCCGAAGCAGCAGCTATTCTAGGAATGTCTGAGTTAGAAGTAAGGGCGCTGTGCATATGTGCAATGCTTCCCTTAAAGGTCGAGAGCCCAGGGAAGCACTTGAGGGTGCATTCCCGCTGGGCCCTTGCCTTAGCACTGTCTGAAAAGAGATCTTGAAGAGATAGCCTCAGCCCCCTGTAGCATGTCCTCTCTCCTGACTGTGCCTGTTCTGCCCACCACGGAAAACTAAAAAGTTGGAACACCCTGGCTTGTTGTAAGCCTTGAAAATCTCATTTACCTAGTTCCTCCCCTCAATTCTAAAACGTAATTCTCTGAAAAGAAAAAAAGGGGGGAGGGGAATTGAATTTTAACTCAGGGAAAACCTGATAATTGGGAGAGAAAAAAAAACAACTTTTTTTCCTGTCTATAAAAGTAAAATAAAAGTTTATTTAGCAGTCAGGGTCCACGGATGTCCTCCATCTGTATTGACAAGTGTGATGGATTGGCCAGGGAGGGGGACACACTACAGGGGGACAGGAGGACATTCCTAGCCCACTTGTGCCAATTACACATCATTTTGAGGGTAAAATGAAGAGGTGTAGTCCTGCAAAACAGCACTGGGATGTGGACTCTGGTAACATTTTATTGTTGGTTTCCCCTTCCTTACTTAGAATGTCCAGCTTAGGATGGCCTGTCTTTACCATAGAATTTTTTCCCCAAGCTCCTATCCAAATACAGTATTGGGAAACTTGTCTCAAAAAAGCACATTAGCTAGGTTTGTTGTTGATGTTGTTGTTTTGTTTCTTGAGACAAGGTTCACTGTTTAGCCCTGTCTGTACTGGAGCTATGCAGACACCACACCCGGCCTGTCTCTTGCCTCCTCGGTGCTGGATTAAAGGGAGCGCTGCTATGCCTAGCTACTGTATATTATACCGTCAGAAGTGATTTTTTATACCTCTCTCTAGAACCATCACGATATTTTTGTTTTAAACATCAATTTTTTTTTTGTCCTCTGTGTTTTATCATGGAGAGTTATTCCCCTGGATGAGTTTTAATGGAAAATTCAAAGCTGGTCTTGATTTAGGACTAGAGTAAAGGAGGCCTATGTTTTATACTGAAGAGCATCCCAGTGTGTAGAATGGGGCTGGAAATAGGCTTGCTTGCATACATATTCTGAAATGAAATAAAGGAGGTGCAAATTTCCACAGGCAGAAAGATCTTAGAATAGCAGGTGTAGAAACATTCCTCTGAGATGAGAGGAAAATACTGGCCTCTGCATAACATCCAGTGATTTCTGTTGCGGTCCAGTCGAGGCTGTGAGCAGGGATAGATGAGTCTGGAGGGGAAGGGTCAATGTAACTTCTGTAGAGGTATTTGGTCCTAGGTGCTATACTAGAAAGGATCTCTAACCAACACTGAAGCTGAGCTGAAGTGGGGTAGACACTGTGCAGATTCACACAGTTGTCATTTTCTTTAGCAGCGTGTGGACTGCCTGTAAGAGATACGGGAATATTTGGTCATGGGATGTTGCAGATATTGAGATTTATTTGAGTGTGTCAAAGAGAGTGTTTTTCTCGGTAAAAATGTAAGATGGGATGACCTGAACTAAATTGAGCAGTCAGTAACATGTCATTGTGGATTTTGAGATAGGAAGAGTTATTTGTTCCACAAATATGTGCAGCCAATGTTTTTATTATGTGAGACAAAAAGGTAGTGTTTTCTGAAGATTAATCTGCCCCTGGTATGCAGGACAGATTGAAAAGGGATATGTGAGACGCTGAGAGCCTTTAATTAAAAGTAAGAATTATCCGAGGTACTGTAATTTCTTGACTCCCAAAACGATAGCACTGTTTCTCCTTATTTGGAAGACTAGGAGATAAGCTGACACACTCTCCACTTAGGTTTTATAATACAGTTAAAATTGTGTTTGCCATATGAAATATTATACTTTATGCTAGTTGAATTATAGAAATGAATTTTAATTAACCCTAATCCATACAAGGGAACATGTTATGATGTGCATATATAAGAAAATCAGCCACTTTGGTGAATAACTTTGAAATGTGTAGGCTTGTGAGTGATTCTGGACCTGGTGTTACTGCCTGTGAAACTGATGGTTGATGTTGGAGCCATAGGTAATCAGAATGTTACAAAGTATGGGGGGACTGTGGTGGCCATGCTCACACAGAGCACTTAATGTAACTCTCCACCAAGACATCTGATGAAAACGCGATCCCTCAAGTATAGACATGGGCTGTTGACAAGGTTCAGCAGGTAAAGAGGCCACCAAGCACAAAGACCTGAGTTCAGTCCTGGGGACCAGTGTGGAAGGAGAGAACAGACCCCAAACTTGTCCTCCGACCAGCATCTGTGTTCATGTGCACATGTGCGCACACACACACACACACATGCATAGATAAATAAGTGTAATTTAAAAATGTAATACTTTGTTTTTTAAAAAACAATGAATGGTTTTCTATGAATTATTTTTAAGAAATATAGCCAGGTATGGTGATAGCACAGGCCTTTAATACCGGCACTTGTAAGGCAGAGGCAGGCAGATCTCTGTGAGTTCAAGGCCAGCCTGGTCTATGGAGCGAGTTCTAGGACAACGAGGGCTACATAAAAAAACAAAACATGTCTTGAAAATAGAAAGAAAAAAAAGAAAGAAAGAGAAGAAATGGAACTTCTTATATGGAACTTTTATGATTATTATAATTTATAATGTAGTAAGTAGTAGGTGTAATTCAATTGCTATGGACTTGAACTCAAAAAATCCTCCTGCCTCCAGTTGAGTACCAGTTTAGCAAAAACTAGATGCTATTCTGTGTGTGTGTGTGTGAGAGAGAGAGAGAGACATGGACAGATAGAGGTGAAGTTTTTTGAGTCCCATGGTGTGCATATGAAGTTAAGGTCAGAGAACACAGTTATAGAGCCCCTTCTGATTTGTTTGTTTCGTTTTGTTTTGTGACCTTTGTTCTGGGGTGGAACTCAGGCTTGAGCCCAGTGTTCCTACCTGCTGAGCCATCACTAGGCAGATCCTTAGCTGCTACTTCTCAAATTTAGCCTTCTGCAAACGTAGAGGGAAACGTTATGAAACATTTCAGTTGTGCTTGTTTCTATGATCATGTGGCTCTGCCATGGAGGTCTCCAACTCAGGAGCGGGAGAACTGGCGATGTAGAATTCCCCAATTCTGTAGGTTAACAGTTACTTTATGACTCTCTGAAATAGGGTTCTAGGTGGCACATGCCTTTAATCCCAGGGCTCAGAGATTCAAAGTATGTACTGCTCTTGCAGAGGACCCCAGTTTATTCCCAACGCCCACATCAGACAGCTCACACTTGCTTGTAACTTTAATTCAGAGGATCCCACGCCTCTGGCCATTATGGGCACCTGCACTCAAGCATGCACACCCGCACACAGTTGATGATGATGATCCTTTTGGGCTTGAGAGACAGGTGAACTGCTTATTCATTGAAAAGAGGGTTCCAGGATTAGTAGGAAATAGAAAGGTGGGTTCAGAGCCATCATGGATAGGCAAGGGCTTGGGGACTATGGTGAGTGATGTGCTTCTCAGTTCTCCCTGAGGGCCTGAACTGGAGTGGGCTGAGCATGCCCTGGGAGGCAAGACTGGCCTCCAATATATGTCCATCTAGCTAGGCTGATGCATGCGCGTTTCCTCTGCCAGCTCATTGTCTTTCCGTGCTGCGTAGCTGTGGCATCCCTACCCTCCTTCATTTTTAATGTGATCTGGTATCTCCTTTAAGGATGCAGGAGACTGGGCTGGAGAGATGGCTCAGCTGTTAAAGGCTAGGCTCACAACCAAAAATAAAAGGATGCAGGAGACCGGCATCCTGAGACAGCAGAGCAAAACTGTGAGTCCATTCTCTACTGGCAGGCACATGGCAGGACAAAGGTGGATGTAATTTTTTTTTTCTTTTTCAAGACAATGTTTCTTTCTGGACTCACTTTGTGGACCAGGCTGGCCCTGAACTCACAGCAATACACCTGCCTCTGCCTCCCCAAGTGCTGGGATGATAGGTGTGTGCCACCACACCTGACTTTTCAATCTTATTTGTTTGCAGAACTGAGGACTGATCCTCAGCCTTTTACATGCTAGGCAAGTGTTCTAACCCTGAACTACTATCTCCAGCCAAAATCATGACCAAATTTACCAGTCAGCTGCCATCCTACTTTCCCAGAGTGGGCTAAGTAAAGAACTGTCAGGAACAGGGCCAGTCTCCGCACTGATACACCATGTTAAGACAATATTAGCATGTGTCCACATCTGTTGATCTTAGTGGGGGACCCAGGGTCTTGATTGTGCTACACAATTCCTGCTGCTCACCTATGTAGCCCTGGCCAGTGCTGCTCATTATACACTTGAACTTGTGACAACCCTCCTGCCTTGGCCTCCCAAGTGCTGGGATTGCAGGCATGTACTATCACACCTGGCTATCCAATGTGTCTTTGAGTTTCACTCTGTAGTCCAGGCTGGCCTGGAACTTTTTATGTAGTCCAAGTTAGCTCAAACTGACAGCAGTCCTGAAAAAAAAAAAAAAAAAGGTGAAGCCACAGACTTCATAAAGATATCCAAATCTTCCTATATCACTGTTGGGAATGTGGCCTGTTTGTTGACCCCAGTGGAAAAATCTGTGGAGACTCCTTAATCAGGTAGACAAAAGTAGCCTTCAGCCTTGCAGTTTTATTCCTGGGCTATACCGAAAAACAAATCGGCTTGGTGACGCACCCACCTGTCGAGACAAGAGGAGCAGGAGGCTGAGGTCTTCTCAGCCTACTGGTTACACAGCAGGTTCAAGGCCAGAGTGGAAACTGTGAGACCCTGCCTTCAAACCAAACAAACGCCTGAAGGGGTACAAATGAAAAGCTGTAACAATGTTATCGTGGGTGGATACATAAATGCCTTTCTCTCCTTAAGGTGAAACACTGGGAATAAAAGGTAATATGTTCGTATTTGATTGCCTTATTTGTCAGTTTGTTATGGTGTAGTAATCCGTTAGGAGTCATCTGCACAAATAAAGTGTGTTACAATGTAATAAGCCGTGGCAGCACCATAATAGGTGAAAATAGTCAACCACAAAAGACTGTATATTGCATGATCCTGTCTATTTATATATTTGCTTATTTATTTTTTTAATTTTGGGGTTTTTTTTTGAGGCAAGGTCTCTCTATGTAGTCTTGGAACGCCCTATCTAAACCAGGCTGGTCTTGAACTCACCAAGATCACCTACCTCTACCACCCGAGTGCTGGGATTAAAGGTGTGCCCACACACATGTTATGATTCCATTTATGTGAAGTGTCTGGAATAGGTAAATCTATGGGACAGGCAGATTAGTGGAGTTTTGTTTGTTCTTGGGCAGGAGATCACACTGTAGCCCTAGGTTGGCCTGGAACTCCCTGCAGCTCTGGGTGCCCTTGAGCCTGGGCCGGTCCTTTTTTCCTCACAATGGAGAGTGATGGTTTCAGTGCTTTTGGAAGATGGTGGGGGAACTGGAGAATAGGAAGTGACCAGTAGCTGGATGTGAGGGGTTTGTTGTTAGGGATGAAAGTGTTCTAAGATGGATTGTTACAGCCCTGCCATTTCGTGCAGGTGGGTTGTGCGTTAGAATTGTGTATCGGTGGCGCTGTCATTGAGACATTTAATTGGAAAACACATTTATTGTAGAGAAGGGTAAAAGAATCTAGAGAAGTACAAAAAGAAAAGAGTGAATTTTTAAAAACATTCTCTACTTTTATTTCAGTGAAAGCTGAAAGAAAATAACCTAAGTTTATTCAGGTTCAAGATTCACAAACTCACACTCTGATGTGGCATGTCAGTGCGGAAGCCCGCACGTCTGTTTATAAACATGGGGCAAAGGCAACAAGTCGTGCCCCTGCTGGTGTTTGTACTTCTGCTGGGCTGTGTCTTGCAGTAGGATATCCTAGATTCCAGCTACGTGTCTGTCTTCATTTGTCCTTTTGCCCTACCAGCCTTCCTTCCCCACCTTGCTCTACAATGAACCTGGTAGACTGTGCTTCGGAGGGCTCAGGGAATGCCTGGGAAAGGACATTAATTTTCCTTTAACAGTAATCCATGGAAACTCCGCTTTTCAGATTTGTGGAAGCGCCAGCGTGGAAACACTTGGTAGTCTTGTTCCAACATGCTGTTCTGGTTTGTTGTTGTTGTTGTTGTTGTTAATTTTCAATGATTGAATTAGGTTTTTATGTTTTTAGGATTTATTTTTCCCTCCCTGTTTTTTATTTTGATGGAATGCTGCCAAGTTATATAGCTTTTAGGAAGATTTCTAAGGTAGATTTTATCAGCAGTGATGAGGAAAAGAACATACCCTGAGGAAATCATTCAAGAGAAAAATACCTTTGCGGCCAAAGATCTTCAAAAATGTGTTCTTTCTCTTTTCCTGGTGTGTGTGTGTGTGTGTGTGTGTGTATGTTACTGAGGATAGAACCTAGGACTTTGCCTATGCAAGACCAAGGTATCTACCATTGAGCCAAGCTATTTGCTTTTCCTCCTCCTCTTCCTTCTCCTCTTCCTCCTCCTGTTCTTCTTCAACAGAGTCTTACTATGTATATAGCCTACCCTTCCATTGAACCTCACAACCCCTCAGAATTGGTCATTTTCCTTTCTCCTCCCTCCCTTACTCTCTCTCTCTGCCTTCCTCCCTCCTTTTTCCTTCTTTTCTCTCCATTCCTCAGTTTCTAATTTTTATTAATTTGTTTCTTTTGAGACCAAGATTCACTCTTGGACTTCTCCTTGTGGCCCAGAATGACCTTGAACTCAGGATCTTCCTCTGCCGTTGCCTCCCAAGTCCTGAGATCATAGGCTGCACCATGGCACCCAGCTTGGATCTTGTTTTGAGTTAATTTTAGGTTAAAAATTCTTCAGAAATCAGTCATAATGATACTGTTGTCTCTCTGGCCCACTGTTGGATACCTTACTTCTGAATTGTTCAAGTGTGTCTCCATTTTTACTCTGTATCCCAAGGCATCACAGTATCTTCGATGTTTACCTGTAAAATGTCAGGGGCATCCTGTTCGTAATGCTTATTTTACTAATTTTTATTTCATTTTGCTAGTGTGGAACCAGTTTTATACCACTTGGTTTCATAGACTCTCACTTTGCTTTTGTCACGGGTGTGAGATTACCTAGGGTGCTTTTCTATGTAGTGGAAAAACAGTCAAAAATGGGGCAGGGTGAATGTTTCAGTAAAACTGGAGGAGAAGTAACAAAATGGAAAGTTTAGGTTAGGTTAAAGTTGACCCTGGCCTAATTCCATTTGTCTTTCTATTTACAATATAACCTAAAGCAGCTACTTTGTATTTTCTTTGCAATTGTATGGGAATTATTTCAATGTGCATAGCACAGACATTTGTAATTACAAACTTTCTCACATTATGGTGTCAGAAAGCAGAATGAGTCCATTAATTTAATTCACTTTAAAAACAACTAATTTACATGTCCTTTTGGAAATTTACTCCCTTGCCCAGATCAGGGTTTTCAGGGTTAGAAATAAGCTGTTTTCAAGTTTCTCTTTTCTCTCTGTTTCCCACCAGATAATATTTGTGGGTTTGTTAAGTAAGCCTAAAATATCATCTTATGTAATGTTTTTGTTTTTTACAACTTGTGTCCTTAGGTAAGAGGCAGTGAAAGTGAAATTTTAGTGTTATAGTTCAATTGGACAAGCGTGTATTTAGTACCTTTTATGTGCTCTGGGCTGTGTTGTGGTTAAGATTGCAAAAGACATTTTCCGTTGCCATAAAAGCTTCAGTTCCAGTTGGGCAATAATAGCAGCACATGCATGAACTAACTTGAAAGAAACCCCACAGCGAGAAAGAAGCAGAGCTAGATAGTGCGTACTGGATCCTACAACGCACTGCTTATTCCATTTAAAAAGAGGCCTCCAAAGATGCCTCTGTGCCATCTCTGTATTAGCTGTGCCTCACGCTATGGCCAGACTTTACTGAGGTTAATAGTGTCAGTTTCCTTTCCTGCTTCCTTTAATTTGTCCAAATTCTCCAACATATGGCCCACAGCCTACCTCGTTATGGAGTCTTTGCTGTTGAGCTCTGCCGTGTTTAAGGCCTGGTTCCGAGGACCATGTGCCCATGAATGAGTAGCCTAACCTGTTATTGCTTCGATTTCCTTATCTAGGGCATGGCATTCTTAACAATAATAGTTGCCTTGGGATTGCTGTGAAAATAAACGAGGTTCTATGAGCACAGTACAGAGTAAGTCCCGTAACATTTTTGGTGTTCTCACACTCAGTGTTGTAGCTTCCCTTCACTGTAGAGTTCAGAATCACTTGCTTCAGTAAAGTCAATCACTTGAACTTAAGTTATTGGGTGTTTTTATGCCGAGCTGTATGACATCCGTTCGTTCCAGTGTGGAGTTAGTATCTTGATGTCATGCGAAAATGTGCATTTATCCTGTGGCTTTGAGATCTCTGCTCAACTTTCTTCTTTTGTCTTTCCCTCTCCTGTCAGATATTTCTTTATCTTCCTTGGTCGGGTCTTGATTCTGTGTGTTCTCCGCAAGTTTGTAAGTCACCTCTTCTCCAAGAAAAATCTTGGTTTTAAATGATAATAGCAATAAGTATAACATATCTTAAAAATGCCAAGCATCTTGCTACCACTAGAAAATTAACAATTTCACAAATGACCAATAAGATATTTTAATACAGTGTAAAACATAACTGAGACTAAAGTTTATGCTTGTTTTGTTTTTTTTTTTTAATCTACTAAGAAGTCTGGAAATACGGCTCAATGGTAAAGAACTTGTCAGAGAAGTGCACGGACCTAAGTTGGGATCCCAAGAACCCACATGAGCCACACATGATAGTGCACATGTGTAATCCCAGAACTTCTACAGTGAAATGGGAGGAAAAGAGGAAGAAATCCTGAAAGCTCCGGGCCAGCTGGCCTGGCAGATGCAGTGGAGAACAAGAGAGCCTGTGTCAAGGTTGAAGGGCCCACGGTTGTCTTCTGACCATCCAGACACACACCATGTGCACATGCAGGAGCCCACTTACAAACTCACTCATGCTCTCTCCCCTTCTCCCCTAAGGCGCAAAGTAACTGCTGTCAGGGTTTCTCACTAAAGAGAAAGTGTGTTCCTTCTGTAGCCATCCTTTTTTTCTGTGATGGCTAGAGCACAGAGCTTTGAAGGAGTGCCGGGTCACAGGGATTAACACTGGTCTGGGTTCAATCCCAGTTCCTGAGGCTTGCTTGCTTGCCAGATAAGCCTGAGCAGGTTATGTTTCCTTATCCATAGATGGGAAAGATAATAAGGTTTCTATGCAAATGGAATAAAATATGCACAGAATATTAGCATGTACCCAGCCCTCATTAAATGTTCAACAAATGTTGCATGCTTCTATTTTAGAGAACTATTTTAGAGAACAGAATGGGTACTTATCCAGTGGGCTTGAATGTTAACTGCCCTGTGGGAACTAGAAAAGAGCCCCCTGTCTGAAGCAAGGAACCCAAATAGAGCCCTGGGACAAAAGATGTCACGCAGAACAAGGCTCTTCAAGCTCTCAGTTGTTGAAAGTGGTGGGGTGGGTTGCAGTGTCGTAGCATGGCCAGTAGAAGGGGCAGAGAGAGTTTCCGTCTCTTCCTGTGCATCCTGTTGAAGATGGTCTTCCCTGAACATTTGTAACCATGGCTCGTTGCTGAGCTACAAAAGTAGCCCTGGCTAGTGTGTCAAGACGGGATGCTTTGTAAGAGTGAAGCACTTATGAAGGAGTAATTCTTAATCAGCCTATGCAAGATTCCCACAGATAAAATACACAACATAGGGGCTCACAATAAAAAAGTACAGACTATCCACTCTGAGCAAGAGCAGGCAGAAGCAACTTAAACGTGAGCATATGCAGGGCAAGCAGCATATTGAAGGGGCTGGAGAGATGGCTCAGTGGTTAAGAGCACTTCATGTTCTTCCGGAGGACTCAGGTTCAGTTGCCACCTCCCACAGGGCAGCTCACAACTGTCTGCACCCTCCATTTTCAGGGGATTTGCTTCCTTCAGTAAGAGGAACACACATGGTGCCCAGAAACACTTGAAGGCCAAATGTCCATACGTATAGTCTTTAAAAAAAAAACAAAACATTTCAGCACAGATTATAAGGAGAAATTGCAAAAGACATGTTAAGCAATGAGATCTTAGCGTAAAAGAATTGAACATACATCTAACAGGAGATGACTGACGAAGGAGAACAGTGAGAATGGCAAGAGATTCACAGAAATACTCGGTATTTTGGGGGATTGATGAACTATAAATATGAACACCTGAAAGCACATGGAGTCCTAAGATAAGTAAATATAACTAAATGCCTACCAAAATGCACAGCAAGAAACGTCTTCAGTCAGGCATTGGACCTTTTGGGCATAGCAGGGTTTTATGACTGCCCCAACAGCCAGGCCTACTTACAAGAGTGTGCTTACTGCTTTGTCTTCACTGGCTGCCATACCCATTTCCCATGCGCTGTCTGTCTCCATTCTTATAACAAAGACACAGAGACTCAGAACTGAGCTAATGTGACTAAGCGTCCACTAAGCCAGGGTCCCTGTCTGTGACCCTAGGGAACCTCCAAAACCAGAGCTTTGCCTCACACAGACCCAGCTTCTCTCCACTCCTGGTTTCTTGTTGTGAAATGTCACTTCTATGAATTATGGAGTGAGTCTGTCTGTCAGTTTTCCCTTTCCTCGTTTTTGAGACAGTCTCACTATATAGTTAGCCCTGCCTGGCCTGGAATTTGCTGTGTAGACTTAGGTGGCTAGCCACCTGCCTCTGCCTCCCAAGTGCTGGGATTAAAGATGTGTACAACCATTCTGGCTTCCACTTAAATTCTTGTTTATTTTTTATATTTAATTATTTGTTTGTGGCAGGGTTTCTCTATGTAGTTCCGAGTGTCCTGGAACTCACTCTATAGAGCAGTATGGCCTTGAACTCAGATTCACCTGCCTCTGCCTTCCAAGCACGAGGATTAAAGGCTGTTCACTACACCCAGCTAGGACTGAGAATGCTCATTTATAAACTGTACCAAACTTCTAAATTTAAGTGAGTTATAACATTACCAGTTCTTGTTTTTATTGATGCTTTCCTTTAATTTTTGAAAATAACCTTTTGTTTTTGAGGCCTATTTGTAGATTTCATTTTTTTTAATTTCATTTTCTTTAATAGTATATTTGCATATATAATCATATAATCGTTATTATGAATCATAGGTTTCTGATGTATGATTTAGATTTTTAAAGATTATCATGAACTATGATATATATCAAAGACAACTACCTTTTACATTTTATACCTCAGTAAAATATATAACAATAATATTTATCTAGAAATTAAGAAACAATGACAATAATCCACAAACATCTATTCCAGGTGTAAATTATTGTTTGCATGGATTTACCATTTGTAAATCTAATTAAACCAAATACTTTTTTGCATTGCCACTAATACAAAATTTCTATTTTAGATTAACTTGTTAAATTTTTACATATTTTTTATTTTGAAACTGTATCATAATCCCTTCCCTTTCCTTCCTCCAACCCCTCTCATGCACCCTCCTTACTATTTTTCTTAAATTAATGGCCTCTTTTTCTTTAGTTGTTATGTGCACATACACACCACATCCGAATTGCGCAAATACAACCTGCTTGGTCCATATAATGTTACGCTGTATGTATATGATCTCAGAGCTCACCACATGACATTGGCCAACCATTTGGGAGCCTCTTCTTTGGGGAAGACCATTTCTCTTGCTCTCAGTATTGCCAGGTTGCCTGTAGCTTCTTGTCTACTTTTCCCCTTCATGTTAGTGTGTCCATTGGTGTAGCTCATGTCTCTTTAGCTAGCCATGTTGATGAGACTTATAGTCTCTCTCAAATTTGTGCAATGAATTAATTATTCTTTATGCATTAATTAATACTGGAAATTAATGTCAGCAGTTTTCTTTAACCAGCTAGGTGCCTAATGATTGACACAGAAACACTATGATTTATTATAGAACTGCAGACACTATGCTGGGCAGACACTGAGCTACTCTGATCCCACTACACTTAATACCCACATAAAAGCCAACCTCTCGCCAATCTGAGGACTCCCGGGCGGCTTCTGCTCCATCAACCTGCCCTCATGCACACTTCCCCTGACCTCACGCTCCTAGTCCATCCTGTCCAGTCACCGGGCTCCTTCCTCCTTCTCTTCTCTCTTCTGTCTGTCTTCAACCTCACCTTCTGCTCCCTCTCCTCCAGGCATCTTTTGACTCCAAGCCCAGGAACCTAAACAACACCTACATCTCTTCTGCTTAGTCACAGGTTTCAGCATGTTCATTAACCAATCAAGGATAATTGAGGAGCATTCCTTACATCACATGGAAACAGGAGATGGTTCAACATATATAACAATGCCCATGGCAGGGTGATAACCAGATCTCAGGGCACTGAAATCAACATCTAAAAACACTGTGCACAAGACCCTCCTCCAACACATAGTTGTAGGAGACAGAATTTTCTTGCAAACTTCTGTTCCTCTGGATGCTACCGTCTTTCCGCCTCCTCTTCTGTAATGTTCCCAAGTCTAGTAGATGTATCCACTGGGCACTGGGCACTGCATGATCTTTTGTCTCCGAATTTTGACTGGTTTTGGTTTTCTGTAATGGTCTCTACTGCAAAGAGAAGCTGCTTTGATGAGGGGGGAGAGCTACATTCATCCATGGGTGTAAGGATAAATGCTTAGAGTGTAGTTGGGGATTATATTGCATAGCAGAGCGGTGGTTGCAGGTTCTCCTCCAAGATCCGTGACCCCAGGTAGTTGGCTAGATTTCCAGTACCAAGTATGATTTTCCTCTTGTTGAGCAAGCCTTAACACTGATTAAATAGCTGTTGGTTGCCAACAAGGTGTGCATGCCACTATTGACCCTTCCGGTTATTGTGCCAGGGGCCTCTGGTACCATGAAACTTAGTCCTCATGGAGGAGACTTTCAGGTTAACCCAGCCCAGGCCCTCTGGGGTATATTTCATTCTTGACATATTTGTTGGTTACTTTTCTTTCTGCCATGATAAAAAATACCTGAAAGAAGTAACTTTATATAAATTATGTATTACTGTTTGTGTGTATATAATGCATATATGTAAGAGTGGGTCCATCCCTTCCTGTTGCTGTGAGAAAACACACTAACAAAAAGCAACTAAGGGGACAGAGTTTATGTGGTTTGTAATTCCAGGTGATAGTCTGTCACTGCAGGGAAATCAAGACAGGAACTGAGGCAGCAGGGCACATCCACAGTCAAGAGCAGAGAGAATAAATGCACACACGCATGCTCAGTTCTACCCTGTGTGGTCCAGGGCCCCTCCCATGAAATGATGCCACCCACATTCATGTTCACAGTGGGCCTTTACACATCAATTAGGCAGTCAAGACAATCTCCTACAGACATGCCTCCTGGTCAACTGATTAGACAGTCCCTCATTGAGACTGTTGTGTCAAGGTGACAATTAAAAATAACCATTACAACCGCAGTGTCTGTGAGTCCCTAGGTTCCAACCCTAGCTATGCAAAAGAAAAGAAAAAAAGAAAGACTTCAGAGGGTTTGAGGTTGGTTCCCAGTACCCAAGTAGAGTGGTTCACAACCACTTATAGTTCCAGTTTCTGCCAATTTGACATCCTTGTCTGGTCTCCGTAGGTACCTGCACACATGTGGCACACATTCACACAGAAACACATGTACATATAAACAAAAATAATATCGATCAGTTCATTCTCATGATCCAGGCCTGCATCAGTTTATAGTTCTTGCAACTGAACTTCCCTCCAGCATTCTTACTCCGCCATTGGCCATTCATGCTGTGCTCTTCCTGCTTGCTAACCTTTTTGGTTTGCTGTTTTTTTCCTTCTCTTGCTGCTCCTTTTCATTAGTGTATTGGTACATGTACTGTGGGAGGAACACCTGTGTTCCCTCCTGTCTCTACCATGTTAACATTCCCTGGTTCTGCCCAGAGCTAGGAATGGACAAGAAGGAAGGTTCAGGATTTATATTCGTGGGCCATATCCGAGAAGGCCAGGTACATCTGGCTGATGCGTTTCCTGCCATATGGCATGGTGAGCAGATGGGCTTTCATCTGTTTCTTGGGCAAAGGGCGCAGAGGTCCAGAAATGGATGTCCCCACTGGGAGGATGACTCCCCATGACTTTCAGTCCCTTCATGAACAATTGATGATTCCCCTGTAATGTCGTCAATGTGTGGTAGCTCCTGGATCTTTCCTTCTTACTCATGCATTCTTTGGCATTATGCTATGTGTTTTCTGCACGAAATCTTTCATGCTTTTGGCTTCTATATTTATTTTCCCTCTCCTGCCCTGAAGCCCAGGCTGGCTTTGAATTCTTCCTGAGTGTGTCACACCTGGCTCTTCTTTTTTTTCTTTCTTCCTTTCTTCTCTTCTCCTCCTTCCCCTCTTTTTTCCCTTTCTCCTCCTCTTATAACTCTTTGTGACAAATTCAGATATTCTTGGGCTAGCAGGTAAAGGCATGTGCTACCAAGTCTGACTGTCTGAGCTCCTCCTGGGGATTCATAGGCTGAAAGGAGAGAACTGAATGGATGCTCACAAATTGCCCTCTGACCTCCACAAGCTGTACACACACTAAACATAATTTAAAAAAATAAAAAAGATTTAAAACTCAGAGTCTACTGTCTCACACAAGCAGCCTCCTGTGGCTCCTAGGGAATTTGCCTGCTCTTAATCACATTGTTCTTTGTAGCAAAGAAGAAAGATTAGAGCAGAGCTTGTAGATACTGCTTACAGTGTATTTCATATTGAAGTATAAACCTCATCAGCATTAGAGTGCAGTGTGAACTGTTAAGGTCAGCATGTCTCCTCCCTCATTAAGTAAATACATCTTGATCATAGGAGACAGTTAGTGCTTTAGCATCTGGGAGCTCAGTCAAAGCACTCAACTTCCAGGGTCAGAATTCAGCTGCCATGTGGAGAATTACTTTGCTTTGTTTGTGTCCTCATACTAAGTCTTTAATGCTGGGCCAGATACAAGCTTTTGGTTACAAAAACACTAGGTGTAACACCTGGATTGTGCAGTTCACAGCAGGCATTCTCCTGGATTTGGGGCAGGACCAACGTGTTCCCATTCAGAGGCCACATTGGGTCATTGTTTTTCAAGATAAGGAAAGGCAGACAATAGGATTCCAGAAGGAAATGTGCAGATTTTCCTCTCTCAGACCAGACCTAGTCAACTGGACAGTGATACCTGTTTTACTCTGATCACAGTATCAGACAAATAAATGATAATGACCATGCAAACTAAATTAGAACAAAGTGCTAAAGTTAGGCAGAATCTTAGACCTGCAGGAATGAGATAACATCAGAGCTCTTTAGAGCCATGTTTCTGAAGTCTGTAAGTCTGTTGTTGGTCTTCCATGGGGTCATCTGTGTTAGGCAAACTCCAAATTCCTAAAAACTAAGATGAAGTTTGGAATAGATATCAATGAAGGAAAATGAGGACATGACCACTCCTAGGTATGGTTGAAAAGGGGTTATTGTAGAGATGAGGGAGATTTAGCCAGAGGCCAAACTGAACAGAGTCAGGAGAGGATGGGGGCCACCAGAGAGAGCTAGAGAGGAAGACAAGAGAGGGGAGAGGAGATCAAGAGGGAACCAAGAGAGCTTTGAACTAAGGAGGCCAAGAGAAGCAAGTAGCCAAAATGGCTGAGTTATATAGGAATGAGAAGCCTGGGGGAAGCCCAGACCCTGGGCTGGAGAGGTTTAGGGTGGGGGGCAGGCTGAAAAGTGCTGGGAGGAGCCATGGGTACTGAGTGAGACTTGTCTGGGGTTTCTTTGGGACCTGACAAACAAAACGTGACATTTTAGAATGCAAGTGTTTCTAAAAGCCATAAAAGATAGATAGTAACATTTCTGAGATTCATACAGATTTTTAAAAATGGGAGTGAAGGTTTCTAGAAAGCAACAGCCACAAGAGTTTAGAAATGACATTCAGTTGTCCACATAAAGTAGGAAAAAGAATGACTTAAGATTTGCAGAGTACGGTATAAATGAAAGTTGGTGTTGATAGACTGAAGACATCACTTTCTCTTATCCTAGAAAGTTCTGGAATTCCCATTAATAGTTTCTCCTGTAGAAGGTTAGGTGCAAATCTCTGTTTAGCTACCACGTTGTAATTTTACTGAACTGTGAGACTGATTGGAAGACAGTGTATATACCGTGGAATAGAATGGACACTGTGGATTTATGGTAGCACTCATCTAAGACTGTGGCAGCTTTCCACCTTGGCTACTTCATACTTTCCAGATAATTCCCAAGGCCGTCTCCTCCCAACAGACCACCCATTTCTTCAGCATATGCACATTCTTTGAGTCTGTTTCTGTTTTTTTTTTTTCTTCCTGCTTTTGTTTTTGATACACAATTTTTATGGTGTGCCCAAAATGTTTTGACTTTTAGGTATGAGAAAGTACCAGAAGGGGGCTGGGGGTGGCATTGTGCTGAGGTTGACATTCTGAAGATAAATAAACAAGTAGTAGAAATTAGTATTAAAGGCGTATAGCATCTATTTCTGTACATTGCCTTGTTACGCTAATTTAAATGTCTGTGTCAAGAAATGCTCGTAGCATAACTTACATTAGCAGGAATGAATTAGCATGTAATGAGTCACCATGAACAACGACTATGACACTGTCAGGGCAATGTCACAGAGCAGCATGGACCAAGAGAAATATAGCATGGCAGCGCACACCTGTGATCCCAGCACTCAAGGAGGTAGACGCAGGCAGATCTCTATGAGTTCAAGGCCAGCCCAGTCCACACACACGTATTTAGCACAAGCCCTATATGTAATGTTGTTTCTAGAACCTACACTAGGAATAGCCTCTCTCCTTTATGATACAAGTTGGAGTGAGCCACCGGGTCTTGTGTAGGACTGGCTAGCTTAGCACTCTGTATGTAGCCCAGCTTAGACTCAGCCTTACTACAGTCCTTGTGCCTCAGCCTCCTAAGTGCCAGGTATGCAGGTGTGAGCCACCAAGCTCAGCTAGTAAGCTTTTTAAAGTTACATTTATCTAGTGTCTGCCAAGCTTGTGAGCTTGATAATAAGTGTCCTAAGTCACTGAGCCATCTCGCTGGCCTTGTTTTGACGTAGGGTCCCATGTGTTGCTGAGACTGGTCTCCAGCTCTCCATACCCAGGCTGGCCTCAGGCTGTGAGCCTCTTGCTGCCTCTACTCCCTGGTGCTGGGACCTTAGGCATGTGCCACCATGTCCAGTGATTAATCTTTATTTTGATTTTATAAGATGTATAGATGTAAAACATTCACAAACAATATTCCACATATCCTTAAGGCTTCCAGTTACTGAATTGATTTCTATTTTAATTTAGTTCTGTAAAATGAACATTTCAGTTCCTGTCACTTGTTCTGCTTGACATGTACTTTACCGCTGTTCTCATTAGATATGATCAGATACTGCTTAGATTGTGCTGGTGAACTGGCTGTGTTCTCTGACTCATGCTGCCATTAGGTGGATTATCCAGTGGACAATCAATTGTGTGAGTTCACATTTCCCTTCCTCAGGAGCCCTATGTGGTTACTGGCATGGTTGAAATGGTCAGTAAAAGAGCATCTTAGCTACATTTGAAAGGAGGAGGACCAATAAGCATTAGTATATAGAACTTATGAAGACTGAATATTTTTCTCATTTATAAAAATTAGCATCCATGACAATAGATTTCATTATGACATTTCTTATTGATCATTCTTTTCTACACCCCTCCCCTGTATCCCTAACTATCACCAGTTGGTTCTTTCCTCGGTAACCCCTCCTCTGCATTCACGTCATGTGCATACTGGTATTCCCACTACCACCATAATATATATTTTTTCCTCTCATTAACCTCCTAGTTTCATGGCCCAACACACACACACACACACACACACACACACACACACACAGTAGCGCAATGGCTCATTGGTTTCTGTGCTTGCTGCTCAAGTGTGAGGACCCGAGTTGGAATTCCCAGAACATCTGTGAGAAGCTGAGTGTGGTAGCACAACCCCGCAATCCCAGCACTGGGGAGATGGGGACAGGTAGATCCCTGGTGCCTGCCGAACAGCCAAACTAGACAAATCAATGAGCGCTGGGTTCAGTGGGAGACTCTCTTAAAAGGCAAGTGGAAAGCAATCAGAAAACTCCTAGCGTCAACTTCTGGCTTCCACACATTAACATCTAGGACCCGAGCATGAGAGAAAACACATAGTACTTGTCTTTCTGAGCCTGCTTTAACTTAATATAATTTCACCTAACATAATTTCCAGTTCTATCCACTTTTCTGCAAATGTCATGATTTCATTTTATTTTGTTTAAATTCTATTGTGTATGTGTGTAGCTGGCATTTGCTACTTTTTTGGGTTCCATTTTCTCTCTCCACTCTTCTCCATCCTTATTAACCCCCTAACACTAGACAGACAGGGGAGAAAAAAGGATGGAGGAGAAAGGAGGCAGAGTTTTTGTTAGACTACTTCCTGCTGATTAGGGGTGTTGACCCTTGGAGCAAGTTGGATCTTTGCCATCAGGATATCTAATTTCTTGTTTCTTTGCACACCACTCCTTGACAAACTACAACCAACAACATTCAGCCAACAACAGCCACAGCAACCCTGTCTCTCGGGGCCCTAGTATTTATATATTCCCCCGAAAAGTTCCCAGAATTCCAAACATCATACACTCAAAGGAACTGTCTGCAGCTGGCAAAACCATGCCCTTTCTAGAGCACGAGGCAAATCATAGTCACCTGCTTTTAAGCAGTCTCATATCCCTACAGCTGGGATTAAAATGAAAGCATATTCTCCTAACATTCCTGTGTTTCTTGAAACCAGAATTATAAAATTCTCACTACATATGTGTGCCACAATTTCCTTGTCCATCCATCTGTTGATGGACTGCTGGGCTGGTTCAATTTCTTAGCTGTTATGAGTACTGTAGCAATAAACACACATGTGCACAGTATCACTCTGGTAGAACTTAGAGTCCTTGAAGTATACACTCAGGAGACATTTGGTCCTCTATTTTTAAGTGCGTTTTTGTTGTTGTTTGAGACCAGTTGTTAGTAGCTTAGGCTGACCTCAGTCTTGCTGTGTAGCCAAAGATAGCCTGAACATCTGCTTCTTATGCTCCTCCCTACCAAGTGCTGGGACCCTAGGTATATACCATTATACCTAGTTTGTTTTTAGGTTTTTTGTGAAAGCCCATCATGATTTCCAAAGTGGTTGCACCCATTTTTACTCCCACCAGCAATGAATAAAGGCTACGAGAATCTCACTTTAAGAGGCGTTGATGTTTTAAGAAACAAAAATTCAAATCATTCGACTTTCCCAAAGAAGGCTCAGAAACCACATGCTGGGTGAAAACCTGCTAGCTCAGAGAGGCAGAGAAAGCACCCAGCTGATGTTCCTACTCAGAGGACATCCCAGAAGGGAAAAGCCCTTTTTCTTTCTCCCTGATGTCTTAACACTTCAAACTGAATGTTCCTCCTTTCTACTTCCTGTGCATGTGTTTATCTGTTCACCAAACTTCCTCTCACTATCTATGGTTTTTTTTCCTCAGGTTCACTTCCTGTCAATCAGTTTTATTTCAGCTGTTCCACCTCTTGAACTAGGGTTAACTTTATTTAGTGTGTGGCTTGAGGCATTCAGGTGTGTGTGTATGTGTGTTGGGGTGTCTCTGGTGAGAAGGTGCTAGAATGAGTATGAGTGTGTGAATGACCATAGTAGAAAATGTGGATAAGGAGAAATTCTTCCTCAGTTTTGAGTTGGTGAGGTTGGGCAAACCTTGGCTCCACATCTCTAACTTCTGACCTGCCTTTAAATTGACAAATTCAAACCTCAGGAGTCAAACTTTGTTCTATAAAGAAACTTGGTGTGTGAAAGTTAAGGCAGTTTGGTCTGGTTTGAGTGAATTAAAGAAATATGATGTTCACAGTCTCCTTAAGTATTTCTAGTCACCAGTATATACCTAACTGTTCCTGTATATTGTTTTTCACTTTCATAGCATCTTATGTTTAATATTACTACATTTAAATGTCAGACATTTTAATTAAAATTTTATATCTGGTTAAGTTTATGCTTTTACCAAAATAAAGATTTATTTTTTTAGACTGTTAATTTAGAATATATGTTTGTTTGTTTGTTTCCTATCTCTTCTGTGAGGTTTTCTGGGTTTTTGTGTTTTACGTAGGCCTTCCTTCAATGTATTTGCTTGAAATTTCTCGGCTGGAGAGTCAACGTGTCAGACTTACACCATGTACATATTTGGAATGCTATTTTTCCACAAGAGTCTGGAATCTTGGGCAGACTCACTGTCATGCTTTTAAAAGGCAAAATCTGTCAGTGTCTATGTTGTAGTAGTGATTGCTGCTGCTTTGGGGAGAATTGATCTAGACATAGGGACTCTAACAGAATAGCCAAACTATGTAGATGACCTCCCCATCAGTTAAAGTGTTTTTGAACCATCAGTTGCACAGGCTTTGACCTCCTTAGACCTTTCTCCCATTATTGGCAGGAAAAAAGAGAAATATGACATTTTACTTTTAACTCCAAAGCTGGCAGAGTTTGCTAATGATTAGAATTCCATAAGAAGTTTATCCTATTGTTTGATAAACTAAAGTGTTCTAGGTACAAGGCATTAAGAATGCAGACCAGGGCCAAGTCTGTAGCTTTCAGAACAGGGTCACGCTGTAGATGGGAATCAGCATCTCACTCCCCTTTCATACGAAGCCATGGGAGCCAGGATACACTGAGAAGCAGGGTTCAGGAACAGACTGTGGGCATTCAGAGAGCCTAAGTGTAAAAACACATGCCAAATTCATGCAGAGCACTACTTGGGGAGGACTCTGAGAGACTGGCTCAGAGCTTCAGAGGAGTCTAAGGATAGAAATCAGCAAGGCAAACTGGGCAAGCAACTTTTGAGCCAGGCCTTGATGCATTGTTAGGTGTCCGGCAAAAATAAAATCATGGAAGGAGCAAAGAGCCAATGGTAGAAAACATTTGCACGCTTTTGAAAGCTAAACTAATTGTATCGTCACAAGAGAGTAGGAGGCAAGTTGTCTTGAGGCCCAAAAGAAGAGCACTTATGTTCCTGGGAAGGGCTACTTCATGTGTGGGCCTACCCCGAGACCACCCAGAAAGGCTCTCCACAGAAGGCAGAGGGCTCCAGGGAAGCCATTTATTCAGCGATGCAGCATTTTCCAGGGAGGAGAAAAGCACCTAAAGAAACTTGAACTTGGTGGTTGGACGCATGTCTCTGTCTTAGGGTGGGTGGCAGGCAGGGACACCAAGTGAAATTTGTTTCAGTTCCTTTGTCCACAGAACACAGTGGTTAAGAGTCTGGCTTCGCCTGTACCTGGTCTAAATGTCATTCTGACTCCACTTCTTCAACAGTGTAACAGGATGAGAAGCAACTATCTGCTGGGTGGTTATAGGAATTGGATAGGAATTGGGTCTGTGGTATTAGTACTTTTAGCTTGGGGATCTGACATGTGAGGAGGCTTCAGATGTTTGTTTTTGAAACAGGGTCCGTGTAGCTGTGCTGTCCCTCAAGTGCTTATCCTCCTGCCTCTGTCTTTCTCTTGTTGGGGTTACAGGTGTATACATTATGCCCAGCTCGCCCAGGAGTCTTGTGTGTATGTGTTTGTGTGATCACATGTGAGTGTGAAGGCCAGATTTCAGGTGTGTGTCTTAGGAGCTGTGCACTTTTACATATATACATACATGTACTCATTAAATGGGCTGGTTGAGCTGGCCAGTGAGCCCGAGTGGTCTGCCGGCTTCTGCCTCCCAGCAGTGGGAATTACAAGCACATGCACCCACATGTGCCTTTATTGGTTGGTTATTGTTTTGAAACAAGGTCTCAGTGTGAAGGCCTGGGTTGCCCTATACTCAGAGATCTGCCTGCCTCTGCCTCCCAAGCGCTGGGATTAAAGGTATGTGCCACCACACCTAGCAGCATGCCTGGCTTTTTAAAATGTAGGTTGTGGTGATCAAATCATGTCCTTGTGTCTGAAAGACCAGCAGTTTGCCCACTGAGCTCTCTCCCAGCCCTTACCAGGTAGTGTCAACCACTGATTTGTAACTATCTTAGTCACCCGAAACAGGATACTCAGAGGAGACGTGTAAGCACCACAAGGACTGCATGAGAATTCTCCATTGGAATTGATACCTCGGTATTCTGTAAGGATGCTGGTTAGCATTGTTTATCATCCTGAGCATGGCCATTTCTAGAATGTTTGGAAAAGCTTACAATAAGGGGGGAGTGGTCTTGAGTCACCCACCAGTGTGTAACACACTGTGACTCAGGTCTGCTTGGAAAGTACCATGTATTAAGCATTTGCTCTGTGGACAAAAGTGCTCTCCTAAGTGCTTCGCCTGTCCTGGTAACTAAGCATCACAATGGCCTTTGCCAGTTGTAGTAGCATACCAGAAGGCTAGCATATCAAGTCATGAGGACAAGGCCAGCCACAGCTACATAGCAGATTTGAGGTCTGCCTGAGCTACTTGGCAAAATCCTGTTTCAAAGGAAAATTCAGGAAAGTTAGGAGCAGAGTGATGAGTGAGTAAAAGCTCTTGCTGCCAAGCCCAGTTACCTGAGTTCAATAACCAGAACCCATGGGGTAGAAGGAGAAAGCCAACTCCTATAAGTTGTTCTCTGACCTTCATATATGTTTGGCACACATAAGCCCACACTGAGAAATAGGAAGGCAGCAGACCATGCATGCTCATGTACACATATAGACACTAATTGTTTAGAATGAAACATGTTTAGGAGCATGTAGCTTGGTAGTGAAACATTCACCTATGGAAGTCCTGGGTGTAGTCCTTGACATCACCAAAAACAAAACAAAAACTTAACCCTTTGAGACACGTACGCTACAGTTCTACATTCTGACAGGTGAGGAAAATGGGGAGTGCAGTTGCTCGGTAAAGAGCCTAATGTTTCCCACACCTCTGGTAAGACAGCAAGGACACAGTTTGAACCTAGGTGTGCCTCTGTCCTCAGCCATTGTAAGGAACTACCCAGGACCTGAACTAGGAAGTCTTGTACGCCCCCCCAGCCATTCTCTGACTCATCGGTCTCAGATTCCCTTGGTGTGTGGCCTCTGGGTCTCTTACAGTTAGAAGATAAAATCCTGTACTTAAACTGCAAACACACTGAGGTACCTCCAGACGGTCTAAATTAGAGAGCAGATGAGGATGTTTAAAGTATAAATGGAAGCTGAGAAGTGGTGGTATACACCTTTAATCCCAGCACTCAGAGGCAGGCAGATGTCGGTGAGTTCAAGACCAGCATGGTCGACAAAGTGAGTTCCAGGACAGCCATGGCTTTGTAGAGAGATCCTGTCTCAAAAAACCCAGAAAGCCAAAAACCAGTAGAAATAGATTCAGTAAATATACTGTGCATGTTTTAAGGAAAATTATACCAGCCAGATTTAGACATATCTTTATGTTTTTCTAAGAATGCCCTTATATATAAAATAATACATCTCAGTTGCAACTATGTCTCAAATATATATACTGTATATTGTGTATATATATTATCTATAATATAATATATATTATGTATATTGCATATATAACATATAATGTGCCTGTATAATATATTCATAATATATTTTATATATTAATATTATAGTCTCATTATATAGGTAAGTGTATGTAATATATTTGTGTGTATATATATTTTGGGATGGGGTTTCATGTATCAAAGTGACTTGCAACACAGGTGAGAACATTACATTTCTGATTTGCCTCCGTCTCCCAAGTACTGGGATGGCAGCCATGTGCTACTATGTCCAATCTGTATGGTACTGGGGATTGAGCCCAGAGCTTCTTGCATTGGAGGCAAGCACTCTATCAACTGAGCTACATCCCCAGCCTTTGTTTATGTGTTTTAAAGAGAAACTTTATTTATATGCTGTTTGTTTTTTTTTAAGATTTTATTTTTATTTTATATGAGTTACCTGAGTGGATACTATACCATGTGGATGTATACTGTGGGGGGCCTGCAGAGGCTGGGAGAGACCACTGGACCTCCTAAAACTGGAGATACAGATATTTATGGGCCTACACATAGGTGCTAAGAACTGAACCTGGGTCCTCAGCAAGAACAGAGAGTGTGCTTAACCTCAGAAGTATCTCTCCAGCCCCTATTTACTTTTTTTTTTTTAAGAATAAGAATTCCTAGTTAACATTTATAGATTTTTTTTTAAGTACTATCACCTAAGGAGAAAAACTTTTTTTTATTAGAATTACTGGAATAGATTCAGACCCAGAAATAATATTAGGCAAGCATAGATAATCTTGCTGGCATCCTTTTCCTTAAAATGTACTCTTGA
>CM053759.1:13837535-13961157 GCA_028658305.1 Pachyuromys duprasi | reverse complement strand
CTTTGCAGCCAGCCCTGAGGAGACAGGATAAGCTGGGGTTGGATGGAAGGGAAGGAGGTCCTCCCCTGTTGGTGGACTTGGAGGGGGCGGGGAAGAAGGAGATGAGGGAGGGAGTGGGAGGGTAGGTGGGAATGGGGGAGGGGGCTACGCCTGGGATTCAAAGTACCTAACCTGTGATTGAGATAAAAATAAATAAATTTAAAAAATAAAAATAAAAAAAAATGTACTCTTGAATGATACGATTTAAAAAAAAAAAAGGCTGATAAAGGGCTTTTGATCTTTTCTAGATGTTTGGCTTATGTTTTCGAGGACTGCTGTCTGGTCTAGGCTGACATCAGGCCCCTAGGTTCAAACCATTCTCCTGCCTCAACCACCCAAGTATGTGAGAACTATGGGCACTTTTGTAGGTATTTAAAATGTTAACAGTGTCCTTTAAAGCTCCACATTAAGTAGCCTAGAGCTAATAATTACCACCCTCTCCTTTTCAAACGTGATTGTTTAAGATGATTTTGCTGGCAGCTCCCCTTCTCCTGCCCCGCCCTGTGCTCAGTGCTTGTCTTTAGAAAGTAGAAGGTGCAGTGAGACCGTGGACTGAATCCGTCCTGTGAATTCCCACCCCCAGGGGCCTTTCTAGAAAATAGATAAATAAATAATAAGCTTCCAGTGTTTTTATTTGTAAACGTTGCTGCTGTTCAGTCAAAGAAATACTTCCACCGCTGGCTCTTGCTTTTCTGGCAAGTGTCCATGGACACCAGGAGTGATTGTTTTCAGCAGGTAACCTCCATAGCCAGGGATTTCTTTCCTCAAGTCAGCACCCCAGTCTGAGGAATACTCAGAACTGCTGTGAGCACCTAAGAAGCACAGTGCACAAGCATCCTTCTCTCTCAGGCTTAGTGGAGCATCCCACACAGAAAAGTGAGCCATCACACTGATGCAGAGCTGGGTGAGATGTGGGTAAGGCGCAGGTGAAGGAGAAGGAAGAATCGAGTGGGAAACTGTAAACCAGGTGTGTCTCCAGAGGTGAGAGAATGAAGTAGCCTTTATTTGTTTGTCTTTGTAGCCATGGAAGGACTCTGATGAAACTTTAAACAGTTCCACAAAAGATGCGCTAATGGATGACAGCGACACTCCTACATACAGTCTACAGATAGAACCACAAGATGGATGTCACCCGGCCGACAGCGTGGAAAGGACAGTAACACATTTGCCTTCTGTCTCAGATGAAAACGAAAATCAGCTTGATGGAGATGGGCCTGCGGGGCTGACTGCTAGGGACAGTGCCATGGGAAGAGCCACAGTGTTTGAACAGGACAGTCTCAACAACAACGAAAGCTGCCTGTCCAGCTGCGAGGTAGCCCCCAATGAGACCTCAGAACACACTCCAAGCGAAGATCCCCAAGATGATCAACTTCCCTTGGGACAGGACAGAAAACTACCTGGAAAAAGAAGTCCAAGAGCCAAAAAAGGCACTCCTAAGAACATACCTCCAGGTAAGGCCTTCAAATTATCTTTGCTCTTCTTAAGCAAAAATAGATGTTTCTACTTGCCGTTCTTTTAATGTTCCTCTATAGGTCCAACTGTGGTTCTGCCATAGGATTTGTCTCTGCCGTATCACAATCTTGTAGATGAACTATAAGGTAGTTGGTCTGCTCCCTTTATGAATCATATCACTGTCTGCTGCCCTTAAACTTTCCTTCTCCATCACCTTGGCTTTGGTTTCTGACATGTGTCAGTCTGTGCTAGGACAATGTTGTATAGGAGCTTTCTGCCTCACTCTGTATGTGGACAGTGTTGAGCAAGGCATCTGGTTTCAATATCTTAAAAGATGTAATTTTTAAGGGGTGTGAATATGCTCTTCATGAAAGATCTGATGGTAACCATATGATGTACACAGTGCCATACTGAAATTATTTATTGTGTTATTCTTCAAGGCACATTGACTGCCTTTCCAGTCTGATAGTGCTGCTGTCTTTAAGAACTGAAACAAACAAACAAAAAGGAACTGAAACCTATCTGGGATCAGCTCACACCTATAATCCCAGCATTTGGGAACTGGAGTTATAGAATTGCCAACCTTGTCAACGTAGTGAGTTCTAGGCCAGCTGACTACAGAGCTGGACATCTCAAAACACAATGAACCCCGATAAACCCCAGTCATTTTCCGAGAGCCATCCCACTGTGGGCAGTTACAATTAATTTTTTTTCTCTGTAGATTTCTCCTCTCTGGACATTTTGTTATCAGTGGAACCATATAGTGGATTTTGGGTTTTTTTTGGGGGGGGGGTGGCTGATTTCTTTCATGTAACACCTTTTTTTTTGGTTCATTCATGCTGTAATACATTTACACTCTCTTTTTATGGCCAAGAAATTCTCCATTTCATGGATGTAACACATCTCTTAAGTATTAGTGTGTACATTGGTGAGCATGTTGGCTATTATATCTTTTGGCTACTGTCAATAATGCCTCTAAGAACATGTTTCCACTTCTCTCCCTTCTCGATGGAAGATGGTTTGTCGTGAGAGGTAGCACTATTTTAACTGGCGGACTGTTTTCCAGTGCGGCTTCATCAGTTTGTAACCCTGCTAAAACACGGGCGAGAGACCGTTTCTCTGTCTCTGCCAACGTTTGTTAATGGCTGGCCTCTTTATAATAGCAAGTTGTTAAGATGGAGATCTAATTAACACGCCACAAAGTTTGCCTTTGAAAGTCCACAGAACAGTGATTTTACTGTAGCCGCAGACCTGTGCAGCCATCAGTGCTGGATCCCTGTAAAAGAAGCTGTGAACCTATTAGCTGTCACTCCCAGCTCCTCCCGTTCCTCGGCCCCTGCCAATCAATGGCTCATAAATTTTGTATGACTTAACAGACAAGTTCAGGTTAGGTCTCTAAAGATTGCCATAACAACGTTTGATGTTTGCTCAGCGCTAGTCACCATGGTTTCTAAGCATTAGACAAAACAGCTCAGGAGTTAGCCAGAACCAAAGGTAGTCAGCCCATGGAGACAGCCAGGGAGACTCTCCTTAACTGAGCCTTCCACCTTCAGCAGCCTGTTTCCATTCCACTCCTGCCCTTTGCCATGTATCCAGCGGGTTTAAGACAAGGAGGGCTGGAAGTTGGAGCAAGATGAAAGCTGAAAATGGATATGCAGCCTGCAGTCAGGCCGGCAGAGTCAGGAGAGCTCTGGATTTGAAGCTCTCCTCTGCCTGCTGCTAGAGGTCAGGAACTCAGTTCCTTCCTTGTCTCTGTTTCTCTGCGAGGAAGCTGATACTGTTGTCGGTCAGCATTGTGCTGAGAACCATGGTCCTGTGCACAGAGCAGCCTAAGAGCAAGTGCTTACAAGTTCTCATGCTTACTGTGTCATAGTGTTCTTCTGGGTCATGTGTCTTAGAGAGTTCACAACTAAGAAATGAACCTGACTGTGAGCTTTTCCCCACACTTCTTCTTAGTCCTGTTTTGTTGTTGTTTTGTTTGTTTGTTGGTTGGTTTTGGAGGTACAGAGACTTGAACCTAAGGCTTCTTCCTATGTTTAGAGTTAGGTAGAAGTTCCCCATTGGCATGTTACTGATATCTAAAATAGCAAGTGCTGGCGCCACAAAATATGAACTTCCAATTGCATGTTACATATCTGACTTTGACCATAAGACCAACTTTTCTGACTGGCCTCTGAATTCACGTGGAGTCACATATGGGTTCAGGGTACAAACTCAGGTCCTCATGCTATGTGACAATCACTTTAAACATTAGCACCATCTCCAGCCCAGCACACACTACCTGTCATACAGTTTTATAGGTCAGGAGTCTACCCTTGCTCTCCAGGTGAAATGAGGTTGTCAGTCAATTATGTCCTTCCTAGAGACTCCAAGGGGGAGTCAGTTTCTCTGTCTTTACAGCTTCACCCAGTGTCTGGCTCCCTCCATGTTTTTGTTTGTTTATTTGTTGTTTGTTTGGGGTTTGTTTGTTTGTTTCTTTGTTTTTCGAGACAGGGTTTCTTTGTTTTAGCCCTGGCTGTCCTGGAACTCACTCTATAAACCAGGCTGACCTTGAACTCACAGAGATTCAACTGCCTTTGCCTGCCAAGTGCTGGGATTAAAGGCACATGCCACCACACCATCCAATCTTTACAGCCAGCAAAGGCTTGTCGAGTCCTAACATACTACTTTAACTGTGCTGCCTACCTCGTCTGTATTTAAGGGTCCCCCTGGTCCCACAGGTCCCACAAGGTAATCTAGCATAACCCTCCTAGTCAGAGACAACTGATGAACAGCCATAGGTCTATCTGCTGCCTTAGTTTCTCTTTGTAACATAAGGTCAGGTATAGATTCATGGCATTGGCACATAATCATCTGGGGTAGTCTATATCCTGCCTACCCTGAAAATATGCCTCCCCCTTTGGTTTTTTGAGACAGGGTTTTCCTGTGTAGCCTTGGCCATCCTGGAACTCTTCTGTAGACCAAGCTGGCCTTGAACTCAGAGATCTGCCTGCCTTTGCCTCCCGAGTACTGGCATTAAAGGTGTGCACCACCACCACCGGCTAGGACCTTTTAAAAAATTAGTTTATTTATTTTTCTTTTTTTTTAATGTAAGAGTACATGTCAGTATGTATGTCTGCATGTCAGAAGGGGGCATCAGATCCTTGAACAGCCATGTGTTTTCTGGGAATTGAACTCAGGACCGCTAGAAGATCAACCACTGAGCCATCTCTCCATCTTACCTCTTAAATAAGGCACAATGGTAATGCTTTACATAACAGAAACTCTGTACTTTTTAAATACCGTTATAGAATCATAGAGGACTACTTAGTCAGCAGGTATTTATTGAGTTTTGTACACCATGCACTCTTCAACTGCTGATGAGCCTGCCTTTCAGTTTGTTGTGTTCAGCTGAGAGAGCTAAGTAACTAGCAAGGGCGGTGTAGCAAAGGAAGCCCTGACAGGGTTAAGCTTGCCCTTAGCAGTGGAGTGCAGTGTCCAGGGAGAGTTGTGAAACTCCCAGGAGGAATTGATGTCTAAGCTGAGATAGGACAAGTGCGGTCAAGAAAGGAGATGAGGATAAAGATGAAGGACGGTAAGCAGCCCCAAGCGCAAGGAGAGAGAGTGCTGTGTTTGGCGGGTCTCCACATTTTCTTCGGCTGAGGACAGTGAAAGGAAAGGATGAGTTAAGGGGAAATAGCAGAAGAGTGTGCCCAGGATTTGGGAGATTAACAAGGCCCAGATTACAAATATGTCGTGTTACAATAATCAGTTTGGACCTTCCCAACAGGCTTGGACATGACAGTCACACAATGGGAGCCACAGTGAGTGTGCCAACAAGCGGGGCGGTAACGAGGAGACGTGAAGGAAGGGTGAGGGGCTCTGGCAGTGTCTGTGAGGAGTGCTGGGGCTCTCCGCTGAGGGAGATCGGAGCTGTGCTCCTCCTGTAGTCACTGGTCATGACTTCAGGCTTCTAACCTACAGCGTCTGAAGCCAGCAGTGGGGGCGCACACCTGTGATCCTAGCACACGGGAGGCAGGGGGAGGTGATCTCTGTGAGTTTGAGGCAAGCCTGGTCCACAGAGCGAGTTTCAGGACAGCAGTTAGGGCTATACAGAGAAACCATGCCTCAAAGAAACAAACAAAACAAAAACGTAGTGTCTAAGTGAGTTACCAATGCAGCTTTTCAGATTCTGTCCCAAAACTACATTCAGTCCCATCAGCAAATTGATGTTTATTTTAAAAAATGGGATATCATACATGGTGAAAATAAAGAAATTTATATCTCCAAACTCATATATTTATGCAATAATAAACATAGATAGCTGTAGCAAACATATAAAGATAAGGGGATACAAGCCCAGTGTGGTGTGCACACCTTTAATCCCAGCACTCAGGGAAGCAGAGGAAAGTGGATTTTTGTGAATTCGAAGTCAACCTGGTATACAGAGTCCAGGACAGCTAAGGCTACACAGAGAAACCCTGCCAAAAAAACAAACAGACAAACAACAACAACAGCAAAAAGATAAGGGGATATCTTAGGGGCTATACTTAAGAGTATTTAGTTATTGATTTTAGAAGATTCAATAATTAATGCTAGCCTAATGGAAGGGTGCGTCCACCCAGGATGTTTGTAACTTTGACTTTGCAGTTGTTTGTTCTGGTTTTTTCTCCCTGCATTTATTTATCTACAGGGTGTGTGTGAAGGATCCAAGAATGAACTGGTTCTGTCTTCCCGCTATGTGGGAGGTGGTCAGGTTTGGCTGCAAGTGCCTTTACCCACTTAGCTATCTTGCCAGCCCTGAGTAACCCAGAGTATCCTGTAACTCATGGTATAGCCCAGATCCATGGTTCAGCCTGGTCCAGCCCCCAACCACTGGGCTTGATTGTAGGTGTGGACCACCGTGCCTGCTCTCTCTTGAGTCCTTCAGCACCACGGCTATACTTGGCAACTCTAAGGTGTTTTCTACAGTCTCCTTTTGTTTTTCTCTTTCTGGACTCCAGATTTTTACCAGATTATGATCCCTATAAGGAGTTAATGTCTTATCCTCATTTGTTTAAGATAGTTGCTTCTAAGTCAACCATGGGTCAAAATTGCATTTTGTTCCTCTATATACCTGACTCTGTTGTTAACAACAACAAGGCACGCACATGAACATTGGAAAGTACATATATACAACAATGAAAAATAAAGTACAAAGTCTGGCAGTCCCAGCACTCAGGAGGCAGAGGCAGGTGGATTTCTGAGTTCGAGGCCAGCCTGGTCTACAAAGTGAGTTCCAAGACAGCAAGGGCTATACAAAGAAACCCTGTCTCAAAACAGAAAAAAAACAATAATTAAGTACTCATACAAGTCACAGTATGACTCTTGAAAGCATTAATTATGCTTAATGAAAGAAGTCACAAACACGGAGTCTCCGCAGTAGACAACACTAAGCCACTAAAGTCTGGAAGATGAATTGTAAGCCATGTAAATTACATCTCAGTAAAAACTTTTTTTAAAAGAATGTAAGAATAGTTATATAGTCCATAGCTCCATGAAAGGTAAAGATTCCTGCTAAAAGACAATTTGTAGCACATTTTATGTAAACTGGATAAAATGCTGTTACATTTGATCTTCTTCGCTCTTCTTCAGACTTAACTCCTGGTTTTCTAAATCTTGCTTTTTTTTATCTGATTCTGTTATTCCAGAGATAATCTACTGTCAGGAGATTTTAGAGAATTATAGATTAAAACAGGGGGGATCGTTTTAAGGAATTTTTCATTTTCTTTGGGTATTAATCTCTCTCCCTCTTTCCACAGTGTTTTAAGTTTTCAAATTTAACACATGTACCTATACCTTTGTTAGAGAAAACATTACTCATAAATACCTTTTACATTCACTTACTTGTGCAGACCATGTGTCTGTGGAGGTTAGCGGACTGTGCGATGCAACCTCTCTCCTTCCACCTCTCCACGGGCTCTGGGGATTGAACTCAGGTGTCCAGAATCACACAGCAAGAGCCTTTACTTACATCATTTCCTGTTTATATGCTTCCTTGTAAGGAAACATAATTTTGAGACACTTGTTAACCTTTATGTATCCCAGAGAACCACGAAACACTTTGTATTTGATAACTGGTGAATTTAATGTTCCTGGAATGACCTTGACAGTGTAGTGGAACTTAGCTATTTTGATGTTAACCAAGTCAGGATGCCAGGATTGAAAAGCTCTGTATTAATTTCACATGAAACTTTGGCACTTGAGTTGTTTGTGGACAAGAAGTTTAAGAGCTTTTATTAACTTAAGGTTTAGGAATTTGCATAACTAATTGCATGCTTGGGCAAAACCCTTGCATATTTTTAGTTTTTAATAAGACCTGTTAGAGTGTAGAACAGCTAATCAAACGTCTAAGAGGAAAATTAGAGATTCCCAGCATTGGTGCTAATTGGCATGTTCTACATAATTTAGAACCTAATCCCTGGCAATATTTATGTGTACTAATTGTGCCATGAATACAAAATGAAAACAGCCTGCAGCAAGCTCTAGGAAGTGACAGAACTGGAGGGGAATTAGCACCGTGGTGGAATGGGTACAGCTGCCGTGGGTCACTTGCTCTGAAACCTTCAGGGTTAGCAGAGACTGGCCCAGGAATGCTCTCATTGGCGTGTATTTGTTAAATCCCCTTCGAGTGTTCATAGCATTTATGTTGTGAAATGTTTCTTCAAATCCGCGGTGCATCTATAAAGACCAAACACTGGGCTGAGGATAATGTGCCTGACGGAATGAGCCCTGTATTTGAAAGGAAAAAACAAATAAGATCTTTAAGTTCAAGATAAGTCTAGCCGAAGGAAGTAGTATTTAATACGAAGGCAGATCTAGGCTGAGGCTCACTATGGTTTATTGAAGCTTTTAGATAGAGCTCATCCTCTTTAAATGCTCAGCAAAGCAAACAAACTACAAAAAGGCAACTTTTACTCAAGGAAAAATGCCCTTTGTGACATCTACCAGCAAAGAATGAGAAGATTCTTAGAGGTGTATGCGTTGCTGTCCAGAATCTGACAGTTTATAAGCAGAAAATGTAGCAGATGAGAGGTGTGTCCTTCAAAACAGCCCTAAGGGTTAAGAGTCACTTTTAAATTGTCACCTAACTGGCATGTGGCTCGTGCCTGTAATCCCAGCCCTTACAAGGAGGCAGGAGGATCACCCATGAGTTGGAGGCCAAACTGGGTTACATGGTGAGTCCCAGATCTGCCGTGGCTGCAATGGTAAGAAGATCCTGTCTCAAAACAAACAATACCAAAAGCTGCCACCCAACATAAAGCACTGGTTCCAGTGCCGTCTAACACTCACCTTCTTTATTCTTTAACATTAATCACTTTATTACCGCATGACCCCAGCCTAACCTCTTCACCACAGCCCTGCTTGTGCCTGGCTGCCTCTGAAGGCAGAGGCTGTTGCCTGAGGGCATGGGAGGAGACCCAGGCACATGGAGCAAGTGGTAATTATGCCGTAATTACATAATACAGCCTTTTGACCCCAGGTCAGGCTGAGGGACTTTGTCTCTGTTTCAGATTTGTCTTACTCAGAATGCTGGTCCTAGTGCGGAGAATCCTTGAGTCTGTTTAGACAGTGACCACAATGTTTAAATGTAGAGCACCGTCCTTTGCTTTCTGGCATCAGTTAGAAGCTAGAATGAAGACACACGGAAAAGCGTCTCGGATGGGAACTGTCTAGACCTCATTTTACATTTGCACCTGATCTGCCTGCAGATTATGGCTGAGGTGGACACAGCATTTTGGGATGCAGCAGTGTGAAGAATAAGTTGGGATGTGGCGCAGAATCACAGAGCTGAAAGTATTTTTTTTTCTGTGACTGTTTTTATTGCTGTAGAACACAGATCCGCCCCCTAGCCTCCGGCTGCCCAGGGGGTTGTTCACTCAGCAACAGTCATTAGATTCACAGTGTACGTAGTCTTCACTGCTGTCTATGCCCAAAATTCAAGCCACCCCAAACAGAATGTCTGTGTGCTAAACGCTGGTTCCCTTGTTTAATCTGTCTCTTTCATGTTCTCCCGTGGAGTTGCTTTCTTGTTTTCCCTCAGTTTTTTTGCTCGTAGCCTCTTTAGATCTTTGAGCGTCTTTGAGGCTGTTAACCTACATTCTTTGGTGGGTCTGACGTTTCATCTTCCTCAGGGATGTTTCCATCATTTGATTCCTTTTCTTATACAGGCCATTCTACACTGCTTCTTTGTACACTCTGAGATTTTGTTACTGGATACTGGACACGGCAACCCCTATGATGGCAGTGACTCTGGGAAGCAGAAGGGTGCTGCTTGCTGATGGGGTTAGCGTGGGCTTTACAGCATGGCTCTGGGCTCTCCCAGGACAGGTTGTTTGTGGTTTAGCTTTCATTTCCTGCTTGCTGCAGAGGTGAGAGCCCAGGGTCCCTTCAGGCTCCCCGTAAGCACCCATCCTTCCCCACAGCTGTGAGTGGCTTTGTAGGTTGCCAGTTACTCTCAACTGCCCTTCTTTCTCAAGGGCAGCTTCACTTCTGGCTTTTCCTCTCTGGCTTCAAATGTCATCTTGTGACCCAAGCAGTTGTCCTTTGACGACCACCTGACAATATTCTTCAGCAAAGCCTGCTGCTTTCTTGCTCTGGAAGGGTTCCTAATCAGATGCCAAAGAGACAAACACCTGTGTTAGTCCCTCAGGCGATGGAGACAGGTTAGATGAAAGGGACGTGTTAGAGCGGGGCTGCCTCTTCTCCCATTTTGCCTTGAGAACCTAATTCTAGGGCTCCATCAACACTGTTTACAGAGTCATTGCTAGCTTCTAGACAGCATCTCATTGTGAAAATGTTTCATATGTGTTGTTTTTGCCTTCAAATGATCCAGGCACACTAGTCCCCAGCCTGAAGCCAAACAGCCGCATCTCAGCTGTGCTCGCAGATGGCAGTTCCTAGAGGGGCATGTGTGGTGGTTGTAGTCCTAGGATTTCAAGACAGACACTGTTAGAGGGCATCAGTGCTCTGCAGAATGCCTCTTGACAACTGTCAGGCTGGGGCTCTAAGCTGAGTGGATCCGTGTCAGGGACACAGAACTGCATACGTGTATCTCAGTCAAGATAAACTGGCTAATCGGTGCCCCAAAGCTGTTAGAAATTATTTTTTAATCAAATAAAATTGTTTCTCAGTCTTTTGCTAAAATCAAGTATAAACGCTGAATAAAACCTTAACAGACAAATGCTAAACTGTGATCTCTTTTTTTAGTGCTTAATAAAGTTGACAGGTGTTAAGTTAAATTAGGGCTTGTGAATTTGCCTGTCATCTGCAAGATGTATAAATGGCATCGCTGCGTTGTCTGGTGGGCATTTTAACTGTAAATCACATGGTTCTGCAAAGGAAGGTAAATAGAATTTCTTGTCTCTCTAACCATCTGGATTCATGCACAGTAACAGAGAGCTTTATTTATATTGAATGAGACTTTATAATGAAGGGGAAATTGCATGTGGCAGTTCCTGTTTTGATTTTCTTGCTTAACTGTACAGGCATTTTTTTTCCCAGAGAACTTTTTATGTATCACAAAGAATTTTAGTGATAATTCATGAAACATGATTAACCTTCTTAAAGCAAACCACTTATAAGACTCCTAGGGCATCACTGTCACATGTAACTCTGTCAAAATTACCTTGAAATTCAGATGGAGAACTGAGCTTCTGTGTTATAGTGTGAATGCCCAAGTAGCTATTATAGAGTCATTTAGTGTAATATAAATTAGGGTTCACATCACATTAGAGTATAGATAAGTCTCTGGCTGGGCCAGTGTTCCTCTCAACCATTCAGTGCTGAGAAGAGATGAGATATGAAGGCGTGGGAAGACATGAGGAAAACTAGAGTGCCGGACTGAAGATAAGCACCCCTCCATGGCCTCTGCTTCAGCCCCTGCCTCCAGGTTCCTGCCCTGTTTAGTTTCTGTCCTTCCATGATGAACAGTGATATGGAAGTATAAGCCAAATAAACCCTTTCCTCCCCTGGTTGTTTTTGGTCCTGGTGTTTCATCATAGCAATAGTAACCCTGACTAGGACAGTCTCTTACTGAACCTAGAATTCACCAGTTGGTTAGACTAGTTAGCCAGCAAGCCTCAGGGATTTTCCTGTATCTAGCTCTCTGGTGCCATTGTTGTTTTGAGACAGATTCTCTTATAGCCCAGTCTAGCCTCAAACTCCATGTATAGCTCAAGATAACATGGAACCTCAGATCTTCCTGATTCTGCTTGCTGACTTCTGGGGTTACAAGTGTGCATCACCAGGCCAACACTCTGTGTATTTCCTAATTATCAGAATCTCTGTGAGTGTCTTGACTGTGTCAGGTGATCAGATCTAGGAGAGATTTGAGAATCCTTCTCCATATATAGTGCATAACATTCTAATCTAAGGTCACTGAAAGATAATGCTATGACTGAACCCTGGCTCCTCCCTTCTCCAGCAAAGCTCTCTGACTTATGGACTCTGTCTCGGTTAGGAGCATTGTCTTAGGAGGTAAAATATAGCCAGGCCTGTAATCCCAGCACTTGTTGGAGGCAGAGACAGGCAGTTCTCTGTGAGTTCAAGGCCAACCTGGTCTACAAAGCAAGTCCAGAACAGCCAAGGCTACACAGAAAAACCCTGTCTTAAAAAATAAAACAAAAAACAAAAGGTGGTAAGATATAGGTGTGGGTAATATATCTCTGAAGTTTGTGATTGTGTGTGTTAGGGTAGAGTAGAACATAAATAGGTAGAAATGGATGGGAACTCGTCCAGCTTTTAAAATATGCAAGAGCACAGAGAGGTGTAGAATATTTTCCTAGGGAGTTGGAGAGTGTACTGGTCTGGCCAGAGCACTGGGTTTATTTGGTGGACAGAGAAGGGGGGTTGTCCTAGGGCACACAGTGGCGGGAACGAGCCCGCTTGCACTCTACTACTGGAAAAGAGCCCTCCTGAGACAGCAGCTGAATAACTGTGCTCACTGGGGTATGTATGTCACTTGCTTTGAGCATGAGAATTGGAGGTGATACTGAGGTTCCGGTGAAAGCTGAGGTTTTCATAACCGTTACTGTGAAAAGTGGGTGAATCTCCAAGCCGAGCACCTAGCAGTGATGGCTCAGAAGTTTGCAGTACTTCTTTCTCCAGGGAAAATACCTCACTGGTGTAGGTACTGCCATCTGAGTCTCCCCCCCCGCCCCCCGAGTCTCCTGGGACCTTCAAGTAGCTCTAATGCTGTAAGGAGGAGGCTCAGTTTTGTTTTGCTGTCTCACAGGGTGTCACGGTTGCCTTCCTGTTCAGGTCTTTCTTATTTGAGGCAAGACAGAACATCAAAGTATAGTGTAGCCTTCTTTTGGGAGAAAATAAAATTTTTGATCAGGCAATAAGTTGTGTATATTTCTTTGTTTATCTTTTTATGTGTTGGGTGTGTCCATATTGAGGCCAGAGGACAGCATTAAATGTCACTGAGCTCCTTTGTTTTTCCTCAGACACAGTCTTTTGCCAGGCTGTACCTCACGGAACATGAGGCTGACGAGCCAGCCAACCTCCCTCCAGAATCCTCCTGTCTTACACTCCCCAGCACTGGGATACCAGAATGTACCAAGTGCCCAACTTTCTTGCATGACTTCTTGGCACTGACTTGGGTTTTTCCCTTATAAAGCAAACACTTGACAGCGCAGCCCCTTCTCACTGGTCCTCAGTGATAGTCTGCAGAAATGGTTGTATCAGTGCTTCTAGCAACAGCGAAGCATCAGCACAGCCACTCACTGAAGGAGGGCAGAAACTTGTGGTTTCTAGGTCCCCCCCCCCCGTATTCTAGTTTTACTTGACAGTTTCATCACTAAGGGGAGCACTAGTTTAAAGCATTCACCTGTGCTGGGGTCCAGCCTCATGAAGTGATTTCCTTCACTCTCTGTAGGAGATGCTGCACCTTTAGTGCAGACACAGGATGCAGCATCTCAGGCTACTGGTGAGGAGGAAGCTGCCGGAATGAACGCGAATGACCCACCAAAAGCCTCAGCACCAGCTCTGCAGCCGCTCTTCTCTCTGCTCCGAGGCGAGGTGGAGCAGATGGACTCCAGAGCGCTTCCCCTCTTCCTCCATCAGGTATGACACCACACCCCTTGCTTTCAGCCTCCCTGGCACTGGTACCTATGCTTGGAGTCATCTAAAACCCGGTTCTTCATGACTGACTGTCCCACCCATGGTTGACCCTAAGTGTATGGCTGATGGAGAATTTGCCGTATTCTGCATAGTGGACACAGGATGGCCTCAGAAGATTTGTAATCTGGGCATTGTCCCATGCCTTTATTCGGTGATTCAGCTAAATACAAAGAGGAATCAATATGGCAAGAGTTCAATAAGCTCCATGCAAAGAGGCCTGCTAGCCACTGAAGGAACAGACCTCCTAATGCATGTCATAAAGAGATCCATGGTAAAATGGGAGAAATAAGTATGCAAATACAAGCGGGGAGTTTGTGCTGTCAGAGTGGACATGTGTGAGGTCTGTCCAGTCAGCAATCGAGAAAAGAAGGCAGCTCCCGAGCTGGGTTGTTCAGGGTGAGTTGGTGTTGGGGCAGGACCTATCCTCAATTTCCAGCATCCACAGGGCAGCTCACACTTGCCTGAAACTCCGGTTCCAGGGAATCCCAACACCCTCTTCTGTCCCCCACAGGCACCAGCCACACAAGTGGTATACAGACACACATGTAAACACCTATGCACGTCAAATTTAGAAATTTTTAAAAAGGAAAGAAAAGTGAGCTTTCACAGCAGAGCAACTAGACTCTGAAAGGCATGGCTAGGATGTCGTAGATGAAGGAAAGAGGCAGCTGAGGTGAGGGCTTTAGCAGGAGAATGCCTGGTGGAGGTGGGGGGTGGGGGTCCACTGTTGTTGCTGTTGTTCTGTCATGCTGGGGATAACTGCAGGGCCTCACACATCAGCTACTGCGTGACACCACAGATACCCAGAATGCATCTTGAATTTTAGGAATAGAATTCTTCTGATGATTGGGAGTGGGGAAAGAGGAAAGAGGAGGACTTCAGGACAGCGGTGGAAAACCTTCTAACATATGAGATCACTTGGAGAATTTTTTAGTGTTTGTGATTTGCCTTTTATTTGCTGTTAAAATGAAAATAATTGGTACTCGGGGACTAGAGAAAGATTTTCTGTTTGCTTGTTTGTTGGTTGGTGCTTTTTTTTTGTTGTTGTTGTTTTTTGAGATGGGGTTTCATGTGTCCTGGCTGTGGAGCTCGGGATGCCTTAAATTTCTGATCTTCCTGCCTCCTCCCGAGTAATGTGGTTACAGGCATGACCTAGCTAGGGATCAAGTTCAGGGCTGAGCAAGCACTCTGGGAAACTGAGCTACACCCCTAGCCCTTAACTTTTTACCTCATTTCCTTCTGTTTTAGCTTTTGCAGTAAACAATGGTGATTTTTTTTTTAAGTCTAATACCTTTTGTTCCAAGGCACTAAGATGTATATGTTCCAGATTTCTGTTATCTGCTGTGTGGCTGTGGAGGAGCCGTGGCCCGCCACTTGGCATCTAAAACATTACTGACTTGCCATCACTGAGGACAACACACCAAGGCAGCCCTCCGTTGGCTTTCAGCCCTCGTTGCATTTGCACAGGGGGCTGAGTCTGCAGAATGTGCTCAGCTACCCCATTGCCCTCATTACCATCTGTTCCCAGTGGAACAACTGAGTTTCCCCTCTCGTCAAGTTCCTCAGCGTTAGTGCTAGAATTTGCTATTGCATTTAATGCATCCATTCTTAACCCAGAAGAAGTTTGAATATGGGTTGAATTTAAATAAAGCTTTTTTTTTTTGAGAGAGAGGGTTTCTCTGTGTTGCCCTGGCTGTCCTAGAACTAAGAGATCCACCTGTCCCTGCTTCCCAGGTGTCGGGATTAAAGGCGTGGGCTACCACGCCCAACTAAAGCATCATTTAAAAAAAAAAGGTTTTGTTTTTAAGACTGTGTGTATACATGTGTGTGTGTACATGTGTGTGTGTACATGTGTACGTGTGTGTGTGTGTGTGTGTGTACCCTTAGAGAACTGAAGAAGGTGTTGGATCCCCTGGAGCTGCACTACATTGTGTGCCATCACATGTGCTCAGAGTTGAACTCTGGCGATCTTAACTTCTGAGCCCTTTCAAAGCCCCAAGCATCATTTTGTATGTGGCTGATGGGGTCATAGGTTATACAGGAGAGTGTCCTTGTTCCCAACTGATAGAAGTGCAAGGATTAGGCATACTAAAAGTGAGAGAAACCTGAAGCTCAGAAAAGATGGAGGAGGCACAGAGAGAAGGCAAATTTGACAAAATAGCATTCATTGCCAAATCAAGGGTAAAAGATTATGGCTATTGATTTTCCTATGGTTTGAACTCCCCTGAAGAATTTCAGTGCAATGTTGGGAAAAGAATGTTTAAAATAAAAATACAAGGGGTTGGAGAGGTGGCTCAGCCGTTAAGAGCACTGGCTACTCTTTCAGAGGACCTGAGTTCAATTCCCAACAATGACAAGGTGGCTCATGACCATCTGTAATATGATCCGATATCCGATGTTCTTGTGTGCATGAAGACAGTGTACTCACATTCTTGAAACAAACAAACAAGTAAATGAAATAAAGATAGAAATAATAAGACAGATCTGTTCACTGGGTTTCTATCCTTAAGCCGCAGAGTTGAAAAGGTTTCTGCCCCCCACCGTGGCAGATGATCCCAGGTCAAAAGCATATCAGAAGGGGGAGAGCTCCAATTTAGTCAGGAAGACAGTAAGTATCTTGACTGGGCCTCAAGAGTATCTGTTTGTGTTTCACAGTGAAGTTCAAGCCCCTTCCCAGAAGCACACCTGTCCTAGCCCTCTAAACTGCATCCTGTGCATCTCGGCAGTCAATGTCCCTGGGAAGTGGCTCCGTGAGCATAGTAGCTGTGCCCTGGACTTCTGGACCATTATAACACTGGTGGAAGATGAACTGAGTTAAAGAGCATAGGCATGTACTGTACAGCGTGTGGTCCACAGCAAAAGCCTTAGGTATACTGCACAGTGCAGTTCTGTCCCCACTGTCGCCAGTGCTGAGGCTCCCTGCGAAGTCAGCACTGCCTAGCTGCAAAGGATGCTGGGGCATCCGTGCCACGGGAGTCAGCTGAGGCCAACTTCTTTGTGCAGAGTATGGGATACCCTCTCGCTTCCCAAGGGACACACAGGCAGGAGGGATGGAAGTATATTTATTTCATTTATTGAGTAATTCCCAGCACATAATCCTGTGCTTTTAACCTGGATCTACCAGTTGTTAACATTTTGACGTTTTGTAGTCTTCTCATTCTCTATGGTACTTTCTTCACTTAAATATTTTATATTTCTTTTATTATAGTATGTTTGTGTATGATGGGATATGAAATACATGCCACCATATAAATATGGAGGTCAGAGGACACCCTCCCACCTCCATGGGCTCCAGGGAGCCAGTCCTGGCTTGTCAGCCTTGCACAGCAAGCACACTTACCTGCAGAGCCGACCCACTGGCCCTTCCTCTGTAATCTGCAAAATCCCATCCAAACTTCCTCACTGCACAAACGTCCCTGCATTTACGGGTGTTCTTCAGGCTTCTCCCCTTTCACACGGCAGTGTCTGTGACTTACATAAAACACAGTAGACAGTTAACTGCTCAGGAGCCAGGGGCATCTCTTCTCATTCTTAGTAAAAGCAAACCCCTGACCATGGCCTGTAATGCCTCCCGTGAGCTCTGCCTGTTGCCCCTCAGCCCTGGATTCCTACCAGTCTTTCTTGGTGTTTTCCAGGAGCTCTGGCTCCCTGGCAGCTCCTCAGATAAACTGACAATATCCCTACTTCAGGGCCTTTGTTATCTCTTCCCTCTCAAGAAGCCACACAGCAAAGTAGGGTGTAAACCAGGCAACAGAAGATGGGAGACACAGGAGATGAGGGATCACTCCAGGATGTTGGAAGGAGGGTCCAGCTCGGCAGCTCTCAACCTTCCTAATGCTGTGACCCTTTAATGCAATTTCTCATGTTGTGATGACCCCAACCATAAAGTTATTTTTGTTGCTAATTCATAATTTTGCTACTGTTATGAATCCATCTGATTTGCAACCCCTGTAGAGGTCAAGACCCACAGGTTGAGAACTGTTCGTCTAAGTGAAGGAAAATTTGAAAGATCAGCGGCATCCAGGAGGACAGTTAGCACCACTACCAGCAGATTAGATCTTGGGAAGAATCAAAACAAAACATTGCTTTGTTTCTGAATACTGCTAAACCTGAATATATTGAAACGAAATTTAGACATTGAGTATTTTAAGTTATTTAAGTGTGAAATACATTGAAAAATTGTACACTTAAAAGAAAATATTAATGTGGATAACACTTGTATAGTCTATAATTTCAAAAATTAGGAGAATTCATATCTTCATCACCATCTGACTGGCTCAGCAGGAAGAAAGAGCATTTGTCACCAAGCCTGAGGACCTGAGTTAAATCCTGGGACTCTGGACCCATACAGTAAGAGAAGAAAATTGACCCTCAAAAGTTATCCTGTGAGAGTGCACTCAACACACACACACACACACACACACACTCACACAACAAGAGGGGAGATGGACAAATAAATGTATAAAACCTTTCAAAAGTTTTGCATTACATTTGTCTATTTGACATATGTGTTTGCACCCACTCACATACCACCACACCAACAATTCATGGGAATCATTTCTTTCTTCTCTGTGAGTTCCAGGAATTGAACTTGGGTCTTTAGACTTGACAGCAGGCACTTTACCCCTTGAGCCATCTCCCTGCACTACTTTCCCCTTGTAACTCCAGAACTCAGAACTTGCTGTGTAGAGCAGGCTGGCCTCAAACTCACAGAGATTTGCCTGTTTCCCTGTGCTGAGATAAAGGGGAAGTACAACTGCATGCAGCCCCCAGTTGGTTTATTTTTAATTAACATAGCTATGTTGAAGACATAGCTCAGGGGTAGAATATATGCTGAACATGTTCAGTCTCCAGCACTGGGGAGTGGGGTTGAGGTGGATGAACAACTCCAAGCAAAACAAAGTTCTTTTCAGGCCAAGAAAATAGTTTACTACGTGCATTGGCTTATAAGGTCAACATGGGATATTTACCCATGATCATGTTATAATATCATGGGATAGTTGTCCCAGGGTTATCACAGTGATAACAATTGGAAGGAAACATAATTGCACCCAGGACTTTCAGAATGAAGATGTTGGTAGAGGTTGTATTCGAAAATAAGTGAAGCTAGAAGTGTCCATCCCTCTAGGGGAAGCTCAGCCTTACAAGAAATCCAGACACCCTGGTCATCTGTCAAAGGCCACTGTGGTGAGAAGCCCTGGAGAACCTGGGTGTCTTTCCTGCCAACCCCTCTCAGACATTTGGATGAAGCCAGTGATTTTTCAGTTTGTTGATTGCAGTCACTAGGTGTGGCTATCCAGACCCTGGGCCTGCTGAGAGGAGAGGGAAGTTAGGTGGCCAGTTAGAACCCATCCCCATCTTCCAAGGGATTCATTCAGTTGATGGATGCTAAGTACCCACCAAAGGGGAGTTACAAAATGATTAAGAGGGCATCTCAGGAGGTTCAAGGTCAGCCCAGGCTACGACTAAAGAAGTTCTAGGACAGCCTGAGCTACAGCATGAGACAGTATCTCCAAGTTCAGCTTGAGACCAGTGCATGGCGGTATACTGCAAACACCGGGAAACTTGAGGTAGAAGGCTCAGCTTTGTTTCTGGTAGGTGTGTCTTTGGCCATTTTTAAAATGAAAATGATACTCAAGGTCCACACTGCTAAGTGTCAGGACTTGTAGTAGAACCATCAGGTCATTCACCTTTAAAGCCCATGAGCTTCATTCACCTTTAAAGCCCATGAGCTTTAAAGGCTGCTTTCCAGTGTTAGGTAAATGGGGCGGTAAGGCTCACTGCAGTGGCCTGCTGGATTTAGGTGGATTTTTACAGGGTAAATATTCTTCGTATTTATTTTTGAACTTGCCCTCTTTACCTAAAAGGCATTTACTTTTGAGGCATGGTGGAAAAGAAACCCAAATCCTACAAGTTGTCCTCTGACCTCTACATGTAACAGACATACACCCCTACACATACACATACAAAATAATTTTGTCTTTGTTTTTCCAGACAGGGTTTCTCTGTGTAGCCTTGGCTGTCCTGGACTCGCTTTATAGACCTGGCTGGACTTGAACTCACAGTGATCCACCTGCCTCTGACTCCTGAGTGCTGGGATTAAAGGTGTGTGTCCTCACGCCCTGCTTTTTTCTTTCCATACAAAATAATTAATGTAAAATCAATGTGATGTAATGTAAAAAAAAAAGTACATGGAATATTTTAAGTATCACAAGTATGCTAAACTTTATTAATCTTTTATTTTGCCAGTGTGGTCATAAACACTTTATCTTATCAAGGTTCTAAAAAACTCTATAAAGTTTTTTTTATCAAATATAAAAATAAAATTTATATGTGGATATACCCAGACTATAAGACTCATCTACTTAGTACATAAAAAATTCTGCTTCTCAACCAGAAAGTTCAGAATATTACAGTATAAGCTGGTAAGAGCTCCTAGGAAGCAGCTGTCCTTGTGGAATTGCGGGCTGGCAGCACAGAGATAGTCTCCACAGAACACAATTATCTTTGTGTGGACTTATCTTCCTGTGCCGGGTATGGAACCCAGGGCCTTGAACCATGCAGGCTCGATCACAAGCCCCTCCCTGGCCCGTACAGTTGTTGAGCACAGAGCATGACTGGACGTTTCTTTACAGCATCAGCTGTCATTCCCTTCGCAGAGCACTGTCACTATTCCATGGGGCATTTTTTGAAATACACAGCAAAGGTTGCTGCTTATTAGAGGAAAGACAAATTTGGGCTCTTCCGGTAACAGGATTACTTAAAGTCACCACCAAACAAAATTGTTTAAAATGGCTATTCAGTAGGGAGACAAGTAATTGGTGCATGTATGTTAGTTATGGAGTGTAAGCCTGGGGACTAGATCTAACACGCAGCACTCCAAGGCAAACAGAGCACATCAGTGCAAACAGCCTCCCGCAGAGACCAGAGCAGTTGTATCCTGGCTGACAGCCATTCTGTGTCAAGGTCACCAGCAGCCCAGGAAAGATGGACAAGGTTGGATATGTGGAATTAAATGTTGCTGTTAAAGTTTAAAACAATATTTTACCCACTTTCGTACGTTCTTGAGTCTATGATAAAGACACTTGACAGATGATGTACTGTTGTGTTAGTGAGCAGTTAGTTGAAAATAAATGCCACAGCATGTGGGTGATCGCAAGACCAGGCCAGCTGTAGGAAGGAAACAAGTGTGAGACTGAGGATCAGAAATGCAGGGGAGACTCTTCAGGAGTTCAGAGTTTTTTTAAATCAAAGAAAGTCTTGATTGATTGATTGATCGATCGATTGATTGATTGATTGAGTTTGGACAGGGCTCTTTCTGTCCAGGCTAGTCATAATTCCGGGCTCAAGCTATTGTTTTTGCCTTCTCATAGCTGGAATTAAGGTGTATGCCTGATTGATTTGTTATTGTTGTTGTTGTTTGTTTAAAGATCCTTTAGAATGAAACTGATAACTGAGAAGGCTTTTCTGGGATCAACTCCTGAGACTGGACTCTGTCTAGTGTTCTGCTGATGAGTGGGAGTACACGTGTTCAACTGTTCACGGTTCGCTTGCCCTGGGTCTCTCCCTTTTGTTATTGTGCTGGGAATTGAACCCAGTCACCACACATGCTAGACAAGCACGCTGCCACTCAGCTACATCCCCAACCTAGAGATTGGATTCAGAGCCTGGAGCATGCTAGGCAAACACCATATCATCTGGCTAGCCTGGTCTTTTTAAAAATAGCAGTACAACACCGGGCCTATAATCAACACTCAGAAAGTAGAAGCAGAAAGATCAGCAATTCAGAGTCACCCTTGGCTATAGAGTGGATTTTAGGCAAGCCTGTGCTACAAGAGCTCTTGTGTCAAAAACAAAAAGTAGGTCTAGGCATGAGGCTGAAGAAGTGGCGCAGCAGTTAAGAGCATGCAGTGCTCTTCCATGCTCTTCCAGAGAATCTGAGTTCAAGTCCCAGCACCTACACGAGGTGGACCACAGCTGCCTGTAACTGCAGCTCCAAGGAATCAGCTGCCTCTGGCTCCGGCAGGCATGTACACTGACATTCTCATACTCACACAGTGACACACATGATTGAAAATGAAACAAATATTGTAATAACAGGACTGATGTGATAGCTCTGGTGGGAAAATGTGTAAAATGAATTGGAGGGGGGCTTTCCCTTCCTGTTCTAGCTCTCAAATAATGAGATAGAGACCTGTTACATTTATTAAAAGCCTTAAGCAGTAGCGCTGGGGAGCTTTCATCCATTCTAACCTGGCTGTGCTAGCCTGGCCACTTCCCACCCATGTGCCCAGTTACCTGCCCTCTCGTTTCACCCTGCTCCATCTTTGTCCTCATGGTGACTCCCTCATGCCGACTTCCTCATGGCCCAGCCTCATGGGTACATCCTTATGACCACCACCACAGAGACCTCATCTCCTCTCTCTTTCTCTCTCTCTCTGGTCTACCTAGGACCCTCCTCCTAGGGTTATAAGTCTCACCTTAACTCTCCTCTCAGCTATAGGCTGTTCAGCTCTTTCTTTAACAAGTCAGAGATGATGGAGAACAATTTTGACACAACATTGAGATAAGCTATTCTTCAATACTAATGACAGTACCCGAATCTGTTAACATTTAGCTCAGTTCAGCAATTAACAATTGAATATACAGAGACACATCTTAATTCAATGTGACTGAAGGTCACCTCTACAAAAGTACCTGCTGTGCAAGCAGGAGAACTTAGTCTGGATCCCCAGCATCCGTGTAAAAACAAACAAAAAACACCCAGGCAGTTATGGTGAACAGGCAGATCCCCACCAGCCAGCCTAGCCAACCAGAGAGCTTCAGGTTCCAGGGCAACCTTGAGTCAAGAACTAAGGTGCCTGACATGCATAGTGCACCTGCTTTAACCTTAGCACTCAGGAAGCAGAGGCAGGTGGATCTCTGTGAGGTTGAGGCCAGCCTGAGCTATGTAGAGACCCAGCCTTAAAAATAATACCAATAATAAAGGTAGACAGCAGCTGCAGAAGATACTCCATGTCAAACTCTAGTGTGTATACCTGTGTGCACATACAAACACACTAAAATAATCAATAAATAAAAATATCACAGCCTGCCCTTGCCTTTGGTGCTACTCAAAACCCTGTTATGTGAAAGGTGGGAGCAAGAGGAGTAAGAGTTATGGTTATCCTTGGCTTTATAAGGCTTTAAAGGCCAGCTGGGCTATGTGAGCCCTCGTCTCAAACATGCACAGTCACCAAAACCAGTGTCCTTGATGTTTTTGAGGTGGCAGTTTTTAAACTAGAAATGAAATCAATAGTGTTATAGTCTCATTATTATGACATTTCTGCCCTTATTTGTGTGTGTGTGTGTGTGTGTGTGTGTGTGTGAGAGAGAGAGAGAGAGAGAGAGAGAGAGAGAGAGAGAGATCCACGGTGCTCATGTGGAGGTAAGAGGGAAACTTGTTCTCTCCTTTCAACATGTGGGTCACATGGATGAACTCAGGTTGTCAACCTTGGCAGACGCATCTTTTCCTGAGCCATCTCGCTGACACCATGTCTAACTTTTAGTTTATAATACAGAATAATCTTTTAAGCCCATTCACCCCTGTTGTACCTTGGTAACCAATAGCTTTCCCCTCATCCTTACAGGTCCTTACTTTTTAAGCGTTAGGGATTAGGTAAAGCTCGTGTTGACTTGAGCTAGACTAGAGTGAACATGGTGGCATGGAGGCTGAAGAATGCCTATGCTAGCTTCTCTTGGCTGGGGCCTAAGGATTGTGTCCTGAGCCTATGAAGTTCCTCTGAATGTAGTGAAATTGTTTTGGTCAATGACTTATCAAAGCAGCCTTTCAGGATCTTGCTATTTCCCAAGTTTGTCCTTTCACTCAAAAACTAACTTCTTCTTTTGTCTTCCCAGGTAGCTGAGACTTATTTCCATGAAGAGGACTGTATCCTTTTCTTTATTACAAGAGAAATTCACAGAATACTTGAAGAGCCATCTTTAAATTGAGGTCTGTGCAACAAGATGTACAGACCTTTTGCTTTCAGTGGGTTTGGACAATTGTCTGTGCCATTGAAGCTGCCCCAAAGAGCAAGGTGGAGGAAACAGGTTCCTCTAGAAAGTCCTCTAGGGCCTCCTAAATTTGGCTTTCCATAAAGAAGCCCTAATTTTATCAGCATTAAATATTTATGTTCAAGAGAATGGGGAAAACATTTGCTGCTGGGAAGGAAAACTTTTAAAATTCTCTTGTACTTAAGGACAAGTCAAATAGAGCATGTGGACAGCAATGCATAGAAACCTAGGTTAGGTTAGGGCTAGGGGTAGGGCTAGGGATAAGAATAGGGTTAGGGTTATCTGACTGCTTGCTGCAGCTGTGATCCTGAGCTGCTCAACAGCAGGGCTGTGTGCAGAGAAAAGTATCGCTAGAGGGTTGTGTTGTTGGGAGACCATCATGTTAAGACACACCTGCATTTCCAGACAATTTAAATTTATGTTTTAATAATTCCTCACTGACAGAAATGTTTTATGATGCACAGCTATGTAGAGCTGCGAAGAAAAGAATAGGTCCCCACTAGTAATCAATAAAATAATGTTTTCAAGTAGACCTTGTGTAGCATTTGAATAGGAAACATTCAGTCCTGGACAGAGGAAGCAAAGGAGTTCTGCTTCTCCTGGGCCAGACTTATGGTCCCAAGGACTGAGAAGGTGACAAAGGAGAGAGAGAGCTGAGCCTCCTCATGTTCATGGGAGGACACAAAGCTAAGCCTTTTTTCTAGGTCAACATTTAGAACATTGCCCAGAGGAAGCTGCACAGTTGGACAGTATTTCTTGACCTCCTAAGAAACAAGTTGTGTGGTACAGATGGAAGGCAAAAGGTCATAAGAAAAACAACAGCAAAAAAGTAGAATTACATGATAATTGGGAAGGTCACTGTGGTGAATTAATTTTTTATAAAAGACCCATGCCATGTTTCCATTATTTAGCATGTTATGCTTTTAAGCTGTGGGAGAAAGGGGTCAATGAAAAGTAAGTAAAGGGTCATGAAACCAGAAAGAAACACTTGCCTGAAACGTCTCATAGTCAGGAGCTCATTTAAGGAGAGGAAGTAAGGGAAACACGTGGACGCCAAGCTCCCCTGCGGGTCCTCTGTCTGGTTACATGGCTAGAAGTGCACTGTCAAGTGGGCAGTCCTCGAGCAAAACCTTCCAGCTCTGTGTGCTGAGAGTTTGGAACCCAAGTGCCTTCATCATGTGTTACATGTCTACATACAATAGTTACTCAAAAGCCAGGAAACCTCACATCAGATGCACTTAGGTTTAAAAATATTTCGCACATTTCTTTCGTGGGACATTCCTTTGCAAACCTGGGGTTTAGTGTAGATTTCTATTTTCCTCAAATGTTCTATTCAGATGAGAAAGCAATGAAATTCATTCAGCTTGAAAGACTCTATCACGAGCAATTGCTTGCAAACCTTTCTGCCATTCAGGAACAGTGGGGTAAGTACAGCCTGACCCAGAACTAAGAAATAGCGGTAATGTAACAAGTTGCTATCTAGAAAGCTAGCATATTGACCTCGTTTGCATGTTAAAGAATAGAAGTTACACAGTGAAGTCACTGTTGCAGAGGACTGGCTGAGGGTGTAGCTTAGGGTGAGAGAGCCTGCCTAGCAAGTGCAAGGCCCTGAGTTCCCGGAGCACAGTGACAGAGGGAAGAGAGGAAGGTGGACAGTCTGTGTCTTGCTCTTGGTAGCTGTGTTCGCTTCTTCTGCATGCACGCCTGGCTAACTTTGCTTGTAGAATGATGGTTTTTTTTTAATAGTTTATTTATTATTTATATAATATTCTGCCTGCATGTGTACCTACATGCCAGGAGAGTTTACCAGATCTCATTATAGGTGGTTATGAGCCACCATGTGGTTGCTGGGAATTGAACTCAGGACCTTGGGAAGTACAGCCAGTGCTCTTAACCTCTGAGCCATCTCTCCAGCCCCCATAGAATGATGTTTATATATACTGTGAATAATCATTTAGCTCTTTCTAACTGTGTTAACTTTTGGGTTGCTTGAGAAGCTAGCTGCATATTAGTTATTACTATGGAGCCTAAATATATTTTGTAAGAGCCAGTGACTAACAAATATTTTAAATTTAGAAACAAAATGGAAAGCTATCCAGCCACATACAGTGAAACCTCTGAGGAATTCAGAAAAGGGATTTAATGGTGAAGATTTTGAACAGCTTGCTAAAATTTGTACAACTCATCAAGAGTAAGTATGTCATAACTTATTTACAGCAAGTTAAAGAATATTGAAGGTATATATTATATTGAATATTGAAATGTATGATCTATTTCTTTGTTTTCTTGATGTTTTCAGTTTAAGACATTAAACTGAGTATAACAAAATTGTAAGGTTCTTTTCTCAGCTTTTTTTTTTCTTTCTTACTGGGCTGCACTAGGTTTCCATAGGCTTAGAGGACCCTTCTAGCTATAAATGTTGATAATTTTGATACTTTCTGATTAAAGGATCCAACAAGTCAAATAAGTTAAGTTGTGCATTAGGACTTTTTCTTCTGTATTTTTAATCATTATTTATTTTAATTTTATTAAAATATTATTCATTGTTATTATTTTGGCTGTTTTCTAGTTTTTTTGTGTAATAAAAAAGCTATAACTTTTTAAAGAATGATCTAAAAAGCATAATATATGATATTTAACCTAAATGAAGGAAAAGTTCACGTACCAGGTACTTCTCATTTACTTGATTTGTGTCAAGGAGATAGACTTTTAAGACTAAATTACCATAATAATAAAGCTTAGAGGTGTTTTTGTTTTTGTTTTTTGTTTATCTATGTTCTGAATTCCTCATAGGACCACTCAGAGCTCTGAAGGCTGTGCTAGTGTTTAACTAGCGCCCATGCCCGAGCTTAGGCCCTCAGTCCAGTGTACAAAGGATAAAAGACTCTCTGTTCTGCTGGTAACTCTGTCTCCTTCTCTTCAGAGTAATGGGCAGTAAACTAAAGCTCTGTGTGCTAATAATGAAACAATCCCAAGGAGTTTCTGCTTAGCTCGGGCAGGAGAGCGGACATTTGCTGGAGAGCTGGCTGTCCTGCAGAGCAGCCTTGGAAGAGTGATTATAGGTCAGGATGGGATGTTTAAACCTTTGCAGCAGTCCCTTCAAGGATTCTGAATTATAACTCATTTTCTTAGCAAGTTCCTGTGTTAGCTTTCTACTTTATATTTTCATCTTTATCACATATTCAGAACAGTAGAAGCCTTTAAAGTAAAGATAATTTATTTACTTTCAAGTATACTCACTGCAGACACCTCCCACTTGCCTTCCTGAAGGAACTCTTGGTTTGTTGGTGTGTCATAAATGTTTGGAGTATTTGCTTGAACATGATAGGAGCATGGTGTCTTTAGATCACTGTACTCCAAATTACGTCTCATCATCTATAGCTCAGTGTATGAGCCTGGTGAACTTTTCCCTTCCACAGTCTGTGTGACTAGCTTTCCTAACAGGATCCAAGACACAGAATACTGTGTCCCCTCAGAGGTCCCTCACTGCAGCACCGAGTCCATGCTCAACCTCTCCTTCCAGGACTGTAACTGAGTTCTGGAGCTGAGTGTGCATGGCCTGTAATTTCCTATAAATGGGTCACATAAAACATGGCTACTGTGTCTAGATCCTTCAGTACATGGTTGCTCCTGGGTTCTGTTTTATCACAGGCAGTGCCAGTTTGCTGTTTCGCTGCTGTGCCAAGTTATTGTGTGACGTGTGACAGGTTACATGCTCGTTTCATTTATTTGTCGACATTTGCACTGATTCCAAGTATTATGATAATACTAAAGCTAGGATTTTTAAAACAGGGAGTAGGACAGGAGCCTACCACAGAGGGCCTCTGAAAGACTCTACCCAGCAGGGTATCAAAGCAGATGCTGAGACTCATAGCCAAACTTTGGGCAGAGTGCAGGGAATCTTATGAAAGAAGAGGGAGATAGAAAGACCTGGAGAGGACAGGAACTCCACAAGGAGAGTAACAGAGCCAAAAAATCTGGGCAAAGTGGTCTTTTCTGAGTCTGATACTCCAACCAAGGACAATGCATGGACATAACCTCGAACCCCTGCTCAGATGTAGCCCATGGCAGCTCAGTGTCCAAGTGGGTTCCATAGTAAGGGGGACAGGGGCTGTCTCTGACATGAACTTAGAGGCTGGCTTTGATCACTTCCCCCTGAAAGGGGGCCAGCCTTACCAGGCCACAGAGGAAGACAAATGCAGACAGTCCTGATGAGACCTGATAGGCTAGGGTCAGATGGAAGGGGAGGAGGATCTCCCCTCCCCTATCAGTGGACTTGGGGAGGGGCATGGGAGAAGATGAGGGAGAAAGGGTGGGATTGGGAGAGACTGAGGGAGGGCTGTACAGCTGGGATATAAAGTGAATAAACTGTAACTAATGAAAAAATTAAATAATTTTTTAAAGCTAGGGTTTATTTTATCTGCACCTTTACTAACATACTGTTAAGAGTGGTATTCCTTAAAATCTAACACTCCAAAGTTACTTGTCTGTCCATGGGTAATTCCAACATAATTACCTTCTGCCATAATCTGTTTAAACTGAAATTTTCAGTTGTTTATGGGTGTGAGGAGCAAGTGAACCTTTTTGATGCTCTCAGTAGTAATTGGCTCTCTGAGGAAGTGAACATATGCTATAGCTGCACTTCGTACCATGGAAGCCGGTGGCAACAATTCAGTCCTGGGAATGTTCTGTGCTAATATTAGAATGCAGAGACACTCTTTTTTTATAGTCGTTTCAGTGACATTTGTTTGGAAGCATGCTGTACTTTTAAAACTATGTTGTTCTTTTTTTCCTTTTCTACAGCCCTCTGTTGTCCAAGCATAAGGTAAGAGGTTATTCCTTCTGGAAGCATTCCCTGGGAGCATGTCAGCCCCTTATGCCTGTGGGCAGACGGCACTAGAAAACCTTTTCCCAGCACGCTTGCAGTTTTCTAACTTAATGCAACGGTGTCTCCAAAAAGTCGTGATTGTTTTCTTTTTTCCTTTAAAAAAAAAAAACTTTTTAGGTAGCACGTGTGGAACAGTCACCGGGGAAAAAATGCTTTTCACGGGTGACAATGTCTGAAGAGCCAAAGGGAAGAGGAGCAGCCAAAGAGCCAGGTCTGTTGCCGATCATGCTCAGGCGGGACAGAAAAGAACCTGGGACTTTAAAGTGTCAGATTTCAGTTGCTGTGTTGGAGGGGTTTTTTGCAATTAGGTTTTACATATACTTTCAAAAAATAGAAACCGCACATTTTTATATGTTATTTCCATTTTAAGATAGCTAGAAGTAATAGAATATAAATTCTTACAAAAGCAAAATAATTATTATCATAGGGAAAACACAATATCAAAAGATTATACAAAAAGTGGTCTGAAATGGCTCTGGTGTGCTTAGATATTCTTTCTTGTTTAAGAAAGAAAGAAAGAAACAGACATTACTGAATGGACTCACCAGGTGCCAGCCTGTTCTGTAAGTCTAGAGAGTGAGAAGTTCTCTGGACAGTTTATAGCACTTTATCCTCGCTCCTTTGTGTGTGTGTCTCTTACCGATGTAAAACGGGTTTTATACCACTCTGTGCCTTGTATCAAAAAGTCTTTGGGAAATTTTCCTAAATGCATTTACAAAGCTTTAGGAATAGATACATTTTCAGGGAATTTTTTAATTCTGATGACAATTTTATTATCAATCTATATTATGGATCCTGGGCCTGAGAGCCCCGATTTTAAATAGAGATGACAGGAGTTTTGAGTGTCTCTGACAATATACATGTGACTGTTACCATCCATTCGCCCCTTTTCCCATAATAGTACTTGTAAAGTCACACACCTTTAATCCCAGCATGCAGGGAGGCAGTGGCAGGCAGATCTCTGTGGTTTTGAGGCCAGCCTGTTGTACAAAGTGAGTCCAGGACAGCCAAGGCTACATAGAGAAACCCTGTCTCAAAAACAAAAAAGAAAAGAAATCTTCATTGCCTTCTCTCTTATGACACAAATTAGGGATATTGCTTTGTGTCATCCCCACATGCTCTGTTTTTTTGTTTTTGTTTTGTTGTTGTTTTTTTTTTTTGATCTCTTTTCTAGTCATTTTTCTCTTTGAAACTAGGATAAAATAGGCTTTATTATAACTTAATGCACACGGTGGTATACACTTATAACCTCAGAACAAAGACAGGAAGAGCAGGGACTTAGAGTCATCCAAGTCTGGCCTGAGCTGTATAAGTAAGTCCCTTTCACATACATACACACACACACCAGTACCCCCAAAGTGAAGGGAAGATCTCAATGGTCACTCAGTTTGAGTCTGGCTGCGCCTTCATGTCGTATGCATTGGGAAGAATGCTGTTAGCTTTCAAACTGAAGGCACTGGCTTGTCATTGCCTCCTGCATGGCCTGTACTGTGGTCTGTGTGGTACAGATGGGGAAGTTGAGGCACCATGTGACAGCCATTTGTCTGATGCTTTGATTCATAAGTTAAACCTGGATCTTCAGGCTTCTATCAGTACCTTGTGCTTTGGCTAAGGAAACTGTAGGTATTAGCATTGGCTTCAACAATCCAAACACGCACTAATAGCAACATTAGAGGAGTGTGGACCGACTCGTGGAAAAGGAAGGGCATCTTGCCCTGCCTTGATAAAATAATGTGTTTAAAAAAAAACTGTCCATGCTGTGGATGACTTAGCTTGGGACTCTCAACTCTTTGCATCTTACATTTTTTTTGTCATTGTTGTTTATCGCCTCCTCCCTTATGTGGAGAATTCCCCCCCCCAACCTTGTGGTTTAACATGACCTAGCACGTGTGCTACCCAGTCTCAGTTAGTCTCCGAATCCTACAGATGTGATTGAGGGCCATCTCTGAACTGCTGGATGTGGGCTCTTATGACTGAGCTGGACCATTTTCCAGCTGGCTGTGGCCTTTCTTGCTCTGACTCTCACCCCACACCTTGCTGTAGGGGACAGCAGTACAAACCCATGGGACAGAGCACACAACTCATGGGTACCAGATGCCAACCTGTTTCCTTGCAGTCAGACCTGGACGCTGGGAGAGAGAAAGGCTGCAGGGCTCTCCAGACATGGCGCCTCTCAGCCCTCCAGTTAGGTTAGGGAGGGGTGCAGAATGCGTCTAGACCCTCCTCTGCATCTGGAGCTCAGGCTGCCAGGCCAGCTCCGGCTTCTCTGGCGTCCAAGACTGTACTTATAAAATGCCTGGTCTTTGGTATGAACTCAGTTTGGAGTATTCCCACAAATGAAAATTGAAAAGGAATAAAATTATTTTTTTGTCTTGCACTTTTGTCCATTATTTGTGGAAATTATATGCCTTCATGAAAGTTTAACTAACAAGGTGAGAAGGTTTCTCTGTTGACCAAGAAGCAATTTCTACTTCTTATTAACATAAAGGTTTTTAACTGTTTTAAGGGTTTTTTTAAAAGTATTTTAAGTCAATTTTATTCTAGTAAAAAAATTGAAAGGTCTAAATTCAAACCTGTTTCTACTTGTCAAAATGTATTTGTTTTATGTCCCCTTTTGCTACCATGTACTAAGAAGATTTACTAAGGTTACCTAAAAGTACTTACCCATGATGCTGTGCCTTAAGTAAGTAGAAGCTAAAAACTTTTCTAGCTTCAGTAGATAAAATATATATATATATGTATGTATGTATTCATTTAAATGTAAACGACCAAAAAAATTTAACCTTTTTTAAATAATGAAGACTGAACCATTCATTTATTTTAAAACTGTTTTGAATAATCCTCATTGTTTTATTAACATTGCTATTTTATTAATATTATTAATACTATTGTTAAATGCTTAGAATGCATGGTCTACCTAAGGACATTGCAATGCAACAGACAGCATTTCTCTGTCTGAGAGGGTTAGAAAAATCTTATGTTACACATGTGCTCATCTGTCTCTTCTCCACCTTTATGCACTAAGCATTGTTTGGAATTCAAAAGCAGCTTGTTCCTCTTCATCTTCAGAGATTGAAACCTGTCCTGGCATGGAGCCAAGTGGAGGCCAGCATGAAGAGCGGCCCCAGGAGAGCAGCCCCAGCTGCCATCAGATGGACTGGCAGGCAGCTTCCCCCAACCTTCCAGGAACTGCAGGGAAGGACCACACGGAGGAGCCTGTCTGCAGCACCAGCGCCACACTGGAGCACCACACCCAGTCCCCAGAGACGGCCAGGAGCAGGGCAGGGCCAGAAGCCGCTGAGGATGCCTATGAGCATGACAGCTGCTTGCGGGCGCCTCCCACAGAGGACCACCCCCGTGTAGCCAAAGACCCTGAGGTGTCTGCTCCTAGTGAGGCAGTGGCAGAGCCGCAGCTCTCAGAGGGTAAATATTCACAGACACACCGAAAAGAACTCTGCTTGCCACTTCAGGATGCATCTGAAGCGCTGCCCAGGGAGCAGCATCACACCAGTGAGCTAAATGAGCCACGGCAGCCTGATCTCACAGGCAGTGATGGGAAATCACCACAGCATCAGCCTGGCTCTGAGAGTGCACTTTGCGATGGCAGTAAAGCGCCTGGCATAAGTACTCTGTGTCCAGAAGCGTATATGGCCCCAGAAGAAAGGCGGGACAAGGGAGATCCAGTCAGTAAGGAAACTGAAGACTATCTGAACAGCCTCTTGGAAGGATGCTTAAAAGACGTTGAAGGTTCTCTGCCCTATGAAGATACCCCGGACGAAGACGACGACGACTTTGACCTCCTCCAAGACCTTTCTCCTGAGGAGGCATCCTACAGTCTCCAGGAGAACCTGCCTCCTGACGAGAGCTCGCTTTCCCTGGATGATCTGGCCAAGAAGATCGAGATTGCAGAGGTAAAGCAAAGATGAACTAAGATGGAATCTCACATGCAAAATGTTGCTTTGTCTTTATGAATTTTCTCTGGCGTTAAGCCTGAGGGGAATGTTTTTGTTAACATAAATATTATGTTAACTGTTAAGTGACTTGTGTGAGTTGAATCAGACGGCTTTCAGTCACTGCAGTATCTACAGTTCAGGAAGCGCTTCGGTCTGCTTCTAGACGTAGAGGCATGGTCAGAGACGCTGTATTTCTTTCTCTACCTTGTGAATTCAGTTTAGCATTCTCAGGGGCTCAGATGCAGACAAGATTGACCACACTTGAATAAGGAAATCCTTGTCCTCAGATGCACAGAAAATGAAATGATACGTGCTTGTTGTTCCTTCAGTGTCTTAACATACATTTCCCAGTCACCAGAAACAGCCTCAACAGAATGAGCAAAGTTTAAAACAAGGACCCTGGGGTGCAGTCGATGAATTTTTAAGCTATTAAATGAGGGGTGGGGGTGACCACTATCCTTTGTTTAATTAGAGAAATTTTAAAGCCCTGGAAAGAAAGATAGAAAGCTAGGGGGGTTAAATACAGAAAGTAAGTCTAGGAAAACAAAGATAGAGGCCACAGCAGACATCCTAAGGAGATGGTGGGACAGACTCCTGTTGGGTGGGGCTCGTAGGCGCTGAGCCGGCCCTGTATCGCTCCCAGCCTGCTTGTGCTGGGAAAGTGAAGACACTTTTTCTGTCACTTTTCCCCCTTCAAGTTGGCCCTTGTCCTCATTCACCCCCGTAAGCCCTGCCCTGGGGAGGCTTTGGCAGGAGGGCACTGTGAGTTTGAGACCAGCCTTGACTAGAACGAGACACTCAAACACCTACATTTCTCATGTATACCCACTATATTCTAATGGCTTTCTCTTTGAGAAAGGCAAAGTCAGGGGAAAAGCAGAAAAATAAACTAGGGAGCAAAACTAGGTAACAGATTATACGTGATGATGGAACTCTGAGACAAGCTTCCTGAGACCTTTGTTCTCCTATTATTTAGTTAATTTCCTATAAGCTCTAGTTTCCCTTGGTTTTGACAAAATTAGATTTTTTTTTAAAGTAAAGCCTTAAGCTTAGTAGTTATTTTACAAGGCTACTTGATTGTCAGATAGTTCCCACGAAACTGTGATTTTTGTGTCTTGATTTTCTGTTGTCAGAATCATTCGGTATTGCTCACTGCATACTGAGTATTTGCTCACGATGACGGTACAGTTAGATAATGGGTGATAGTGACGGTTGTACAGCAGTTTTTAATGTAACACACTGAACTATGTAGACAGAAAGGGTTAAAATGGTACTTTTATGTTGTGTATCTTAGCCCAGTTTTCAGAATATTTTTTGAGGAGCAGCAGAATTGACAGAGCTAGACCAGCGTTCCATGTGTCCTGAACACAGCTCTGTGCAGGGACCAGCAAGCCAGTGAGCACAAGAGTGTTACAGCCAAATGGGGTGTTCCTTCTCAGGTCACAGCACGGGCTTTCTTTTCCCGTGAGGCCATCCATGGCTAGGAAATTGTATGTAGAGTTGAAAGCCGTCTGTTCTGAGAAGTTAGGTCATAATGGCCTCCTCTTGAAATGCATGGGTCTGTTAAGTTTTGCAGCATAAGAACCCTGAAGCCCGCTCTGTTCAGCTAATAAAATACAGCATATTCTGTACTGGTGTTAAATACATTGTTAAACGCATTCTGAGTACTCACTCCAGTATCAACTCTGCCTGTGTGCAAGAGTCTTAAGAAGAAATCACTAACACTTTAGTGCTTTCTTAATACCGTAAGAGAGAGGCTTTAGGTGAAATATACAGGTGAGCCATAGGTTTCCTCATAACTGCAGCTTCTTACCACAGACACACGGACAGTATTTGTCCCTTTGTTTTGAGACAAGGCCTCATGTAGCTCAGGCTGGCTTCCAACATGTGAGGCAACTTAAACTCTTGATTCCTCTACCTCTCTCTCTCAAGCACTAGAATTACCGGAATATAGCACATTATTGGTTGGTTGTTTGTGTTGGGGATAGTTCACAGGAGTCTTGGATATGCAAGGCAACATTCTACAGCTGAGCTACACACACCGCAGGCCCCCGTTTTTAAATTTGTAATAGTTAGATTCTAGAAACTTAGTTTTGGCTTAAGTAAAGTGCTTTAAAGCAGTTTTGCGCTGTGCCTGCAGCCACCAGCTACAGTCTTCTGGCTCTGTCGGGTGCTGTGGTGTCCAATGGGAAGCGTGGGTTTATAGAGCTCACTGCTGACTGATGTAATGATCGTGTCAGGCCTCATGGCCCTCGTAGTCACAGTTCCGTGTATCAGCTGAACGGGGTGGTAGTTTCTCCAGTGCCGCGCCTGCCACTGCTAGTCTCTCTTCTCCTGGCACCCGGGCCACCTAACCCCTGTCCAGGACGCTGACCTCTCAGGGCCCCTTTGGTAGGGCCCCGCTGTCTTCTCTCTTGAACAGCCTTTTCTCTTGTTGCTCTTGTTCAGTCTGGGCTCCAGTAGAACTTGGTTTTAGAACTATGGCCCACCACTTGTCAGGTTGTTTTAGATAAAGATTCATCTTATCAACTGAAATCATGTTCGCTTCAGAGAGAAGGAGAAATGTCTCCAGGGTTTTAGTTCATGAGTGTAGAGGCATGAGTAAATGAAACTTTCTAGACGTCATAAGCATTTCTCAAACCCAGGAATGATTTTGCCGAATATTAGTTTAATATTTGAAGCACTGCTGTTCTTTCTTATTAAAAAAAACATGACCCATCGTCATCCAGTGCTGTCTCCTGTTTTAGAAAATGCATCGACACATATCTTCATTTCCATAGATTTGGGGGATTTATTTTAATTTTTATTACTTTCATTTATTCTGTGTGGGTTTGAGTGTACATGTGCCGCAGATCTGAGGAAAACTTGTGGGAACCTGTCATCTCCTTCTACCTGGGGGAACCTGGTGGAACCGGGCGGGGTAGGGGGAGGGTTGAACTCAGGTCGTTAGGTTTAACAGCAAGCATCTCACCTACTAGGCCAACTCTGGCCCAGGTTGTTGGTTTTTGAGACAGACTCTCACTGTAAAACTTAGGCTTCTGTCCTTTAACTTGCAATCCTCCTGCCTCAGTCTCCCTAGTACTGACATTATAAGTATGTAACACCATACCTGGTTTATTCCATAGATTTTGTGAGAAAAAAAAAAGCTGGTATTGTGCAGTATCAGACAACAAGTTTGGACCATTCATTTATTCCCACGCTTAATAATTTTTGAGGTTGACTTCCATTGAGTTCCATGGTGACACCAATGTAACGATTAAAAATATAGGTAAAGCTGGGCTTGGTAGCACAGCCCTTGATCCCAGCACTAGGAAGAAGGCTGTGAGTTTGAGGCCATCCAGAACTACATAGTGAGACCCTTCCTTGGGAAAAGAAGTCTTAGAAACACCAGCCATGGGAGTTCTGCTCAGAGTAGCTCTTTCCAGGGAAGCAGAAGTATAGCCTGTTCACTGAAGACATTTTGGCTTCCGAGAACACCAGGGGTGGGAATGGCTGACCCCTGATTTATGTAGCTCTCTAACTACTAGTCCCCTAGGAAAACCCTGGGATTGCCCATTTTTAATTTGTGCCAGATGGTGCCATTTTTGCCTCTTGTTTTTAGACTGCTTTTTATATTTCTAGTTAGTTAATGCATCTTGATTGACATGTTTCTTTTACCGAGTTCCTTTCCTGTTTTAATTACATTTCAAATTTACATATTTGCTGCTCTTCCTAGCCATTTGCATTAGTTTCCTCTTCATTGTTTTATCCCTTCCCCACTACTGGTAACTTCATATTAGCACTGTATAGATACCCAAAAGGGCCAACCAGGTCATAAAAATGAATGAAATGACTTTGACTGTGGCCGTGGAGATGTTCCCATACCTGTTTTCATTTTTTTTTTAACTCTCTCTTGGGGCTGGAGAGATGGCTCAGTGGTTAAGAGCCCTTATTCTTCCCAGGGTCCAGGATTGGTCTCTAGCACCCATATAGAAGCTTGAAAACATGTATAACTCTAGTTCCAGGGTATCCAACTCCTTTCCCTGAACTCCTCAGGTACAGGTACATACATGGTCACATACATAATGCAGGCAAAACACCCACAAAAATAATCTTGAAACAAACAAAACCTCTAGTAGGCCTGGGTGAAGTGCACACACCTTTAATCTCAACACTTGAAAGGTAGAGGCAGGCTGACTTCTGTGAGTTCAAGGCCAGTTGGAACTACATGGTGGGACCTTGTCTCAAAAATAAATGAATGAATAAAATAATAAAACACTATACTCTTAAGTCAAAGACAGAGTTCAGCTCTCTAGCACTCAGACTGTTAAACGTCTGCCATCCTCTGTGCTACCAGCCTCTTCCCGGGCTCCCTGTAGCTCTGTGGAAAAGGCTTTGCTATGCAGCGTGAAATCCAGGATTCTTGGTAATGGCCCATCCACTTTCAGCATCATCTTCTCCTGTGTTCTCAGCTACAGTCAGACTGGTCTCCTCACTACTTGCAGACCCACCTTGCACTTTCTGGCCTGCTCCTTGCCCCCTGTGTTGTGTTCGTTGTAGTGATGTACTGTCTTCTACATCTGTACCTTACCAATCCTCAACGTCCAGCCTGTGCCTTTTCAGCATGGAATGGGCCCAGCACTGTGCTCGACTCCCTGAATTTGCTGTTCCTTTGGCACTGTTTTTCTGAGCCCCGGGTGATGGAGGGTGGGCGGCATTCCTCTTAAAGCAATGGTTCTCAACCTTCCTAATGCTTCGACCCTTTAAAACAGTTCCTCATGTTGTGGTGACCCCCCAACCATAAAATTATTTCATTGCTACTTGATAATTTTGCTACTGTTATGAATCATAATGTAAATATCTGCTATGCAGGATATCTGATATGCGACCCCTGTAAAAGGGTTGTTCAATTATCCAAAAGGTCCTCAACCCACAGGTTGAAAACCCTGTCTTAAGGCCTTGTCTAGCTGTGATCTTCCCTACAGGCATGCTTTCTTCTACACCAAACTGCCAGGTCCTGAAAGATATGGATGCCATTTGGTTCTGTCTCTGTGTTTCTCTCTAGCCTCTAACTGTATGCTGGGTATCTCTGTGTAAATCCCTCATTCAGGTATTCATTTCTCTCTCTGGCATGCTGACTAAGTACCTACTACTTGATAGAAATCAGGGGACAGCAGTAAACACAGATCAAGCCCCTGTCTTCGTGATACTTGCTTTCCAGATGGAGAGAGAATTTAAACCAAATTCACGTAAATAAACAATGTAGCTTCAAATATTAGTAAAGGGACCAGCAAGATGCTCAGCTGCCAGAGGCAGCTGCCACCAAGCCCAAAACTCGATTTAGGCACACCACAAGTAGAAAGGGAGAACTGACTCTGACTCTGGAAATTTAAGAAGGAGGACCATACCTGACACTCTTACATTTCCTTTCCCATCTTGTACTTCCTAAACTGTCTGTTTTGCAAGTTAAGACTTAGTTACAAAAGCATGCAGCAGTGCCCAATCTGGATTATTTAGAGGCATATAGAATGTTCCTGGGGTTTTTTGTTTGTTGTTTGGTTGGTTGGTTTCTGCCTGTTTGGTTTGGTTTTGTTTTGCTTGGCTTGGTTTGGTTTAGTTTTTTGAGACCAGCTTTCTTAGCTGTCCTGGAACTCAGGGTGGCCTCGAACTCAGAGATCCAACCGCCTCTGGCTCCTAAGTGCTAAGATTAAAGGCATATGCCACCACCACCTGGCTCTGGTTTGTTTTCAACAATATACTTTTTCCTTCTTAAGCTTTTAGAAGTTCAGTATGGCCTGTTTCCCCCACGATCTGTTCTCCCACTTGGCGACTTCTGTTACAGCGCTCCTAGATTTAGCTGGGAGGCCTGAGGAAGATACAGGTCCTTCTGCGAAATGGCTTTCCACGGTACCTGTCACCTCTGGCTCCAGCCAGCCATCGCTTGTTTTCTCCTAGCCATGATGTTAATCTGCTACCATAGCTCTTCACTCTTTCACCCCTTTTCCAGGACAAGAGTCTCTTAACTGGGAACACAGAAGATTAGACTTTCAGGTAGAAAAATAAAAGCAGCTTCTGGAAAGCCAAAAGCCTTGCGACATATTTGAAAATTCTATTCATTTCACTCTAATTGCAACAAATACATACAGCACAGACCAGAATCCTAATAGTACAGGTTGGGGCTTTGGTTTAACCCTGAATGTGTGCTTAACTCTGCCAGCTGCCGGCAGTATGAGCTCAAGCTCTCCAAGGTTGGCCTTGCTTCCTCTGATAATGGCTGAGACCCTGTGAGGAGGAAGTGTGAGTCTGGGACTGTCTGCTAAATGCACAGCTCGTCTGTGGTGAAGGCACTGACTTGTGAGTGTTATTTGTCAGGTTTGTTGGAAGCCAAGCCCGTGTTCTTGTTTCAAATCAACAAGCCTTGAGGTTCTGGAGGAGGAGAGTCTTACTGGGGTCTGTTTCCCCTTTAACCTGGCGAGGAAGGACTTGTGCCTGCAGCTTGCTCTGCTCTCCTCTTCACGGTAGGGGTTGCAGTGGGTGGGAAGCACTTTCCGGTATTCTGACCCGCTGTCTAAGAGGGCCATTGAGGCCTGCTGAGCAGGATGAGCTGTCCACCTGCAGATGCACAGAGAGTGCCACCAATTACGGTGATCATGGCTCAGGTGTTCTCCTGGGTGTGCTGGCTACACATTGTTTGGGCAAAAAGCAATTTGCTAACTGCAACAGGAAATTAAATTTACTTTTACAGATGAAGCTTTTTTTGAGATTTAAATTTTCTTTCTTTTTTTTCTTAGCATAAGGTAGGCCCTGGTCCTGATCCCAACACCGTGAAGGGAAGGAGGGAAGGAAGAAGGGAGGAAAGGAGGGGAAAAAGATGGGTGGACAGACACTGAAATTCTTCATATATTTTTGTTTTGTTTTGTTTTGTTTTGTTTTGTTGTTTTCTAAGGAAGGATTTCTCTGTGTAACCCAGGCTGTCCTGGACTCAGTTTGTAGACCAGGCTAGCCTCGAATGCAGAGTCACACCTTCCTCTGCCTCCTTGAGTGCTGGGACTACAGGCGTGTGCCACCTTGCCCACCTGGATTCTTTGTGTCTTGTTTATCTATCTGTCTATCTATTTGTTTGAGACAGTCTGAGCATGTAGCCCTGGCTGTCCTGGAACTTGCTGTGTAGTCCAGCTGGCCCTGAACTCACAGAGATCTGCTGCCTCTACCTCCCAAGTGCTGGGATTAAAGGTGTGCACCACCACACTCAGCCTCTTATTTTATGGCAGCAACAAAAATATCCTAGAATGCCTTTCCTGGAGTCATTTCAAGGAGACACATTGCTGTAAGCTGTCTGTAGAGACTCTGTATAGAGCCATTCAGCATCCTCAGGGTAACATGAGCAAGGCCACGCTCTTATTTCAGGTTACTTAGCCATCAGCCATAGAACTAAGGCAAATTCCACCCACCTAAGTCCTTTTATTTCTTTCTTTTTTTGTTTAATTAATTCCCTTCCTCTTCTCCCAATCCCTTCCCCCACCTCCTCTCACCTCCCTCCCCCATCCACTTCTCCTCCATTTCTCTTCAGAAAAAGGCAGGCCCCCCATGGCTTATCAACCAGCTATGGCATATCAAGCTGCAGTCAGACTAAGCACTCTCCTATTAAGGCTGGATGAGGCAACCCAGTAGGAGGGAAAGGGTCCCAAAAGTAGGCAACAGAGTCCGAGACAGCCCCCATTTTCACTGTTAGAAGTCCCACAAAAAGACCAAGCTACACAAATGCAACTTATGTGCAGGGGCCTAGGTCAGACCCATGCAGGTTGATGTTTCTGTCTGTGAGCCCCTCTGAGCCCAGGTTAGTTGATTCTGTGGGTTTTACCCTCTGGCTCTTAGAATCCTTCCTCCCCCTGTTCTGCATGATTCCCTGAGCTCCACTTAATGTTTGGCTGTGGGTCTCTGCATTTGTTTCCATCAGTTGCTGGATGAAACCTCTCTGTTGACATTTGTGCTAGGCACCAATCAACGAGTATAGCAGAATATCATTAGAAATCAGTTCACTGGCTGTTTTGTTTGCTTGGTTGGTTGGATTTTGTTTGTTTGCTGTTGTTTGGCTCTGTCGTAGGTCTCTGGGCTATCCAGCCTCTACCCTCCAGGCAATGGCAGGGGTAGGCTGGTTTTCTCAAACTCTTGATTTGCCACGCTTGTTTGATTGTCACGCCATGGTATAGAAAAATTCTGAGTTAAGTATAGGAGGTCCGTAGGAGGCAGGATTGGGGGGGGGGGGTCTGATTTTTACTGCCATGTCATGGGAAATAGGAATTCTATTTTAGGCAAGTCCAAACCCTTTACTTGAAACTATTGCAAACAAAAACACATCCTAAGTGTCATACCTCCGTATCCAAGAGTTTCCCTCTTTGGCTGGCATCTCCTTGCTCAGTCCCATTGTGCTCTGTTCCTCATGTCTGCGCTGTAGAAACCAGAGAATACTTACAAAAGAGAAGAACTCAGAGAAGATACCAAAAACGACTGAGAGGAGCTACGAGGAAAGAGTACCTTCCTTCACTGCAGACTGGGGTCCGGGGCAGAAGATGGGGAGCGGGGTAGAAATGAAAGAGCTTTGTTGGTGATGAAGGGGAAGGCCAGATTTCTAGCCAAGAATTAAAGTGTAGTGAGGACAGTCACAGCAGGCTCTGAATCCATGCCATGCCACTGTGCTTCCTCATGCTCTGTCTCTGTCCTCCTCCCAAAATTTCCCTGAGTTCCTCACCACCCGAAGGAAATAAGGAGGGGCCCTCAATAAGGCTTGTGTCCCTCAACTTCCAGAGCCAAGCCCCCTAAGAAGTAAGGTAGGACACTAAGACCAGCTGCGCCAGTCCTAGGAATTTCTTCCAGTCTGTCATACGTGCAACATCATTTGATTATAGTTTGTTTCTTGAATTTACAGATGCAAAGTTAGTATCCCAAAGACACACTTATGTAAAGACACACACAGTAATGCCGCTCTGGGGCTCACCCTCCTTACTGTCCTTTTGTGTGTATGTGCCAGAGAAGGTGTTAGTTGTCTTCTGTTCCTCTGTCAGATGTTGGCTTCACTCCCCACCCCATCCCCAGTGTTGGGGTCCCAGGTGCATGGGCACCCCTAGCTGCTTACTTGAGGGTTTTCAGGGTTACTCAGGTCTTCCTGCCTGCTCAGCATGTTTTAACACTGTTTGGGGAGTTGGTTTGGTTTTTGGTTGTGTTGTTGTTATCAACCCCTCTTCCCCTAAGACAAGGTTTCTCTGTGTATACAGCCCTGGCTGTCCTGGAACTTGCTCTGTAGACCAGGCTAGCCTCAAATTCAGAGATCTGCCTGCCTCTGCCTCCCAGTACCTTAGGGGCTGGCTAAATGGCTCAGCAAGTAAGGATGTTTTCTTCTAAGCCTGATGGCCTAAGTTCAACCTCTGGGACCCAAACAATGGAGGGAAAAATAACAACTTCCGCGAGTTCTCTTGATCCAGCATGGATGAACACACGCGCACACACACATTAAGTAAATGTGTCTTAAACTACATCTTAACTCCTGAGCTAGAGATGCATCTCAGTGGTAGATTCCATGCCTGGCATGCAGTAGGCACACCTGCAGTCCTAAGAGGCCAAAGCAGAAAGATCATTGAAGTCCAAGAGTTCAAGACCAGCCTGAGAAATATAGCAAGACTCTCTATGAAAACAAAAATAAAGCCTTCCCGTGGTAAATAAATTTACTACTAGCAAATGTATAACAGAAAAATGTCTAAAGGGAAAAAAATAACAAAGGATCCTTGAGGCTCCGCCTCTATATTTTTACATTTTCTAGAAATAAAAAGATTGTCAGTATCTTTCATTAAAACTACTTTCTATTTTTCCCTTGCTTTTTAAGGTGTTTCTAAATTTATTTTGTATGTGTGTGAAGCACATGTGTATGGTGCATGGGTGAGGTGCATGTGTGGGGTACATGTGTGGTACATGGTCATGTGTGAGGTGCCTTTATGTGGGATGCATGTATATGATACATGTGTGTGGTACATGGGTGTGATGCATGTGTGGGGTCCATGTATGTGGGATGCATGTATATGATACATGTATGTGGTGCATGGGTGTGATACATGTATAAAGCATTGTGTGGTGATGCATGTTTGTGATAACGTATGAAGCATGGGTATAATGCATGTATGTGGTGGATGGGTGAGGTGAATGGGTGTGGCACATGGGTGTGATGCATGTATGTGGTACATGGGTAAGGTACATGGGTGTGGTGCATGTGTATGGCACATGTGTGTGAGCACAGGAATACACAGGCTAGAGGCTATGTGAAGGTCGGAGCACGCTCTTGGGAGTCGGTTCTCTCCTGGATGGAATCTGAGAGTCGAACTCGGGTTGTCCAGCTTGCACAGCAAGCACTTTTGCCCATGTGGCCATGTCACTGGCCTCATTCCTTGGTCTTTAAAATTCTAACAGTATAGCTTTGTCTCTCAGTTTAAACAAGGCGCTTGTAAGAATCATTTTCCATTGTTTTATGAAGGAATTGTTCAATGTTTTCTTAAAGAAAAGTTTTTTTAAACCCTATTGCTTCACATATTTATACCTGTAAAAGACTTTACATTTATGTATGTATTGAGAGGGATATGCCTGTGCTGTAGCATGCGTGTGAAGGTCAGAGGGTAACTTGAGGGAGTCTGTTCTCTCTTTCCATTACATGAGTTCTGAGGATCAAACTCAGGTAGTCTTCAGGGTTGGGGGCAAGCATCCTCGCCCACTGAGCTATCCTGCCAGCCCTGCACTTAGCATTTTAATGTCACTGAAGCACTTTAGTGTTCTTAGAATAAGGATATCTGAAATATGTATTTCCTATAAAAAGAACAAATTGCTAGCTTATTGATCTTTTTTAAGATAATGGTTTCTATAAACCCATGTTCAAAGAATCCCAGTAGAAGACTATTTGTCTGAGAGCCATTTGCTCCTAAAAGCTGCATATCATAAAAAGAAGTAATGGCATCCGTAATTGTCCAAGATTGATGGAAATTGTATTAGGTACTTTGTGCTGTTGATTGGATCTGTGACAGGGCAGGCAGCTCCAGCTTGCAGCACTGACATCCACAGTGTTGAGGCCACAGTACCCACCCATGGCATCATCTACGGCGTGAAGCAAACATGTTCCTCCTCCTAGTCTGCTGGGACGCACAGACGTGGACAGCTCCCTCCAGCCTCTTCAAACTGACCCTTACCCCACACTTGGGAGGTTTCTCCCCTAAATGGCAAGCAGGTGCTTTTGGTTTTAAATAAGAGGTGGAACACGGAAGGAGAGAGGTAACCTGTGTGAAAATCAGAAGGTTGCATAATGTGTGTGGTAGGGCTGAAGAGGTACCTGACGCCGAGTTCCCACGGGACACTCGACTGTAACCACTTCAGGCTTCATGTCTGTCACAGCTACTCGGCTCTGCCCCAAAGCCCCTCAGAGCTTTGCAACACTTGGGTAATTTCCAGTTAAATTTACAAAAACAGGCTAGGTGTGGTAGCACTCAGGAGGCTCAGGGTTCAAGTTCAAGGTTCATCTGGGCTATAGCAGGTTCCAGGCTCCTGAGCTATGAAGTGGAGACTTATCTGGGGGAAAAGGAAGAGCCAGGGGCTGCTGGTTACTAACCTCTGCATACAAAATAATGAGTCAGAGAAAACTGAAATTTCAGAAGAAATGTCCCCAAAAGATTTTGAATATAGATTATTGAGTAATGTGTACTTTCTCAGAGGAACTGAGGTAACTCATTTGATGTTAAGTTTGCTGCCATATATATTTTAAGCCTCATGTCTTTTTATATCTTAAATAGTGTCACTAAGATAGTCATCATAGCTCATGCATGTAATTCCAGCCTCCGGCTAAGGCAGGAAAACTGCCATGAATTCAAGACCAGCCTGGGCAAGGTTCTCTCTCAAAAGGAAAGAGAGGGAGGGAGGGAGGAGCAAGCAAGCTAATCTACTGATGAGTGAAGAGGAGAGACAGGGTATAAGTCACTGAAATGTTGTTCTGTGGTTGCCTGTGTAGTCCCACCTGCCTTAAACCTGACACCTGGCTCTTCCAATCCCTGACAGGCTGCTCCTGCAGAGGGGCTGGTGTCCATACTGAAGAAGAGGAATGACACAGTAGGAGACCACCCTGCACAAATGCCGCAGAAGCCATCCAAGCGAAGAGTGCGCTTCCAGGAAATAGATGATAACCTGGATCAAGGTGCGCCCGGCCCTGGGTCTGTGAGTGCTGGGCAGTCGTGTGACACAATATTTGTAAGGGCTTTGTGGACTCAGTTGCTCTATCTTCTAGCAGAGAGACAAAAAGAAATCAAGTTATAATTAGATTTTTTCAGCATTTTTTTTTTCTGAAATAAATGAGCAAGTTGCAAAGCTAACTTTGTGCTCTTCTCAGCCCAGAAATGCACAAGGTTGAGAAAACTCACCTCAGGTTTTTTTCTTTAATATTTTCTTTTTTATTATTTTTTTTTCCTCTAGTGAGCTTGTTATTTTCGCTTTTAGTGACAAATTAACGGCCTTCCTTTACTGTGAGGCATTCTCTCTGTATGGAAGCTGATGTCTCCCAAGTGTGTCTGCTCAGCATAGTTGCTCCAGGAGGGCATCAGATCTGCTGGAACTGGAGCTAGAGAGGGTTGAGAGTTGTCATGTGGTGTGTGAGACTCAACCCTGGGTGCTTTGGAAGAGTGATCAGTTGCTTTTAACTGCTGAGCCATCTCTCCAAACCCTCATACGTGATTTTAAATTTTATGATAGCCACATAACAAAAATAAAAGTATATGAAATGTGTTTTAATAGTATATTTCATTTAACATAGACTATCAAAAATATTCCATGTTATCAGTGTGGGAAATTGCTGGTGGGATATTTCACGTCCTCTTTTCCACACACGGTCTTGCAAAGCTGGGAACTAGGTCACACTCCTGTTGCATCTTTTTTTGCATCAGTCACTTGTCGGGTACTCAACAGCAACTCACGGCTCATTCCCCCCACAGCTCACAATGTATTTTATTTAAACGAAATCGATATTTTCAAATACCTAAATGGTATTAAAATGTTATCTCTCCATGTACCCTACCGCAGGACCCAGGACTCCCGAATAATAAAATCTGCAGGTACTCAAGACACTTCTATAAGATAGTAGTGTCTTCGTATAATCTGCTCACACCCTCCAGTGCACCTTCTGGGATGATGGTGTGTGTCCCGCCTGTGTCTCAGTGTGTATGTGAGGAGTTCAGAGGACAGCAGGTCAGAGGACAGCAGGTCAGAGGACAGCTTCCGGGAGCTGGCTGCCTTCTTCCATCATTGAGCATTTCAGGGCGGAACTCAGGTTACCGAGCTTGCCTGCGAAATGCCTTTACCAGCTCAGCCATCTTACTCGTCCTTCCTGCACAGCGTGTTTATAATTTTTTTTTAATGTCCTAGGTCAGAAGGTTGGTTCAGTAGTTGAAGTTAATCACTGGATTACATATATCTCATGAGTTATAGTCTGTAAGTAATTGTTTTGTGGTATTGTTTAAGAGAATGTGTTAAGGAAAGAGTACATATTTTGTGCAAGTAGTCCTTCAGAATACTTGGTCCACAGAAGTAGAGCCCATACATACGGAGAATTGACTGCTCATGGTCACGAAGAGATACATAAAGTAGGTTGCCGGCATAGATGAGCCAGGGAGAATTGCAGTGGAGAGAGGGCAGGTGAAGCTGCCGCTGGTGTGACCCCTGTTCTGTTGTCCGCAGATGAGGTCGGCGGAGGCTCCTGCATCCTGCTCATCCTGCTGTGCATAGCCACCGTTTTCCTCAGTGTGGGAGGAACTGCGCTCTACTGCACGCTGGGTGGCATGGAGTCGCCTGTTTGCACAGACTTTGCCGACAACGTGGACTTCTACTATACTAAGCTGCTGCAGGGCGTGGCGGGACTTAAGCACTGGGCCTACCTCTCCTAGCAGCCAGCGCACCAGGCGTGCTGACAGACAGATGTGCAAACTTCCCCAATAGCTTTCATTTCCCCCTCCCCGGCAGGGAGGACCCAAGGACGGACCTTAGAAACAGCGACCTTAAATGACTGCCCAGAGAGCACTGTTCGAACAACCCACAGAAGACGGTGGGCGCTGACGGAGGCACTGGGGACAGAGGGAGGGAGCTGTGGAGAGCATGCCCCCTCCTTGCTGCTTCCTCCTGTTAGGAAGCACGCTGGGCATGGGCGTGCAGGCCTCACACCAAGGGCAGGCGGACACTCCTGGTTTACAGCCGTTCATCCATAGATATAGCTTCCCGCCATCATGCAATAAGTTTCTTTGTAATCAGAGAGAGTTACCTTATGGTTTCGATGCCATTTTTTAGTTAATCTCGGGAGCTGTGTAATTTAAGCTAGATTCTGTTCTCCATTTGTGAAGTGGTTGTGTGCGTGCGTGTGTGTCTGAAGCAGCTATCTATCACAAGTGGCTATCCAGCGTAGAGTACAAAGATTACCTTTATTCTTCTAACTTGACTACAATGTGCAGGCACACATCTTTGGAGAAGGCTTACCCATGAACTAGATAAACTGTAGAAATGTTGGCCCTGAATTGAGAAACTGACAGATTGGTGGCAATGAATTTTACAGGCCTGAAGGCACAGTGCCACAACTCCCAAGGCCCAGAGAGATTACACAGTGGCTTCTGTGCTGCCTGAGGCCATGAGTGCCGGGTTCCACAGCTTAAGAGAAACTTACTAAGCATCAGTTATCCTCTGAGAACCTAAGAATAGGAACCCAAGTAAGGTGTAACTCCGAGTGTGGGTGTTTATGGGAAGTAGACCCATACCACCACAGGTAACTGAGTAATCTCAGGCCATACACTTGGGTGTGTGGAATGTGTGTTCCTATGCGGGCTCATTTTAGACCCCATCATGGGATCATAAAGCAGAAATTCAGTCATACCTTAAGCAGACAAATGTCTAGTTTTGTTTAAATCTGTCATTAGGTGGCCTTTCCTTATTTACGGTACAGTGATCTAACGTTTAGGAAGCCTTGCTTTGACTTTTTCTATTCTAGGCAACATCGTTTTTTTAAAAATCATGAATTATAGTTTTTTAGCAAGTGATCATTATGTTCTGTTTTTCTGTTAGGATCATTGGAGGGAAGAGAGGAATTGCCTTGTAGTTGTTGCTGGCTGGCACAGGACCTTCCTTTGTGTCTCTGCTTACTTATTTGGAACATGAATTTAAAGGGCTTTTGTGTGAGTTGAGCGTGTGTTGCTGAGCATCCCACTGCTACCTATTTAATTAGATACTTAGGTGTTAATTTTTATATCACTTCAGCTCCATGTGTTTTTAGGCTTATTTTTTTAATTGACATTTTATTTTCACTTTTAATAGCGTGTGGCTATCTCTTATCATGTCACCATAAACTGTAATATTTTCAATGGTTATAGAGCAGAGTTATTTATTTAGAAGTATACAGAATACTGAAATTTAGATTCCTTATACCTAAGGCTGATTTTATTAGAAGATTATTTTAATGTCCTATTATAAATTTTAAGACTTTGTATTCATATCATATGTAAGATCGGGCCCACTGTCCTGACGCTGCTGTCAACAGCTCTGTAGAAGCTGCCACTTAGTGAGGTCTTCTTGAGGGCGGGCCTCCACGTGATACACAGACATGTTTCACCCTCGTGATTTCTAGTCACAGGGATTTGGTGATCCTTGTTTCTGCCGATTTTATGTCAAAAAAAGTTCAAATCTCCCCCCTGTTCACACTCAGAGTCACGTGTGGTCTCTGGTGCTGTTTGCTGCTCAGCCACCTTGATTACTTTTCTAAAACCCTGGGTTTCTTGGGAGCTGTGAGTGCAAGAAAGGCCTGAGGTGACACCTTGCCAATCAGTGACCCAGTTCTGTGTCAGAGGAGCCGGGGTGCTCACCACTCCAGGGACCACAGAGTGATCGGGAGCAGACTGACCTCATGACGTACAGTGGGCATGAACTCTCACCTCGAAAAACATAATAGTCATTTACCGCATGAATTAGAGTATCCACCAGGAGGCGAGAGGATGCGATGCCACATGAAAAGCATCCGTCAGTTATACTGAAATGTCATCTCTCATTTGAAAGTGCTGATAACTGTTTATAACCAGCATTCCTATGGACTGTATTTGAGGGTGTCAAATCAAGCTTGTAATTTAAAACCTACACCATCAAAATGTCTCAGAGAATTTATTTGAACCCTTGGGTGTTGACGGAACTGCTTGAAAGCAAAATACAATGTCAGAGTTTGTCCAACTCCCGAAGGAGATGCCATCTATTTGTGGGAAGTCTTTTTTCTTTACTTTTTTTTTGGAGAGGGGGAAACCACATTTGTACCACAGTGTGCATGGGAAGGTCAGAACAGCACTTACGGGAGTCGCTCCTCTCCTTACCCCATTATGGTCCAGAGGCCACCTCAGGTCATGCACTTGACAGCAAGCACTTTTTCCCACGGAGCCATCTTCTCAGCCCTGTTTTAAAGACGTCTTAATAAGCCCTAAGTAACAGCTTTCTCGGCTTCTAAACTGCCTCTCGCATCTGCCTGCCCAGCAGCCAGGCTCCACTCTCAAATGCATCCTTTTAGCCTGGGATGTGTGAAGTCTTACTTCCTCGAGCTATGACTTGGGGTGAGCAGCGTGCTGAGGGTCTGAAGTTTGAAGGTTAGGCTTATTTTGCAAGGACAGGTGTTATTTGGGGCTTCGGAATGACAGATCAGCGAGGCCTGAGAGGAGCGGTAATAAGGATCCGAAGGGGCTGGGAAGCGGGAAGAGGGAGAACAGGAATGCTTTTGGCTGCCGACCTGTTTTCCCGACACCTGCCTTTCTGGCACTTGTTCCCCATACATAGGCAGATTGTTTTTCTTTATTAGCATATATCAGTTATACATTATGGGTTTCGTTATGGCATTTGCATACATGGAGATAATGCATTTTGAGCATCTTTACTCCCTGGTACTCCCTCCCCTCTGATTCCCTTCAAGAGGCCAGGCTCTAATCCTACTGCTGGCAGGCAGGCCTGTGTAACCTCTCATTTCCTTGGGCACAGTTGATATAAACTTAGCTTCACGTGGTGGTTTGTAGTATTTTAACATTTATTCATTCCGTATGTATATCAGCACACACATCTCTCAGCCACCTTTCACACTTTTCTGTTTCCATGACCTGCACCTTCAGAGACAGCAAGAGTGACCCTGGGGCCTACGAAATTTAATGGCTACTTAGTAAGCAGTGTGTGGCTTTCCGTCTGGTGCTGAGGCACTCGCCCTCTGGACCTGACACACCCGACTGCCTGCAGTATAAGTGCAGGGAGAATGCTGTGGCCCTCTCAGCTTAAAGAAATTATGTCTGCAAAGGGGATGTATTTGCAAAGCAGGAGCCATAAAGAAACTGGATAACCCCTGCTTGAGGTGCTGCACACCTTTAATCCTGGCATTTGGGAGGCAGAAGTGGGTCTACAGAGTTCTTGGATAGCCAGGGCTACATGGAGAAACCGTTTCAACAACACGACAATAACAAACAAAAAAACCACTCTAATTTCAAGGGTGGAGAGATGGCTCAGTGGTTAAGAATACTGTCTGCTCTTCCAGAGGTCATGAGTTCAGTTCCCAGCAACTACATGGTGGCTCACAACCATCTGTATAGAGATCTGATGCCCTCTTCTGGCCTGCAGGAGAGAGGGAGAGAGGGAGAGAGGGAGAGAGAAAGAAACTGGATAACAAAGTGCTACCTAGGGGCCAGAGTTCAGGCTTTTCTGTCATTGTTATAATAAGGGAAATGCCCAGCAACTGATAGGCGTCCACAGCAATCCTTCTGCCCCGGAGATCTGGTGTTCACTGTGTACCTTCACACCACTGTCCATAGCAGCCAGGTTTCCAGCGGTAGGAATCATCTCAGCCAATGCTTTCTGTTCAAAACTGAAGGGCTGGGGCTCAGAAGCAGAGTCTCAGCCTCTTGTGCACAAGACCCTGGGCTCAGTACCCAGTGTCAACACACAATCTTCATTGTCCTGAACTGAAAACCACCTCAAAGGAAAACTAGTGCCAGAGAGTGCGGCCAGCCAGTACTGCAATCTTTTAAGAAATACCCATCCCATCCCACAAAATGCTCTTTTAAAGAAGAAAGCACTTCTGCTGTTTCATGGGACCAGTATCACTCTGATAGCAAAATAAGATAAAGACAGTGAGAAAGCTAAGAAAATAAAACTAAAGACAATATTGCTAAACTCTGTCTATCTTCTTCTTCTTTTTTTTTTTTTTTTTTGGTCTTTTGTTTTTTTCAAAGTCTGGACTCACTCAGTAAACCAGGCTGGCCTTAAACTCAGAGGTCTGTCATTCTGCATTCTCTGCTGCTGCTGCCAGGAACCACACTGGAAGTTCTGTCTCTAGAGGGCCAGTCCAGGTGCTGTCTTCTGGGTGGGGGAGAACCTGGGAGTCTCAGGGTCTGCTTCTCTCAGGAAGAAGGCTCCTGGATCTCATGGGGGTGGGGGCCATGGAAAAGAGTTTCCTACTGCGTTGCAATTAGCTCTTTTTAATGAGATTGCCGGTACCAGATGGCAGTGGAAACTCCGGCCCTCCAAAGCCAGAGATGATCCTGCAGTGTTAAAGCCCTTTGGTTAAGCTGCCATGCTAATGACAGGGGGCGGAGGCAGGTGCCCAAAACCAGTCTGTCAGAAGTGGGCCTCCTCTTCAGCAGTGAGCCCGCAGCTATGGCTTCCTGGCAGGCAGCCAGCAGCCAAGACCCTGGCATCCAGTGGCGACTTCTTCATGGTGGAGGGGAGCCCTTTCTTCCCCAGGATGAATGATGAGTCTCAGAAAAGATGATGGCAGCCCCGTTTATTTCGTGAGAAACAGGGACTTAGAAACCTTGGGCAGTGGGAGGGGGTTTGAGGGTGAATATGTTTGAAAGCCATGAGGCTAGAGCTGCCAGGGATACTTCCTTTACATGCAATACTTCAGCCCAGTCATAAGAGGGAGAGGAGAGTATTTAATTATCCTATGGTTGGGGGAAGGAAGGGTATGGTCAAAGGTCATTGGTTGAAAGCCCAGACACCAAGACATCTCATTAGCATAGGTTGGGTGTTTCTGGGAGTCTCCAGGTGCACACTGAATGAGTTTCTTATCAGGAAGGGGCTAGCCTGTAGTTTTCCCTGAAGACTATAAGATTCTCAGAGGTTCTGGGGTTTCCCCAGATCAGAGAGAGAGGAGGGAATCCAGCTGAGGAAGGGAGTCCATCATTTTTGCACATATTTGTACCTGTAAAAAAAAATTTCATTTGCACCAAGCTCAGGGGTTATTGATAATACCAGACTTTAACCTTAACAGCAGGGTCCAAAGAGGTCTGCCTGCTACTGCCTCCTGAGTGCTGGGACTAAAGGCATGCACCATCAGGCGCATCCCAAAATCTTAATTAAGAGAATAGCTGCTAGGACAGGGTCAGGGAGGCAGGGTTAGCTCAGCTGGTGCTTGCCTTGCCCAGCAAGTAAAAGGACTTCAAGAATCTCCAGAACCCACATAAAAATGCATGCTTGTATCCCCAGCTCTAGGGCAGTGGAGGCAGAAAGATGGCTAGGTCTCCTGGCCAGCCAGTCTAGCCTAATTGGTTATTTGCAGACCAATCAGAGACTGTCTCGAAGAGGGCAAAGTGTGTTTCTGAAAATAACACCTCACTTTGGATTACATAGTGAGACTCTTGTCTCAAGAAACCAAACCAGCTGAGTACATAGCTCAGCAACAGCATTCTTGCCATTCACAAGGCCCCAGGCCTACCATAGATATGACAGACACAATTCACGTTAGAGTTGCAGTAGTTTTTAGAAGTTAAAATGCATGAGAAGACAGTCCATGAAACTGTTAGAACAGTGTTAGGGGCCCTTTGTTCCTGTTTTCAAGACTTCACTCTACAAAAAAAACTGGTGTCCAGAGAGACCACACAAAGAACCACATGTGCACCTTCAAGTGGTCTACAAAGGAGTCAGGCCAGCTCAGGAAAAGGGAACCCTTTCAACAAATAATGCTGTCAAAATCACAATGTCCAGTTGGGAAACAAGTTAGCATAAACAATTAGATCTGAAGTGTATGGGCTTTAAGTCTAAAACCTAAAACTATAGGGTAACTAGAAGGAATCAGGATCAGCTCTGTAACTTTCACATAAAAAGACATCCCTCTGAGCACAGAGTGTATGGACTATAAAAGGAAAAGTCATAACTGGACTTTTCAAAATGTGCTTTTTGTATAATGTTAGGAAAACTAGAGGCAAGCACTCAAATGGAAAAAAATATTCACAATATTTTTTTTAAGTTTTTTGTGGAGGTGGGCAGTGGGTGCCTGCCAGTGTGTGTGTGTGTGTGTGTGTGTGTGTGTGTGTGTGTGTGTGTGTGTGTGTATGTGTGTGTGTGTGTAGAGGCCTGAGGACAGTTTTTAGGAGTCAATCCTTCTACGATGTGATTACTGGGGTCAAACTCAGGTCATCAGGTTTAGCAGCCAGGGCTTCACGATGGATTTGTCAAAGTCCTTGTAAATTTAGAATGTGTAAAGAAACTCATACAATTCAGAACTCTGACAGCTTTGAAGGGCCTTCACAAGAAAGACTATATGACTAGCAAATGAGTACATGAAAAGATGCTGAGCGTCAAAAGTCGCCAACAAAATGCAAATGAATGAGCTACGTCAGCACACTTAGAATGTCCAAATTTTGCGTGGACAGACAGTAGAAGGTTAGTTAGTTCAACAAAAGCAATTCAATGTAACATTGGTAGAACAAAAGGGGATGGGGAGTTATGGTCACCTTACTGGGTGTAGAAAAGGTATTAAATATCCTTGTGTGATTAGAACTCAGATTAAAGGAAGATTGGGAGAAGACTAGGAGGGTCTTTGAAGTGTTATGAGGAATGTGCAAGGTGGCGATTCTATAAGGCTTAGCTCTTCTCTGATCTATCAAGAAAGAGGCTGGACCCCCATTCTCCATAACCGACCAGTGTAACACAGGAAGTTGTAGCTGGAGAAGGTAAGTAAAAGGCATCCAGTTTGGAAACAAAGGAGGAGAACTGCACAGATGCGAACTTGCCACAAAGCCACAAGAGAGCTCCAGGGACTGGCGAATTCAGAAGGGTTGCTGAGTCAGGTCAATGCACCGAACAATAAAAATAAAAAATAATTTTGCTTCTATGCATCAGCAGTGAACAATCTGAAAAGGATTCAGTTCACAGTGGCATTTAAAAGATTGAAATGTCTAGGTACCGCGTACCCAAGAAGTGAAAGACTTCTGTGCTGAAAACTTCAAAACATTATCCAAAGAGACAAATCAGTGCAAACCAAGTCCACCTAGGTTCGCAGGGAAAATACTGTTGAGGTATCAGTGCTGGGTACAGCAGTCTGAGTCAGTGCAGTCTCTGAGCACCAGTAACATGATGCCCATGAGTGTGCTGAATATCACTAAATTGTATACTGTAAAATTGTGGAAATGGAGGCGGAAGAGTTGGCTCATCAGGTAGAGGCACCTGCTGCCTCACCTGACGACCTGAGTTCAGTCCTTGGGCCACATACCAGCTTCCTCGAGTTGTCCTCTGACCACCACAAACATGCTGTAGCATGAAGCCCCCTGAAAATACAGACTAATGGTTTGAAAACAGTTTCCAGGAATGTTCACAGCTGCCTTGTCCGCTGAAGCCTGCACCTGGAAACACTTTGGTAACCATCACCAATGCGACTGAACACTTCAACAATAAAACACGATTAATTTTGAGTAGTTAAATGAATGAATCTTAAAATCATCCTAGATGAAAGAGGCTAAAAAAAAGAAAAGAATGTGTGTTGTATCTTTCTATTTAAAAATTATTGAAAATACAAATTTCCCATGCTGGCAGAAACAGACAGGCTCAGAGTGTGGAGGCTGCATAGCCATGGGCACATGGCAAATGTAGGGAGTCATGGAAACAGAAGTTTGAATGTGCTGACAATAGGTAGGGACATCTCTCAAAACTTGCTAAGCTATGTATGCTCTGAACAGAAGCCAGTTCATATATAAACTCTGCTTCAGTAACACTGCTAAAAAAAACCAAAAAAAACAGTGCATTCATGCCAGGTGATAGTGATCGCCTTTAATCCCAGCACTTGTGAGACAGAGGCAGGAAGATCTGAGTTCAAGGAGAGCCTGGTCTACAGCGTGAGTTTCAGGATAGCCAAGGCTACCCAGAAAAACATATATGTACATATATATAGTTTGTATCTTCAGGTGAGGAAAGTCCTACTCTTCAGATGACTTATTCCCTTTCACTGCTGTTGCTTCATTAGAAAAACCAAAACCTTTAGTGGCTCCCATGTACCTCAAATATTCAAGACCTAGCTGTCCAGCCAGCTGATAATAGGATGTTTCAATAAACTCATTAGTTCAAAACAGCACCACCCCGTCCTAACTCTGTTTACTGTGTGTAGGTCCCTGTATTTCCCTCTTGAATGCTGAACTGCTGATTTAAGACAACTGTGCGACCCAGTTGTCATCCAGCACTCAGGCTGGGACAGGAGGATAACAAGGTCTGGGCCAGCTTGAGCTACAGTAGAGACCCTGGGTTTTTTGCTGCTGTTTGATTCTTTTTTTTTTTTTTTTGCTGTTGTTTCGATTTTATTAGTGTTTTATTTTTAATTCTACATGATACAGCAGATCAAATTGCAAGCCCAATCTAATTATAGTCTGTAAGAACTACACAGTGTCCTCTGGCCGGAACGTATCGATCAAAAGCGAGGTCTCATAATGTCGTTGCTTAATTGATTTGGATCAAAGGTCAGGAGGGAGATGTGCACTTAAGGAGAAGTAGCTTACCTCATCTCTCACCCATCAGAATGATGCAGCCCTGAGTGGCTGACTCTCTCTATCCAAGTATATGACCTGGGATTGCCTATCTGTAAACCAAGCAAGAAAGAGACCCTGAGCTTCGAAGGCTAGAAGCAGGCCCACACATGGCTATAGATGAAGGCAATCCTTTTCCTTTTGGTGGAAGAACTCTGTGTGTCTTGGGCGGCTTGGAGAGCTGGCACTACTCCTCTCTCGCCTTCCAGGGCACTATACGCTCTACTCCATTCGGCTCACTTGCCACCCCACCCACCGCCTTCCTAAAAACTAAAGGTCTGAGGAGTAGCCATTTAGTCAGCCTGAGAGAAGAAGCTGTCGAGAGGTAAGCTAGTTTGATAGAGCATAAAAACCCTGAGGAAAGAAAGCCACCTCAGGCTGGAACCTCCATAACAAATGAGGTTCATTAATGAGCTGTTCAGACTCCTTCTGCTTCCTTATCTATATGATTTTTTAACACACCTTCAGAGCTTAAGACCCCCCACACACACACACACACTCCTGATTCTCTGAACATCTACTGTGACCTGCTTTCCTTCACAGAGAAGAAACAGCTTGGATGGTTGTAGTTGCTGGGTGGAGTTGGAGTATCAGATGGGAATTTTCTAAAGCCACATTTAGGTGAGAGGTAGAAGCTGAAAACTGGTCCATGGATTCTGAAGCACCTGTTGTGTCCATGGGCCACTTCCCATGAGTCTGTGACAAGTGGCTCTTTCTCTGGAAAGCGTGGTGCTTTGTGTAATCCTGCAATCCTACCTACAATAGGTTAGTGTAGGGCAATTTTAATTCAGAACATGCTGCTCTGGCAAAAGATCACATCCAATGACCTTCTAGGTCTGTGTGATCCAGCTGGAATACAGAGATACCTTTAATCCCAGGAGATGGAGACAAGCAGTTCTCTGAGTTCAAGGCCAGCCTGGTATAGAGCAAGTTTCAGGTAAAGAAAAGCTTAGGTCTAGGTGTGGTGTGGTACATGCCTTTAATCCCAGCACTTAGGAGACACAAACAAGCAGAACTCTGAGTCCTAGTCAGTGCTATTCAGACAGTTCAGTTGGGTCAGAAAGTTGAGAGGCTGCAGTAGAGCTGAGTTCGTGGCAGCTCAGCTCGTGGAATTCAGAGGCGGTTTTACTATAAGGCTTATACAGAGACAGGCTGAAGAGAGAACAAGCTAGATACAGGTAAAGACAGAACAAGCCAGAGAATGAAAAGGAGCCAGAAGAACAGAGTTGCTAGAGTTAGTTTGAGGCCAAACAGAGCAATTCAGTGAGAAACTGAGAGAAGCCAGATTGCATCAGTCAGCTTGGAGAAGAGTTTGAGCCAGAATAGCTGAGTTGAACCAGAATCCAAAGCTCAGAAAGAGCTAAAAAGAGTGAGCTTATTCAGCAGTAAGTCTCAGAGGCTGAAAACAGTCTAGGCCTAGATTAGATGGTACAGAGGCTAGAAGCGTCCAGGACTAGGCCTAGGTTAGCAGTAAGCCTCAGAGACAACAATTACATCTGGTGACTAAAAGATGCTTTTACAGGTAGAGGGTGCCTTGGGGGTGATGCAGGCCTTGATGCCTACCTGCTAGGGAGAGTAGTGACCTGAGTGTTTGACAGAGAGAATCTGAAAGCAGGTCTCCTCTGATCATGTGAGCCTGACACACAGACTCTGTATCTGGCTCTGGCGATGGGAAGGGCAGACACCTTGTGGTGGCAGGAAAGAGCACGTGGCCAGTGGACCCAGGGATAGCACATCTGCCAGGGTAGACGTCCTCACAGCCCCGCCTCAAAGGTCACAAGAATGGCAAAGGCTCTGCACAAGCCTGGCGAGCTTAGCTCAGTCCTTAAAGCTGAGAGAAGTCATGGCACACGGCAGTCTTCCAACCTCCACATACAAGTCACGTCACGTGCACACACACCAACAATGAATGTGGTTTGCAAGAGGTTCTCTTCTGAGATTTATTTTTGTTTTACTTGTGTTTAGCCCACATATAGGCCCTGTGCATCAATGCATGGAATTCCCAAAGAGGCCAGAAGAGGGCTTCAGACCCCTGTGAGTGCTAGGACTTGAACCTGGACCCTGTAGAAAAGCAGCCAGTGCTCTAACTGCTGAGCCATTGTTCTCTCTCCATAACGAGGAGGAGGAGGAGGAGGCACGGGGATCTCTATGAGTTTGAGGCTAGCCTGGTCTACAAAATCGAATTCTGGCACAGACAGGGCAATACAGAGAACCTCTGTGTGTGTTTGTGTATGTTAGCAAACACGTGCTGGGAGGGTAGGGAGTAGGGGGAGAGTTGGGGAGGGCAGGCAGGAGTAAAGGGTCATCAAACCAAAGGGTAACAACAGCATTCTAGTTCCAGAAGGTTGGGGGCTAGGAGCCTGCTCTTCACTGCATGTGTTCCTCTAGAAAGAGTCTGCTGTTCCCTGTAAACAGAAGCCAAACTGCTCAACAGCGTCTTGTGTAGCAAGGCCAGGCACTTTATACTCATGCCATTTTACAGATTCTGGGCAGTTAGTTGGCTCCATTGTATCCAGAACAAAGCTGTGATCCAAGGACTGTCACTGACCTATTTGAGATCAGGACAACAGAAAAATGGAAGACTTTCCACTTCTGGTTGAGAAATTGAAAATCACCCTCAATCCCACCATCCAGGGGAAACTGAGATTACAGCACAGTGGGAGATTGTGTACTTATATGCTTAGTGTGCTCAGGGTCAAAGACTCACTGCCTAACAACAAAACCAGAATTTGGTCAAAGAGATGGCTTAGCAGGTGAAGGTACTCACTACCAAGCCTGACAACCTGAGTTCAGTCCCTGCCACTCACGTCAGAAAGAGAAAACTGAGCCGGGCATGGTGGCACACACCTTTAATCCCAGTACTCAGGAGGCAAAGGCAGGTGGATCTCTGAGTTTGAGGCCAGCCTGGTCTACAAAGCAAGTCCAGAACAGCCAGGGCTACACAGAGAAACCCTGTCTCAACAAACAAAAAAAGAAAGAAGAAAGAAGGAAGGAAAAAAGAAAGAAGGAAGGAAGGAAGAGAAAGAAAGAAAGAAAGGAAGGAAGGAAGGAAGGAAGGAAGGAAGGAAGGAAGGAAGGAAGGAAGAAAGAAAGAAAACAAAAAGAGCAAGTTGTCTTTTGTCCTCCACAGGTGTGTTGTGGCATGCATAGCCACGCGCACACCCCCTCACACCCATGCATAAATGGAAAATAGTACCAGCCCTGTGTCCTTTGTTATCTTTGTGGGTCTGTCTTACATCTGGAGAAAGACAGCACAGACAATGAACCCACGTCTGTGGGCCTCAGGCCATCTGGGACAGTTGGCTGCCATTGTACCCTGCTCGTGGGAGTTCCTCTGAGTCGTCCCGTAAGAAGGCAGAGGCCTTCCCTGACAAAGCACCTGTACACACATTTGGTGCTAGGTAAGGTAGTTATTGCCAGGACACAACTGTGCTAAGAACTGTTTGCTGCATTTATCTGATTCACATGTCCCTGAGTCTCCTGTGTCTTGGTTTGCTGAATCTGGCCAGCTTTTCTGTTCAGTGATGAGGACCAGGGAAAGGCAAACTGCCAGGGCCAGCGGGGAGAGGGGTCAGAATCACCAGGAGGGCAGGGCACAGCTTTCTGCTCCTTCTCTGGGTTTCCTAAGTATCCTAGGATCTTGGGTCTATAAACAGTGCCTGGCATCAGGAGGACACTGTATCTGCAAAGGGACAGAAGGTAGCCAGGATTTGTTGACATTTGTGCTCCTCAAAACTCTGAGTATGAGCACCTACTGAGAATCCCAGCACCTGGGGAGGCAGAGGCAGGTGGATCTCTGTGAGCTCAAGGCCAGCCTGGTCTTCAAAGTAGGACAGCCAAGGCTACACAGAGAAACCCTGTCTCAAAAACAAAACAAAAAAACCCCTCATGGTATGTAGAATTTAAGCTGGGTGTTTGGTTGGTTGGTTTTTTGAGATAGGGCTTCTCTGTGTAGCCCTGGCTGTCCTGGGATTCACTATTCAGTCCAAGCTGGCCTCCAAGTCACAGAGATCCACCTGCCTCTGCCTCCAGAGCGCTGGGATTAAATGTATGTGCCACCATCACCCAGCCTTTAAGGTGTTTTTAATCTTTTACAACAGTGAGGGTTTAACCACAGTCTTGAATATAACATAAAAAAATTAATTTGGAAGCTGCGATGAAAGCCCAGCCAGCAAGGGGCTTGCCACTCAAGCATGAGGGCCTGAGTCCAGTCCCCAGTGGCCAGGTAGGAAGCCAGGCATGGTAGCATATGCCTGGCCTTCCAGCCCTAGGGAGGCAGAGATGGGTGGCTCCCTGGAGCTCAGTGGCCAACAAGTCTAGCCCTATCAGTGAGTTCTAGACCAGTGAGAGACCATACCTCAAAAAACACAGTCAGCCCCTTGAGATTGTCCTCTGGCCTCCATGTACATACACACAAACACACTGAAAAAGTATGTACCTGAAATTTACAAATTTTGCTGGCTGTGGCCAGCATGCTGTGTTTCCTGGAGCTCTGGACACAGGATTGTGTGATTTTCTTTGGTTTTGAGGCAACATCGGCTGAGCACACAGATGAGAGATACAGCAGAGAGACCCATTTTGTCATGGCTCCTAGGTTTTCTTACTAGCATTCTGCGGCACTCGGCTAGCCAGCACTCAGTTATTCACTGTGGGAGGATGGCAGGTAGGCAAGGGCATGCCTAGGCTCAGCTCCTTATGCCACCTAGTTTTCCCCAGCCAGGCACCCCCGCACCCTGTATTTTCACTGCGGGGAAACAAAGCCCCTCTGGATGAGAGACTTGTTCTTCCCTGACCTCCTTGTCAGAGCTGAGTCCCATTCTGTGTTTAAGATCTGTACTCATAAGTAGAACATTAATGTTGGCAAAGCAAAGCCCTGCTGCTCTCTCCTCTTCTGCACAGAGTGATGAAATGGCAAAAGAGCAGGAAAGGGAGGGACAGGGACGTCTCTGCGGAGCCACAGCCGCAGCCTGTGTGGTGACACAGGGCTCCTGTAACAGACAGAGCTATGACCCGAGAGAGCCGCTTCCATGGGAATTAAAAGCAAGGGTTTGTTTTGCTTTGGTTTGGTAATTTTTATTGCATTTATTTACTACTGGGGTGTGTGTGTGTGCAGGAGTGGGTTGCATCTGGAGGTCTGAGAATGTCTTTCAGGAGTTGGCTCACTCAGGTCGTCAGGCTTGGTGGCAAGCACTTTTACCCAGCGACCATCTCCTCCCAACGGTTCCTGTCTCGCTTTCCTACTCATCCACAAAGCAGCCTGAACTTGTCAAAAGGAAGAATTAAAGGAAGAATTCTTTAACTGGGCATGGTGGCACACTCCTGATTCCAGCACATGCAGTTGGATCTCTATGAGTGCAAAGCCAGCCTAGTGCCCTTGTCTAAAAAAAGGGAGGGGGGGAGCGAGTTTGGGTTGTTATGTAAATGTTGTTGTTGTTGTAATCCCAAATGTGGGATATGGGAGTGCTTTTAGTTTTCCACAGCTGATAACAGCCTCGTGGGAGGGCCCATGATCTTTGTCAGCTGGAAAAATGTATTTAAGAATTGAAGCCAGGCCATGGTGGTGAATGCCTTTGATCCTTAGGAGGTAGAGGCAGAGGCAGGTGGAGCTCTGAGTTCAAGGCCAGCCTAGTTTACAGATCAAGTTCCAGGACAGCCAGGACTATACCAACAAAACAAAACAAAACAAAACAAAACAAACCCTCAAAAAACAACAACAAAAAAGAAAAATGAAGAGAAAAAGAGGGAATTGAAGCAAAAGCCAGGGAGACAGCAGGATGTGTGAAGCATGCTGTCCTGCTCCACACAGGAGTGGCTTTCTTTTGCTGATTGTAGTCTGGCAAACAAAAGTAGACAATGTTCCAGTTATAAGCATATTTCCAGATGACTGGCAGAGAGCGGAGCTCCCTCTCTGAGCAGACCTTGAGCAGGCTCTGCCTTCCCCAGGTAGGTCTCCTGGGAAACACGCCACTGCTCCCCTCCGTGACCTCATGTGATGGCTCTCCAGAGGGCAGTGTGCGGTACAGCCAACCACCACTGCAGCCGCTTAGGAACCGCACGCCTTGCCTGCCCTGTCCCTCCTTGCCTGTCCTAGGTCCTGCCTCTGACGCTATTTTTATTTTCAATAATATTATTTTCAGTTCTTCTGTGGAATGCTATGGTTAAAAAAGAAAAAAGTATTTTTACTTCAACAAGGACAAGCAAGCAGGCCGGAATCCACGCCTTAAGAGCTCCTGCAGGAGATCTGCCATCTATTCTGGTACCTTTTGGAGATTGTGGCTCTTGCCACATGAGTCTACATCTTTCCAGGCTGATCCACGACCCCAGGGAAGCCCATCTCTAGAGAGAGGGCTGCACCAAAGCCTGTCTCCAGCAACTACTACATTTTTGAACTGACAGTTAAGGCAATGGGGAGCCGGGCGTGGTGGGGGAGTGTCTTTGTCTCTCCCAGCAACGCTTAACTCTATGGTTGGTTTTAAGAAAATTTTCATAGTCCCTGATAACTTGCTAACAGAATTACTCACAGGCCATTTTAAAGCCTGCCATCTTTCCCAGGTTTGTGAGTTGCCCCAGATAGGCTGCTGATGACCCCTGAAAGCCAATGGCCGGGCTCTGAAACCGGGCACAGGATGAGTGTCCTAGAGTTAGCCTTTAACAAGCCATTGACTAGCCAGTCTAGAGCCTCCCTTGTCTGTCGCCTGAGGAGAGCTGGCCCCGGAAAGCGAGACTTCATGTCCAGGTGTGGCCTGCCCTCTGAGCCACGTGGTTAGCATTTCCTAATCCTATTTTCTCCTTCCAGCCCTTTGCACCAGGGCTGCTGGGGAGCGTTGGCTTGACTCCAGCCAAGTTAAAATTCCTACTTCTTTGGGAATATGGCTTTATGTTCCCACAAGGCCAGATTCATCCAGGGCCCATCAGGCAGCTCACTGCCCCATCAGTCAATCAATGCCTCAGATATCATGGAAACACAGTGGAAATATGGTTTCTCCTTTCAACTGTCCAGAGGAGTTAGACTCTTTAAAAGGTGGAATCTTGGGCCGGAGAGATGGCTCAGCCGTTAGGAACCCTTGTGGCTCTTGCAGAGGACCCTGTTTTGTTCCTACATGTTAGCTCATAGCCATCTGGAACTCGTTCCCAGTTCCAGGGGATCCCGAGCCCACCGTGTGCACAAGCAGGCAGAGCACCTGTACACACGAATGAGTTCAGTTCCAGCAGCCACACGGTGGCTCACAACCATCTCTACTGGGATCTGATGCTCTCTTCTGGCGTGCAGGTGTACATGCAGATAGAACACTCATATACATAAAATAAATATTTTTAAAAATAAAATAACATTTTTTTTAAATTGAGAAAAAGGTGGCTGGATGGTGGTGGCTCACACCTTTAATCCCAGCACTTGCAGGGCAGAAGCAGGCGGATCTCAGAGTTTGAGGACAGCCTGGTCTATAGATCGAGTTCCTAGACAGGCAAGGTTACACAGAGACCCTGTTTCAAAAAAAAAAAGCAGACGTTGTGGAAAGTCGAAAGTCATTAGAGGTATGCCCCTGAAGGAGATTCAAAACCCGAGTACCTGCCCTTCCTCCCCTGGTGCTTCCCAGATGCAGTGAGGTGAACAGCACACTCTCCCATGATACACCGAGCTGCCACACATGGTCCAGAGCAAATGGGTAACCGACAGACCCCGCCACCGCCACTCCTCCCAAACCGTGAACCAAAACAAACCTGCGCTCTTATTTGCCTCAGGTGTTTGTTGCGGTAATGGCCAGCTGACTAACGCAGACCAGGTGTGCCCTCATCATTCTGTAACAGTTTCCACCCCTACCGTGCACCACACCCGGTTGTTTGCCCCCAGCACTGCCTGATCACGTTTCAGCCCGGGTTGAACTAATCAGTGATTCAATAAACAGATGGGCTTGGCACACACTATCTTGCACTGAACTTAGGTTTCTTGGTCTCAGTAGAAGTTTCTGGACGTTTATTAATAACCGTGACGGTGCCTCTTGGGGTTAAGTGACGCTTAAGAGGCTTTTCCTGGAGCGGACACATCTCCTGTGTTCTCTCCTCCCTTCCCTGACATGGCTATGGTCTTCTCAGTTGTGAGCCACAAAGGGTTGGGTTCTCCTGAAGGCCCCAGGGCCCTCCCTGGCTGGGATGCGATGAGCCCCCTCACCACTAGGGGGCGAGCTTAACTTAAAACACGGATGAGCCTAGGCCCCCGGGTTTGCTACCCAAAGCAGCAAGGGGGTTACCGTGGCCTGTCAGCTCCATGGCCCCGCTTCCTCCTGCGGTGAGGACTGGATGGAGCAGCAAAGCCTGACCAGGGGAGTCCTCTCACCCCAGTGCCGTTTACAGCGCACCTCTCTGTGGTCAGGACAAGGCCCCACAAACAACGATGAATGGCACCTTCTGGAGCAGAATTCCAGAAAGTTCTCCATGAGGCCCCACACGGCTTCCCTGCCGTTCATGAGTCACGACTGCCCAGGTCTAGACCTCAGCCCCGCGGTGTGTGGGAGCCTGTGCTCTCAGCCCTCCGGGTTTCTGGGGTTTTGTTTTGTTTCCAGTCTTTCTCCACAACTGTAATCCTTGCACAGGATTGGTTCCTGAAATTAAACTTTGTACAAATCCATGGTTTCTTTCTCCCGGCAGGCACAGGTATTCGAGCCCTGGAGGGAACAGCAGATTTGGCTAACACCCGAGACAGAATTCATTTTTTATCTTCTTTGCCACACTTGACTAACGGTGATCTCAGTGGGGCACTGGGCGGGAGACATGACCGTGGAGAGGTGGCCTTCGCCTAGCCCACTGGATGACTGCAGTTGCTGCTGCTGCCTCTCTTACCCCATGGCCCTGCCCCTCACACTACCCTCCTGGCAGCTGGTTCAATGCTGGCAAAGACTCCGCCCTGAGGCACTCAGAACCCATCTCGCTCCTTCCCCGAACTAATGTGGGATCTGAGAACTCTGCATTGTGACATCTCATGCCAAAGAGCCCTAGATGTGACATGGGTGACAAAGGCCAAAACAGGGAGACCACTGGCGTCATTGCTGAGCCTGTCGGTCCGCTATCCATTACTGTAACAAATGCCTGAGATAAACCGTCTCGTGACGAAGGGAGGTTTATTTGGCTCCTGATTTTGAGGTTTTGGTTCATGATCAGTTTGCCTGGTGCTTTGGACACGGGATGAAATGGTAGACCATAGTAGGCACACATGGCAGCTGAGGCTTGTTTACCTCATGTCAGGTATGAAGAAAAAGCAAGGGGTGGGGTCCCACCAGCCATCCTTTCCTTCCTTCCTACCTTTCCTTTCTTTCTAAAAATTTACTTTTATTTGTGTGTGTGTGAGTGTGGGCACACCCTCAACCTTCAGGAGCCTGTTCTTTCCTTCCACCATGGTTCCTGGGGTCCGGGTTTTTGTAGCTGACCCCATCCCCCTCACCAGCCTTCCCACAATCCTTTTCAAGGTCACATTCCCAATGCAGACCTTTCACCAGGCTCCACCTCTTAGGAGTTTCTTCATTACCCAGGACCTCAAAGCTGGGGACCAAGATTTTAACACACAGACCTCTAGGAATATTCTAGATCCAAAGCCCTAAAAATTTCAGGTCAGTGTAAGTCCTTCCTCCCTAGAGAAGCCAGTGAGCATGTCTCTTAACTCAGGCTGATTTAGGCTTCTGCCTCTAGCAACTGAAGAGACCTAATGCGCCATACAATGGATATCACTAGAACCAACTGTTTGGTTTGTTTCTTCGTTTTTTACATTTTAGATGAGGTTCATGTAACCCAGGCTAGTCTCAGATTCCCTGTGTAGCCAAGAGAGGCCTTGAACTGATCCTCCTGCTTTGGTCTTCCAAGTACTGGGATTATGAGCATGCTCTATCACCTGGTTTCAACCAGTTCCTGGTGAATTATTACATTCTGTGTAACAATTTTTTTAAAATTTTCTCTACATGTATGCGTGTATGTGCGTGTGTATGTGTGTGTGTGTGAGCACGTGCAAGCCAGAAGACAATCTCAGGTGCTGTTACTCTATTACTTTTTGAGATGGTTTTGTCTCCGGCCAAAGACCCACTGGGCTAGGCTGGCTGGTCAGTGAGTACCATGGATCCACCTGACTCTGCCTCCCCAGGGCTGGGATTGCAAAAGCAAGCCACAATATAGGATTTTAAACAAGAGTTCTGGGGATCAAATTCAGCTCCTTGTGTTTATAAGGCTGAGCCATTTCCCCAGCCCTCAAAAACATTTTTCTATTTTTGGAGAGTTTTGTTGGGGTTGATCTGATGCTTGTGTTTTGATGCTAATTACTGGCCCTCAGGATCTGGTTACTTCCCGGATACACCTATCCTTGTTGTGTAATCCTGCCTAAGATATTATTCCTAATTGGTTGATTAAAAGGCCTAAATCCTGAGCAGGGCAAAATGGGGTAGGAGTGGCTAGGGTTCCTGGGCTTTGGGGTTCAGGAGAATCATGGGAAACAGACAGAAAGATGGGAAGAGAAAAGGGAGGAGGACACCAGGATGCATTAGCATGGAGAAGGAACCATATGGGCCGGGAGGAAGGACTCCAATGATGTCGTGGAAAGACCCAGATGAAGAATACATGTAAGGATGGTTAAGACGGATGTCATTGGATGGGAGTGCGGGTGGGGTGGGGTGGATGGTGAGGTTATTGAGACAGTGTAGGTGAAATATTTGCCCAGCCCAAGGCAAACAAGGCAATTATAAAATTTAACAGGTATCTGTGTCTTATTAATTGTAGTAGTGGGTTAGATAATACTGCTGTGATAATCATAGGGCAAATAATAAATGACGCTTCGCCCAACACCATTTTATTTACAACAGGATTTTTTGGGGTTTTTTGTTTGTTTGTTTTTGAGACAGGGTTTCTTTGTGTAGCTCTGGCTGTCCTGGACTCACTTTGTAGACCTGCCTCTGCCTCCCTGAGTGCTGAGATTACAGGTGTGCACTTTTCTTTCTCTTTTTTTAATTAAAATTTTGTTATAAACAAATTGCACAAACAAACAAAAAAAAACACCACAAGGCAAAAACATTTTCAAAGCAGACAGAACTTTGAGGAAGAACTCTAAGGCTCTTTCTCTAGGTTCAAGGCACTTTCTATTTTTAAAAGGCCCAGATCAGAAATCTTCAGGTCTTCCTCTGGCTGGGAGAGAAAAGACTTGACATCTCTGCTGGTTCCTATGACAACCATCAACAGCTATGATAATGCCAACAAAAGAACTAGGGGACTTGGTAATTTTACCACTGTGTGTATATGTGTGGCCAGATCATAGTTAATTTATTCTGAAGGCAAATGCATAGCCCACTTCATCAGCCTCTGTTGTCGCTCCAGTTTTCAGGGGACTGTGGGTGGGCTAGCAAGAGGTCAAGTTGGGGCCACCTCTCATCCTCATGGCTTCTGCAGTCGAATTTCTTCGACACTTTGAAGAGATTAGTGGGTGACCTACTTCCAGTTACACAAGTTAGGCTGTCATGATTCCAGAGGGCGGTGGCTCAAAATAGTCCTGCGCCATTTGCTTCACGTGAAAGCGCCATGGCAGGCATATGTCAGTGGATTCCAAAGCCCCAGCATTGAACGAGGGCTCGCTCTCAGGCATGCAGGCTGCAGGCTCCGGGTTTGAGACAGTGACACAGAAGTGTCTGTCTGTCGCCTTGCCTTCTTGTCTCATCCCCTGGGATACAGATCTCCCAGGAATGCCTTGCCTTGTGGTGACACACTGCATAAGGCACAGTGCGCTTTGATAAGGGACCACGATGCTGCCTTCTTCCACGATGACTGAAAAAAAAAAAAGCTTTTGCAATGCCCAGCTGAGGCTTTTCTGAGACTATTAAGAGTTCAGGACTGGTAGGGCAGTGGTGGTACACGCCTTTACTCCTAGCACTTGAGAGGCAGAGGCAGGCTGATCTCCGAGCTACGCACAGGAACCCTGTCTAGAAACAAAACAAAAAGCAACAGCAACGAAAGGATTCAGGACTAGAGGGAGGTAGCTGGAGTTCACAGAGAGAGCTTGCCTCACATTTGTGAAGCCCTTAGTTTGATGCATGCGCACACTTCTAGGCATATACACACTGGGAGAAGGGCAGGAGGATCAGAAGTTCAAGGCCACTCTTGGCGAGTCCAAAGCCAGCCTGTGATATAGGAGACCCTGTCTCGAAAACAACCAACCCACACCCCAAACCCAGCTCTAGAGTACAGCCTGAGGTGGGGGTGGAGGTAAATAAGAAGCGTCATCCATAGGCTCCTGTATTTGAACACTTGGTCCCAAGTTGGTGGCTGTTCAGGAAGGTTATGGGACTTTTAGGGTGTGGGGCCTTGTTGGAGGAGGCTCATCAGAGTTCGTAGCCTCATCCCACTTCCTATTCTCTCTCTCTCTCTCTCTCTCTCCTTCCCTCAGCTTCCTGTTCCTGCTGCCATGATGGACAACTAACCCTGGGGAGCCATGAGCCCAAAAGAAAACAACAACAAAAAGTCTCTCCCTTCTGTAACAGGCTCTTGGTTGTGGCATTTTATCACAGTGGCAGAGAGTAACTGACAGCTAGGAAAAAGGTTTTCTGCTCTGCTGTGTAGGTGGCTGTGTCGGTCGAGGCTTGCTTCTCTGCACTCTCCCTCCGTTTTTAGCCATGGGCCACTCTATTCCCGGGAGCATCTCAAGGGAAACGTTCCAGAGCTTGTAAAAGCCTAGAGATTAACAGTTTCTCCACTGTCGGCCTGATGGATGGATGTGTCAAGGCCTGTGTACTTCTGTCTCTGTGTTTGGCATGAAAGTTTGTTTGTTCTGTGCTTACTGTGTGCTGGGTTCAGTGCTAGGCAACATGATCTGTGACCTCCTGAAATTTAAAATTTTGTGGCAACAAGGTCAACAAACATCATTCCTAAGGAAGACAGCAGGCTACATGTTTGGGCTATGTGTCTTGGTAGCAAGGGCTTGTATGAGTTAAGAGGGGAGGAAGGCGGGAAAATGGGGGGACAGGACAACATTAATTGAGTCCCACAGTGTTCCAGGCCCTGGGGAAAGCCATTATCTGCCTCAAGTCCACATCACGTCTATGAGGTTGTACATCCTTCTACAAGAACTGAAGTAACTCGGTGAGATTCAGAGACATCCCACAGGCACATACTTAGAAAGTGGCCAAATCAGGACATGAACTCACACTTTCCTGGACCTAATTGCTGCAAAGTACACTCTCCCAAACAGAACAAGAGTTAACTCTGGGGGGCTGGAGAGATGGCTCAGAGGTTAAGAGCACTGGCTGTTCTTCTAGAGGTCCTGAGTTCAATTCCCAGCAACCACATGGTGGCCCACAACCATCTATAGTGAGATCTGGTGCCCTCTTCTGTTGTGCAGGCACATATGCAGACAGAATACTGTGTAAATAATAAATCTTTTAAAATAAATTAAATAGCCTTCATGGAAGTGCTGAGAGGACCAGACCTGCCCCCTTGCCCCACAAAAAAGTCATCAGTCCCAGGAACTAGGCCGTATGTCACCAATTCCAGGAACAAGAAAATCACAAAAAAAAATTAGTTAGCTGCCTTCTGGAAAGAATAGGAGGCTGGAACCTGTGTGTGGTATGTCCAAGGTCGCTGAAATTGCAGCAGTTGAGCCGGTACTAAATGTAGGTCTGTCTGTCTGGTGCTCTCTGCCATTTCCTTAGCTCATTTGCAGCCTGTTCCCTGCACTTTTCTGTCCTTATGCCAGATGGTAGCCATCACCAGTGGCTTCACCTCTGAAGTGGCATCATGACAGTCACTTTAAAGGGGGTCAACAGGTGGGGTGGCTGCGTCTTGCTTCTGAGGTCCTTATGGAGCTGTATACCTGGTACAGACAGACAAACTGAGGCTACCCTCTTGCCTTGCTTTGGCTGTTCCTGACCTACAAACCACACCAGGTTCCATCTCAAAACCTTCCTTCAAGCCATGAGCTTCCGGCCTCCAACTTCATCCAGACTGGCGGCTCCAAGCAAGCCATTGGGAAACCGGTCTGCTATTACCTGTTTCTGTTTCTTGGCACTCGATGTGGAAATATGTGAACAGACTGGGGCATTGATGACTAGCCTGGGGGGCATGTGCTTCTTGTCCATTTCAGGAAGGGGACAGGAGGATCTGCACTGGCCTTGGAGCCCTGCATCACCTCCTCCTCTCAGCTCTGCTCCTCGGGAGAGCCCCTAACTATGACAGATGCTCAGGTACCTGAGAGAGGAGCAGCAAGTAGATAAAGCATTTTCACATTCATTATTATTGACTGCTATGTGTCAGCAGATGTTTTACAATGTCTTCTGTGGGGTACTTGCACATCTCCTTCGACAGACACCCATAATTCTGTAGCTGAGCAGGAAGAGGAATGTTTTCTGCTTCGGTCAGCACCCGCATCCCCGTGTGCCTCACATAGCCACACAAAAATAGGCAGAACAGCAAACAGGCAAAACTGGGCTTCTGGGTTTGGCTAATGCTTCAGCTGGTCTAAAAAGCGTTTAGTTAGAAGTGGTGTACATCTGTGAGCCCAGCATTCAGCAGGCTGAGACTGAAGTATGGGAAGAGAATTTGAGGATAGCCTGGGCTACAAGGTGAGAATCCGTCTATGAGTGGAGGGGTAAAGGGAAAAAGAAAAGGGAGAAAAGGGAGAGGAGGAAGAGAAGGGGGGAAGGAAGAGGAAGAAGAAAAAGAAAAGCTTAGTTTATGAAGTTGAGCTCTCTAGGACAGTGAACCAGATCTCATCTCCGCCCTGAAGCAGAAGGGCCTCAAAGATGCCTTAGGCTAAAGGTGCCCGTGGGGCACAGAGTCAGTCTTGTGGAAACAGTGGGGAGAGTTCTCAGGAGGACCTTCGCATTTAAGAAGTGCAGGTGCCAAGGAAAACCCGCAGCCTTTGGGCTAGAAGAACCAAAGAGTGCCACCTAGTGGCTCCAGGGAGTTCTCGTGACAAAATTAGTCTGAAGAAAGCAAGCCTCCCCTTCACAGGTGACATCTGAGAGAAACTATGCAAATAAAACACAAAGCACCAAACCATTCCACACAGGACCTCAAACAGGAATAAACCAAGTATATATATATATAGTAATCCATCAATGAAGGAAGTCAGGACAGGAACTCACACAGGGCAGGATCCTGGAGGCAGGAGCTGATGCAGAGGCCATGGAGGGGTGCTGCTTACTGGCTTGTTTCCCATGGCTTGCTCAGCCTGCTCTCGAATAGAACCTGGGACCACCAGCCCAGGAATGGCATCACCCACAGTGGGCTGGGCCCTCCTACGTCAAGCATGAATTAAGAAAATGCCCTACAGCTGGATCTTATGGAGGCATTTTCTCAACTGAGGTTTCTTCCTTTCAGATAACTCCAGCTTATGTCCGGACATAAGACCCGCCAGCATGACTGACTCCTTGTCTGCGTGACACACAAACACATCACTATCAAGCCATCCTTTCTTATTTGTCCCCAAGTTCTCACATTAAGATTATAAATAACTTTAAAAGTCCCACAGTCATGACAAATTCAAACATTCAAATTTCATTCCCTTTAAAAGAGCCAATCTCCTTTAAAATCCAAAGTCAACTGTGGGCTCTGGTAAAATCAAAGCTAAATTAAATGCTTTCTTACTTCAAAAGGAAAGAACCAGGGCAGAGTCGCAGTCTGGACAAAGCAAAACAAAACTCCCAATAGCGTAAATAACAGAATGTGAGGGATCTACTCACGATCTCCTGGGCTCCTCCAAAGAGCTTCCCTCACCTCCCCAGCTCTGCTCTCTGCAGCACTCAGGCTACAATTGTCTTCAGTTGGCTCTACTACACTGCTGCTGCCGTTCTTGGTGGTTACCCCATGGTCCTGGCATCCCCAAAGGCTGGGGCCTTCTGCTGCAACTGGGCTGCGCTTTCATTAAAAGCCTCTCCCAGGCTCTCTTCATGGTGCCAGGCCTCAACTTCTCTGTATGAACCCTTGCATCCTGCACCTTCACCAACGGCCTCTCCTGGCCCCTCACAGTGCCAAGCCTCAGCTGCTCTCCATGACCCCTTCATGCCTTCAAGCCAGTGCCGCCTGGGTGACTCTTAGGCTACCACGCTTGGCTGCCAGTGTGAGGTGTATAACCTTGGTTGCTGTCTTAAAGTCTCTCTCTGTGACAAAATACTGACCAGAAAGCAAAGCTGGAAAGGAAAGGGTTCATCCAGCTTACACTTCCACACTGCTGTTCATCACTGAAGGAAGTCAGGACAGGAACTCAAACAGGGCAAGGATCCTGGAGGCAGGAGCTGAGGCAGAGGCCATGGAGGGGTGCTGCCTACCCTGACTTGATTGGTCTGCCTTCATAGAGAACCCAGGACCACCAGCCCAGGGATGGCACCACCCACCATGGGCTGGGCCCTCTCCCACTGACCACTAATTGAGAAAAATGCCTTACATCTGGGTCTCATGGAGGAATTTCCTGTCTCTCTGATGGCTCCAACTTGTATCAAGTTGATGCAAAACTGGCTAGTTCAGCTGCCTCTGGAAAACAGTGTGTGCGCTTAGGAAACACTTCCCAGAAGATTTCACCTCAGTGATGCTGGTCTCTTAATCACCGCTAATTTCTCAGCCAACCAGCATTGAGCATGCCAGCTCAAAGTCTTCACTTTAATAGTTCTGGTGTCCTGTTAATCACAGCTGATTCTTTAACCCCAGATAACTAGAACCCACAGAAACTTCACACAAAAAGCTTAATAAGGTCTTTGCTTCCCTCTGAAATCTCACAAGCCAGACCTCTATTGTCTGTATTGCTCTCATCACTCAGTGACTTTTTTTTCCACAAAGTTCCAAAGTACTTCCACAATCCTTCCAAAACCAACATAGTTAGGTCTGTCACAGAAATAACCCATTGTCCTGGCACCAACTTGTCTTAGTTAGGGTTTCTATTGCTGCAACAAAATACCATGACCAAGGAGCAGACTGGGGAGGAAATGGGTTTATTGGGCTTATATTCCACATTGTAATCCATCAATGAAGGAAGCAGGACAGGAACTCAAGCAGGGCAGGAACCAGGAGGCAGGAGCTGATGCAGAGGCCATGGAGGGGTGCTGCTTCTGGCTTGTTCCTCATGGCGTGCTCAGTTTCCTTTCTTATAGAACCCAGGACTGCCGGCCCGAGGAAGGCACCACCCACAGTGGGCTGGGCCCTCCTACGTCAATTATGAATTAAGAAAATGCCCTACAGCTGGATTTTATGGCGGCATTTCCTCAACCAAGGCGCCTTCCTCTTTGATGACTCCAGCTTGTGTCAAGTTGACATAAAACCAGCCAGCACAATCACCTCTATGAGCATAGAATGTGCAACATTTGAGATCTCCTTTACAACATTTTTGGTTTCTTTCTTACAAGCACTTAGGATTTTACATGTGTTTCTGTTATTAACTTCATGTGACACATAGGAAAAATTAATAAAAACTATTCAGGGAATGAAGCATTCATTTGTATGTACAAGGAAAGCAAGAGCAAAAGAGAAAAGAACAAAGGAAGACCTAAAGTCAGCGGAATCTGGCACTTCCTGGCAGCCTAAGGTTACGACCTAGGGGCTAACAGAGCCTGGATCTAGATAGGATGAGGGCTGGCGCCTTTGCCCATCTGCATATATTCTTAGACAACAGAGATGGGTGTCACTGACAGACGAACAAAATACAGTCTTCTCTGATGACCGTGAGTCACTTCACATATGGAATTTGGCAACTGCCATGTGGAGGCAACAGATGGCAACTGCAGAAATAGTGTGTCTGACAACTAGGTGTGAGTGGGTAATTAGCTCAAGTCAACGCATGCTAAAAATGTATCTTATTTAAGTTTTCTATGGTTATGATAAAACACCATGACCATAAGCAACTTGGGGAGGAAAGGATTTATTTCACTAACACTTACATATTACAGTCCATGCTGAGGGAAGTCAGGGCAGGAACTCAAGTGGGGCAGGAACCAGGAGGCAGGATCTGATGCAGAGGCCGTGAAGAGTGCTCCTTGCTGGTGTGCTCCTCAGGACTTTCTTAGCTTGCCTTCTTATGGAAGCCAGGACCACCAGTCCAGGGACAGCACCTCCCACAGTGGGTTGGGCCTTGCCACACCAGCCACCCAGCAACAAAATGCACCACAGGCCAGTCTGGTGGGGACATTTTCCCAACTGAGTTTCCATCTTTCAAAATGACTCTAGTTTGTGTCAAGTTGACATAAAATTAGCCAGCACAGTACTTGTTATTAGAATAAATCGTCTTAGGAATATTTAAATTTTCCATTTAAATATCATCCAGATTAAAAAAATAACTGTCATATCTGGGATACAAGTATATTTTTAACTTTTGATGGCAACATGTGTCCTGAATAATTTGAAGCAGACCCAGACAGTATCTGTGTTACGGTTTGAGCATGTTTCCCAAGGGTCTGTGTGTTGGAGCTTGGTCTGAGTGTAATGATAAGAAAAGTAGCGAACACCTTAGAAAGCAGAGGCAGTAGGAGATCATTAGATCCCCAGGCATTGCTTTCAGAACAGACCAATGCAGACCACAAGGCATCCTTGCCGGTGCTCATGAGAGTGGAATGATGGAGCCAAGTCCCTCTTCTTCCTTTTTTTTTTCTCTTCTGCTCTTTTTTTCTGTTTTCAGTGCTGAGTGCTTAGCACATGCTGAGCAAGCGCTCTAACACCAAGTTAAACTCCCAGCTCATTGTTTTCCTTTCTCTGTGACCTAAGTAGATAGCTAACCTAGACCAGAGACTAACAGGGCTGCCTAAACTTCAACTTTTGGTCTTTAACATGGAGCTAAACACTTTTTGTTGTTGTTTTTAAAAGTTCTTAGCTTTAGGCATTTATCATAGCAAAAGAAAACGGATGTCTTAGTTACTTTTCTGTTGTGGAGAAAAAAAATCACCACGACCAAGAAAACTTACAAAAGAAGGCATTTAATTGGTCCCACAGTTTCAGAGGTTAGGGTCCAGGACAGCAGAAAAAGCTGTGGTGGCAGGAATAGCTGAGAGCTCACATCTTGATCCACACGCAGAGACAGAGAGAGCTAACCAAAACGACAAGTGTTTTGAAACCCCGAAGCCCAACTCCAGTGACTACTCCCTCAACACACCTCCCAACTCCTTTGCCCTTGACCTACCTGTAGCTCTTTGTGCACATTTGGTGCTATGTTATCCATGCTTATGCTTATTGGGAAGAGAGCCTATGCTCAATATCACTGACTTTAAAATTTTGATTTTTTTGTTCATTGATTTTTTTAAAAAATATTTACTTAAAAGTTTTTATCTCAATTACTGTAGTGAGAATTTTGGTTTCTTTAAAAACCAGTTATCTTGGGGGTGGAGAGATAACCAGTGGTTAAGAGCACTGGTTACTCTTCAGAGGTCCTGAGTTCGCCCAGCACCCACATGTTGGCTCACAATCATCTGTCTGATGCCCTCCTCTGTCACGCAGGCATACATGCAAATAGAGCACTCATATATTTAAATAAATCCGTTCAAAAAAGTTATGTGAATATTTTTTGGTTTTAATCCCAGGTGTGGGATATGGGGCCGCTTCAGATTGGTCATAGCAGCTCATGTTTGAGGAGGGTGTGGTTTTTGCCAACTGAAGATAGTTTACATTTGGAATTCTGGGATCTCTCCAGAGGGTATAAACTCGAGAGCCCAGAGAGAGGCAGGGGGCACTCCAAAGGAGGAGGAGGGGGAGGAAAGACAGGAGGAAGAGAAGAAGAGAGAAGGAGGAGAGAAGGAGAGGAGGAAGAGAAGAAGAGAGAAGGAGGAGAGAAGGAGAGGAGGAAGAGAAGAAGAGAGAAGGAGGAGAGAAGGAGAGGAGGAAGAGAAGAAGAGAGAAGGAGGAGAGAAGGAGGAGAGAAGGAGGTGACTGCTCTCCCAGTGCTGCCCCTGGTTGCTGTTGTTGCATTTTGACAAGAAGTTGGAGATACCCTGAATGAGAAGACTGGACTTACCCCAAAGGACCTGAAGTAGTCTAAAGATACCTACACCCCCTTTCTCCTCCAGCCTTCTGTCTCTCCTACCTAGTGTTGGGGGGTTGGAAGGGATCAGGAGGATAAGGGTTGGAAGGGAGGTAGATAGAAGAACCCAAATAAATTAGCTAAAAAAATACCCCAACAAATTACTCTCTATATTTTTCCATATCGAAATCCTGCTAATCTGGGTTTACTGGCATCTTCTCTGAACTTTCTTTTTCAGTGAATGGAAACAGTCACCACATAACACAGGGGTCCTCAGCACAGTGTTTGACACCAACAACAGTATAATCTGGGACAAGGGTCTTCTCTTGCTTATTCTGCCTAGAGTTCCTCTCCTCCTTTGCCACATATACAGCAATTAAGCCACCTACCCAGATTAGGGATAGCAATGATTCTGTCATAGCCATGCATTCATAAATCCTATCTCAGAGCCTAACACACAGGAGGCTCCCTAGGAATGCTTGCTGGGTGGCATTAAACAACTTTTTATGTGTATGAGATACAAATAACACAATTACAATTTAAATTTAGAAGTAGCATTATATCTCCAGCATGAGCTGGAGAGATGGGTCAGCTATTAAGGGGTAGGCTCACAACCAAAAATATATCTACAGCATGTAGAGCTTAGATGTTGAGTGTCCACTAAAGGTAGCAGGTGTGTGTAGAAGTCTTAGGAAGTCCTCCTCCCAATCTTTTGTCTTGTTTTGGAGACATAGTTTTCCTGTGTAGCACTGGCTGTCCTGGAACTCACTCTGTAGGCCAGGCTAACCCCTCAAACTCAAGATCTGCCTGACTCTGCCTCCAGAGTGCTGGGATTAAAGGTATGCAGCATCACGGCCCAGCCTCCTTCTTCCAATCCTGGTGTGTGATGTATCTCATTTGATGGCTGGTGTCTCTGGGATTTGGGGAAAATTACTGTCTGGAGGTAGTGGAAACTTCAGTGGGGAGTTAATATAAAGTCCTTAAATCATTGGGGGAATGACTGCAAGTAGCAACCATGCCTTCTTTGCTTCTTGGTCATAAAGTGAGTAATTTGCTGTGCTTTGGACTTCAGTCATCGCCATCCAGAATGACCACCAGCGGCCCAGACACCCAAAGCAATAGAATACACAAACAGCAAACCAAAATAAGCTTTTTCCTCTTCGTAACTTAATGTCAAATATTGTCATTATTTTTTTTTTTGCCTGTTTTGCTTACATGTACTTCTGTCATGTAAATGTCTGGTGCCAGAGGAAACCATTAGTTCCCCTGGAGCTGGAGTTACAGAACACTGTGAGTTGCTTTGTGGGTGCTGGGAATGGAACCTGGGTTCTCTGGAAGAGCATCCATTGTGCTTAACTACTGAGCTCTCTCTCCATTTCCCAGGTATGTGATAGTGAGAGAAAACTAACCAGAGCATGTAAAAGGAGGATGGTGTATGTGTGTGGGGTGGGGTGGCACAGGGGTCATATGTCGTAATCCCAGGACTCAGCAGGCTGTTGCAGGAGCACCGGGAGCCTGAGGCCATTTGGGACTACATAGAGAACCTGTCTGGCGGCGGCGGAGAACAAGCAACAACAAAACTTGAAGCAAGTTTAACACAAAATAACCACTCAAAATAATCAGCAATTCTAGCATCTCTCAAAAACAGACCCGGTTCTAAGAAATCGAGAACGGCATTCAAGTCCAGTGATAGTTAAGAGGGCCAAAATGCAAATGAGGCAAATGAGTGACTTCATCTGGTACAGGTCATTTAAATATGGTGGCCCAGCTGCTGTACCCCACGGACATTTGGCTTTCTGTATACTATGTCTCAATTAGCAGGAACGGGTTTGGTCTATATAGGTACAGGTGCTTACTGCTAAGCCTAACATCTTCAGTTTGATCTTTAGATTCCCGAAAGTTCTCTGGCTGCTGTGGCATGCGTGTGCGAACAGACAGAAAAACTAATGTATATATACATGTATGTATGTATGCATGCGTGTAAGTATGTACATATGTATTATTTTTTTTTAAAGGAAACCTAGTCCAAAGCAATGGTCTCCCATGACAGTCCAGGACACTCAGCCCTTCCTGACTGCTAATACGCTTCCCCTCCGCCTCCGCCCGGGGCTTCCAAAGCTGCAGCGCTCGGCGTGGGCGACCCCTCGACTGTCTCCCTGGAGAAGCGGGAATAACCGGCCCGGCCGGGTCCTGCCTCAGGGAGGCCGGGAAGGGGGACGCCTCGGGCGGCCAGAGCGGTGCGGGTCTCCGGGCCGCGGGCAGCATGGGCCGCCGGCCGCTCCTGTCAGCCGGCGACGCCGACTCGCAGCCCGAGCCCGACGAGGCCGCGCAGCACCGGCCGCCGGCGCGGGAGGCCGCGCAGCCGCGGGGGCGCGAGGAGGCGTGGGCGTGGGCGTGGCCCGCGCGCGGGCCGAAGGGAGCCGGGCGCTCTAGCCGCGGCGGCGACGGCGGCCAGGACAGCGGCGGTTGCTGCGCCCGGTACTGGGGTCGCGGCCTGAGGCGCAGGCGCGGTGGACTCAGCCCGCCCCGGGCTGCAGCTCGCTGTGGACTCGTCATGGCGACGGAGCAGAGGCCTTTCCAGCTGGTGGTGTTCGGCGCCTCTGGCTTCACCGGCCAGTTCGTGACGGAGGAGGTGGCCCGGGAGCAGGTGGCGGTGGAGCAGAGCTCCCGCCTGCCCTGGGCCGTGGCGGGCCGCTCCAAGGAGAAGCTGCAGCAAGTGCTGGAGAAGGCTGCCCTGAAGCTGGGTAACGCGGCGGGGTGGGCCGGGCCGGGCCGGGCGCTGGGCGCCGAGGGGCGTACCCCCGCTCTGTGAGCCTGCAGCGAGCCCTGCCCGAGGACCGGGCACCGGGCGCCTCGCCGGGCCGCTCCTGTTCCGCCCCCAGATTAAAGGAAGGAAATAAAAACAGAAAGGCCTTTTCTCCCTCAGTGTGGGGAGCCCCGCTGTCGAAATCATCACGAACTTTGGTAGCTCTGTCCAGTCGTTCTGATGGGTTTGGAGGGTCGTGGTGCTTTCCCTCGGAAAGGGACCTGAGATGCTGATTTCTCCGAGGTCCTTTGTAGTTTGTGTTGGGGGACGAGAAAGAAAGCTCGAGCTGTGCGGATAGCATTACCGCGTGCTCATTTCTCTCTGTGTTTTGGCGATACGGCTTTAGCTCAGCACTTCCGAACGTGGCTCAACATGTACTGTGCTTTCGAGTTATCCTACTAGCTACTGGATTTTTAGTTTTTGTGCTTGTGGCTTTGGGTGTGTGTTTTTTCGCTTCTAGAAATCCTCCAGCAGTTCTTACTTTGTTTGAGGCAGGGTAGGCTGGCCAGAACCTCTTGCCTCGTCTTCCTGAATGCTTGACATTAGCACCACTCCGGTCGTCAGTCATTTTATTATTCATAAAAATGTGTGTGTGGGGGGGGTGTTCTTTTTATGTTTTGGTATTTACTTATTCTCTCTCGCTCTTACACACCCCCACACACCTTACCTTTCTGGATGGGGCAAGCACCTGACTTAGAACCTTGCCTTGGAGTTTGGCAACTAAATCTTTACCCAAGACAGGTCACACTTGTTCTACATTCAGTCTTACAGTTCCACACAGGGCCTTGCCTAGAGTGAGACTACACAGTCTATTGTTTTGTTGTTATACGTAGAAGATAGCGTGCAAGCTAGATTCTCCTATAATGTTGCCTGCCACTGCTAACACACAGAACCTTGACAAAGACATTTTGGACACTTATTTGTTGTTTTCTGGACAACATGTTATTATTAAAATGCATTTGTTCCTTGTATTTTCTCTCCTCAGTGAGACTCATGACCAGTGTTTCTTAACCTGTGGGTTGCAACTGTCTTGGGGGGTCGAACAACCCTTCCACAGGGGTCCACCTAATACCACCAGGAAACACAGACACATACATTATGAGTCACAACAGTAGCAAAATTATAGTTATGAAATAGCCACAAAATAGTTTTATGGTTGGGGAGTCACCATAGCATGAGGAACTGTATTAAAAGGTGGAAGCCTTAGGAAGGTTTGCTAAGAGCCGCTGCTCCGTAGTTACAGCCAGGTCACCATCTACATTGCTAAAATTAGGTGAGTTTGTGTAGGCTGGACTACTGAAATGAATTCACAGGGCTGGAGAGATGTGTCAGCAGCTAAGAACATGTTCTGCTCTTGCTGAGAATCCACGCTGAGTGCCTACCATCCTCGTGGGGTGACTCACAACCCCCTGTAACTCCAGCTTCAGGGAAGATCTGATACCTCTGGTTCCCTAGAGCACCTGCACTGAAGTGTGCGCGCACATGTGCAATTTAGAAAAGTAATAAACCTCAGAGTCCACTTTACTTCTAATGGTATTACACTGTTGACCCTCTCCTTCCACATCCTATAACTGGATCATATGTAGTTGCTTAGTAGCTGTTTTTGTAATAAGAAATATCTTGGTGGAGAGGAGGTCAAAACAGGCATCTAGTCAGCACTTTAACAAGTTGTAAAGTTCTCATGGTTGAAAGATTTCAGTGTATTAGAACATTTAGTAGATTTGCTGTCACTGTTTACTTTAAAAAAGTGATCTAGATCTCATATTGACTCGGACTTGCTTGAAATGATTTTTTTTAACTTTAGGAAAACCAACACTATCATCTGAAGTTGGAGTAATAATCTGTGATATCTGTAATCCAGCCTCACTTGATGACATGGCTAAAAAGACGACGCTTGTCCTCAACTGTGTAGGACCTGTAAGTAATCAACCCTTCTTTGTATGAGAACAGACAACCCATTCTTCACTAGCAAAAGCTGGTATTTTATATTCCAACTTGATTGGAGGCCTTAACTCCATAGAGGAGTCTTTTCATTGATATGACCAAAGTCTTCCAAAATAGTGACAGGCTTTTTGTGACACTGTATTTGGAGAATGTGCTGATTGGCTCCCCTAACCCTGCCCCCCCCCTTTTATAATGTGAAAAAGGAAAAAAAGAAAAAAAGTTTGATAAGCCAAAAAGATAGTTCAGTGGGTAAAGGCATTTGCCCTGCAACCTTGACAACTAGGGTTTAGTCTCCAAAACCCATACAGTGGAAGGGGAGAACTGAGCCCCAAAAGTTGTTCTCTGATCTGCACACTTGCACATGAGCAAAGCACACACACACTAAATAAATAAATGTGATTTTAAAATTTTAAATGTTTGCATCTATAACCCCTGCTTATTTGTTTTATTCTTATATTATTACGTAGATACATTAAAAGACAGGGTAGAAACTAAGAGCAGACTAATTTACTCATTTATTGAATGTTTACCCAATGTAAAGTGCATTATTCTGGGCAACTGAGACATAATCGTGAACAGAAAATTCTGAATGGAGTTTACATTTTTGTTGGGCAGATAGGATTATAATATTATATTAGTAAGGAGTGATAGAAGTCAAATGAAGTAGAAAAATCAAATACCTATATTGGCACACTCCTCTCTCTCTCTCTCTCTCTCTCTTTCTCTTTCTCTTTCTCTTTCTCTCTATCTCTCAGACAGGGTTTCTCTGTGTAGCCCTGGCTGTCCTGAATCTTCCTCTATAGACTAGGCTGGCCTCAAACTCAGAGACCTGCCTGCCTATGTCTCCTGAATGCTGGGATTAGAGGCGTGTTGCCCCTATACTGGATGTTGGTTATGAAAGAGGTCACCTCTAAACTTTTGACCTGTAACAAGATGACTGTTGATAGTATTTACTGATCTGAAAACCCATTGGCAGTATGCTGGAAAACTAAGCCTCTAAAATGTTAATGTTTATCTTTTTCTCATTGTTAATTAGCGTAGATTCTATCAGTTGCATTGCTATAATCACCCTGACGCCCTGAGCAACTGCTTCATCCTTTTCTGCTTGGTGCTCTAGAAAAACCCAACCCTGTTGAGCTTATCATCCCAACATGAGACTGTCCAGTTAGCTTTACATCAGATTACACTGAGCACTGGTATTACACACATATGTTATGAATAACAGCCATGCAATACCATGTCAGGCTCTTTACCTTGGTTAAGGATCTGAACTCATGTTTGGCATGTTTGGCAGGTACTTACCCACCGAGCCATTTCCCCAGCTGTAAAATGGCCTCTGTCTCAGTTAAGCTTGTGAAGTAAGAATAATATGTTGGTTTTCTTCATTTCCCTAGTATCGATTTTATGGAGAACCTGTAGTAAAAGCATGTATTGAAAATGGAACAAGTTGCATTGACATCTGTGGGGAACCTCAGGTATGTAAATAAAAAAGACAACAAAACTAGCCATGTGTGGTTTTTCTGTGAAGTGCAAGCATACATAGTACCATTTTGTAGACATTCTGAAGCTGACACCTTTCTGGTACCTAGAGCTTGAGGGAGAGCATTGATAAGATCGTAGCTTTAGTTTTCTTGGAATGTTCTGTGTCCTTTGTGGATGTACTCATTTTTATAGTTACTGAATGCTATAAGCTGAGTTATTAAAGCAGTATGTTGTCGGTAATTCTCAGACTGTATATCTTAGTAACATTTTCAGTATGAGTTTCCTTTTTTAATATTTATTTATTGTGTATACAGTGTTCTGCCTGCATGCTGGAAGAGGGCACAAGATCTCATTATAGATGGTTGTGAGCTGCCATGTGGTTGCTGGGGATTGAGCTCAGGACCTCTGGGAGAGCAGCTGGGGCCCTTAAGCTCTGAGCCATCTCTCCAGTCCATGAACTTTCTTTCTAAGCTAGGTACCTTTACAACCTTACAGAAGATAAACACAAAATTCCCTTGAGCTGGGGTGTAGCTTAGTTGGTAGAATGTTTGATTGGCACGCACAAGACCTTAGGTTCCATTCACAGCACTACATAAACTGGGTGTGCTGGCACATCCCTGTACTCCTAGCACTGTGGATGTGGAGACAGGAGGATCAGATGTTCAAAGATATCCTATTCAAGCCCAAGAGGCCCTGGCTCAAAACAACAATAACAACAGCAGCAACAAAAAAGAAGCAGGATCTCTGTGAGTTCAAGGCCAGCCTAGTCTACATAGCAAGTTCTAGGCCATTCAGGGCTACACAGTGAGACCATAGTTCAGAAAAAAAGAAAAAAAATCCTCTCAACTTGAAAGTGCTAAATGAAGGATGATGCGTTAGGTGGTTAACTCAGTGATAGACCATGTGCTTAGTATGTATATATATGAGGCTCTGAGTTCAATCCCAAGCAACCTTCAGCAAATGTATGTATATATGTGATAAATATGTGATAAAATGTATATATTGTGCAATAAAAAATTTAAATGCTCACATTTATTCAGTGCTTGCCATTTGCCAAACGCTGTGCTAAGCACCTTATTAACTCTTTAAAAACATATCTATAGTTGTCTTCTTCTCTGAAGAAATCACCCCCTAGAAAGTTAAGTAATTTGCGCAGCGTTATACACCTAGTAAACAGATGTAGGACTTGGTCTGCCATACTATGTAAGTCCTGTGTTAACAGGACTAAACTTCCCTACCACCTTCAGAACATAAATTTATATGTCTCTACTGATCATCATTAATATGCTGTATAGTCTATGCTTAGAGATTATCAATTGTTATTATATATTGAAAAATACTAGGAAAGTGTGAGTTAGCGGAATTGATTAAGAGCTGGAAGAAAAAAAGCCAATTCTGTTGTTTAAAATAATCCACAATGTAGAAAATGGTGAAAGGCTTGTGAGTTATTCTATGAGCTATCAGTCGTATCAAAGCCTAACAGGTCTGTACTTTCTCCCCTTCTCACTCTTGTACCCTTGACCCAGTCTTCCTCCTGGCTGTTTATTTACCTTGGTGCAAAACAAGGCCAGAATCAGGAATTGCCCTGACAATCATACCTGCCCTTCAGTCCTCTTCCCTAACTGTGATTAAGACTTTGATTTGAAAATAAAGTATTTGCGAGGTATAGTGTTCTTGGGGCTGCAGATGCATCGAGAAAAGGCTAGAACAAACAAACAGAATACATATAACCGCTCCCAAGCCCCAATCAAGGTTCAAAATAAACAGAAAACTACTTTTTAAGGATTATTTTACTTTATGTGTAAGGGTGTTTAGCATGCAAGCACGTCCTGTACTACTGTGTGCCTGATGCCTGTGGGGGCCAGAAGAGGGCATCAGGTCTTCTGGCACTGGAGCTACCATCTGGGTGTCAGGAATTGACTCTGGGTCTTCTGAGAAAGCAGCAAGTGCTCTTAACTGCAGAGCCATCTCTCCAACCCCAGAGAACAATTGTATACTAATAATATAAAAATACGAACAACCCAGTTTAAAACTAATGATGAGAAGACATAAAAGGGGTTGAGAATTTAGCTTAGTGGGAGGCAAGTGCAAATCCATAGGTCCAGTCCCGAGTACCAAAAAGAAAAAGAGAGAACAAGAGTCCCAGATAGGCAGCTGTGCCGTCTTCAGGAGGAGGGAATCGCTTCACAGCCCAGAATCCTGACAGACACTGCTTCAGCCAAATCTCCAGTGTTCACATCAACACAAGTAAGCCCAACTAACAAGATTGCTCAGTGGCTAAAGGTCCTGGGCTCACAAGCCTAGTGACTTGAACTTGATCTCCGGATCTCATGATGGTGGATGGAGAGAACCAACTCGACACACACACACACACACGCATGCACACGCACAAAGTGACACATGTGCTTCCTGCCATCAGGTCCATATGCACAGGGTGATAAATTTAAAATTTTTAAGTTACTACATTATGTTGCTAGGATGTATCCTTCACAAACCAGTTTAATCTTAAGAAATACAATAAATCTTATAGATTAATAATCTACAAAATTGATTATCTGTGTCCTCAAAATTATCAAGGTTGTCAAAATCAAGGAAAATATGAAAAACTGTCACTGCCAAAGGAGTCCAAGGAAACTTGACATCTACATGTGATGTGATATCCAAGAGAGAATCTTGGGGTAGAAAAAGGACACTGGGTAAAAATCTACAGGAACAAATGAGGAATGGATTTTGAGCCAGTCCTGTAATCCCAGCTACTCAGTGAATAGAGGCAGGAACATCAAAAGTTCAAAACCTGCCTTAGCTAGAGTGAGCTCAGGACCAGCCTGGGCAACTTAGACCGTGTGCCAAAACGAACAGTACAGAAGGACTGGGATATAGCTCCAGTGGTAGGGCACCGGCCTAGAGTGTGATTTCCCATACTGCCATTAGGGGGTGCTAGAGAGGGCTCAGTGGTTGAGAGCACTAGCTGTGTTCCAGAGGACCTCGGTTTGATTCTTAGCACTCATGTGGTAGCTAACAACTGTAACTTCAGTTCATGATGATCTGATGCCTTCTTCTGGTGTCCATGGGAACTGTGTACAAATGTAGTTTACAAACATTCATGCAGACAAAACACCCCCATACACACTCTATGTATGTATGTATGTGGACGGGGGTGCTGAAGAGATGGCTCAATGGTTATGTGCACTAGTTTCTCTTCCAGAAGACCTGGGTTCAATTTCTAGCACTGGTGTGGCTGCTTACAACCTCTAATTAGAGTTCCAGGGGTATCCAATACCCTCTTCTGGCCTCCAGGGTTACTGCACAGACGTGGCACTTATACATACAGACAAAACGTCCATATATACAAAATGAAGATAATTTTTTAAAGGGGAGGATTTGGTGACCTAATATCTGTTTTGGTTCATTATTTCTAACAAATGCCAATATTAAAAGTGTTAATAATGGGAGAAACTAGCCAGCCGTGGTGGCACACGCCTGTAATCCCAGCACTCGGGAAGCAGAGGCAGGTGGATCTCTGTGAGTTCGAGGGCAGCCTGGCCTACAAAGCTAGTCCAGGACAGCCAGGGCTACACAGAGAAACCCTGTCTCAGAAAAACAGAGTTTCAATTATCACAAGAGCTTTCTAATCTCTCTCTCTCTCTCTCTCAGTTTCTGTCTCTCTTGGTTTTTCAAGACAGGGTTTCTCTATGTAGCCTTGGCTGTCCTGGACTCACTTTGTAGACCAGGCTGGCCTGGAACTCATAGAAATCCACCTGCCTCTGCCTCTCTGAGTGCTGAGATTACAGGCATGCACCACCACACCTGGCTCATTTTTTCCAAAAGTCTAAATCTGTTCTAAAATTTGGTTTACCTGAAGCTGTAGTTCAGTGATAGAACCCTTGCCTAACATAGCAGGCCCTTTGTTCCATCCTACCACTCAAAAAACCCAAACCAAACAAATTCACACAATTTAGACAGGAATTTCAACAGGCACTCATCTGTCCCCTCTGTCATCTCCTTTCCTGCCCTCTACTATGGATAATGTCTGGAAAGCGAACCTGCAGTGAACTTTTTATTTAATAAATTATGACAAGTGTTACTTCATAGTTAAAACTCACTCTAAAATAGTCATCTTTTTGAGTTAAAGGAGCACATCCCTGTGCTTTCTGTTACATCATGGCCTGGGGTTGTTATTTGCCAAATAGTGGAAACCATCAGGCAGTTGATACTGTGTTATAGAACCACTTTGGTTGGTGTTTCCAGTTGAATGGCTTTGTCTTTAAGAGAAATCATTTAATGTGGGTTAGTTGTTTTTATAAAGTCTCATGTACACTTTTGTCCTGGATTTTTTAGTTTCTGGAACTAATGCATGTGAAGTATCATGAGAGAGCTGCAGAAAAAGGGGTTTATATCATTGGAAGCAGTGGCTTTGACTCCATCCCAGCAGACCTAGGAGTGCTATACACCAGAAACCAAATGAACGGTAATTACTGGCCTGTACGGGCACGTAAATCTCACAGCAGAAGAGCTCTGTGCTTGCAGCCATTATGACTAAGCCGGCACTGCCAATGCCTTGATCTGCAGCCCTAGCCCTGTTGTATATGTGTTTTGATTTTGATTTTAACAATTTTAAGGATTTTCTTTTGCTTTTTCTGGGGATTTTGTTTCATTTTGTTTTGTTTTTGTTTTATTATTTGTGGGTCTGGGAATTGAACTCAGTACCTCACATCGAGCCACTGAGCCACATTCCCAGCCCATGTTTTAACACAAGGCATATTTAGTGTTTTTTTTTCTGAACATTTGCAGTAAATTTCAGTTACTACTGAAAAGTCCTTGGAAGCGATTCTGTGTAAGGCAGAGTCGTTCCCATTGAGAGCTGTGGTGAGCCTCCAGGGTGTAGATTTGCTGTCTTCTTACTGCAGAAGAGTCTTAGAGTTGCCACTGTCAGCACGCCAGGGGAGACTGACAGCACACAGTCAGAGGCGCGCGAGCTGCTCTTCCGGCAGCTGGCCTGCCCTTGACTGTCTTGATCTGTGGACGACATATGGTAAAACTGTGTCTGTGTAGATTTCTGATTTTTTTCCAGCGGTAATCTTAATAAAAATGCCCCCACCTGAATTGACATAGTTTATTACTTGTCCTGCTTGAATAATTTTGGGGGTTTGTTTCGTTTTGACCTTTAACAGTCTCCTCTTTCTTTAGGTACTTTGACTGCCGTAGAAAGCTTCCTGACTATACATTCAGGACCTGAGGTCAGTTTCCTGTTTAGCTTGTGTTTTTTGTTGTTGTTGTTGTTTGTTTGTTTGTTTGTTGTGGTTATTTTCAAGCTAATATTAAAAATATTTTGGAAATGATGCCTGGCCCCTGAAAAAGGTTTAGACTAAATTTTACATGCTCTTTAGTAGTGTGAGAATTACTATGTTTAATTTTAGAAAATTAAAGATAGTGAATTACTTTGTTATATTGAGTGAATTACTATGGTCCCACTTCAAAGACATCTGTCTGTAATAAACGTCAGTCCAGAAAATTGTCACATTAGTGCCAATCAAGCATGAATATGTATGGGGAAAGAAGAAGGCTTGTATTGGAATAAATGGTGAATAGAATCAAGCCAGTGAGTTATTGCTGCCTAGTTGGCCATGGAAATTTATCTCAAGATTATTAATTACAGAATAATGTTTTGCATAAATGGGGTTAGAATGTAATAACTCTTTGAAGTTTCTTGGTCTTAATTTTCAGTAATTACCTATAAGACATGTTTAACTTACAAAATGTTTTCTTAGGGGTTGTGTATTCATGATGGTACCTGGAAGTCAGCAATTTATGGTTTTGGCGATAAAGGTACTTTAAGAAAACTACGGAGTGCATCATGTCTGAAACCTGTCCCAATTGTTGGATCAAAGTTGAAAAGAAGGTATATCAGTTTAAAAGCTATTCTTTAGTATTTTTGTGTATTGTATTATATTGGCTGTATATTGTACTGACTGTTAATATGCTATTAAGAAAAGCTTGGAAACCTTTTTGACAAGTTCAGATTGTTTTCAAAGTTAAAATGTAATTAGCATATTATAATAACTTTAGGTACTTTATGTATTCACATATCTAATGCTTCTAAAAATGAATTTTATGATATCTCACTGTCACCATCAAAATTAAATTTTAGTTGTTTTATGTTATAAAAGTACTTCTTAGACCAGGTGGTGGTGGCACACGCCTTTAATCCCTATGGAGGCAGAGGCAAGAGGATCTCTGAGTTTGGGGCCAGCCTAGTCTACAAAATGAGTTTCAGGACAGCCAGGGCTGCACAGAGAAACCTTGTCTCTGAAAACCTAAACTGAAAGAAAAACAGTGGCCATTTAGCATAATGAACATGAATAGCCCTTACAGGTGAGAACTTAAGCAGACAGGACATAAGATTTGGGCCGCTGGGTGGTGTTTAAGTTAGTGCCTTGAGAAGTTAATGGGATCAAGCACTGTGCATGTATAATAATAATGATAATACTGTGAATAATAATAAAGTTTCCTTTGGGTGTTGACATGGAGAACAAAAGAAGAACTGTTAGAAACACACTGAATTAAAGACATACTCTCTGTCTTATTATTAATCACTCCAGGAAAGGTTTCTGATTTAATTTGGTAATTTGCTAACTGAAGCAGTGATCGTTGTAGTAATAGGAGGAAATGTAACATTTTCATGGCTCTGTCTTGTAGGTGGCCAGGTAGCTATTGTAGAGAGCTGAACTCATATTCCATTCCTTTTTTGGGATCTGATATGTCTGTTGTGAAGAGGACTCAGCGTTACTTACATGAAAATTCAGAGGACTCACCAGTAAGTAAACATGACTTATTTATTAATAAAGAGTAAGCCTTGGGATTGCAAGGGAATGAGGGAAGGGGCTCCAGCTGGGATACAAAGTGAATAAACTGTAATTAATATAAAAAATAAATTAAAGAATAAGCTTATGTTTGTTTTAGTTCCTCAGTATGTTTATTATCTTAAGAATGTGATGTTTGTAGCCAGGCTCGAGGCAGAGGCAGGTGGATTTCTGTGAATTCAAGGCCAGCCTTGTCTACAAAGTGAGTCCAGGACAACCAAGGCTACACAGAGAAACCCTGCCTCAAAAAAAAGTAATGCTCATGTTGTAAATAAAAATGAATAAATAATGTGCATAATGTTATATCATGGGCATGGTACTAGCCTTGTGTATGAGTCAAATCTGGCCTGCTGCAGTCTCTGCTTAGTGCTTCAGCTGCTAGAATGCTATTTCTGTAATGGCTTTTGAGATGTCTTGGTCCCCAGCTCTGGGTTTCCTTGCTACGTCAGACTACCAGCACACTCCTTTTGGTGAAGGAAATAGTTGCTCACCCTGAAACTCCAAGAGGAAACTATCTCAGTTAAAAGGTGGAGGGTGAACTAGATGTAGCAGCACATGCCTGTAATCTCAGCATTCAGGAGGCTAAGGCAGGAGAATTACTGGGTTCAAGGCCAGCCTGGGCTATATAGTGATTCCAGAATCTGTCTGGATTACGTAGTGAGTTTAAGACCAGTAGCCTAAATTATAGAATGAGACCCTACCTCAAAGAAAAGAAAGAAATGGTGAAATATTTTTTCTTAGGGGAGCAATGATATATTATTACTAGACTAAGATAAATTGTAGATTTTGTGGACTTTGGTGCTTAAGTAGAACAATCTAATTTGCTATTTGTAACAACTCCTTTAAAGCATAGGCTCCCACTTTTGACAAGCTTTTAGACATAATGCAGTCATTACATGGAAACTGCCTTGTTCCATGTTTGCAACTAGAGAGTGAGGGCTATACAGCCATCATTGTTCTTTGTAGGATTAATACTCTGTATTTTTCACCTAGGTTCAGTATGCTGCTTATGTAACTGTGGGAGGCATCACCTCTGTTATTAAGCTGATGTTTGCAGGACTTTTCTTTTTATTCTTTGTGAAGTTTAGCATTGGAAGACAACTTCTTGTAAAAGTAAGTAAGCTTTTTTATTAAACAAGATCTTTAGAAATACTTCTTGTGAAGTTTTGAAAATATTGTTGAAGTTTGTTTGTTTTTTCCTTTAGTTCCCATGGCTCTTTTCCTTTGGTTATTTTTCAAAACAAGGTCCAACACAAAAACAGGTAATAGTTGTTTCTGTTTGTTATTTTTATGTCTAGGTCTCTAACATAATACACTTTTAAACTTTCTTTACTTGCTGGGAGGGCTGGGGGAGCTTGAGAGCATTGTTCTTCTAGGTTACCTTTATTGTCTTTCCACTTGCTGTGCTATATTCTCATCTCCTATTTAGTCCTTAAAGGCTGAAGATCTCCAGGGACCTCATTATCATTCCCAGCAGACTCTTAACAGGCACGTATCTCCAGACTGATGTATCTCCTCATAGGAGTTCCACACTTGGAATTGAGAATTAACAGTTACAAGCAGCTGTTGGTTGTCTGCTGGTAATGAATTGAGTCCTTGGCTAGAGAGCAGTGCTCTTGCCTTTTAGCCGTCTCTCTAGATCCCTTCTCAACTGTTTTTACTTTTTATTTTTCTAGTAGTGGCCATCTAATGGGTGTGCATTGGAATTATAGTGGTTTTGAGTTGCATTTCCCTGAGGTTCCTGATTGTGAACATCTTGTATACCTTCTTTGGAGAAATGTCTGTTTCCTCTTCATCCATTTTTAATTTGGATAAAAGGTCTCTGTATTTTCTAGATATGCATCTCTTATCAGATGATGATTTGTAAACATCCCCTGTTCTGTGTTACCTCTCTGTTTATTTGCTATTGTAAGCCCTTATCTTTGGGCTGAAGTTTTCATAACATTTTGCATTTCTAATCCATGTTCCCATTGCTGTCCACACACAAAAATTTGGCCTTGTTAATTGCCTTGTTTAAAACACTTCCGATTTGACCCTCCCCCATATAAGCCGGGGAGTGACAGACTGGCTAGATCCCAGGGGAGGACTTTGCAGCCAGCCCTGAGGAGACATGATAAGTTGGGGTTGGATGGAAGGAAAGGAGGTCCTCCCCTGTTGGTGGACTTGGAGGGGGCTGGGAAGAAGGAGATGAGGGAGGGAGTGGGAGGGTGGGAGGGAATGGGGGAGGGGGCTACGCCTGGGATTCAAAGTACCCAACCTGTGATTGAGATAAAAATAAATAAATTAAAAAAAAAAAAAAACCACTTCTGAATCACTGCTTTTGACAATGGTTTTTGCAGAGGTTATATGAATTAGAATCACATCTGAGCCTTTTTTTTCCCCTAGTTGGCTTGACCTGACCCACATTCTGCTCAGTAAATCTGGAAACGCCCTCCCCCCCCCAAATACAGAGCAGTTCTGAACTTCTAGAGAGAATTCCAACTGATGAGAAAGAGTCCGGCCTGAGCATTGGGCTTTTCAGGCTTCCTGGCGATGCTAGAGCACTGCCACAGTTAAGATCACTGCTGGGGGCCAGAAGCTCCTGGTCAGGTCTAGGCAGTTTGTGTGTGCATCACTAGAGCATTGCTGGCATGAATTCCTTCCCAAGGTTCGAGGCCACCCCGGCCCCTCATGATCTTGTTCTGGATGGCTTCCTTTTGTATTTACTCCTGATTACTTGGAGCATCAATTCAGACACAGTGTTGGAAATAGTTCCAAAGCTGAATGTGTGCTTCACCTGAAAGATTAGGTTTGATCACTTAGTGCATGTGCACAGCAGGGCAGAGGGCCTGTGTGTCAACTTTGTCTGCACCTCTTGAATGATATTTTCCAGACACACCCCTCTACCATATCCCTTCTTGCCTTTAATTAATGCATTCTTTTTTTTCTGGAATTCCCTCTACTTTTTCTACATTTATGTGTGTGTGTACACATGTGCCACAGGTATGTACCCTGTCTCAAATAAACAGAAATAAGTTTTGAGACTGGAGAGATAGCTTAGTGTTTAAGAACACTGCTACTTTTGCAGGAGACCTGGGTTCAGGTTCCAGTACCCACATGGTGGCTCACAGTGATCTGTAACTCTAGTTCCAGGGGATCTGATGCCACCTTGTGGTCTCTGTATGATCCAGGCATGCATGTGGTACATGTATATACATGTAGGCAAAACTCATACAATAATTTTTTTTTTCCTGAGACAGGGTTTGTTTGTGTAGTGTAGCCCTGGCTGTCCTGGAACTCACCCTGTAGACCAGGCTGGCCTCAAACTCCAAGGTTCGCCTCCCTCTGATTGAGTGCTGGGATTAAAGGTGTGCACTGTTACTACCCAGCTAAATAAGTATTTTTTTTAAAGACATGTATACATTTAAAAATCCTGTTCTTTGCCCCAGAGATTTGATATGCTACCTTCTGAACTTTCTCTGTATCTGCTAGTCCGTGTCTTCTTTTGTTGTTAAGTCAGTTTATATATCTCTTCTTGGTCAGTGCAGTGTAAGAATGCAAATGTAAGAAAGGCAAGGGCCTATTATATTTACATTTCTTAGTTACACTTAGTAAAACAGTTGTTAATCTTAAATTCTTTTGTCACTTTGTTCCTAGGTTTAGCAGTTGTAAAAGACACTAACAAAAAAGGCCTTTAGATTGTAATATTTGAGCTATTTTTACATCTTTTCATCAGTGCAGTTCTGTTCCTTGCTTGCTCTTGTCTTGTCACTTAGACTTCTAAACTACATAACTGTGTTCTGTACTCTTCCACAAAAATTAGCACCAGCTTCTCTTGCCCATGCACCAGGTGCTGCCATTCTTTAAGTCATAGTGTAAGAATCATTTTTTAATTTTTTTCTTTTATTTATGTGTGTGGGTGTATACACATGAGTGCAGGTGCCTGCAGAGTCTAGGAGAGAGCCCTGGGTCCCCTGGAGCTAGAATTTCAGGTAGTTCTGAGCCACCGAACACAAGTCCTAGGAAGCGTTCTTAGTCGCTGAATGATCTCTCTAGCCCCTCATCTTTCTCTTATCCCTGGTCCTATCACCTTCCTTCCCTCACATCACACCAGCCATAAGAACTGATAGTCCAGAGAAGTAATTTTTGCCCCATATTAAAAGATGATAGATATAGCAGATAATATATTGATTCTTTTTATCTATTAAAAATATTTTGTGTGGTCCCAGGCAAGCCATGTGTGTCAAGAACTCCTCTGACTATGCTCCATTGGGTCATTTTGTTCTGATGACATGAGGCAGGCAGTTGCTGTGGTTGTCATCAGATCTGTGGAGAAGGTAGCTGCTGAGCTGGCAAAGTCACCGAAGTCTGCCCAGGAAGCTCAGAAGGCTAAATGAATGTCATCCCTAAAACCTGCCACCCCAGTATCAGTCAGCAGTAGAAGAGTGGTCTTGGGAGAACAGTGTCCGACTGCTGTCTCAGTTGCCCTTTTATAGTAAAAGACTGGTTAATGCCACAATGCTTCACAAATCCTTCAAAAGGAAGGAGAATGTTTTGTGGAACACTATATGTGTTTCAGTTTAAAGTTATTAGTGTTCAAAATCAGTACTTTTTGCTTGCTTGTTTGGTTGGTTTTTCAAGACAAGCTTTCTCATACAGCCCTGGGTATCCTGAACCTTACTCCTAGAGACCAGGCCAGCCTCAAAGTCAGAGATCTGCTGCCTCTGCTTCCAGAGTGATGGGTGGTGTACCACTACCACCAGGCAAAATTAGTACTTTTAATGGAAACAGCTTGACTGAAAATCTGTCACAGAATTTTGAGAGCCATTAAAACAGATTTAATGAGGAGAAAAAGAAAAAAGATGTCTCCTGTGAAGTAGGACTGCAGGGTTTATTGTGTTCTAGAAGGAAATGAAATATTATTAAGTATGTCCTTTGCTTTTTCTTTCGCAGTTGGATGGCTCATCATTTACGATGACATTCTTTGGCCAAGGATACAGCCATGGCTTTAGTGTTGAAAAGAACAAGCCAAATATCAGAATTTGCACTCAAGTGAAGGGACCAGGTATTTTGTGTATGGTGTAAGGGTGTTTCAGGCTTTTACATTAGCCAATTTTGTTAATGCGTCTAGCCTTCTTTTTCATGATAATTTAAAAATTCAAGTTTGAAAATGGCAAATTTTAATTATTATTAATAAGAAAGAAGGTTAGCTGATACTTTTACCTGCTTCAGTCTCTTACTTAAGTAGTGTAATTGGTGAGTCAAACCTGTGGTTCAAAGTTTCTGGTTTTGTGAAATACGTAGATTCATACACATTTCATAAAGGAGCATAATAACTCTTGATAGTTTAGTAAAAGGATGCATTGCTGAAAAGACCAGAAACCCTTAGAGCACTGTGCAGGGACAGGCATCCTGTGAGCCACAGGTGATGTGCAGTTACCACAGTCTGACCTGGCTCAGGGCTGATGAAGCTAAATGACAGATTTTTTTGCATCATGCTTTTTTCCAAATTACAACTTGGCTTTTAAAGATAAATTGACAGTAATGCGGATGCCAGTGTCTCGCTTTATTATAGACTTCTTTTTAAGTTGCTGGGCACAATCAGTTGTTTACTGTACTGAGAGTTGTTGTGTGTAGAGAGGACTGGGTTTAGAGTCTAACAGATACAGATGAGAATCCTCGCTGGGCAGCAGCAGTTGTTATGAAGCAGTGTTAGTCAGGGAAACCCTAAAGCCCTCTCTGGGGGACTCTGGCTCAGCCACTGCTTGACTTCATGAGATGGGACACAGTGAAGTGACCACATGGTTCAGTGCCCCCATCTGTAAAGTGGAGGGTGGTGTCACTCACATAAAACTGCAAACCAAGTGAGTTTAGTACTTAAAGCAAACCAGAAGCAGACCATTTGAACACCAACAATCACACAAGTCGCAGGTTTTGCACCTGACCTCATGTATTTCGTAAATGTCAAATTGAAGGTGTGCTCATTATTTTATAAGAGTATCTCCAAGCCGGGTGAGGTGGCACATGCCTGTAATCCCAGTGCTTAGGGAGGCAGAGACAGGTGGATCTCTGCCTGGTCTACAAAGTGAGTCAAGGATAGCCAGGGCTACATGAGGAACCGTGTCTTGTTAAGAGATAATCTTTTTTTTTTTTTTAAATCTCCAAGGCCAGGCATAGGTGCATGCCTTTAATCTCAGCATTTGGGAGGCAGAGGCAGGTGGATCTCTGATAGTTCCAGGCTGCCCCGACCAGCCTACATAATGAGACCCTGTCTTAAAAAAAAAAAAATTACCTCCAGGGTAATAATTTCAGTATGTGTGTTTGTATATTTGTATATAAGTGTGTGTATATTCCAATGTATGAAAACAAACAAAACCTAAAGCACAGATGTTCCGAGCAGTTTGGATAAAGGATATTCAACCTGAACTATATAAATGTTAATTATTATTATTTTTGTTTTTAAATGACTGGAATATTTATTGAAAAAAATTTCTCTATACTATTGCCAGACATGAAATGCACCATTGATTTTGGAGTAATGTCCATTTCATGAACACTTTTCTTTGCCCAACCCTTTCCTACAGAGGCTGGCTACGTAGCTACTCCCATAGCCATGGTTCAGGCTGCCATGACTTTCCTCAGTGATACCTCTGACCTTCCGAAAGGGTAGGTTTGGCTTTCTTGTAATGAGAAGGTGTCTTTTTAAATTTTAGCTAATTTTTAGTTGATTTTCAGTCTTGGGTTTACACACAAGTTTTTATGTTCCTTTGGACCAAAGATGTAAAAGCAATGCCAAATGCCAAGGCCAATTTCTGCCTTTGGATTCACTGTGAAGTTGAATAAGAACCACATAAGCTGGCTTCAGAGATTAGATAGATAGGTAGGTAAGTAGATAGACAGATAGATAGATAGATAGGTAAGTAGATAGACAGATACACAGATAGATAGATAGATCTCAAGTCTAGAGGAGCGTGGCCCTCAGAAAAGGGCCCTGTTGTTTACTTTGCAGTGTTATCTGGGGTCCCTAATCAGGACTGAGTTTACCCCCGTTTGTAGAGAGCCCTAGCTGAACAGGTGGGGATTGAGTCATGGCTGCTGGGCAGGTGGTTAGGAAGTGTGCTCTCTTACTGAGCATTTAGCTGGTGTCCTTAGAACTAAGCTAGCCTCACCAGCACATACAAGCCTGTAGCTGAAAAGTAAATTATAAAAGTGCATGTAATAAAACAATTAAAATTTTCAAGTACTTATCATTTAGCATTTTTGTAAATACTAGCCATTATAGTAAAGAAATTTATTTCATCAACTCTAAGTGCTGTTTAATAATAATTGGCTAGCTGAGTGAATCATGTTTTTATTTAGTCCCCTTGAGTGTGAAGGCTCAGTTGTGTGATGCTCAGAGGGCCCTTGAGCACACCTGTAGCATGGGAACGTCATGAGAAGCTGAGCCACACTGTGGACTAGTTTCTCTCAAGTAAAAGCCGTGTGCTCAATAGGCTGGGTATAGGATGGAGCCAGAAGTAGCTATGACAGTAGAGACTGGCTTTCAGGAGTAGTGAGGTGGAGCTGGCTAGCCCTCCAGAGGAGAGAGCTGGAGAGGAGCCACGGCCACTGTGTTTTATTTTCACTGTCTTACAGGGGCGGTGTCTTCACACCTGGAGCAGCTTTCTCCAGAACAAAGCTGATTGACAGACTCAACAAGCATGGCATTGAATTTAGTGTCATTAGCAGCTCCGAAGTCTAAACATTTGAAGATTAACTGAATCATAAAATGCACAAACTAACAAACAGCTTCTCTATTTGATATGTGAAATTCTTCTATAAGCCTATCTGACTGTATGTGGAAGACTGTCAAGTATAAAATATCTGTACATTAAAAGCAGGAAATTATACTATCTTATCCTAAACTTCATATATCAGCTGTTTTCATGATTTCATTGATTGTGAGAGAAAACTAACATTTTTATTGACAAGTGAACTGGAAGGTCAGGTGGTGAAGGAGGGTCCCTGCTGGTTGCTGACAGCATTCCTTAGTGACTGTGGTTAGGCTGGGGCAGTAACTTCTGCCTTCCTTGCTGTAGTGTTGTGCAATCTCACCCTCCTGTGAGGTCCTCTGCAGCGTGTGAGCATTTGCTAAGTAAAACTGTACTTTTTTCTAGTTTAGTATGCTTTCTCATCCATCTATATGAACTGATTTTTGGATTGTTCACCTCAGTTGAATAATAAAGGGTTGTTAATTGAGTAATGTTTTATTTTTTGGTTGGTTGGTTTGGGGTTTTTGTTGTTGTTGTTGGGTTTTGTTTTTGTTTTGGACTTGCATCCTTATTTTTGTACATCATTACTACTTAAAGTAGCCTGACCTTTTACTTCCAGTAATTGGTCTAGTGCATCTTTCTGTCCCTGACTTTATAACTGTGATTAGTATTAAGCAAATGGCTTTTAACTTTGTTGATCATGACAGCCTCAGCAAAATTTTCTCAAATTTGCTTTTTTTGCATTTCAGACATGTTTGACATTGAAGTACTAAAATAAGGAAAAGAACATTTCCTCTTCTAATAATCACATGACATGCATATACTCAAAGGCTGAAGATGTAGCTCGGTTGGTGCTGTGCGCCTAGCATATGAGGTCCTGGGTTGGTGCCCCAGCACTTCATAAACTGCGTTTGGCGGCACACACCTGTAACACTAGCACTCAGGGCAGCAAGACGACAAGTTCAGAGTCATCCTCAGCATGTGGGGTTTGGAGACCAGCCAGGGCTACACACCCTGTCTCAGCAAGAAGAGCAACAGGATCCTGGGCACATTCAGTATTCGTGCTGTTTCTTAAAGGAGACAGCCACCCGTTTGTGAACATAATATATTGGAGTAGTACTCACACTTCTTGACCCCTCTGTGTTCTCTGTACGAAAGAATGGAGAGTATTCAACCCGAAAGAGATGATCTCTTATTTTTTAAATTACTTCTATTAAATTTTTTAAATTAGCAAATAATATTATATATTTATGAGATTCAAAATGGGTATCATAGGAGCTATGGAGAGGTCTCAGCAACCAAGAGCGCGTGCTGCTCTTGCAGAGGACTTGGATTTGATTGGCAGCGCCTGCATCAGATGGCTCATAGTTGGTAACTCCAAGGGATCTGATGCCCTCTTCTAGCCTCAGAATACCTTGCACACAAGTGGTACAGATGCACACACAAAAATTAATTTAAAAAAATCGTATTTAGTCAAGCATAGTTGTGCACACCTTTAAGCACTTGGGAGGCAGAGCCAAGCAGATCTCTGTGAGTATGAGGCCAACCTGGTCTACATAGTCCAGGACAGCCAAAGCTACATGCATAATTAGACCCTATCTGGAAACAGCAACAGAAAAAGATATTTAAATACATGCACACACTATAAAATAAACAAAGTAATAACATCCACCACCTCAAATTATAATTTGTGGTGAGAACATTTAAAATCCTTTCGTTTCCATTACTGTTAACTGTACTTAGTCTGGGACAGAACCCCAGGCTTCCTCATGACTTTGACACCGATGAAGGACACCTAATTCCATTTCGCCGCCTCCCTCAAGCTCCCGGCACCATCTTACTGTCAGTTCTTTTTGTATATATGAAATATTTGTCTCTGTAGTTTGGTTGTTCACTTAGCACAATGTCCTCTTAAGCTTCTCTCTGTTGTCACAAATTAGAATTTCCTGCTTCTAAAGAAAGCTTTTATTAAACTTGTTCTTTGGCAATTTTATACATGTATATAACGCACTGATTACTCTCACACCAACCTCTTTCATCACCCTCTAACGACCCTGATACTTCCCCACACTTTTTATTTTGTTCTGTGTCCCGTTGGGTTTAACCATGGCCTGGGCACCCATGGGTTTGGCGCTATCCATTGGATAGCATCCAGTGAGAACACAACTGCAGACAGTATCTGCCCCCAATTCTATCAGTAGTTAATGGTTCAGCAGGGAGAGGCAGGGCCCAGTGAGCCCCTACCCAATCTGTGACAGCTGACAGGCTCAGTGCAGGCGGCCGCAGCCATTGTGATCATGGTTGTAATGGTTGTTCTGCCCACTGTCATCTTCCCTCGCCCAGCTCGTCCAGGCCTTCAGCCCCTCTTCTACCATGTTCCTTTGCATTAGAGGAAAGTGGGATAAATGTTCTGTTTAGGGATGAGCATTCAGGTGTCACTCACCATCAGCACCTTAACCACCAATGATTCTCTGCATTCACAACCATTTGTTGCAAAGAGAAGCTTCTCTGATTATGGTTGTTTGCATAAAGGTATAAAAATGGATATTTGAAGGCAGTTTGGTGCCATGTCAATTTAAATAATCCTGTTTTTCTTAAGGTGGAGGTCATGCACTGGAGAACACTTCAGCCCTTTCTTAGCCTGCGACTAGTGAAAATGGAGTGCAGCTAGCTTTTGGCATACTGATTTCAGTTGTTTTGAGTATACATGCAGTAATGAGATTGCTTGATCACAGGATAATTCTGTTCTGTTTTTTAGGAACTTTGTGAAAGTACTGCTGTAGCCAGTGTTTGCTACTTCGTGGGTTCTTCTCTCTTCCACCCTTCTCCACCCCTTTTCTTCTTCCCTTTCAATCCCCTAACACTAGATGTGAGAGAGAGAAGGATGGAGAGGAAAGGAAAGAGATCCCTGAATAAAGGCAGGAGTCAGGAAGTGGGCATCTTTACCATTGGACTACTGTCTGCTGATTAGGGGCAGGTTTGCTCGTGTTTTTCCTTCGTGCACGACTGCTTAACAAATGCTACCAACGGCAGCCAGCAGCCAATCAACAACCATCCACACCACCTATCAGGGCTCTACAGAGTCCCCAGAATCTGAAACATCACAACAGCAGAAACTATCTGCAGCTGGCAAAACCACACCTGCTGTGAAACATAGTTGGATAATACTGTGTTGTTCTGAAGAAACCAAAATTCCAAAATTATCACTGCAATACTCTCTACATTAAGACATAAAATTGTGAGAGCTGAGCTAGGACTAATATGTGGTACCTGGCAAACATGGAAGCTGACTATTCTTGTGACTTTGTCACTAGATGTTTCCCTGGCCATAAAGTGGTTTCCTATAAACTCTTCCCAGAGCACTGACCATTTGTGGATCTGAAGTCTATTGCAGGATGTACTGTCTATTGAGAGTTTGCTGACAGCCAAGCCTGCACTGAGGAGACCATAGAGTCCTACACTATTGCTGCAGGGCCACCTGAATCTGTTTCAAACCTATATAGAAAACAAGCGGACTTGTCCGGAGCAAGAGTACAGAATGAGAAATGTGAACTGACCATTGTCTAGTTCTGATAAGAAACCCAGCTAACCAGACAGGCTTTGCTTAAAGTTTGAAATGGCTCCTACCTGCCATCATAGCACAGGATATGAAATAGAAGGACCACTAAGAGTTCAAGGGCAGTCTGGGTTAAGAGTGAGGCCCTGTCTCAAAAAAATAAAATAAAAAGAGAAGAGGCTGGAGGGGTGGATCCGTGGTTAAGAGCATCTACTGGTCTCACAGAGGTCCCAAGATCAGTGCCAGTCCCCAAGGAGTGCTAACAAGTGGCTATAATTTGAGCTCCAGATGACCCAGCACCTGGCCTCTACAAGTACCATACACACGTACAGACACATACAATACACACATTCATACACATACTAAAATTAACCTTTTTTAAAGGAAAAAAAAAAACTAAATGTGAACTGTTTCCCACAAAAGCACTGATGGTAAATGCTTCCTGAAGACACTGTCTGCTAGGGGGTTGGCAATCATTAGCCATCCCAGATAACTGATGAGGAATGAGGCTTGGAGAGGGTGAATGAGCTGCCCCACATGGTACAGTTTATAAGTGATAGATTTAGCCAGGACTGAACCTTGAATGATCAAATCCAGAGCTCCGGGTTCTTAACGTTCACCAGACATCCTGCATATGCATTAATTTTTACAGCAGTTTTTTTGTGTTTGTTTTTGGTTTTTCAAGACAGGCTTTCTCAATGTAGCCCTGGCTGTCCTGAAACTTGCTCTGTACTCAGAAACCCACTGCCTCTTCCTCCTGAGTGCTGGGATTAAGGCCATGTGCCAACACTGTCCAGCAATTTTTAGAGGATTTTTAAATCCAGTTAAGACCCCATGTGGTGGTGGCACAGGTCTGTGATCCCTGTATTGGGGCTTGGGGTACAGAGGCAAGATAAAGCCATTATGGTCCACAAAGCAGAGGCAAGTGAGGGCACCTTAGACATAGTTATGTGAGTCTGTGAAGCTCATTAAGTCAGAGCATAAGTCAGAGGAGTTTTCATTTGGCTCATCTTCACTGTTGGCTAGGCAGTAGATACTCCTTCTTCTTCTTCACTATGGAAGCAACATCAGTTTTTAGCTTCTGTAAACTGGATTCAAGCAGGTCCTCCAAGTCCTTTAGCATCTGTGACTGTTGGTGCACAAAAGTCCGAAGCATCTGATCATCTTCCTAAAAAGAAAGAAAGAAAAAAAAATGACAGTGGACTTCTTATGACTAGAGTAAAAGTACTTTGTATGAGTGAATGGGGGGCCCAGTAAGTATTCCCACATGGCTGAGGAACAGCATCGGAACAGAACGTTATGAGCCGTCAGTAGTAACTGGCTTTAGGAAGGCCGTTTGATCTACCAGGAGTGAATGAGATAGTCAATGATTTCAGATTGGAATGCACTATGTCCTTTCAGTGCTGTGGATGTGCTGAGGCTTGAGAACTCCCAGATGTAGGACTTTGCTGATGTATCCCCTCTGCCCTGTGGGAGCAAGCACCCCTGAGGGATTCCGGAGGAGCAGTGACCATCAGCAGAGGGGAGGGTGGGACAGGCAGGGGACCACCCAGGGCTGGTATGTTTCCTCCGATGTCTGCTGTCGGGGCTTTGCCTGTTCTTATCCCTCACCCCATGAGGTTTCCAGGTTTCTTTTTCCCCTTTCAAAGGTAATCATCTCTTTATTCTGAACATTAATACTTGATAATTATGGATTAGCAGTCAGGAAGTGTTAAGAGTTTTAGAGTTCTTTGCCTTTTTGAGTGAGGGGCCTTCATTTCAGTTAAAAGTCCATGAAAATATCCCCCCCCACACACACAAAAAAACCCCAAACCTAAACATTTTAGATAAGGGATAGTGAGCATAAGACATAAATTCATTAGTCAGGCTGTGCTTATGTCTGTGTTTAGACGGGAGAGGAGTGTTCGCAGGTGTGCCTGTGGGAGCCCAAGCTCAATCTTGGTTGTTTATAATCACTAAACAGACTACTGACTGGCCAGTGAGCTCCAGGGATCCCCTGTCCCCAAGCCTGGGATTTCATACACTCACTGCCTGCTTGGGCTCTTTTTTGGTCATCATGCAGGTACTTGACCCGCTGAGCACCTCCCCAGCCCCCAGCTTTTTCCTAACTTTGTTTATGGGGTCTTTCATCCAGTCAGTACCTCCCTTCTGTTGTGAGGGGAAGAGGGTACCAAGGGCACTGCCAAGGCATAGTTACTGTGACTCCATATCAAGCCCTGCCTCCACTCCTTGCTCTCACATACTGTTGCTCTCCTGGAAGCGGCTGCCAGCCTGGTCTCCATGATAAGTTCTTTGTCGTTTCTATGACGTTCTGCCCCTCAAAGCATATCTAAACAATGCAGTCTTCACAGAGTGGGTGTTGTGAGACGTGGGTCGGTTAAGTGCCAAGTGTTTAAAGGCGTGCACATAAGCAAATCCTTTCCCCTCTTCAGTCCTTGCACTTTGTACTTGCTGGCTCACTGTGCTGACTGAAAGCTGAAATCACAGGGTGGATTAGCCAGAACCTGGGGCTTTTCCTAGTTTGAAGAGGAAAACTGTCAGTCATTAGTTTAGAGCCTCATCCAGGCCTAGTGTTTCCCTGGTGAGACTGAGGATTATCTGTTTGATTCCTAGTTTGCCAAGAATTTGTTTTGTTTTGTTTTTTCAAGACAGGGTTTCTCTGTGTAGCACTGGCTGCCCTGGAACTAACTCACTCTGCAGAACAATGGAGGCTCCAACTCAGAAACCCTCTGCCTCCGGAGTGCTGAGGACCCGCACTATTAACTTGCTCACCTGCTCACACACACACCTCCCGTCACCAATCTGTAAGTTTAGTGGGGCATGGTTTGGGTGTCCCAGGGAGGCTGGTTACTCACCGGAGGTCTGCACTGCCTCAGCGTGACGAGCCACGCCCTGGCCATGCTCATGCCCTGGTAGAACGCCTTCAGCGCTCTGGCCAGCTGTGCGTCACAGCCGGCTTGCTGAGCGCACCTTTGCTTAGGCTCTGTAGCCGTGGGCGGCTGTGCTGTCATAGACGATCCCTTTGGATTATCTGACTTCTGGCCTGGGACAGAAAGAAAAGTTGTTTGGTTTGGTTTTTTTTCTTCCATATCTAAGCATTTCTGTGTTTGTTTATTTATTTGTGTTTTCAAGGCAAGGTTTCTCTGTGTAGCTGTGGCTGTCCTGAAATTCACTCTGACCAGGCTGCCTCTGCCTCCTGAGTACTGGGATTAAAGGTGTATGTCACCACACCTGGCTTTGGTGACATTTTATATCTTATCAAAATATTTCTTTGGACCCACTTGAAATCTCATAGAGCAAATGAAACAAAGTTCTGGTTTTTTTGTTTATGGTCTAGGATATGGATTAACTCATTAAGATTTCCTGTTCCATGGCCTCTGGGAAAACACACACACACACACGAACATACACACATTTACACTCAAAGCACACGTACATACACACACAATAAATACACTTTTTAAAAATTACTTCTTATTCTAGACAAATAGCATGTGCCAGACATGGCGCTGGGAATGAGGTGAAGCGGTTGATGGTCCCGCCTCTCACCCTGTTGAGCAGAACCACTGTTTCCCAGCGATGCCTTGAGAAACACGTTTTCTTCTCTCAGGGCTCTGTTCACACGTCTGAGCAGCTCCGTCTCCTGCTCTAACTGGAGCAGCTTCTGGCAAAGTTCCGGCACCTGGTCTGACGTGATCTGCAGAAGATAAGCCAGCGCAGCCTGTTGCAGAATAATCACCCCCCACACGAGCTGGTCACACTACCTTGTGTAAACAGGGAGGCGCTGGGGAAGTAGGGAGAGGTTGAAACCCCCCAGGGCACACAGAAAGGCACCAAGAGCACTTTTCATTGGGGGTGTCACCAAGGTGGTCGGTCCCCTGGGAGCTGCCGTGTACACACCTGGCTCACATTCTTCACGTTAGGAAAATTCTTGCTGTCTACCATGATGTGGCCTTCACCTGTGAGCAGGACATCCAGCTGAGAGAAGCCCAAGTGGACACAGCCTTCTGCAGAGTGGGAGAGATCAGCAATGAAAGGAGTCTCAGCTGGCCTGAGCCCAGTCAGGTGAGGTGAACTGCATGGAACCTAGGTTTCTCTGTGTAGCCCTGGCTGTCCTGAAACTCACTCTGTAGACCAGGCTGGCCTCAAACTCACAAAGATCTGCCTGCCTCTGCCTCCCTAATGCTGGGATTAAAGGTGTGCACCATCACTGCCCAACTGTTGTTGTTGGTTTGTTTGTTTTTTTTAACTTCGTAAAACATCCCTTTCTTTCTCTTTCAATATCCTTTGAACCAAATGAACTTAACCCCATCTGGTGAATCTGTACTATCATGATACATTTTACTTAAATAATGCAGTTTTGATTTTTTTAATAGCAATTAAAATGTCTAACCCTGTTCGAGGCTCAGTAGCCATCCAAGTAACCTGGAGGGCCCTGAGGCTTCTCTACTTTGATGGAGAAAGTAGCTATTTTGCAGTTGAGCAAAAAGAAGAACTTAGAACTTTATGATAAACTCCTCTTTTAAAAGCAATAAGGCCCCTCCCCTCCAGGAGCCACACAGGTGGCGTGTGCAAGTCCCGTGCGCTGCAGACGCTTACCCCATCTGAATGCCCCGGTTTGCAGCTTCCTTTAGCCATTTGACACCAAGGCACCGGACGATGTGAATCTGGAAGTCAATTCTCTTGCCCAGCAGCTCCAGAGGGTCAATCACCATGTCCTCCTCGCCGTGTGCCCTACAGACAAGAGCTGAAAGTCAGTCTCCGGGGCTGGCTACTTAGCACTCAAATGTCACTCCAGTGAGAGTCCTTAGCAGGTAGACAATGGCCCTGAGGGAGGGCTGGGTGGTAATATCCGCTGCAGAATCCAGTCACTAAAGAGCTGGTTCTGCACAGTGCTTCTGGAAAAGATACCATCTCCAAGAGCTCATGGCCCAGAGCTGGGGAGGAGGAGAGCTAGCTGCCTTCTCAGATGCTGGAGCCTAAGTTCTCATCTACCTGCGTGAGTTATTCATAGTCCAGTCAACATCCACCCTCTATCCTCAGAAACCGATTTGGACAGCTTTCTACCGGGACCTCTCATAAAGTCATTTTCAATGTGACCATTGGGCAGCCTACACAGCCAAGGTAGCCAAGTGACCAGCCAATGGCCTGAAGTCTCCGTAGACATTGAGTTTTTGGTCAGTGTGACCTTTTGGACCCTGAACTTGAGGGCTCTCCTCCCTTCTTTAGCAGGTTGCCTCTTCATCAAGACAAATGGTCACACTGGGGGGTTGTTCCAAGTCCAGACTCCTGTTAGCCTCTGTGCTTAGGATTGCTAAAACCCTTTTACTTCTATATAAACATCCTATGGCCTAAAACAAAAATCAATAAATCTGGAGTCCAGAGACAGCACCGTAGGAGTCAAGACACCCGACTCTAACCTCAAGCTGAGAAGCAAAGTTCAGGCCCCTGCTAAGAATGGTGATGGAGAGCAAAGACCAACTTGCTGCCTGCAAGGTGGGACTAACATCCTGGGGAGTGGGTACCACTCATGCCTGCCAAATGGAATGAGCATCCTGAGAAGTGGGTACTTCCAGGGTTCCAGGAGCAGGCTGTGGGTAAGCATGTCCACAACATAAGCTTCTTTCTCCCTGTCCCTTCATGGAATCAACCCAGGGTTCCCCCTCTCCATCTGCTTCTTTGTGGGATGTCCTATCATTCCCTTGGTTCCCAGGGCACTGCTGAGCTGTCTCAAATGCTGAGCATTTGTGAGGAGTAGGACTCAACAAGGCCAAATCTTGAATGAGCTCATTCACATCACATCAGTAACCACTTCAGGGACCAAGTTGACCTCCCTCGCCTTGGTGAAAACTGGGAAGGGGTGGAGATTCACCATCCTTCTGGGGAGCAGGGGGCGATTCGGATGTGCAGCACTGCCTCCTCTTGCCCATCGCAGTTCAAAAAGTCCACCTGCTCCTCCAGCATCATACAGTGAGCCAGGGACTGCAACCAGATGTGTGCTGACCCCAGGTGCACAGCTTCCACAGGGTCCCAGAAAGGGTCCTCTTCCTGAGCCACATGGCTATCTTCACTCTCTAGAAAGCGCTGGTAAAGTTCTTCCATCAGGAATTTCCTATTGATAAACTTGGCTTTTGACCAGATCCATACCTGGGAATGCAAAGGGAGGTCACCCTTATCTTAGTTACTTTCCTATGTCTGTGAAGAGACGCCATGACCAAGACAACTTATAAAAGAACAAACTTAAGTGGGGCTTGCATACAGTGTCAGAGGGTTAGTCCATGATTAGCATGAGGGAGAAAATGGCGGCATGTAAACATGACCCTGGAACAGTAGCTGGAAGCTTTAGATCCTGATCCACAAGTTGGAAGGAGAGAGACAGACAGACAGACAGACACTGGGCTGGCATGAACTCTTACACCTCAAAGCTCACTCCCAATGCCATACCTCCTCCAACAAGAACACTCCTAATCCTTCCCAAAACAGTTCCACCAACTGGAATCTAAACATTCAAATATATGAGTCTGTGTGGGCCACTCTCATTAAAACCATACCCACGTGTTGTTTCATTTGCAGCATGAACAATCCACCTCTTATTTTTATCAATCTGCTCCTTCTAATGGGTGGAGTTTTGAGAAGATCATTTAGTACTCTCATTAAACTTAGCTTTTTGAGTCCCTTCTAGAACACCAAATTTAGTGTGTTGGAAATAGAGCCAGGGTGATAATATGTGTCTGATAGGCCACGAGCCAAGGCATGTTGTTGATGTCTAGAAGTTGGAAAAAGTGAGGAAATAGATTTAACCACTGGTTTTCCACAGAACAAAATGGCTCAGCAAGTCCTGTGTTGGATTAACAGCCTACTGAGAGCTAAAGTCATAACCTTGGATCAGTTAATGAGTGAGAGTTTGTTACAGACAGATGATGAACACACACAATTAGTCTACAATTAGCCAAGAAAGGGCTCCATAGCAGGCGCACAGCCACACGGTGGGGACAACCACTCCCCACCTTTCTTTGTATTTTCACAGTAGCAGAAGTAGCTAATCGATATGTGCTGGCTGGTTTTGTGTCCACTTGACAGTCATCAGAGCGCAGGAAACCTCAGCTGAGAAAATGCCTCTTATAAAAATCAGGCTGTAGGCAAGCCTGTGGAGCATTTTCTTAAGTCGTGTTGATGTGGGAGGACTGTGCCCAGGGCTGATAGACCACCGCGGGCTGGCGGTTCTGAGTGCTATAAGGAAGCAGGCTGAGCAGGCCGTGAGGAGCAAGTCGGAAAGCAGCACCTATCCGTGACCTCCAGGTTGAGTTCCTGCCCTCACCGCTTTCAATGATAAACTGTTGGATGGGAGTATGAGGGAAATAAACCCTTTCCTCATCACGCTGCTTTGGTTGTGGCGTTTCATCACAGCAATAGTGACCCTAACTAAGACACAGTGTCACTATAGGAAAGGTCCTAGAGCTGGCAGTATGAGAGACAGACAAGGAAAAAGGACAAAGTGTCCCCACACACAACTCCTACTCAGAGAACATCCAGTTCCTTTTCTAGGTCTCCTGCATGTAAATGGTAAAAATCCCCATGGACTTTGGAAGCTTTCCAAAGAGGCACATGCCTGTCTACTGATGGGGTCTTACCTCATGAGTCTGTTGTTTGGTCACCTTCACCATGACCTCTTTCTGGAGGTCATAGCCCCTGGAATCTGAGGATGCTAAATTCTTCACCTTCAATTCCATTTTAAGCCCCTGGTAAAGAAATGTTTCATGAACAACCCCTACTTCATATTTCTTCTTCAGTTTCTCTGTTCTCCCAGCCTCAGGCTTTGTAAAAGAACACAGCCTGGCTCTTCTTGTTCCTTGGGCTTCCTGCCAAGCCAAGTGGCAAAGCACCAGAATTTCTCACTGGTACCCTGGAACTAATATGTGTACTTCCTAAGTTGGTTAATTCTCTCTCAAGGCTCCTGCTGGCTGGGACCCTGTGTCATCAGGACCTAACCCAGATCCCTTCTATGGCCTATCAGCCATTGAGGTGGTAGAGCTGTGTGGTGAACATCAGAGGTGACCAATTGTGGCCAGTGAGTTTTGGTCGGATGCTAGTGGCTCAGATGAGGCAGGTGCTCAGGCTGGCTGGGAAGGCCTGACTAAGTTTAGCCCTGTCACTAGCTCTCAGTGCCATCTGGGGAGAGCCTCATCCTTCCCTACACCTCGAGGGCCGTTCAAGACCTGTCATGACTCCTTTCTCAGGGGGAAAATGTTACCTTCCCCAGCTCGTCACTCATCTGATTTGCTTCCACCACCATCGGCATGAGTTTGACGTAGTCCTGGAACACAGCTAAGATGCTGGGGTCGGCTTGGCCTTCTCCAGGGCCCACGGCACCTAGTGAGGAGAGTCAGGGAGGAAGTGAGTCTGTTGCTTGTTCTATGCTTTCCAGCCATCAATAAACTTACACGCTCAGCTGTTCCTTTATTTTGGTATGATTTTTGTTGCTGGTGGGGTTTTTTGTTTTGTTTTTTTAAGACGGGGTTTCTCTGTGCAACAGTCCTGGAACTCACCGTGTAGACCAGGCTGGCCTGGAATTCACAGAGATCACCTCCCTCTGTCTCCCAGAGCTGAGATTAAACATGCATGCTGCCACCACCCGCTTTCAGCTGTTCATTTACACAGCTGCTCATCACGACCTTGAAAACTTGGCTGTTCTTGTTCTTGATTTCAAGGTCCAGTAGCCCAGTGTAGTTCTGGAAGGAGGGTTTGTAGATGGACTTCCAGCTACTTTGTGTTCTTTTTCCTACCTCCTCACACCACCCTCTGTCTCTTCCAACCTCCCAACAATAGGTAGGAGAGAAAGAAGGTTAGAGGGGAAAGTGGGCATTGGTATTGTTGGACTACTTCCTACTTCCGTCAGGTTTATTGGGGCAAGTTTGATCTCCATCATCAGGATATTTCTGACCAGCAAACAGTAACAACAGCAAGAGCAAACAGGAGCAGCAGCAGCCTCCACGCCTCTCCAGGCTCTGGCCCTTACAAACCCTCTGAAAAGCCCCCAGAATTCCAAACGTAAACTATGCTCAGCTGGCAAAACCATGCCCCTGCTTGAGCATGGGACAAATTACAGCCAGCTGCTGGGGACAGTTTGAAGCAGTTCCATATCCCACACCTGGGATTTAAACAAAAAACATATTCCCATAACATTTCTGTTTTTAAAGAAACCAAAATTCTCACTGCAAGGGTGAGAGGAAGTAGAAGCCAATGGGCCAGGGGAGGGGCTAGGGGTTTGTGGACCCCTCGTCGACTCAGCAAACAACCTGTTGTTACTTCAGTTGTGTCTGGGTGCTGTGGAGGAGGAAGGGTACCGAAGGAGCCCTGCCTTTGCCTTGTGTCAGGACCAGTCTGCTCTTCAGAGCCTTCCTGCAGCCCGTGGGTCATATGGCACCGAAGCCTCAGAACTTCCCGGCAAGCTGCCGTGAGAAGCCTGGGGCCTGAGTGTGACAGACCCAAGCCTGGGGTATGATGAACTTTCTGTCACCACTATTCCTATGCTGGGAAGGCATCTGCACAGTCAGCTACGAAGAACTAAAGGAAGAGGTAGGTTTAAATGTGGATGCTCTTGCTTACGATTGTGTGTGTGCACTGGAGTGTGCGTGTGCAGGTGTGCATGCAGAGATTCAAGGGTGTCAGGTGTCCTCTTCCGTCACTTTCTACCTTATTCACTTGAAGTAGCATTTCTCCATGAACCTAGACATGCCCCAGCAACCCCCTTACCTCTGTCCCACATGAGACCACACCCAGCACTTTACACGGTTTAAACCCATGTCTATAGCCAGCATTTTGGCTACTTTGTGGGTTCCTTTCTCTCCATCCCTCTGCTTCTTCCCTTCCAATCCCCTAACAGTAAATAGAGAAGAAAGGATAGAGGGGGAAAGGGGGTCAGTAGTACTGTTAAACTACTTCCTGCTGGTTGGGGCGTCCCTTGTGCAAGTTTGATCTTTGAGGTCAGGATATCTTAATTTCTTCCTCTCGAACTCTTTCTGCATGATTACTTGACAAAGCGCAACAAGCCACATTCAACCTTCAACCAGCCAGCAACAGCACATGCGTCTCTCAGGATCCTAGCACTTATGTGTCCTCTGAAAAGTTCCCAGAATTCCAAATGTCACATGCTCACAGAAACTCTCTGCAGCTGGCAAAACCACACTCTGCTAGAGCAGGAGGTAAATCATAGTCACCCGCTGTGAATCAGCCCCATATCCCCACACCTGGGGTAAAGATGGAAACATATTCCCATAACATTTCTTGTTTTTATAAGGAACCAAAATTACAAAATTCTCATTACACATGTTCTCATGGCTTTGAAGCTGGTATTCTTAACCACTGAGCCGTCTTGATCTTGGATTTCTATCAAGAACTACAGCAGAATGTGGGCAAGGTGCCACACATCTGTAATCCCAATACTCAGTATGCTGAGGCAGGTTAACAAACTGACATCAGCTTGGGCTGCATAGTGAGTTTTAAGCTAGCCTTGGCTACCCAGTGAGCTCTGAAACACCAAAACAGAGCTAGGTGTGGTGGCTCAAGCCTGTAATCTCAGTACTGCTCCTCACCTGAGGCTTCACTAAGGCAGTCCGAGCATAGGTACCTCCCCAGCACATCACAACGCCCTCGATGGGGTCCAGCCAAGCCTGAGCACATGACCCCGTGCTGGGGGAGGAGGCCATGGAGTGAGGGGAGGTGGACAGGCAGAGGGTGGAGCCTCTGACACACTCACCCGTGGGGAATCCTGGGTAATGCAGGGGCGGAGAGTGGGCTGAGGGACAAAGGAGGATCTTCCACTCAGAAACCTAGCGCTGCAGTTCCTTGAGGACCAAGGCCTGGACCTTGCCCAGCACCAACTCTCTCCAGCCCCGTTGGCTGAAGGCTTTCATCTAACCCATTGCCCTCAACTCCGCTTGCTGCTGTATGTGGCTCTCTCCCATACCGAGGTGGATAGTTTGGCCTACCATCACCCTCATCCCTTAGGGCAGGTTTAGTGAGTAAAGCGCATCTTTGACATGTATTCAGTTCTCTATCTGTGAAGGTCATATTTGGGCGTTCAGTGGCTGAGCACTTTTTGGCAAGCAAAAAACGCAAAGCCCTGGGTTTTATCCCCAGCAGGCACTGAAAGAGACAGAGACAGGGAGACAGAGACAGAGCATGGACTCACGTTTTAGCTTTCTGCATACTGTCCTCTGACACCATGAAAGCAATTGCTTTTATGTTTGCACCAGAAGGTGCCAGAAGGCAGGCCGAGAACCACTTACCAAGTGTGTCTACACTCACTCCCTCAGCGGCTGCTCGCTCCAGCTGGAAAAAGTCGTAGTCGAATCTGCTCAGGTCCTCAGCACCTCGCTCTGAGGGAAACCCGATGTAGAGGAAGGCACTGTTGGATCCCAAGATGATGCGGTCCTGGGAGGAAGAGCTTAGGGAGCCAAGGCCTGGCCTGCTCCAGGGCCCAGGCTTCTATTCACACCACAGTGGAAGAGAACTTTCCCTCCATGACCACCCGGGCTCACCCTCTTCCAGGGTGTGCAACCACACAGTCAGAGACTCAGAATTAAAACAGGGGTTCTGTAGAGTGCACTGGGGTCTGACTGGCATTAGGACCTCAGAAGTTCTCTGAGAGGGCAGAAGATTTAAGTGCAGATGTCATGTGGGGGCTCTTTGGGAAGGTAGACCACACTGCTGCTGGCCCACAGTCCTTGGGGTGGGGGATGTGCTGGGCAGTGAATCAAGGGAGGGCTCACCAGGTGCTTCTGAAAAGGAAGGGGCCATCTGCCTTTCTTAGAGGCCTGTGGCTGCTGGGGGTAGTGATTAGTGCAGGAAGAAGGCTTCAGGGAAGCCAGGAGGAGCCACTGTGGTGGAAAAGACTCCAAGGAGGGTGGAGGAACAGATGGGGACAAAGCGGGACTAGTGTAAGTAGGTGCTCCTCACTCCCAAGGACAGGTTCTCTTGAGCCTCCAATGTCATAGAAGCACTGAGAAGGCTCTTGGAGCGCGTCTATTTCCACCTTTCCTTCCGTTACGGTGATGTCCAGAGAAGTGAAGTGGTACCCTTGGGACTCAGTGAGTTGGGAGCAGGTCTGTCACCCCAGCCTTTGCAGTCTGGCAGAGGTGGGAAGCCCCAGGCCGGGCCAGGCCCTCTCACTGTGACAGGAGACATTTCAGAAGAGACCCACCCCTGCCCCCTCCCACTGCCCCCATCTGGGGGGTATCAGGGCTGGCCAAGGAGCTTACCAAATGCTGCAGCTTTGTCCTGTTGGTGACAGGTACCCCATTAACAATGACCTTGCACTTGCCGTGTGGCTTGACTGTCACTTTACCATCCACATTCACAAAGGACGCATGCTTATCTGAAATTCTTAGAAGATGAGAGTTTGCCTCGGTCACGCAATAGCCTGTGACACCATGGCCAGTCAAGCTGTGCTCAATGGGGAAGCTCCTGCTGCCCCCAACCCACACAGCACTGCGCTTTGTAGGTTATCAGAGGCTGCGGGGCCCAGCCCTGGAGGGTGCAGGGCCTTGGAAGACACTGAGGACACTATTCTAGTTGCAGAAAAAAACCCAGCTGAGGGCCTACAGCTTCCAGGGAACCCCCAGACACAGAGACCATCACAAGTCCTTGGAAGCTACCAGCTAGCAGTGGAGAAAGGAAAGCATGGTTCAATCGCCAAGATGGAGTAAGCTCCCGAGTCCATCAAGCAGATAATAAATGTGCCGTATGTACACCGGGGAAAGCTATTTGGCCAGAAAGAAAGAAGAGATTCCCATGAGGTCAGCAATGTGGGTACCACTGGAGGGCACTATGAAATTAACCAGGTATGGAAAAACAAACACTACACACATTCCCACCCATACGTGGAGGCCAAAACACTAATCTCAAAGAAGCGTGCCTGCCATAGCCCAGGAGGAGGCGAGGGAATGGTGAATGGCCATTAGCCGAATGTTTCAAAATCCCTAGCACCTCCGACCGCTAACCATTGTACGTGTGTTCTGAAAACCGCACTACAGATTGCAAATCTACATAACTGTGGTACCAATTAAAACATACGCACATAATATTTTAAATAATTTTTTAAAGTTTTACAATTTATTTGTTCTATGTTTTATGTGCACTGCTGTATTGCCTGCATGTATGTCTGGGTGAGGGCGTCGGATTCCCTTGGAACTAGAGCTACAGACAGTTGTGAGCTGCCATGTGGGTGCTGGGAATTGAACCCAGGTCCTTTGGAAGAACAGCTGGTGCTCTTAACCCCTGAGCCATCTTCTCAGGCCTTTAAGTTCAATTTAAAAGCTGCTTTGTTGAGGGCTTCAAATACGGAGGACCTGAGGACACAGCCACCTGGAGGGCAACCGTGTAAGACCACGGGGATGTGCTTGGCCTTCTGTTTCCCGTTTCTCGCCCGATCAGTAGACTTGCTTCTGCTGTGCAGTTCTGTGGGCGTGCCCCACACACCAGACTTGAGCGGGCACTCCTGCATGAGCACTGAGGACCTGCGGGGAGGCCTGGGAGCTTGTTCATACTGCCCATCCGGCCCGGCTTATGGAGGACGGATGGCGTTCCAGAATCTTCTCCAGCCGAGCATGTTGGCACAAGCCTGACAACCCAGCACTCAGAGGAGGAAGCAAGGGGATTTCATGTTTGAGGCCAACCTGGGCTACACAGTGAGAGCTTGTCTCAAGGAAGGAAGAGAAAGAAAGGAAGGATGGAAGGAAAGAAGGAAGGAAGGGAGGGGGGAAAAGGAAAAGGGGAAAAGGGAAGGAAAGAAAGGGAAAGGGAAGGAAGGAAGGAAGAAGGAAGGAAGGGAGGGAAAAAAGGGAAAAGGGAAGGAAAGGGGAAGGGAAGGAAGGAAGGAAGCTAGCTCTCTGGGATGAGAGGTCCTGGCCTCTAGTTGGGGACACGGGTGCTGCTCTTACCCCAGGCCTTGAAGACGGATAGCATTTGAAGCAGCCCGACCACCATCACAGGAGCCTGTAAAGAGTCAGGACAGTTTATCTTCAAAGACTGTCAGCATTTGGCCTTGATGAAGTAATATGCTTGATTTTTTTTTATACCTGAAAGTGGCATCCTCCCCCCCCCCATTAAGAGCATTCGAAGAATGTGCTTTCTAATCGGAGCTGGCAGTCATAGCCAGGCATAGCCTTGCTTTATGTGCAATTGTTTTACTTTCTGCTTTTTCTGTCTTGGGATTTCCAGCTGCGTGACAGTTCTGGCTTCTTCATGGGCCTTGGTCCTCAGCGACCCACCCAGGCTCTTCTTGGGAGCTCTGTGTCTGTGGTGGCTGGCCACTAAGACGTCTTAGACATGCATGGCATCCAGGGAGGGGAACCCAGGGGTCACCCAAGCTCTGGGCTCTGGGCTACACTGAAGAGACATTCCAAAGTCTGCCACCTCCTCAGAAACCACTGGACAAAAGTGCGATGTGACCCTGTGCTGGTGATGTCTCAATTACATGCAATGTAGGTGTATTATAGAGCAAGGGAAGAAATTCCAAACCATGCTACACCCTGAACGAACTTAATTATACTCTGAACTGAGCCGGACACAGAAGGCAGGTTTGCGGGGATCTCTTTGCTAAGAGGCACCTGGCATGGTGAAATCCAGACACAGAACAGCAGTGGTCACTCAGAGCTTGGGGGGGAAGGCAGTGTTTAGAGGCTTGAGGCAGTGATGGAAAGTTCTGGAAGGAGATGTGGTGATGGTTTAGTACCTCTCTGCACTGTCCTCTCAAGACTGGTTAAAGAGGTAGACTTTATACTGTAGAGTTTGTAGTACAAAATTTTTTAAAAAATCAAAAAAGGAAAAGGGGAAGGAGGGAAGGAAGGGAGGGAAGGAGGAAGAGGAGGGAGGTAGAAAAGGGAATCAGAGCCAGCCTGGGGGTGGGGGCGGCAGAATCAAGTACCGTGGTGAATGAAGAACTTGAGGACCCCTGTAAGCTGTGGGTCTTCGTTGACATTGAGGAGATGTGGGAGGGTCTTCACCATCTCCTGCTCCTAGGAAGACAAGCGAGAAGTCTGTCCCAGGGACCAAGGGAGGAAGGGGAGCTGTCGTCAGTCCGGTCGGTCCGGGCCACCCCCGGCCACCCCCTTCCTCTTGCCCCACCCCCAGACATCTTCTATCACCTCTCCCTTCTCTACTTCTGCCCCACCAACTTTCTTCAGGCCCCTGGCACCCTCCAGCTCTTTGTCCCCCGTCCTTTGCGGGGGGTGGGGTGGGGGGGTGTCCTTTAACTAGCTGCTAGCTAACTGAGCCCCAGCTATGAATGGCAGAGAATGACACCCATGCATTCTTCCTCTGTGATGCCAGGGTTCATTCAGTAAGGGTAGGACCGTGTTGTGCTTATGGAGGCTGGACCAACAGAAGAGCAAACGCTGTGGCTCAGTGTGATTTGTGATTTTTAAACCCTGAAGTTCCTTCTGATTAAGAACAAAGAAGTTGAAAGTCCTGGTGGCTACTGCTCACTAAAATATAGAGTTCCGTAGTCCTGTGCTCTGAACTCCTCTTAAACCCAGAGTTACACAGGGCCACACTCCACAGGATGCTATTTAATAGGGCACCGAGTCTTGCACAGACCTTCAGAACCCTTGACCTGTAATTTGATCTGGGTTGCTGACACCACCAGCCGGGGACCTTAGTCTGGGTTTCACCCACCTTCCTGGACCGCAAGTTGGGTTTTCCCCTCTCTCCCAAGAGTTCCAGGTTTGGCCCAAGACTTGGGCATTTGCTCAGAGCCTCATGGCTAAGAATAAGATTCTGGTAGGAGTCAGGGTGGCAAAGAGAGGCCGGCAGGGCATCTTTCTCACCCATGGATGACATTCACAGCCCGGCTCAGCTGGAGCAGTGTGGCCCACTAGATTTGCCTAGCATTTGCAAGGCCCTGGGTTTTCACACTGAAAACAACCACCACGAAGACGAATACTGTACTCAGAGCATGGCCTGTTAGGATCTGAAAGTGAACGACAGCCAAGAGAGACACAATAGCTCAGGCCGATTTATACTGTCCCCAGACGACACTCATGGTCCTTAGTTCTTCAAAAACAAATCTCCCACAGCCCTGACATCTGTCTCCACCCATCAGTATGCCATGACCTCCTTGATGCATTCAGGCCCCAACTCTGCCCACTCTAACGTCTGGAGCCCACAGCCGCACAGGCTGCGGGCTGTGTGGAGGGGGGCGGAGCGCGAGTGGACCCCGGAAACCTCACCTGTGTGAGCGCCGCGTGCTGTTGCTCCCACTCCTTCCGCGCCTGCTCCAGCAGGTGAGCCCAGGTTACCCGGGTCCCCAGCTGCAGCTCTGCCAGGAAACCGGCCGAGTGTTCTAGAAAGAGGGAGGGAGGGGCTTTAAGCATCAGGCATCGTCAAAGGTGAGATGGGGAGAGGGACGGGATGGACGGACACGGGACTGGGCTGCTTCTGTGTGATTCTGTGTGAAGACCCATCGGCTCAGTCCCCGGGCAACTCAGACATCGGAGCATGAAGGACGATTCATGTGCAGCATGGCGCTCAGAGCCGCCCCCCTTCACCTGGAGAGGCACGGGACCATCTGTTCAGGGAATTCCCATCTAACTAGACAGGTTTGTCTGACGCCGAATGTTTCGTGCCTGGGTTTACAGATCGTGGGAATCAGATGTTACGCTCAGGCCACCACCCAGCGCGTTCAGAGCCTTGTGGCCAGCAGGGCCAGGCGTGGGCCACCCTACGCACCCGCTCCAACTCGGGCAGCGCTTGTTTGCCGTGGACGCCTGGGGTGCGCCAGCCGGCCTAGGAAGCCTGGAAAGGTGTCCTCGTGGGTGATCCTACCCCCTGTCTAAGCGGTGTGGGAAAGCGCAAGGCCTTTGATCCACGTGACAGATGAGACCACACTGATCTGGAATTTTTGAAGGTTGAGCCAAAAGACCCTTAACAAAACTTAGCCACCCCCCAATCACCTGACCCATCCTCATTCCCCCCAGGCTAGCCCCTGAGTGAGTTCCAGCCAGTTCCAGAAGGCTGAGCCTCCTGACTTGATTTACCTGCTGCTCCGGCGTCCCCGGACCCGAGCAGCAGCTTGTTCTCAGCCCTGGACGCCCTCACCAGGGTGCAGGTGTTGACCACAGCCTTGTTCTGAACCTTTTTAGCCCTGTCACATGCAATGACAAACACACTCTCAGGCCCCTTTGCAGTCAGAGCTGTACCACCGCCCTGGGGTAACAGCCGGCAATGTCAGAGCCCAGGCAAAGCCACGTCGTCAGTTTTCAGCACCGGTGAGTCTAGCCGTTTGACATCAACAAATTTCTTGGGCCACATTCATAACTGGACAATAGGCTAGACATAGCTACAAACCATTAAGACCAAAACTGACCTCAGTCACCTACAGGGCTCCCACACACTCACGAAGCTCTGCCGAGTCCCCATGCCTGGTCCCCATCCCTGAATACCCTAGGTCCTGAACACACTTGGCTAATTCAAGAATGTGCTTCATCAACAATTACAACCCAGGAAGCCATAGGCAAACTGCTTCCCTAAATGGCACAGGCTACAGCCAACTCAGAGGGTTTCTGGTCTTGTCTCCCCCAACCTCAACTCCCACCTCAGTGCTCAGGCATCCCCATAACACGACATATTCTCTGACACTCAAATTAAACTGGTATCTTGTGCTATTGTTTTCTTGGTGTTGGGGATTGGACCCTAGGGCTCCACCCCCACGGGTGTCTTAAGCTCTACTTGCTTTAAAAAGAAATTTAAAGAGATCCCATCGAGGCTTGACAGAGGCCCGGGACAGAGTATAGAGCGCCCAGTGCCTCTGTGCGTACATCGCCCCCCAGAAATCTGCTGACAAGATTGCAGCCATAGACAGGAGAAAAGGGACATTCTAGATGAGCCAGAGCTCCACCTACAGGTCTGAGCTGGCATTGCAGATGCTGGGAGACACTGTCCTGGCACGAAAACAGCACTGCATCTGCGCAGTGAAGAATGGTGGGGAATGTGGTTTTCACCCACGGGAAAGGGCTCTCCTGCTGAGAAGCCTCTGAAGAGGCGGTTCATCGGAGGCACAATCCGAACTGGAGGGCTTTGCTGTTGTTTCGGTGTTTTGAGACCGGATCTCTCACCTGGCTGGCTAGGGCTCTCTAACTCACGGAGATCCACCTGCCTCTGACTCCCAAGTGCTGGGATTACACCACCACACTAAGGTCAAGGTGTAGTTGTTGCTCGTCCCCGCGAGAGCAGCAAGCGCAGCTACGTCCTCCGCAGCCCCTCCTTCTCTCGTCTGTTTTTTCATCCCTCTCTGGCTAGTCGCTTTGTTCTCCTCCTGGACCCCCACCCAGCAGCCGAGTTCTGAAAGGACTTGTGACTTAGGAGACAGACCACGACGACTACTCACAGTTAGGGCTCACAGACTACTCACCTCTCAGCGTATCTCAGCGTCGACAAGGTTTCCTCATAGCAGATGTCCGCGGGACTGATGGCTGCAATCTGGAAACGCCCGTCACCAGGAATTTATTACCATCGATGCTACTAAAATCGCTGATATTGGGGCTGGGAGGGTGGCATGGACAGTAGAGGACCTGCCTTGCAAGCGTGAGGAACTGAGTTTGATACCAAAGCCCACATCAAAACGCCGTGTGTGCTGGCCCACACTTGTCACCCCAGTCTTGAGGCGGCGGCAGGAGAATCTGTGGAGCTCACTGGCCGGTGGTCTGGTCTAATCGGTGAGCTCCAGGCCAATGAGAGACCCTGCCTCAAAGGGTCTTTGATGGCATTCCTGAGGATGACCCTCGAGGTTGTTGTCTGGCCTTCACATGTGCACACACACATACACACATTTGCATTCCCACGTGTACATATACATGCACTTCATGGACACACATGCTGATAAAATTAATGTTCACAAAATAGTTTATATCCGTTTATATCCTGTAGTTTTCAGCATTATTTAAATTTTAAATTACTTTTTAAGAATTATTCAATTATTTTATGTGTATTTAATTATTTTATGTTAATTTATTATTTGGTTTATCATTATTATTTAATTATTTTATGTGACCGTTTTGCCTACCTGTATGTATACCATGTATGTGACTGGCCCCTGTGGAGGTCTGAAGAGGGCATCAGATTCCCTGGGACTGGAGTTACAGATGGTTGTGAACCATCTTGTGGGTGCTTCAAATCAAAACTTGGTCCTCTGCAAGAGCATGTGCTCTTTAACCACTGAGCCATCTCTCCACACCTCTGAACTTTAAATTTTTAAAAAATAAATTTACATTTATTTATCTATCTATTTATCATTATTTATTAGTGTGTGTGTGTGTATGCATGCCACAGTGTGTATGTGTCAGAGGAGAACTTGCAAAGAGTTGGTTCTCTCCTTCTCCATGTGGGTTCTGGGACTAGAACTCAGGTCATCAGGATTGGCAGCAAGCACCTTTCCCTGCTGAGCCATCTCGCTTCCAGGCTTGAACTTCACAACCCGGAAAACCCCATTTAGAGAAAGCTAACACAGCCAAGGCCACCAGAAGACAACTGGCCAGAACTGGAACCTGAGCCATCCTCTGGCTAACTCGGAGATCTGTCCCCACCCTGCTTGTCGAGAGCAGCTTGTTTGTCAAGATGCTTTGTTATTGAGCTCTCAGCAAAAAAACATGTTTTCACCCTGGCCTTCACCTGGAGAGGATGTGTTGCCAAGTTCACTTCCTTTTGTTTGTGTGAGGATCACACAGACAGGTTGAGGTAAACAAGTTTGACTTCTCGATGAACTTCATTATATCAAAGTTCTTTGCTCTGACTATAAAAAGAGACTGTGGTATAAACTGGTGCCTAGTTTCTACTGGAAGCCCTCTCGAACAGAACAGATCCCATGTGTAGTGTCTCGGTTTGGTTTTTTGTTGTTGTTGGTGGTGGTGGTGGTTGTTGTTTAGTTTTTCTTTCAATCCTCACTCCCCACTCAAGAACTATTTGACTCTGCTGGCAGGCTCTGGCAGACAACTGGCCAGAACTGGAACTTGAGCCAGCCACCGGCTAACTCTGAGATCTGTCCCCACCCTGCTGACTCTGCCTCCAGCTCTCTGAGGAGCTGGGTCTTCAGCAACATCCTCAGGAACTGAGGGGTTGCTGCTCATAGCAGGGCAGACAGAAGTTTTTCTCTGTCCAGGTTCTGTGAAGGGCACGGTGATGGATCCTGTGTGGCCTTTCCATCTCTGAGACAAAACACCTGGAGCATCACCTGCCAAGAAGATCTCTCTTGGTTCTCTTCCCGAGGGGTTGTGGGGAGAGCAAAGCGGTGCACAAGGTGGATTTCAGGGCTGGGAGAAAGCCTCTAACTGTGGGCTCCCTGCTCCCTCCTCCCTATACAGCCCCAGCCTTGGGAATGTTATTGCCTACTCTCAGGACAGGTCTTTCTTCTTTGCTAAATCCTCTCCAGAAAGATTGTCACAGACTCAGGCAAAGGTACGGTATGCTTCAGTAACAGTATTGTGGCAACACAATACTGTGGAAATATCGCTCACATTCTGCAGGACTGGAACTTCTGCTGGACCTCACAGCCGAAGTTAATAATACACTGTTAAGTCAGGCGAGACTGAAGGCTGCTATCCTGCTGTGCACTTCTTTAACCTGCCCTTAAGAGAACAGTGTTGACAACCAGCCTCACTTGCCTTGGATTTCCCACATAACCAATGTTTACAGCCTGTTTCTTGAACCTGCTGGAATGAGTTGGAGCCAGTGGCTTAATCCCTTTTAAAAGACTTTTGCTGAAGTTGGGGCTAGTGTCATGGAGCTTAGAGGTTGGCTGTGACCATTCTGTGTTATTTATTTAGGTCTGGGACACTCAACACTCATTCTTGACCTCCTTTTCTCCAATAGTTTGTTGTTGTCTTTTAAAAGGGATTAAGCCCCCCCATTGGGGGTTAGGGACAGGCTCAGGGGCAGGAGAAAGGCTTAGAATGCATACTTCCATAATTCCAGTACTTGAGAGGCTGAAGCGGGAAGACTGTGATTTTGAGGCCAGCCTAAGATGTAGGGAGAAATTTGGAGTCCTTAAAAACCCAGTTATACTATGCAGACATGTTTTTGTTTTAATCCCACGTGTGGGACATGGGCCTGCTTCAGATTGTCCACAGCGGCAGACCATTTGCCTCATGTGTGCTCCGGCAGGAGCGTGTTTCTGCCAGCTGCAGACAGCTTAATTTGGGGGACTCTATAAAGAGACCAGAGCTCTAAAAGGAGGCTCAGCTTTTCCTCCTGCTGTTTCCTGATCCTGCTGGTTTGTCAAGTGGTCAAGAGAAAAGAGGCAAGAAGAAGAAGCTGGAGATACCCTGATGAGCTGAAGATTGGACTTACCTCAAGGAACTCAATGCCTTAATCAGCAGGAAGTAGTCTAAAAAGAACTCAGTGCCCCTTCCTCTTTAACCTTCTCTTCTACCTGGGTGTGTTTTACTGTTTGGGAAGTTTGGGGACGAGGCAGCATTTGCCCAGTTTTGTCCCATTCTGCAACTGGAGAGCAGAGGGCCTTGGTTGTATCCACATAGTTGACTCTCAGTGACTCCACATCTGCCTGGAAACTAACTGCTTCACCATGGAATGCTGATAGTAGTAGTATTCATTTTGTTCTTATAGCAGAAGTGATTACATATAATATGCCATGTTGGAGGCATGGCTCAGTAGTAGAGCACTTACCTGCTGTATGCTAGACCCTGCTTTCTATCCCCGTCATAAAACAGAGACAAAATGAAAAGCAACATATATTCCATATACCAAACCCAAAAGCTGCAGCAAAGAATAAGCAAAATATTCAGTATTGTGGAAGCCTTGTCACACAGGCATTGGGGCTGCGGCGAAATGATATGGAGGGCAGAGCCAAGTAATAAGTCCTGGGCGTGTTGAGAGTGACTTGAACCATAGCACAGTAAGAGCTGAGCCAACGCCACATGTTCTAAGAATGATCTTACCAGTGTTGTCCGGCTGTTCCCACCCAGAGCCGACTGCAGCAGTTTGGTCAGAACAGAATCCCTGTAGGGTATATGCAGGACTTTCTTCCCCATGGCTGAGTCAGCCAGAGCACTGCACGAAGAAGCAGAGATAGAGTAATCAGTGGAAGGGATAAGAAGGAAACTGTCTCCTTAGGGGTAGGATGGAGAGGCATCACACATCCCTGCTGGGGCCTTGTGGTGGTGTTTGAAGGTCACCACTGTGGGTAAGCCACTGTTCATCTCTGCCTCCATGAAGGTGCCACACTTTTCCTTACTCAAAACCATGAGCCAAGACAGTAATAGCAACACAGAATAGCAGACACTCATGCTAGGGTGCCCAAGCAAGACAGGACATAAGCCAGAGGCCTGTGTCCATAGCCTCATTTATACAAAAGACAGGGACTAGAGAGATGACACAGAACTTTAGAGTATGTACTGCTCACACAGATAACTTGTTTGATTCCCACAGCCACAATAGTTCACAACCACCTGTAACTCCAGCTCCTGGGCATCTGACGCCCTCTTCTGGCCTCCATGGGCACTGCACTCACATGTGCATACCCACACTCATACACACATATACATAATTTAAAATTTTAAATTCTAAAACTCAGGACAGGCAAAGATGAATCTGATAGTAAAGGCCAGCTTGTTTTGATGGTGTGCCAATGGAGAAGGGGTGTGTCCCAACAAGGAGGGGTTCTGAAAGTGTTTTATATTTTGACCTGGGTGCTAATTACATTGTGTGTGTGAAAATGTATATATAAATTCATTGAATAGAACATTTAAGATTTATGTACTTCAAAACTAAAAACAAAACAAAAAAGATGTATGTACTTCACTGTGAATTATACCTTAATTAAAGAGCTTTTTAAAGTTACTCTCAGAAGAAAATATAACATCTTAACTTTCTACATGAAGTTTAAAAATGTACCACAAAAATGCTCTACTATTCCTGCAATAAATAAGACAGGAGGGGGCTGGAGGGGCTCACTGGGTGAAGGGTGAAGCCTGGAGTTCAGATTTCAGCAGACACGTAAAAGCCAGGCAGATGTAGCAGCACACCGAAGCTTGGGGTGTGGAGACCAGGGACCTCCCTGGGGAGCCCCTAGCTGGACTGTGTGAGCAATGGAGAAACCACGGTGAAACCCTGCCTCAATAAATACACTGGAGGCAGTTGAGGAAGACGTCCCACATCCTGGTCTCCGCACACACGAGGACATGTGTGCACTCATACTCACCCACCCACATACAAACACCTGCCTTTGGAAAAGAAAAAGGAAGGAAGAACAATAGTGGGGGAGGGGTAGAGGAGAGGACAGGCATGGAACTCTGCACCAACTAGTTCTTGGGTTGATCAGGTATATATTTATTTTGCTAGTGTTATTTTGTTAAGCATTAATTGATTTTAAATATAGAGGAGGGGTGGGCATGAATCAATGGTGCCAATGAATCACGAACTAATGGTTACTGTTAGTCAATCTTATCTAATATACTTTAGTAGGTTTTGGAGCTGGGGATGGGATCCAGGTCTTAGGCTCACTAGGGAACAGGAACAAAAGCCTCTGCTCTTTTGTACATCATTGTTTCATTTCATGATGTGTTGGTTTGAATGAGAATTGTTTCCATGGCTCACTAGTTTAAATACTTGGTCCCCAGTTGGTGGAACTGCTTGGGAAGGACTAGGAGGTGTGGTCTTGTTGGAGGAGGTGTGTCACTGGGGGTGGGCTTTGAGGTTTCAAACCACTCCAGTTAGCACTTCCTGCCTTCTGCTTCTAGATCAAGCTGTGAGCTCTCAGCTACTGCTCCAGGGCCATGCCTACTGGCCTGATGCCATGCCCCCCGCCATGATGGCCATGGACTCATCCTCCGAAACTGTGAGTGCCCAGTGAACTATTTCTTCTCCAAGTTGGCTTAGTCAGAACAACAGAAGAGCAACTAAGACACATGACTATCTCTATGTTGCT
>CM053759.1:13824360-13837435 GCA_028658305.1 Pachyuromys duprasi | reverse complement strand
GTCTGCAAAGTCATGAGCTGGTCAGCATTGTGGCCCTGCATCTGAATGGACACAAACACTTTGAAATTATTTTTTTTAATTTATTAATGTATTAATTATACAGTGTTCTGCCTGCATTTGTGCCTACAGGCCAGAAGAGGGCACCAGATCTCATTATAGATGGTTATGAGCCACCATGTGGTTGCTGGGAATTGAACTCAGGACCTTTGGATGAACAGCCTCTGAGCCATCTCTCCAGCCTCAACACTTTGGAATTCTAACAGATCTTCCTGATGGCTATATGAAGTTAACTTTTTTTTTTTTTACATTCTATTTTTCTCACTTAAAAAAAAAAAAAACTTGGTCTCCCTTTACTTATTTGCCTTAGTGCAGTTTCTCCTCTTGCCCCTAGAATGAGTTCAAAGAGGGAAAACCACACATGTAGTAAAATTCATCCAGTGAATGGCAGTTAAAATGTGCAAATCACCCCCCCCCCGCCGTGTGTGTGTGTGTGTGTGTGTGTGTGTGTGTGCATGCGTGCATGCGCGCGCGCGTGCTTGTGCGTGCATGCACAGGTGCGCACCGTGAGTACTTATGCAGAGGGCGGAGATTAATATCGGGGTCTTGCTCAACGACTCCACACCTGATTTTGAGGCAGAGTATCTCGCTGTACTGGAGCTCCCTCATCTGGCCAGGCTGTGGCCAGCTAGCCCCTGCAAGCTTCCTGTCTGTGCCTGCTGTCCCCAGTGGGAACATGATGGTTCCCTCCATTGCTGAGGAGACCCCGTGTGATCACAGCTGGCTGTGGCATTCGTCCAGGATGCAGGAACAACTGTTTCTAGAACAACTTTGGGATGTGGCGTAGAGACGTCCTGACACCCACCAAGGAGAATGGGGAAGTCCTCTCTGGCTTAATGAAGGATGTCACAGGGGTTTCCAAGAACTAATCTTGGTCAGGCTGAGTTTCAGAAAGGTGCGTCAGCACCTGCCTATGCCCTTGGCTCCTGGCTGCTCCTCAGACTGGTAGCCACGGACCTGCTAGTCTTAATTCTCCGTGCCAGACCACAGGGGAGTAGGCCTCCTTTCCCAACGTGGACTCAAAATTCATTCCTCAAAGTGTAGAATTTACTTGAGAAAAAAAACAGCCAACCATGTTCCGTGGGTACCCTGAGGACTGGTTCATGTTCAGACTGCTCCGCCATAAGTAACAGGCCGCCTCCCTGAGGGGTGGGCAGCAGGGAAGAGTCACCTGACCCCGTGGTCCATGCTGGAAGAATTCCACGGAACCCCCCAACCCAGCTCTGCCACAGGGAGTCCATGGCACCCGGGAGTTCGCTCACCTGCTTGAATTGGATGGTGATGAGCATGTGGGACCTGCTGCTGCTGGCGTTCATGTTGGTCGAAGCTGCCATCCTGATTTTTGAGCCCTGCTCCATTAGCTTCTCAATTTGCGCATAATTCTCGCACGGCACCCACTTCAGACCTTCCACGAAGAACCCCAGCTGCTGGTCTTCCCTGACCTTCAGCCCTCCAGGAGCTTTGGTTCTAGACAGCAAATCTCTGATCTGTAGGAGGCGAGAGAGAGGAAGAACCGATGCTGCTTAAGAAGGCGAGTTTCATTTCCTTCCTTGTTACATCACTGCCTGCGAGACTTCGGGTGCTCTGTAAATATGTCTTAGGCAGCAGAATTAATACAGAGTTTCTATGGGTCCCAGACAACCCTATAACTGAGCTAAGCAAGAAACAGGAAAATGCACAAGAAAGAAGATGAGAAAGGCTGGGTGGCCACGGCACACACCTTTAATCCCAGCACTCAGGAGGTACCAGCAGGAGGTGTGAGCGAGTTCTACAGAGCGAGTTCCAGAACAGCCAGGCAGGGCTACACAGAGAAACCCTGTCTCAAACAAACAACGAAAACCAAAAACAAAGGCGAGAGAGCCTATCATAAGAGTGAAAGGAGACCACAGTGTGCGTGCATGTGGAGGTCAGAGGGCGACGTTGAGGCGTTGTTCTCTCTTTCCATCCTCATGTGGGTTCACATGAACTCAGTTCACCAGGTTTGGCAACCTTAGCCCTCTTTGGCGCCTTCGCCCTCTGAGCCACGATGCCAGCTTTCAGAAACCTAGTCTTTAAGTTTGGCAATTATTTTTGGAAATGCGGTTTAATTATTTTCAAGGCCCCCAAGCCTGAATTTCTAATGGTGCTGTGAGCTCTTCCTCCTGATCCCTGGGAAATGCTCAAGGGACACTAGTTGAGCACACTGGCAGAGGGCTCCTTCTGTGGAGCATGGAAGAGCTACGGGGTGGATTATAAACTGAGATGTTGAGTACTTGCGCTTCTTTGACTATGAACAGGTGGTTTTAAAGACTTCCGTGCTTTAATATACTTAGCTCCTATTTTCATAAATATTCTCTTAGAGTTGTTATTATTATAATTATTACTTTGGTGGCCATGGGATGGAGCCCAGGACTTTAAGGTGATAAAGTATACATTCTGCCTCTAAGATACACTAAACTATAGGTTAGCCTGGGCTACGGAGTGGTACCTTGTCTTTGCCTCAAAAAAAAAAAAAAAAAAAAAGAAAAGAAAATCAAGCAAAGAAACATCATTCTTCCATTCTTCTCACTGCCCCAGACAGAAGTCTGCCCACCACAAGCTGGGAGCCAGATGCAAGGCGCCAACTGCTTTTCTGTGACCCTTGAGTTAAGAACATGTTTCACACTCTTATATGATCAGGGTGAGGAAAGTAAAAGGAAAGTTGTGTTTTGTGTCAGGTGAGAATGCTATGGAAATGCAGCTGAGCATCCAAGCACCCCCATGGGCACATGGCGAGGGAACCCAGGTCTGTGTGTTATGGCTCCCATGTTCCCCAGTGCAGAGCTCAGCCATGCCTCAGACAGCACAGGCTACAAAGCCTCAACAGTCCCTTTTGCGGTCCCCAACAGCCTCTCACTCGGGATCATAAGGACTTCAGAATGCATAAAGCGATGACCTGGAGGTCAAGTGGTTTTTTCCCCACCACAGGGAAAGGGCAGATGTCTAAGAACGTGTCTGGGAGCACAGGGGAATTGCTGTGATGGTTTTTGACTGAGTGGATTCCATGGGTTCATATGTTTGGCTAGTTGGTTCCCAGTGGGTGGAACCACTGGGAAGGAATAGGAGGTGGAGGGAGGCGTGTCACTGGGCTGCCTGTTGACTTCCCAGTGCACTGTCTGCTTCCTGTTGGTAGATCCAGATGTGAGCTCTCAGTTCCAGCGAGCTGTCCAGGGCCATGCCTGCCTGCTGCCATGCTTCCCCATGCCAGGGCGGCAACGGACTCTTAGCCTCTGGAACTGTGAGCCCCAAATAAACCCTTTTTCCTATAACTTGCCTTGGCCATGGTGTTTCATCTCAGCAATAGAAAGTAACCGAGACAGCTGCTATACAGTTAGAGCATAGTGTGACGAACAGGGATTTTGAGACAGTGCTGGAGGGGCCGGTGGGCTACTTCCCACTGTGGATGAGGAGTTAGTCATCCAGGGAGCCACGCGAGCATGAGTGTCAGAGCCGAGGCGCTCAGCATGGGTGGGGCTCCGTGGTAAAGCCTCTGCTGAGTGTGCGCAAGGACATGGGTTTGATTCCCGGCGGCGGGGGCGGGGTGGGGTGTTACCTGTTCATTGTAGATTTCCAGCATGCTAAACATGACCTGCAGAAAGAGCAGGGGGTCAGCGTTGTCAAGGAGAGATGCAACAAAGGCATACATGTCTACAGAGGAAAAGGTCAGCGTTACTAGAGTAACCTTGTTTCAAACTGCGTAGTTCTCAAGACATTTTGTGACACTGGAAAGTCAATATCAGTTTTTAAAAGACACTAAGGGCTGGGGAGCTGCTCAAGCATGGAGGACCTGAGTCTGGATTCCCAGCACCCACATAAAAGCCAGGTGTGACTGTGCTCACCTGTAACCCCAGAGCTGGGGGGTGGCGGCCAGGAGGCGCTCCGAGCTCGCTGCCTGCCAGTCTATCTAAAAAACACTGAGCTCCAGGTTCAGCGAGAGACGCCGTCTCAAGGAAACAAGATGGAACGCAATGGAGGGGACATCAATGTCCTCCGGCCTCTGCGCGTGTGCACAGAAGCTTATCCTGCCTGTACAGATGCACATTTGTATGACATGCACACAAGTTCACCCACATAGAGAATAAATAAAAACAGAAACAGACACAAACCAGGGGTTGTGGGTCAGGCCTGTAATCCCAGGACTCAGGAGGCAGGAAGACAAATGAGGGAGTGGAAGGGAGGGGAGGAGATGGCTTCCGCCATTAGCCTTTCAGGGCGGGCTGTATGGAGATGACCTACATCTCACATACTTCACCTCCTAACCCCAGGTGATCCAGTAGTTTCTAGAATGGGATCTCACTACCAATCCACATCTTCTGTGTCTGTGGATTCAGCCAGCAAGGGGTCAAAAGCAGAAATAAAACAGAACAAAACAAAACAAAACAAAAAAAACCCCTACGCTGTCTTTGTGTTTTGTCTGATCTCCTCGGCCATCCAGAAGCAGAGACAAGAACTGTGCCTACGGGTGTCTGCTGACATCTTACCATCATGTTTTGGAGCTAGTCACACCAATGACTGCCACCAGCATTCAATGAATCCAAAGTTTGTTCTGGAGTCTTCTATGCTGGGGATAAGCAGACCATCCTTGGGTGAAGGTCAGGGGTAGAGCAAGCGCTTATGCCTGCAGCAGGCTGGGCTCAGGCCCCACAGCCACATACAACATAATACATAGATATGTACCTATTGTAGGACACGCACATAAGTCCGAAAATACAGGCGCCGGTGCCTTCCGCTTGTGGAAAATGAAAAGGTACAGTTCCCTGAAGAAGGGACTCTAGAATAACGAACCTGGGCTTCTAGATTTTCCTTTTGTTTCTCGATAGCTTGGAAGAGCTCTTCACACACTCTTGGAATAATCCCCTTGTTTGTGCCAAAGCCAATCATGGAGTAGCTTTTTCCAGAGCCAGTCTGGCCGTAGGCCAGGAGAGTGGCGTTGTAACCTCTCCAGGCACTGTCTAGAATTCCCCTCCCGATATCACGGAAGACGTCGCTCTAGAAAGGAAACCGTAAGTGTCAGCGCCCCTGCGGCTCTCTAGAGCTTTCTTCAACACACCTTCGCGCACACACTCACACGACACAGCCCCCCCACAGAACTATAGTTTGTGTCTAGGGCGCCACCCAAAGGTCCATGTGTCAAAGGTACAGCCCCCGGGTTGGCAACGTTGGGAGGCTGTGGAAATGGCCCAGTCTCTTTTCCTGTCTTTTCTTTCCGGCTAGAGAAGATCCGTAGCTTTGCCTCTCCCCATCTCACATGCTGCCTTGTGTAATGCATCACTTCACCATAGACTGGAAAAGTAATGGGCCAGCGCCTACAAAACAGAGCAGAGTAAGCCTCGACTCTTCAGAGTGGGTTATCTCTGGTGTTTTTTTTTTATACTGACAGAAAGCTGCCTAATACATACACCTTAAAAAACAAGTCTCCCCTCAATTCTCAGTGACCACTGAAGAAGAGAGAACAGAAAGATGGTAAAATCAAGAGAGAGGACCCGGAAGACTCCAGTAGGAGCGCTGCACCCATGATCTCACATCCCAGGACCTGTACAACAACAAGCCAGTCACCATTCCAGACCAGGCTGGACCGGGGCTCATGCCTGGCTGAGGAGGTTCTGACAACTTCCTTTAAGGGTGTGACCCCTGGTAAATTGAGGGGCTCCAGTCAATGGCCCCACATTCCTGAGTATATGGACAGCCAAAACTGTCTCTGCGGGTCCTGAAAGGAAGGGAGAGAAAGAGAGATGGGCAGGGTGGCATACACCTGCAATCCTAGCACTAGGGAAAGCAGAAGCAGACAGATCTCTGGGTTCGAGGCCAGCCTGGTCTACACAGCGAGTCCAAGACAACTGAGACTACACAGAGAAACCCTGCCTCAAAAAGTGGAAAAAAAAAAAGAAAGAGACAAGAAATTGGGAGGAGTGAAAAAGGGGAGTGGATCTAGGAGGAGTTTAGAGAAAGACATTTAAATTTTTATTCTTTTCTGTACATGGGCATTTTGCCTACATCTATGCATTTATATCACATGCCTGCCTGGTGTCCTTGGAGACAAGAAGAGGACATCAGATCACCTAGAACTGGAGTTACAGACAACTGATTCATCATGTGGCTGTTGAGATTGAATCAAGGTCCTTGATTAATTCTCTTAACCACTGAGCTAACTCTCCAGCTCCTAAAAAGATATTAAAATAACAAACTTTTACAACAAGGCATGGTGGTAGAGTGCTCTGGAAGATAGAAGCAGGGAAAAAGGAAACGTTTTTAAAAGCAGAATCCCATGGTGCTTGTATCCACAATTGCTCAAAAGACAGGGTGTGACCCGGCTCCTTTTCTGACAATGGAGCAAGTTCTCAAAGAACAAAACGGGGCGTGCCATGGAACCATTTGTCACAATACATACATCTGTAGAATTTATATATTTTTTGATTCCGAGAAAAGCACATACGAACATAGTATGATTTACTAAGGGAAATTTTACAATAACCAATTTAATGCTATTTGTTTCTCACAGAAAGGAATAAAAAGCCATGTGCCTTTAATGCCGGCATCTGGAAGGCAGAGGCAGGAGAACCTGCCAGGAGTTTGAGGCCAGCATGTCTATATAGCAAGTTCTAGGCTAGCCAGGGCTACATAACGAGACTCTGTATCAAAAAAATAAAGCAAAACAAGCAACCAAAAAGGAATATATTATTGTGCTATAAAGGCTTGTGTGCTCTCTGGGATTACTGAAATTTGACCTACAGTTTTCAAGAACATTGTGTCTGTACTTTTACTCAAAATTTGAATGAAGTTATCTGCAGATTTTTTTTAAGGTTTAGTGTATGTGTGTGCGCGCACGTGCGTGTGTGCTTGTAGAGTCATGTGTTTGCAGGCACCCTTGGAGGCCAGAGGGGTGTTGGATGACCTGGAGCTGGAGTTACAGGAGAATGTGAGCCATTCAACACAGGCGCTGGGATCCAAGTTCAGGGTCCTCTGTGAGAGCAGCCAGTGCTGCTTCCCACCGAGTGTGCATCTGTCTGTCTGTCTAGCCCCATCCACAGTCACGTCCCAGCGACTCGGTAGTCCTCAGGAGTGAGCGCCAAGCTTGGTGTCTTTGTTGTCCTTTCTACTTGACTATCAGAAATTTAGAGATTTTTGTTGTTGTTGTTCTAGGTTAAAATTTTTTAAATTATATTTTCATTTATTTTGTGTCCATGTGTGCATCTGTGTGTGGAGGTGTGTGTGGCTTGCCATGGTACACTGTGGGCTTCAGAGGCAACTTGTGGGAGTTGGTCTTCTCCTTCTGCCATGTTGGTTGGAGGGATTGAATTTCGGTCAACAGCCATGGTGGAGGTGCCATCTCACCGGTCCTTGTTAATTTCTATCAACTGAAAGTTTCAAATAGTACAAAATTTTGTTAAATCCTAGGTAGAGAGTGATTCTACTATGTGGTCCACTGGGACGTATTCTGAATTATCCACAAGCTAAAAAAATCTGGCACACTTCTGGTTTCTTTCCCCTCACCATTCTCTGATCAAGTAGAGGAAAGATTTTCTGCATCGTGGGTTGTTGCGTTAGTCAGTGTTCCATTGTAAAATACCCAGAGAATCAGCGGAGAGTGAAAAACTGCTTTGGGCTCATGGTTTCAACTCATGTTCAATCAGCCCCATTTCTGCGTCTGTGGTGACACAATGTTTCATGGCCGGGGCATATGGCAGAGACTTATCCATCTCCAGATTGCCAGAAAGCAAAGTAGGAGAGAGGAGGAGCAGGGGTCCCCCACATTTCTTTCAAGGACATGCTAGTACCCAGAGCTCCCCCTGCCCCCACCAGGTCTCGCCTCTCAAAAGCACATGCTAAGGAGCAAGGCTTGGCATCCGCATGGCTTCTGAGGCTCCAGGCTACAGGGTCTCATGCTCAGGCAGCAAGCGCTTTACAAACTGAGCGTTCCCCGACTCTGGCATGGAGGATACTGAAGTGTCTACACCTTAGAAAACACAAATACAAAAGCTGCCATTGACGCCTCTAAGCGACTTACCTGGCCTGCAAATTTACTGGTTGGATCAGATGGAATAAGGACGCCATCTTCACCCTTTTGAAATCCATCATGAGACCAATATGCCAGGTCAAAGGTGAAGGTCCTCACAAGCTCTCTGTCCTTCGGGTCTCGGATGGTGGTGCTTTGGGAATGCATGGAAATCACACATTGGCTTCCGGAGCTCTTCTCTCTCTATAGCCAGGTTACAAATTCAGAATCATAGTACATTCCTGCTGGACCAAGTCACCTGTCCCAGCCGCTTGTGGCTTGAAGTGAGAGTGGCCCCCATAAGCTTATATTTGAATGTTTGTTTTCTAGTTGGTGAAACTGTTTAGGAAGGATCAGGAGGCGTGGCCTTGTTGAAAGAGGTTTGTCACTCGGGTTGTGCTTGGAGGTTTCAATAGGAGGCAGACACACACACACACACACACACACACAAACACACACACACACACACACACGCACGCAGGGTATGGCATAGGCATTTGATACCCCAGTGGCGCACCTCCTCCAACAAGACCACACCCACTGCAGGCTCAGTTTCCGTTTCCCTGCCTCTAACTTGCTGCTAAGATGTAAGTGCCGAGCTTCTGCCCCGGCGCTATGCCGCTTGCCTGCTGCCTTGCTTCCAGTCATGATGGTCGTAGATTCAACCCTCTGAAACTGCAAGGAAGCCTCCAAGTAAACACTTTCTTTTGAGTTAACCTTGGTCATGGTGTGTCATCACAGTATGTCATCACAGTAATAGGACAGTGAGAAAGACTGATTCCTAAGCCGTCTTCTCTGACCAGAGTGGTAGGTTCTGTCCAGGCCCTGGCTCACTCTCTGCAAACCCCAATCTCTACGGCTTCATTTTGTCTCATGGCACCTCGAGGCTGGTTCTCATATATTGGGACTGGATTTTATTTTATTCTTCTGGAACAATTGGTGAGTCCACTAGAAAAGCGAAGAACTGGAAAAGAGAATCAAGGCTTGTGTACATGGCCACACGAGTTGGATATATAATTTTGTGCAGTAACATGGTAGGTGCTGAGACCTTCCAAATGAATATGCGTATGTCCTGAAGGCAGTGCTGGTTTCTGAGCAGCTGTTCGCCAAATACCACTCGCACTGCTGCCAAAAGGGTAGGCAGTGTCTTGCCACTATAGTAGGGTTGTTGGTGTGGACCGAATAGCCACCAATGTCCAGATGGCTATGGGGACAAGACCTAAGGAATCAGCAGAGTAGTCGGGTGCAGTGGTGAACACCTGTAATCCCAGCACTCAGGGAGGCAGAGGCAGGCGTATCTCTGTGAGTTCAAGGCCAGCCTGGTCTACAAAGCGAATCCAGGACAGCCAAAGCTACACAGAGAAACCCTGTCTCGAAAAACAAAACAAAACAAAACAAATAAAAGCGAAACCCCCAGAAAGTTAACACCTATATAATGCTAGGGGAACGGAAGGCTGTGTTTCAGGATATTTGATCACACTGTGAAACCAGAGATGGTGTTGTTTACTGGGGAAAAAAAAAAGTTTCTAATTGTGGTGTGGCTCAGCCCTTGCACACACCTTTAATCCAAGAGCTTTCTGCTTAAATATTGTAAACAGGATTAACTAAAGTCAACCATGGGTTGAGGTGGAGCAAGCAAACAGCTAACAGGAAGTGAACACAAGATTATTAAGAAAAGAAAAACATACAGGCTGTTGGATAGAGAGACTCAAGGGAAGCAGAAGGGAGGACACTCAGTTTGAGGGCTTTTTTTATGAGACGGTGTGGGGACGAAGCATTCCTTCTTTTGGGGCATTGGCTGAGGTGCAGGTCAGCTGGGCGCTTTCTCTGCCTTTCTGAGCTAGCAGGCTTTCACCCCAGCCTCTTGTACCCGAGTCTTTAGTGGTAAAATGGAATGATTGAGATTTTGTTAAAAAAAAAAACAAGGCAAGGCTGGTCACCAAGGAAAGAATCCCTGCGTCCAGGTTTATGCACAGCACACAGCACCACAGTGGGGAAAAAAGCTTAGAGTTGAAGGAAATGAGACTGAGACCCCCGCTGACCCCTGATTCGGGCTTTTCTGTGACTATTAACAAAGGTGGAGAATGTGCAGCAGAGACAGAAATGAAGACTGCTAGGTCCGCAGTGCAGCAGGATTCCTGGACACACAGCGAACACTTTTAAAAAACAGGCATTCCCGAGAACCCTGCCTGCATGACTGAGGGTGCCCTGGGATACCGGAGTGGCATCTCTGTAAAAAAGAAAATGTTGCTGAGAGAGGAGTGATGTTATTTCTCGTCTGGCCTGAGGAAGAGCATCCAGACTGCCTGCCAGATCCAAGGAACTCAGTCCACTGTAGAGTTGACCTCTGTGGCCAGGAGAGAGGCATGGCCAGATGAGAGGGGTGTGCCAGGGTAGGTAGCTCAGGGCAAGCGTGGAGGAAGTCTGAGGCATTCTATGGGAACTGTGCATGAATGGGAGAAGCACTTATGTCCAAGTGTTTCAAGGATCTAGGAAAATTCATTTTTATTGTATTTCATTATTAGCAATATATATAGTGTGTGTGTGTGTGCGCGTGTGATAACACACACTTGGGCGCACACTTGCTATGGTGCATGTAGAGATCAAAGGACAACCTTTGGGAATCATTTTTCTCCTTTTATTACGGGTTCCAGGGATCAAACATGTCACCAGGATTGTGCACAAACACTTTTACTCACTGAACCATCTCACTAGCCCCCCAAAGTTCCATTTTTCTTTTTAAGGATTCATTTACCCATTTTATTTATATGGTTGTTCTGTCCACATGTACATCTGCACACCAGATGTAGTTGTGAGCTGCCATATAAGGACTAGGAATTGAACTCAAGACCCCTAGAAGAGCAGCTAAGTCAGCCATTTTTTTTAAATAGATAGAATGAAAAACAAACTTCCCAACTACCTCTTGAGAATGGAGAGGCCCCAGCTCGTTCTCCCATTCATGTGATGGTTTTGAATGGGAATGGCCCCTTAGGCTCACATTTGACTCTTGGGCCCCAGTTGGTTGAACTGCTTGGGATTAGGTGTCTCACTTGAGGTGGGCTTTGAGGTTCCCAAAGCCCCATCATCCCCCGGGGGCTTCTCTCTGCCTGTGGTGGTTGTCTCCTCAAGTACACTCTCAGTTACTGCTCCAGTGTCATGTCTGTCTGCCTGCCTGCTGCCGTCTCCTGCCATGATGGTCATGGAGTCTAAACCCATGGAAATTTGAGTCCCCAAATTAGGTGCTTCCTTTTATAAAGTCGACTTGGCCACGGTAAGATCAAAGTAACTAAGCCTAGAAACTGCACATGCTTTGTCATAAAACCTGACAAGAGGGATGGGCAAAAAGGAGAGGAAGGAGGGGGTGGATGGGCGGCTCTTGGGCTAGAAAGCTGGAGTGGTGCGGTGTGACGCACTCCATTCCTCAACTCCAGAAAAAAGATAACCCAACATCATGTTGGTAGCCTAGTACAAGGAAAGTAGGCTCATACCAGTTCTCACTTTCCCCTCTGCTGGCCTACGGGGGGAGGGGGTCTTTGTGGGGCATAGGAATGGGTCCCCACTGGAATCCCAAATAGGAATGTTGTAAGAGGTGGAGCCAAGATTTTGTCTGAGAACGAGCTTTAGAGGATGGTGACATAGTCCTCCCAAGGCACTCACTGGGCCTGTGAAGACAAGGAGCCCACGGCAACTGAGGGTGCTCTCTAGGGCCGTGCAAAGTATCTGGCAGAAATGGGGGTAAGGCCATCAAAGTAAGACAAGTATTGCTGTGCCTGGAATTAGGATTTGTTTGGCTTGTTTCAGGCCACCGTGTGGATTAGGCATGATAGTAGGAATGGCTGGGCACTGGTGGCAGACGTCTGTTCACAGCTTAGCATATCAGGAAGTAATGTAACTGTAAGCAAGGTCAAACTGAAGGTCCAATAAGTTTCATGATAGTGAATCCAGATGTCCCAAAGGCTCCACAATCTCCTAAAACAGTACTACTAGCTGGGAAGCAAACCCTCTAACATACAAAGCTGTGAAGGACATTTCATTTTCAAAGCATTTACTTACATCACTAGGAGGGACACAGTAAATATAGCCAGGTGAATCAGATGAGATTGGAAAGACTGTGAAATACAGGTTGGGATTCTGACCTGCTCATTCCCTCCAACAGCCCCCTCTCATAGGGAGCTTGGAACCTCTGACTGTACACAGGTGCTAGAGGAAAGCACATCTTCCCTCGTCTTACGCATGCCACACTGACCTTAGGTGATAATCATTCCGAATATCCCTATAACGGGATCCACAGAACTGAACATGCGACATCTTGCCCAGGAACAGCTCCTCAGCCAACTATCACAAAAGAGAGTGGCTGGGACCTTGGCTCTACTCTAGTGATACTACGTGAATCAGTGCAGTCTTCCAGAGGACACATCCTTCTACCCATGAGGGTATGAGCTGGTAGCATCAACAAGATTCCAGATTATAGATATGAGACATTCCTAGGGTTCACTGCCTGGTGGGTGATCCCTTTCGATTCTTGGCATGGTGCCTGTGCATACACAGGGGGAGGGTGTGGTATAAAGTACCAACTTCTCAACTCTGGCATGACAAAGATGTACATGGTTTGCAGAATTCCTTCATCTAGTGTGATGCCTAGGGTCATAGTATGAGCTGATGGAAATAGCCTGGGATGGTCTCCCAGAGGAAGCACTCAAGAAGGCACACTGTGACCTTCTATGTGCCAGGTACCCCTACTAGGCGTGTCAGCAAAGTAGGGGCTCTTGGGCAACAACAGAAAATACCTCTAGGTTTTTGGTCCCAGCTCTAGAAAAAAATTGAAAACTGACTGGATACTTAACCTTATCTAAAACATGCTTAAGACTTTTATTTTGGGGGGTGTATAATTGGCTTGTATGTGGCATGTGTACACCGGGTACCTGTGGAGGTTTGAAGAAGGTATCAGATGGGAGTTATGGACAATTGTTGGCCCCCATGTAGGTGCTGGGAATTGAACCTGGTTTC
>CM053759.1:13769212-13824260 GCA_028658305.1 Pachyuromys duprasi | reverse complement strand
AGTGCAGCCTGACACGGTCTCACTGTGTGACTTAGTATGGTCTTGAACCTGATTCTCCTACCTCAGCATTCTGTGTTGGGATCTATGACACGTGTCCCCACATGGCAAGGCCTTTAAGATAAACAGAGCTTGGCTGCTGGGATTCCACACGTCACCGTGCCCTGGCTTACCAAGCACTGGCGAGCCACCCTAGGCATTCACGCATGGGGCAAGCACTCCACCAACGGAGCTACAACTGCACCCCACCACACAGCTATTAACAGGCGCCACACTCTTTTATGAACCAAACTGCATCGGTGTAAATAATTATTAACTTGACAGTATTTCTCTTGTCAGTTTTTTATTGTGCTACTTGTACCAAGGAATGAAATTATTTCCTAAATTAGGCTTAGATCTGTTATTCATTTGACAAATTCATTTAAATAAATTTACTATTTCATAAATGACAAGCAGCTGAAATACAAATTCAGTAACTATTATTAAAAATTGGTAAAATCAGGCAGCAACTGTCAACAAGGCAATGAACACGGACTGACCTGGCTGAAAGGCCGCACCCGCACTGCCACGCTCACCCTGTCCGTGCTCGGCACACGCGCGTCCCCCATTTTCTCATCAGCCATGGTGCTATTTGGTAGAAAAACAACATACAAAGCACACTGCTACACTTCACACGGAAACACCCAATACTTAGCTGACAAGGAAGTCTGTTTCTAGCTATCAATTATTAAGGGCTCACTCATTACACACTATCAATTACATGTCATCAATTATTTGATAACACTCATTTATTGATGAACTTCATAGCCTCCATCAGGTGCACACTCACACTGCAGAGAAGGGTATTGTCTCCTTTCCCACATCCACTCCCATTCTCCCCTTCTCCATCACCTGTGCCTGAGGTCCTGAGGTCCTGGGGTGACGGCCGGTTTCCCAACCTGAATACTAAGAGGCTTCTGTGAGTCAGCAGCAAGCTCCTTCACAGCACGGACAGTCTACACCTTATCCAGCCTCCTGTTCTCAACAGAGGCACACACCAGGTGTACTGTTTTACATTTCTTTCTCAAATCCTTCCATGAGGTTGCTAAGAAGCAGTGAAACCGGTCAATCTAACCTGGATAATTAGTCTCTGAATTGAGAGACAAGATAGTCTAAGTTACTGAACAAGAAATGCCAGCATAGGTAACCAATGCATTACTGGAAAATTACTCATTTGAGGTAGATTACATAAATTTGTAAAACTACAAAAAGGCAAAATCACATGCCCACAGTTCAAATTTAACACAGTATCAAGCAAAGCCCAAGAAGTACAATGTAATGATTAGAAATCTGAGTAACAGGATCAAAGTGCATGAATTATAAAACAGCAACATTAAAAAATAATCAATAGTCAATCACCCTCATCTTAAGACTGGCATCTAGTATCTTAACTCTAGAAAGAAAATGGTCAAATGTCTAGTAGCATATAAAACACAACTAAAACAGAAATTCCCCTCTCAAAAATCTAACAGACACGCTGTGTATACTTTACAGTAGTTTATTAAACATCCCAATGATAAGCCATATTTACATATTATATAAACGTATGAAGTATTATAAAATGCCTGGACTAGAAGAACCGCACTCCATATGGAGTTACTTTACTTATTTACTTGTTTACAAAATTGTACAATTTATATAAATTATTTCCTTCCAAATTGGATGACTTTTAATAATCCACACAAATACTGATGACTTTACAAATAGGTGCATGTTAAAATCTTGGGCTAAAAATTATAGCATTTTCCTGCGTAAAATTTGCTTTGGAAAGGAAGACAGCTTCTTTTTGCCCCTTCCAAGAGTTTTTCCTGCTGCTTCTGTAGTCTTTCTTGGCTTGCTGATCTTTATCTCATCAACTGGGCTTGCCAAGGGAGAAATCAGCTTAATTTCTACAGGGGGAGGTGACCAAGAACTTTCTTTTCCTGTGTTTCTGAAAGAAAGAGACACTCAAGTCAGAACTGGAACACAGCACCACTGTGTCCAGTGCTTCACTCTGCAGAAGCGCAGGTTCAAGGAGCACAGCACAGGTGTAAGCAGGGGTAACACTTCAGCCCCCAACCCATCCCCACAGGCACTGACACAGATACTTAGCCACAGTTTCACATAAAATACTGCTATTATAATGATGGTCCAAGTATCTATGCCAGTTTATGGGACAAGAGCCAGTAGGCCCAAGGAACTTATAAAACAGTAGCTAATGGTGAATCTGTGTATCATAAACACACACGAAGACAATTTATATGTGAGCAGTATCATGAAATCAACTGTGCCACCTGTCTATTTAAATTTACCCACACCTAAGTACAGCCATGAGCAGATACTGTAAATCAAAAGTGTCTCAAATGGACTAATTTCACCACAGACACAGTAATACAGTTCAGCAATACAGTCAGTTCTTTATTAATGAAAAGGCAAACCACCTTCTCTCCCAACCACACCCATTGGACAGCAAACTACTTTTAGGTCACATGTCTCCACTCTGTGGAGTTTGCTGTCTTCAAGCGCTGGCCTCTGCTGATGTCAGGGAACCAATGGCAGGTCTGTATGAGTAGCCATCTTTTCTAGTACCTAAGCGCTAAAGAATGGATGGAAGGAGAGGCCACAGAGCGGGAATGCTGCTTACCTGCTTGCTTTTGTCTTCACAGTCCTACTTCTTTTTGTTTTTTGCTCTATGATTTGTAACGGTTTAGGGTCATCCTCCTATGGGTTAAAAAAATTTAAATATAAATTGTTTAAGCAATTAAGAGGTTTTTTTGTTTTTGATTTTCAAGACAGGGTTTCTAATTTATTTGTCTGTGTAGCCCTGGCTGTCCTCAAACTCATGAGATCTGCCTGCCTCTGCCTCCTGCGTGCTAGGACTAAAGGTGTGTGCCACCCAGCTAACACCTAGATAATTTTAGTGATCACTTAATTATTATTTTTTGAGAATGGTCTCACTATGCATCCCTGGCTGGCCTAGGACTCAGCACATAGAGCAGGCTGGTGCTGAACAAGAGACCCTCCTATGTCTACCTTGAGCACTAGGATTAAGGGTAAATGTCATCAGGCCTCACAACCACTTTAATTTTAAAACCCTTGATCCTGACAGGTAAGTAGAAATTTGTTGCTGTTTTAAGCAACACACCAACAGAAACACACCACAGATTTGAGTTTTGGGGCTTATAATATAGATGCAAATTACCATTCTTAAAAATCTGTATTAATTTTGTGTGTATGGGTATTTTGCCTGTATTTGTACCACATGCATGTCTGATAGCCCATGAGGCCAGAGAGCGTTGGATACCCTAGAACTAGAGTTATGGGTTGTGAGCTGGGAATTGAACCTGAGTCCTCTGCAGGAACAGCCAGTGCAGTTAATTGCTGAGCTATTTCTCTGGCCCACATGTTATCTTTAAATAAACTTATTTTTCAACAAATTTACTTAGGAGAAATTCACTTAAAAAATCCTTGTAATCTCAGCACTAAGGAGCCTGTGAGGCAAGATCTTGACTTCTAGGCATGCCGGGTGAGTAGCCTATTTTAAAGAGTATCAACAAACCAAACAAGCACAGAGGATTTAAATAAATATACATTCATGCATTCTTTACCAGCTCATGTAGAATCTTGGAAGTGCTGGATGCACTTTTCTGCCTGGTTCTCAATGCAGGAGGGGAAACAACAAATTGAGATGATAAATCTGATACCAAGTCTTTCAGCTGGGCAGTAGCCTCCATTTTCTCAGCTAAGGACAGTGGGAAACAAGATATTTACCTGTAACTATGTATGGTTTAAACAACAACAACAACATAAAGACAAATCATATGATCAGCAGCAAAAATCTTGGAACAAATGATGCACATTAAAAAGATAAAAACATCCCCAACAAAGAAAACAACATAAATTTATTACGTATGTCAGGAGACAGAAACAGAAGAAAAAAGAAAAAGAAAAAGAAAAAAAATCCCATTATTATCTAAGTAAACCAAATGTTCATGAATATTTTAGGCTTCAAACTAAATGATACCACAACATAATGATGGGACTCCAGACAATACAAAACTACTACTCATTAGTTTAATCCTCAGTTCTTCTCAGGAAAGCATGAATCCCATATGACACTGAGAGTCTCCCTTTCTAGATAAGGTTTCCATTACACAGTGAATGTTACTTGCAAGAGCAATTTCATTTGCAAAGAGGGACTCAAACTTTAAAACCTCTTCCTAGCTACCTCATGAGCTACGAAGGCTAGTCAGGGGGCAACACAAAAGTTCATGCCGTAAAAGCAAAAACCTGGAAAATAGCAGGAGGCTCTAACAGCGACAGACTAGTTTAACCACTTCCTAATTAAATCGTACAAAATAATAAGAAAAAAGAAAAAAACCAGGGAACTAGCTAAGAGGAGGAAGGGGATGAAAGGGTTAGAAACATGGGCTAAATATGATCAAAATACATTATGTACATATGAGAATGTGAGGTGAAATCCATATATAATTAACCACATGTATCATGCAGTAGACTCCTACTTTGAACCTTTTAAATAGTGTCTTTGTAACAGTGTTGTGATTACGGGAGCAGCATAATGCTGTGTGCCAGAGATTCCATGCCAGGGTTTAGATTTCCTAACTGTGCCTCAGCTAATAAAAAAGCAGGACACAGATGACAACTAAGGATCACCATAATCTGACGCGTAGAGTAAGTGCTTTATAAAAAGTTGTTTGTGGAGCTGGAGAGATGGCTCAGAGGGAGAGAGCACTGTCTGCTCTTCCAGAGGTTCTGAGTTCAATTCCCAGCAACCCATGATGCTGGGAATTGAACTGATGCATCATAACCATGAGATCTGGTGTCTTCTTCTGGCCTGCAGGCAGATGTGTACACATAACAAATTATGTACATAATAAATAAATCTTTAAACACACAGAGACAGACACACAAATAGACTGGCTGACCATGCCAGATGTCAAATCCTGCTATACTTTTGCTGGGCATAAAGGGCCAAACCTATAGCTCCAGCAGGAGGTAGGGGCAAGAAAATGACAAATTTAGGGCCCAGTTGGCCTGACCCTATCTCAAACATAACAAAGCAAAACACCCACCACTGTAATAATGGTGAGATGTGGGGGGACAGGATGCTCATTGACCAACCAGCCTGGCAGAGCTGTGATAAAGGTGGAAGACACCTGGGGACAAGTACCCAAGGCTGTCCTCTGACCTCCACAGATGCACACATGCATCCACACAAGAATGTACAAGAGGAGTCATAGTTTGGGTTGTTTGGTTGGGGTTTGTTTTTGGTGAGTCTTGTCCATCTGAACTCAGTTCTTCAAGTTTGAGGGTCAAGTGCTTTATTGACTGAGCCATCTTCCCAGCCCACAAAAGCCATGGCTCTGAACAAGAGAGATAAAGCATAAGCAACATTGGGCAACTTCACTATCAGCTTCTAAAGAGGCAGAAACTACACTTGCGGCCACTGATAGCAAGGCACCTCCTACTGTTAGAAATACGTATCTGACGTAACTTTTTCTAGGCTATCTGGAGCAGCAACAACACTGGCTTTCTCAGAGCACCTCACAGTCTCCACGTAAGCACCCTCATTTACTTCTAGGGACTAAGAAGAGAAATTTAGCTAGGTGGTAGTAGTAAGGGCTTTTATTCCCAGTACTTGGGAGGCGGAGACAGTTGGGTCTCTATGAATTTGAGGCCAACATGGTCTACAGAGGCAGTGCTAGGGCAGGCATGACTACACAGAGAAATCCTATCTTAAAAAGCCAAAAAGAAATTTATGAATTTAGTATCATGTTAAAAAATGCTTGGCCTAGTCACTGTTTTTTCTATTTGCCTTTTAAGGCATACACAAAGTTTTATGAGCTATCTGAAAATTTCTGGAAACATTTTGACAACCCAGTACTACTTACGACTAAAAAGTTAACAAGACAAATCCAGTATTGTGCTAGAAACAGCTCTCTGGGAAGAAAGGGAAAAGGTAGCTCTGGTTTGTAGCAGTAACTCCTTTTTGTGCTCAAATGACTCCATTGTGGCCAACTTCCAACAAAATCCTGATTCTCAAAGTATCTTAATTCAAATACTTCCAGCTACCAAAAAAAAAAAGAAAAAGGGGGGGGGGGACTAGGGAGATGACTCGGTGGGTAAAACGCTGTGCAAGCCTGAGGGCCCGGGCTCAGATGCCCCACACTCAACGTAAAGTGGTAGCCGCAGTGTCTATACCCCCAGTGCTGAGAACAAAAGAGCAGCATCTTGAGGTCTGCTGACCAGCCAGTTTAGCTAATTGCCAAGTTCCGGGTTCGCTGGAAGATACTTGGCTCCCAGACAGGCTAGTGAAATTGCTCAAACGTATACATAGCCCCCCATGAGTATCTGAGGACGATCGTGAAAAAAGTACGTTCATAAGCTGCAGTGTGTGTTTTTAACACGGGTCTTGCCACCTCAGCAAGAACTACAGGTGCACACCGTGCTTGGCTTATTCTGTTCATTCTTTAAGCAAAGAATATTTATGATGGCAAGAGCATCCATGTACTAGAACATATATTTATTATCTCATTTTCTATAAAAGATGTATATTGTTTCAACAGAAAAACAGCTATAGAAAATTATGTCAAGACAACAAAAAATGGGGACTGGAAGGATGGCTCAAAGGTCAGAGCACTGGCTGCTCTTTCAGGGGTTCTGAGTCCAATTTCCAGCAACCATGTGGTGGCTCACAACCATCATACATGCAGGAACACACAATAAAAGTTGTACTTGAAAGGAAATAAAATTAAGTTGCTTAGATATAAAGACAGTAAAAGAAATAGGACTAATAAACCCTGTGTAGAATGGACTGTGGGATACAAAGAGCCATAAACAATTTCTGGATAATCTTGAATCTGAAAATCAATTAGGAAACAAACCTTTTGATCAATTTTATGAGTTTGTTTTTTGGGAGTGGGTATGTTGTCTTTTAACTACATTTTTTTTTCTCTTAGGAAAAATACTTAGGGCTTCAAATCAAATAATGAACTCAAACAGTGCTTTTTAAACAACCCAATTTTAGGCTGTACATTCTAAATAAGATAAAAATGAATAAAATTCAATACCTTTTGTTTTCTTTGGAACCTTCACTGGAGGAGGAGAAAACAAAGGCTCAGTTTCGGGTTCAGAAAAGTCCGTCAACAACATGGTCTTTCTAGACCTAGTCCTTGTGCTCCGGGAAGATTTGGTCAAAGCAGCCATGGCAAGCAGTCCTTCTCGGTCAGCAGGCTCTTTGTGGGCTGCTTCATCTGCACAGTCTGATACTGGTGGTAATGGACCTTTCAGGCTTTCATCTGCAGACTTTGTAAGTTTTTTCTTAGAAGTCATCACAACAGCAGCTTCCTCATTTGGCACTAAAATGGATTTTTGTAAAGCACTCACATTTCTAGCTGGGGTGTTCCGTGTAGATCTTCGGACACTGGGGACTTCTTTCTTCTGGGAAGTTGTTTGTTCCTCAGCAGCTGTGGAACGAACAGCTTCTAATGGAACTTTCCTTGGTCTGCCACGTTTCCTAGGTGTGGCAGGCGCATCAAAGCCTGTTTGAAGAGGCAACTGAGATGGCTCAAGCTTAGGCTCCTCTATACTTGACACACTAACGTCTCTTTCCCTCACCCTTTTTCGTTTTATAGGCAATTGCTGGTCACTGGGTTCCTCATCTTTATATTCCGTATTTTGAGAATTTTCTAAATTATCATTCCTCAGCTTTTTGATAGCCCCACCATGCTTTGCTGCTTTACTAACTTTTAGATCATTTACAACTTCTACACTTTGCCCATTTTCTATAGATTTCTTTAGTCTTCTAGGAGCCCCTTTTCTAACAGATGACTTCTGTCCGGTGGCTGCCTCTGGTGGCTGGGGCCTCAGTCTTTCGGGCGTATCCGGAGGCTCCTGCTCCACAGCATCAGTACTTGCCAGTGTTCCCTGGCTAACTTCTTCCTTTTGCTTCCTTCCTCTCCTAGGAGGGGGAGGACTCTGAAGTGCAGGCTGGTTCTCAAGTGCTTCTTTTGTTTCAGAACAGGTACTTTCAGAAGACCCAGTAAGTTCTTTTATTTTTCTAGTCTTCTTCTTAGGAGTAGCAATTGCTGGGGGCTCCTGTTCTGCTGTGACATTGAGGTTTAGGGCATGCTGCCTTCTTGTGCGAGTTCTAGTAGAAACCATGTCACCACCCTGGCTGGTATTTACAGTCTCTGCACTTGTTTTCTGAATGGTCTTCAGTATAGATTTCGTTAACCTTGAGGAATGTGTAACCTTTGGGCTTATTAATGCTTTGTTTTCATGAACAACCTGATCTGCTGAGGTTGTTTCTTTACTTCTTGTGTCTTTAATTACATCCAACAAATTTTCTGCAATGGCCACTTTAATTGGTTCAGGCACATATGGTAAGGTCTCTACCTTGTGGGATTCTTTGTTACCAGTTACAACAGATGGCAAATCTGTAACATGTTCTTGATTATTGGGTTCCACTCGGGACACAGATTTTTCCTTGGCTGCTATGTTAGTTGCTCTCGGTAACACACTAGGGGCTGCAGAATCACTTGCCTCAACTTCTTCTTCGCCTTCCAGTATCAAGGTAAAGTTGCTCTGAGCTACAAAGAGTTCCCCATCTACTTCAGCAATATCACACTCAGCAGGGTCCTTATCATCAGGCAAGTCACAAAACTGCTGCTCAATGGTGTCAACATTATACTGAAGTCTATGTGCTCCCGAGGGGTACAACTCATTAAATGAAAGATTCTTTGCCGCCTCTTCTGAATTTTGAACTTCGAGTCTCTCAGGTTCGATTAACTAAAATGAATTAAAGGTAAGAAACTAGTAAATAAATTACAAAAATACACTTTGACCTAAAGCATACAGGATTTTAATGACCACCTCACTTTTTGTGTGTCCTTTTAAAAATAATAACTACACTTGACTTATGGCATATGCTAATGGATTTACTTCATGTAATATCCATTTAAGAAATGAAACCTCAGTCAAAATAACTACATAGAAAAAAAAGATACTGAGATTATTTGGAATTAAACTACAAATATCACATTTGCTTAGCTAAAAAAGATAGCATTAACAAAATCTTGAAAAACATTATGCTAACAATCTAAAATTTAAAACTTACTCTTTTATCCAATAAAAAGCTTAATAAAAGGCAATAACCCCAAACAATAATCCCCAAATTACCTAACTATGCATACTTTCTAAACAGCATGATCCCCATAAGGTTGAAGAACAATTCACCTACATAAGCTCCCTTGGGCTAGACTCAATCTTCTTCCCTTTGCTGGGGCTGCATAAACCATGAAATTCCTAAGGCTTTCAAGTTCAGTACCTCTCTTGCAAGGGTTTGGTGGAAGAAGGAATGGTCCTTGCATTTACCTTTTGGTAAGGGAAGGGGAGAAAAAGGAGGAGGTAGAAAGTAACAGAGAGATCTCCTGACCAAGAAGGTAGACATTATTACCCACCTAGACAAAGACATTTTCCCACTCCCCAAATAGTGAGCTGACAGATCAGATACAACCTAGAGTTGAGGAGTCCCGTTACACTCTCCCAGTTTTTTAGCCTCCAAACTGAAGAAATAGGAAATTTATTGCCATTTATTTCAGGGAGAGAATACTTATAAAGATGAATGTGGAGGAAGTTATAAATTAATAAACTCAAATTAGGATGATTAGAAGAATTGGCTTTTAACCTTAAATTCATTTACTCCAAGTTCCCTTGATAATGAAAGGGATTTGACAAGATTCTTAGGAAAACAGAAAGTCCTATCAAGTAGCAAAGAAACCTTTTCTCCAGTGTCTTTCTCCCACAGACATGGAGGGAGATTCTGTTTCACTATATTCACTTAACACATATGGAGTCTAAATGTCAAGTAGTTTACTGATAACAAAACAAAACAAAAAAAACAACTTTCTATTTAAAGCAAATGAGCAAAAATAACCTGCTAAGTTGTGGCTTAATATCTTTTGGTTTTCAAAAAAAAAAATTAATCTCTTAAAGTTTGTGTTATTTATATTCCACAAAGTATTAATACTTATTTTTTTTGAGATCTTTATGTTGTCAAATAAACATATTAAGCTTAAACGATCATCTTTAAAGCCCAACTACTAAAACTTATAAAGCATTGAAAAATTAATATTTTTACATGAACTTCTTGAGTATCAGGAGGCCTGGCAGAAATCTGAGGCTTGTCTTCTGGTAAGCCAGCACTCTCCTTCAGCGCACCAGCTCCTATCTCATGATCTTCTTTTAAGGTTAAGGTTAGTCTCTGGTCAAGGCTCCATTCAGAGGCAACAGGGCCCTGAGAGGTGCTGGGCCCAGCGCTTTCGCCATCTTCAGCCGTGTTGGTCACAGCTGAAAACCCAAAACAAAACAACACAAAATAAAACAGAATGACTTCTTACATTGTAAAACAAAACAAAAAAAAGCTTCATTCATATAGTTCAGAAAGCAGCAGATTACCTAGAGCTGAGAGTATTTTCTTAATAAGCTGTCAGAAAGTTTGTACCGTCTCCAGGAGCTGGGTGTCTCTGTGGCTCTTCCTCTGTACAGTTCCAACTGTTTAGTATCAGTTGAAACAAATATGTGCACGCTTCCCACAAAGGCAACATGGAAGATAAACTTCACACTTGAACCACATTGGCTTTTCTGAATTGGAATACAATTCTTGCCATTATTGTCAAAGTTTACCATGATGATAACTACTCTAAGGACACTCAGACGTCTGATGTCTTCTCGGACACGTCTTAATTTTAGGGTCCATTTAAAAAGGTCATCCCTTTCACTTTTCTTTTTGTCTAAGTTTTATGTCACTATGAGGCTCGGCATTTATAAATGACACAAACATAATAACCTCAAGGGGGAAATAAGCTGTCTATGTTTAGCCTAAATACCCCTATGCTTTTTAATGAGGCTCATATTCCTAGAATATAAGCATTAGTACAATGAGAGATAATTTATATGTCTGACACCATAACCCATTCCCCCCTCAATACATGAAGTACATCAACCTATACTGGGAAAAAACAGTAAAATATCAGAAGTCTGTGTGTGCTATGACCCTGTAAGCTACATCGAACCTAGAGAAATATGACACCCACTAGGGAAAAAAACATAGAATAATAAATGACAAAAATATTGTGATCAAATGTTTACCAAAAACTACTTAAAACACATCACAGAACATCCTTATTCAATGACAGGATACAATATTAAGGAAAAGAATAAGGTCCTGTCTTTAATTACTGCTAGGGGAAAAAAAAAGTCAAATATTTTAAATGTCTTTTTTTGAGTAAAAAATTTTTAATTAAATGTACCGATGATGTAATGATATTTATAGTAGCAGTTAGCATGCATTACCTTTTACTGAGTGTCAAGTACTACTCTAAACATACCGAGGAATACCTCAGTCTTACAATTATTAAGTACAGACCTGAGTTACAATGCCAAAGCAGTCTCATTCAATCTGCACATTCTGTAGTTACCTTAATATCTCCCCATTCCAAAATCACAACAACAAAATATAGGAAGAGGAAAACATAAATTGGTAACACCAGAGACTAAAATGAGTAGCCTGGCCTTTACTGATTTTTCCTGGATAAACGGTGATGAACTGGCAATTTATTTTGCATTTTTTCATGTTGAAAAAAAAAAAAAAATCATGTCCACAAAAATTCATTGAGATTCCTTTTCTTGGTCTCTTTTTGATAGCTGATATCCTTAGAATGCCTTTACTCCATAAAAGCTGACCAGAAAAGAATTGAGAAAAGAAAAATCTAATAGTTTTTAAGTACTGATTCAAAACACTAAATGATACCTACATTCATTGTGGTCTGCTGTAAGTGTGGAGGTTCGGCTTTCAATAGACACTATTTCATCCAGAACCGATGCCTTGGGCTGTGAGGTGGGACTTTTCCTTGAGAAACAGAAACGCACAACTTAGTGTAAGAGACTCCGCCTGCCCTCTTCTCTCTACTTGCTACTGTTATGAAAACCAAACCTCAGAAGCCACAATCAAGCACATTCTAAGTTTTATAAAATGTACAAGAAAATTAGAAATACTGTTGCATTTGTTTCTCCTACTTTCTTCTATTTTATTAATTTTTAACACATGGGGTGCATGGTCTTAAAGTATAGATAAAATAATTTTGACGTGCCTACAGGTATATGAATTACACTTCAGGCATTTAAAAATAACTAATGGCTGTATTTTTAGGTAAGTCTGTCAAGTGCATAGTACTTCCTATGACTTGGTAGGCTTAGGCTCAGCATCAGCACTTAATTCTAACTGGAAACATAAGATAAATAACTCAGAATGAGCAACAAATAAAACTTAAGTTGTAAAATATTCCAGCAGTAATCCATCACTGGCCTTCTCCTAAGTCCCAACTAAAGCACGCTGGATTTTAAAGATAGGACAAACAATGCATTCCCAAGAAAGCGGTCTCTGAAGTACACAAACATATGCAGGTGTTTGTGAAATTATCCTGATAATATCTATAGCAATGATAACTAACACCCAACAACTAAATCTCTACAACCTACCCCATAACTAGCTTAGCTGGGCAGTGGTGGTGCACCTCTACTCCCAGCACTGAGGTAGAGGCAGGTAGATCTGAGTCAGAGGACAGCCTGGCCTACAAAGCCAGTTCTAGGACAGCCAGGGCTACAAAGACACCATGTCTCTGAAAAACCAAACCAAACCAACCCAACCAAAAAACCCTACCAACTTGCCAAAATATTGATATTCACCTAGATTTTCATCGAAACTAACTTTTCCCATATGAACAATTATCTGCTGTTACAACTGCCCATCAAACCTACTAAAATAACATTCTTTTTTTAATGAAAATGAAAAATTACAAAATAAACAATTAGAAAAAAAAATCAGGAAAATCCTTTATTTCTATTCTTTCTTTTTTACATCCTGCAACATTCCAGTTATTAAATTTTTATTTTCACTGGGTTTGACAGAGGTGACAATCAAGTTTTGTAGGTGGTTTTAATGTCATACCCACCGCTTATTCATAAGGTAGTGAACTATTCTTGTGTCTTACAAATTCATATTTTATGTTGGTTAGTTTTATTAAACTTATTAACTCTAAAGAATTAAAGCTGTCACTATTTTATCCGCTCTACAACAGTGCTACTAAGTGTCTGAACTAAACAAAGGTGATGAATAGCCCCAGTGACCACAGGAACTGAGTAGGTCAGCTGCCTGTCAACAACAGAAGCCGTGGGCAGATACATATTCTAATGTAACCTTGCAATGGAGTATAATCTACAAACTAGAACCAATCAGCTAAGCTGGGGTTTCTTTTCACTATTGAAGACAGACTCTCGCTAACTAACCTGGAACTCACCAAGTGCTGAAGCTGGAGCTGTGAGCCATCATACCTAAATAGACCAGGTAGCAAGCAGTGATGAGCTTCATCTGTACACTGTGGCTTTGCTGGCACTAGAAGCATAGTATTTCCAAATGACAATCAGAAACACATGCCTAGGTCTTTTGTTTGTTTTGATACAGGGTCTCACTAAGTAGCTCAAGCTGTCCTGGAATTCACTTTGCAGACCAGGCTGGCCTTGAACTCAAAGAGATCCACTTAACTCTACCTCCTGAGTACTGAGATTAAACGCATGCACCATCATGCCTGGCACACTTTTGGGTCTTCCATCACACCCAAATAGGAAATAAACTGTCTTAGGAGGTAAGGACACAGACACTGGACCAATGTTCCCCTTCACGTGCATATATATATACACGTGTGTGTGCAGAAGCATGTATGTATGCCCATGCAGGCCAGCCTCTGATGTCCATGATTTCCAGCTTATTTTTTGAGATAAAGTCTCTTTGCTGTGAAGTATCTCATGAATATGGATGGTGGTAATGGAGCACGGGTACTATGGAAGAACAGCAAGTGCTCTTAAATGATAGGCCATCTTCCCATCCCCAATTTACTTTAAATATGCCTGTCTGTCTGTGGGTGGGTATGTGAGGTGTCTGCGGAGGCTGGAGGCATCAGATCCCTTAAAGCTGGAGTTATTGGCAAGTTCAGAATTGGCAGGTGTTTACAATTGAATGTGGGTCCTTTGGAGTAGTACATACTCTTAACCAATAAGCTATATATATCTCAAACTTCAATTGTTTCTATAAGCTTACCCTTCACAGACTGATGACACACAAAGAGAAGCTTCAATTCTTTGATGAGGGCTTAAGCGACTGAATTCTGAAATTCCTTCCAATGCAACTTCTACTGTGCCTGTAAGCCAAACAGATAAGGTCATGTTAAATGTCTTACCATCTCTCAGTCTAAAGGAACTGCTGCTTTTGTTCTCATGTTGCACCAGGCTGTTAGCATTTCCTTCTAATTCTTTGGGCCTAGCTCAAGGGACCCTTCTTAACTTCCCACTTCCCCTAAATTACTTCAATATTCAATATCCAAAGAAGGAGTTGAAAAAAACTGAAGCATAAAGTTACACTCTTTGCTCAGATCTAAACAAACCATGTTTAGAAGCTGTGCTGAGATTGAAATTTCACCACTTTACTCTAGGGTTTATGTTAGCCCTCCAAAAAGATTTCTATTTTAGACGGCTTAATAGTGTAGAAATAACTAAAACATACTATGAACACCTTATTTAATAACATAGCACATTAATAAAAGAAAGCACCATGAAATTCTAGGCACATGTATTTATGAGCGGAATTAGGACAATTAACGTCTATGTTTGCTAAAGATATCACAATCTAAATAAACTCACTCCCCTGTTACAAAACCTTCATTTAGCCTAGGCCAAAAGCACCAAAGAGAATCTACTTTTCGGAGGTGGGTGGGCGGGGCGCGCGGGGGGTGGGGGGAGGACAAGCTCTTATGCAGCTGAGGAAGACTTTTAACTTAATTCTCTTGAGTTCTAGGATTACAGTTCTATTCTGCCTGCTTAATTTGGTGCTGGGGATTGAACTCAAAGCTTGTTAGGCGAATAATCTGTCACATAAGCTACATCCACCCCTGGAAAAATGACTTTTTAAAAGGTTTATTTATTATTTATACAGTAGTATGCCTGCATGGATGTCAGAAGGGGGCACCAGATCGTCTCATTATAGATGGTCATGAGCTACCATGTGGTTGTTGCGAATCAAACTCAGGACCTTTGGAAGAACAGTCAGTGTTCTTAACCTCTGAGCCATTTCTCCAGCCTCTAAATGACAGATTTTTATTGTATGCGCTTAATTTTATAGACCTAAGGAATTAATTTTTTATAAATTTGCTCAAAACAAATATAATAATGCAAAATAGACATTTGATCCACCAATTCTTAGCCAAATCTGTCTAATGTTCACTTGGCCCTCATATCCCAGCAAAGCATTAAAGTAAGTAACTGTCAATAGTCAACTACGTTCTACAGGCTACACAGGCAAGTACTCTGTACAGTCGGAGCCAGCACACACTGTGGGAAGCTGATTTTCTACTACAGCACATACTTTAGGAACTAAAAATAAATAAATAAATCTTTAAATAAACAAACAACAACCCCCCAGAGAAAAACCAATTTTTCAACAGATAAGAAATTTAGACAATAAACACACAGGCCTGAGGACCTTCATGTGATTATTTTCAGAGGTAAGGGCAGAAAGAAGCATTAAGTTCCTGGTTTCTACAAACAGGCTGCAAGAAAAGTCTAACACTACAGTACTAACCTGGTTTATAAGGTGGGTACTCTCACTGCTTCCTACAGTTAATGGGAATGTTCAAGACAGACACAGACTGCTACACCCTTCCTTAACAACCGCTCTTTCCAAATATCATAACTAAATCATAAGGCAGCATACACAAGATCTCTTGTCGCCAAATCTTAGCAACTTGTCAAAGAACACAAGCCAATTTCATCTTTATGGTCGTGAGCCTAGCCTTTAACGGCTGAGCCATCTCTCCAGCTCACAGCCATTTTAAGCTGAAATAAAATATACCCTGTCTAGGACCTAGTACACTGTGAGAAAAGATTTGAACTTATGCTTTCTAAGGTAGAAAATATTCTATTAAATTTTATTGTGGACAACAATGACAATTTCAAATATGTACAAAGAATTCCTACCCATTTGTTTCTCCACAACTGAAGGAGTACCTTCTGACTTAAACAGATGCTTATCATTCTCCTTCTCAGTGTGTAGAGCTGAATCAGCAGTTAGCTCAGTGGAGGCACTTGCTGGCCTGGGGGACACAAAAACGCCATCTTCAAAGTCTTCCGGTGAGGGAGCATCATGGTATTCTAGGGAGGTCTGGTCTGATCTGGCTGAAGTTGTGCTGTCTTCTTTGCTCACATCCAGTTTCTCCAGACGTGGTGCGTGGGCATCCAGTGATTCTGCAAGCACTGTCTGATGGCCCTTTGCAGGGACATCCAGAGGAAAGTACGTATTTTTATCACTGGTGGTCATCCATTCAGTTTCTGCTGGGGGTGCACATTTATGGAAAGATGCACTAACAAATGCTTTTGTGTTACGGTCATCTGTAGCCTGGGATTATGAAAAGAAAATTAATGCAAAATTCCACGCTATCTATCCATCCTAATCACACCCACCCTCCCTTTCCACACTTAGTATTTGTTGAAACTTTAAATGTATAACTAAAAATTATTAACATTTCTCTAATCAGTAACTTATCACTAATTAAAACAAAATAAAATGTACAGGACAGGTGATAAAAAATTATCAAGTGGATAGATTTTAATTAATATTAACTGAAGTGGGACTCCATAGACACCCTTTGTATATATAAACCAATTGGCCAAGAAAATCAACAAGATATTAGATGAAAACTACACCATCGGAAGATATGCACTCACACACTATTTCACTTTACATGTAGAGATATATATATTGGCTTAGCCCATGTACTAAAGGTTTCTTTCAGGACTCTGCTAGATGCAAGATTATCTACAAATTTGCATACAAAACAACACCTCAGTTATGTTAATGAAACTTACTCTATCAGTCCAATGTGTGTTCATGCCTTCTTCCATAAAAGAAATCTTAGTTTCTTTAAGTCTGAAAGGCGGAGTGAGAGATCTTCCAGGCGACAGAGAGGGAGACGGTAAAGGTGTTGTTCGAAGACCAGACCTAAGGATGGATGGAGGAGTGAACTCGGCAAATCCAGAAGAAGTAGCTGACAGAGCCAAAGACTTAGCTTTCTGCAATGAAGAGCAAAAAGAAGCCCATGTTTTTAAGTAAGTTACACAGGCAGACAGTAATTTCAAAGTGTATACACTTCTACCTCCAAAAACACAAGTAGAAAATTTTATTTCAGATTCATAGGAAAATTAAAAAAAAAAAAAAACCAACCAGAACATTATGTTCAGTTTACAAGACAAGATTATGTCTACAATTTCTTTAAAGACCCTAATTTTTAAAAAAAGATTTATTATGTATAAAATATTCTGGCTGCATGTACACCTGCACGCCAGAAGAGGGCACTAGATCTCATTATAGATGGTCGTAAGCCACCATGTGGTTGCTGGGAATTGAACTCAGGACCTCTGGGAGAGCAGCCAGTGCGCTTTATCTCTGAGCCATCTCTCCAGCCCAAGACCCTGACTTTTTCCTCTTTAAATTAACTGTAAAAAAAAAAAAAAAAAAAAGGCAAAATAGTGTAACTATTAAGTAACACTTCTAAAACAGATAAAGCAAAGTGGACGAAGTTGGGTTAAAGGTTCATGTATGACCAAAACCCATGTTCGTGAATTATAGGAGACTAATCTAAATTAACGACTGATTTTAGTCTTTTACAAATAATGTTTTAATCTCCTCTGATTCTAGCCACAGAGAATATAAAAATGTGATTTTGGGGGGGAAAAGAATATAGCAATGGCCCACACTCAGGAGGCTAAGACAAAAGGATAACAAATTCTATGCCAACCTGAGCTTAGCCATACTGTTCCAGTCCAGCCTGGGTTACTAGTGAGAGTCTTTCTCAAACAAACAAATAAATAAATCAATAAGTAGCAGAACCCAAACAACAGAGCCTTTGACACCATATGCAAATATACTTAGAAAAGAAACATGTATGCCAATTACATTAGTCATCATTAGTGTAAACTTGTTCTCTTCTTAATTAGTAATTTAGCAGGGATGGCCAAAAGAAAGCCTTTTAAAGATCGCAGTAGTTCAAAGATAACAGTAGTTCAAAGTAAAACAAAGTAAAAATAAGGCTAAGAACAAAGTATTTGGAAGAAAAACACCAACATGGAGATTATCAACAATAATTAAATACATACAATCACTCCAAACACGAAGCATTTAAAAAAGGGCAACTTATGATGGCATATAGACTTGCATTATACTCTAAACATTACTAAGTAGAAATGGGTAGGCATAATCAACTATGTTTAAGAATAAAGCAAAAACAGTACTCTGAAAATGTAACTGTAAGTGGAGGTGGCAGCAGCAGGCACACACTTTCAATCCCAACATGGGAGGCAGAGGCAAGTGCATTTCTGAGTTCCAGTACAGACAGGGCTACAGAGAAACAATGTCTTAAAAAGTGAAACAGAGAGAGAGAGACAGACACACAGACACACTCAGATATATAGATATAGAGAGAAACATCAAAGCAAGCATGAATACCAAGAGTCACACTGTGCAGTTTAGCAATGTGCAGAGTGCTAATCCCCAGGAGGACAGACAGGCAACACTAACCTTAACTACAAGAGGAGTCTCCAGTAAAAGTAACTCCGCAGGCCTGGAAGTGCTCTGATGTGGCCTTTTTAACTGTGAGCTTAATGGCAACGAACTGGACAGCAGACACAAAGGAGATCTTGTGGGACTTTGCTGAATAAACTCCAAACATTGAGATGGTTGGGGGATAGGATGAACAACCAAATCCAATAATCTACAATTAAATAGAAATAGATTACAACCCAGTAACTTCTTTATTAAGTTCAAAACGGTTACTCCTATTTCTGTGCTCACCATTAAACGCTATAACATGTGACACTAATTTTAGGCAAGTACATTAATGCAACAAAACTGCCATCATTACATTATAAAAAGTCTGAAGTTCTTTCAAAAGCAAAAGAATTAGCAATTGCAGAAAACAACTTAAAAACAAAGAACTGCCCACCTTCAAGGAACATGTAATTTAAATTTCCAGGTCATTTTCAGGTCACAATATCTGGTGTATGATTCCTACAGGCAGTTCTTCTCACTGTGTTTCAGTGAGTTGCGTGTGTGTTCATTCTTCTACGTTTCGGTGAATAGTGTGAGTGTTTGAGTAGCCAAGGATCACCCTGAACTTCTGACTGTGTTGCCTTTGCCTTCCAAATGCTTGGATGGTTGGCATATGCCAGCACCTCCAACCTCTGATGTTTAATGATAAAACCAGCATCATTGCCAGGTGGTGGCACATACCTTTAATCCCAGCATTAGGGAGGCAGAACTTTGAGGCCAGCCTGGTCTACAGAGCTAGTTCTAGAACATCCAGGACTACACAGAGAAACCCTGTCTCAAAAACAAAACAAAACAAAACAAAACACTCTAGCATCATTTACTTCCTCCAAAATGCAAGGGCAGTCTCAGCTTAGAGAAGTGACCAGCTTTGCTGCTTCCAGAAGAAAGAACCCTTAGTTGATGTTGTTTGTCTTCAATTTCTCACTACACAGAAGGGGCACCAAATTGTTACTCAGTGAAAAAAATACTTGTGGAAACCATTCCCATATCCCCACCAAGATGACTAAAATTATACTTTTAAAAAACAATAAAAACATGTTTATCTGATTAAGAAATGTTATAAAGTATCAGATGGTGGTGGCACACACCTTTAGTCCCAGCACTCAGGAGGCAGAGGCAGATAAATCTTTGACTTTGAGCCTAGCCTGGTCCACAGAGCTAGTTATAGGACAGACAGGGCTGCACAGAGCAACTCTATCTTGAAAAACAAAAGAAAACTAAAGTTATAAAGGAAATGCTAAACATCACACTAGGTCTTGGGATCTCCTCAATTTTGTTTTTGGTGTGATCCAAATAAGAAGACTTCCTAATATATACACAAAACAAATGAAAGAGAAGAGCATGTAACCCTCATAACAACGACAGAGTTATCAGTAGTACCTATTCAGCTCTACTTCTTCAAAAAAAGTTCCATTATTACGTACTTTCCATCCAATAATGTAAATCAATATGAAAAATAGGAAAAGTGGGGAATGCATTGTAATTCCCTGAGAAGGCATACCATCACAGTTAACAGGACCTCGGTCAGAGTTAATACAGCCTTCTCATTACTCTGGGGACCAGAAACGCTTAGGCTTGGTCTCAAAAAGTACCTCACTGCCTCCGCAGTGCTGCGTAGTTAAAAGGGACCAAGACAGTGGCTTATGGGAAACAGGTACAACTACTGGAAAGGACAGACATCAGTTACACTCATTTCATCTCAGCAGGGAATGGAAACCGTAACAAACTTCAGTCCAAGGGGTAGCTCCTTTCAAACTTTCAAAATATACCCAATTATGAAAGCTCCAAACATCTTTGGTTTCAACTGTTACAAACTTATGCCAAGTAACTTACTGTTAGTTAAAAAAAAAAAAATCTCAATTTTAACTTTAATAAAATTAGTATAATTTTTGACAAAACAGCTAAAATTTATAACACTCAGAATAAAAAATGTTAGTAATGATTATGAGTACTTTTCAGCTACACAATGTTCTTAAATATATACTTACTAACAATTTCATTTTTTTTTAAGATTTATTTATTTTATGTATATGAGTGTTCTATCTGCATTTACACCTGCCAGAAGAAAGAATCAGTTCACATTATAGATGGTTGTAAGCCACCATGTGGTTGCTGGGAATTGAACTCATGACCTTTGGAAGAGCAGACAGTGCTCTTAACCACTGAGCCATCTCTCCAGCCCCAACAATTTCATTTTTAATAAGGCTTTAAAAATGATTTAGGTGAGAGTAAATGTTACTGCATTTAAGCAACACAAAACACTTCAGTACACCTAAGAGAAATCTTCACACAGTCAAGATTTAATAAGTAGTTACAGAAACAACATTCTTTCAGAGGTTAACAAAACAAAACAAAGCTTGGCAGCTTATTTTTCTCACGGTTTTAATACCATTTACTTATTTTCACTAGGTCACATGAGGTAAATATCACATAGACTAATAGCTGATTTATAATTTTCTAAAATGACTATACGCCCAAATTATAACAGTAAGTATTCAAATTTTTACTTCAGATTTTAAAATAGCACCTGTTGAAGACAATTACAGTTTTTCCAAAACAATCCAATGAAGTCTCACCTAGAAAGCCTCTGGGATGTTTTTGAAATTGGTGTTCCAACAAATGCCTCAGGAAGCTCTGGGTGTGGGAAAGGATGCACTACAGGAGATGGTTGTTCCATTTTAGGACTACAACGAAAATAAAAATTTAATTTTAAATTATGTATCACATGGGTTGCTGGCAAAGGTCCTATGAGATTAGATGAAAGAGGAAAGAAAGGACTTCTAGCTGGTTGTGGCGGCACAAGCCTTGAACCCCAGTACTCAGGGAGGCAGAGGCAGGCGGGTTTAGAGCAAGTCCAGGACAGCCAAGACAAACAACATCAAAAGGACTCGTACTTTTCACTTTGTTTGTTCCCACACTGTATCCAAATAACAATAAATTTAGTCATGTGGACATTTGAAATGGGGCCAGAATGAAGGCTCACCAGACAAAGGTGTCTGGAAAACTGACAGAGTTCAACCTCCAGAACCCTCAAGTTGTTCTCCTCTCCATTGTGGCACACAAAGAAAGTAAATTTAATGACAAAGCAATCCTTTTAACAAGTAGCTAACTTAAGTTTTAACAGGCTCACTACTGAGAGGGCAGCCTGCTGAGGAACTGCTGCTCAGGACAGAGCACATGCAGCAGGACTTAAGAGATAGGTATTTCAAAAAGGAAAACAAAAACCAGAAAAGGCACTTGACACTGAGTTTGATCCCTGGGACCCATGCGGTGGAGAGAACCAACTCTTGTACACAGTCCTCTGACTTCACATGTGCTCTGTAATACACATGCCCTCTACCACACACACAAACTAAGTAAGATGTAAAAACTTTAAAGGTAACTGGAACAATACCTGTTGTAAAGTGAGACGCCATTTTTAGGTTCATGACTTGCCCACACCTCTCCAATTTTAGACAACACATTGCTGATGAATGTAGATCTTGTTAACACTGTTCCCGCTACAGCTTTCTTTGGAAATGCCGATAATGGTTTGGGTCTAGAAACTGAAAAATAAAAGACTACAACTCAATTGCATCTCTAACAACAAGGTTTTTATAAAAGAAAAGAGGGCAGTGTGATTGTGCGACAGAGGGAAATGACAGTGATGGCGCCAGGAAGGGAGTCACTCAGTCTCTGTCTCTTCTGGCCTGAGTGTAAGCACTCTCCAGTGAAATCTCACCTTGAAAAACTGATGATGTTGACAGATGGTAAGGTTTAGCTCGCTCAATGGCTAATTTTCTCTGGACTCTAGGTAGGATTTTTCCATACTGGTCTAATATAGAATTTCGAGTCACTGATCTCTCCCGCAAACGAGGGTCCCGATCACTCTATTGAATACATTATAATTAAAACATTTAATTTTCGTAATTTTAGGTGCTGCTATATATTTATCATTGAAACTGTAATTATGAATGTCCTATAGTATTTCCTTCTATCTACATTTTTCCAGCTCAGACTTCATAAACCTAATTATGTACATATCTACACATTCCAAACATCTACTACCAAGCTTTGAGCCTTAACAACTAATAAAAAAAAACTGTAACATGCACTATGCTCCTTTCGTGTGTGGGGAGTAGAGGAAACCCTGAGCGTGTTAAATTCTGAATGTGTGTGGCCATGTCAAGAACCAAAGGCCTCACGCACACAGGAAAACAGAAACCACCGCTGCCACAGACACATTAGGCATAGAGGCAAAGGATTCGTCTGGCCCATATGTGATTGTTAACAGTGTGTACAGAAAATGCAGCTTTCTTCCCCCGGATATTTATAGCTTAAAGACTGTTTCTACCAAAAATTAAATAAACTGGTTTTCCTTAATCCAGCTGTGTGTATGTATGTGTGTATTCTATATACCATAAACACTACCTCCTTGTTTATCTGCATGTAATAACCTAGCCTCCTGTTCAGCTTTATGCTATGACCCCACCTCCCTGTTCAACAGCATATAATAAACATGCTAAGTTTCCAGGGTGCTGCGTTTTCTCCATAAGAGAGCCCAGTCCACCTGATCCCAGCTTTTCTGTGTACGTCAATGCTTCTGTCAGGTCCATCTCAGGAGCTGTGCTGGATATGGCATCCAGGCAGACAAGCTCCCAAAGATCATTTTACAGGCCAGGAAACCAAGGCTCAAAGAGCATCCTACATGCACAGAACAAGCTAAGAATCAGTCTAATCTCTGAAGTTCAGGGTTCTTTGTACTATACACATACAACTCTTGCTCTTTAGCAATCTTCCTTTCGTTTCCTCTAGTTGAGTGGTTTTATAAGAACATTCAGAATAATATTAGTAATACTCCATTCCCAATAATAACCACATCAATGTGGATTCTCCAAGTTAAAGGCAATGAAAAAAAAAAAAACTAAAAGGTTGTTCAATTGTAAGTTCTTGTAAAATAAGTAAAAGAGGTTTCAGTTTTCCTTATTCTCATTTCACATACATAATGAGACGTTAATCATACCGTGAGATTATTCTTCAGAGTCTGGTTTAGTTTCAAGGCAGAAATATAATTGGCACGCTGTAAATGGTGAACTAGAAGGAATTCGTGATTCTGAACACTGGTACTGGACTGTAAAAATTTCACTAAACATTCCTAGGAAGAACAAAACAGATTTGTAAACGAACAGATTACCCTAAATTTCTTCAAGTTTATACTGATCAATGATTACCTGCTCAGTGTCTGTAAATGGCAGCTTCAGTAAATCCTCCATTAAGCCTATCTCCTGACAAACTTCATAAGCGTGCTTTAATAATTCCTCTATATTCACTCTGTTTGAGTTCTGTCGAAGTAAGTTCCAGGCCTCAACCATGCATCTGAAATCAGTAGCAAAGTTTCAAAAAGCTATACAAAATGTTGGAAAGTCACCTACTTACAGCATCTCAAAGATAATTTGCACGTGAACTAAGAAATACTTGAAATTTTTACTGAATAATAATACTGAGTGAATCTTGCTAATGGCAAAACAATTGGGCATGTAGGGGACCCCCTCCCCCACCCCATTAATAAGACAGGGTTTCATTATGTAGCTCCAGCTGTCCTGGAATTCACTATGTAGACATGGTGGCTTCGAACTCACAGATCTGCCTGCTTCTGCAATCCCAATAGTGGAATTAAAGGCGTGTGCCACTATGCTTGGCTATATCTGGGCACCTCAATTTTAAGCAGCTTTCCAATATTTAAATTATGTAGAAGAAAAACAAAGAAGCAGCTGACAAAGCGGCAAAATCCTAAGGTGGCCTTGAAAAAACTGACAGTTTATGTGGCACAACAGAGAAAAGTCAGTATAGAAACAGTGATACTTAGCATGAACAGAAAATGCGAATAGAATTTTGGAGCCCCATGTGTATAAACTAACAATACATTTGGGGGAAGTAAGGAACACAGCTTAGTAGTAGGTGGGTTTGACTACCGAAACCAAGATTTAATTGGAAAACTTAGATCCACAGTTAGAGACATCAAGTATAAGCTCTGAACTGGTTTGTGAGAAGCCGTGACTTCATTAAATGAAGCAGTGTTTCCTATCAAGAGTCTCCTAGCATTAGTCTGGGATTCTGTGCACTTTGGGAGTGATAAAGTGGGTTTGTGATTTGAGTAAGAACGTCTCCCAAGACTCATGCAAGAGAAAGTGGTATTGCTTGTGAAGTTAAAATCTCTTAAAACCTTTGTCCAGGCAAATGGCTCTTCTAATGACATATCCCCCATTACTGCATGAGTACGTATGTGTACATGTTGTGTGTGAATGTGACTGCACATGATGTGGAGGTAAAAACAACTCTATGCAGTCACTTCTCTCCTCCTACCTTGATCTGGGTCTAGGTTTATCAGACTTACACAACAGGCACCTTTGCTGGCTTGAGCCACCCGGTTGGTCCCAGAAGCATTTTCAGGGATTCAGCATAATTTATAAGTAGTATCATTAATATAAATAGTTAAAAAGCCTTAAGATTACCTCATTTACAAAGCATAGTCCCAGAAAAGCTGTCTGCAGGTTTGAGATACTGAAATATTTTCAGCTACAAGCTATTTTTAACTATGATTATGCAATCAAGCCTCGAATGCTGGAAAGATTGCTATGTGGCCCAACCTTATACATTTAAGTTCAGATTCCCCAAATATAAGTGTTATGAATGAAGGACACAGCAATTAAACACTTGGAGATGCAGGTATATGAGGAAACTGGGCAATTATGTACTTACCACAGGACATGCCCTGAACTTTATTTTACTGAGTCACTCACTATAAAGCAATCTGCTTTGTTTGGTGGTTACTCTCTTCTTCCTCAGAAATGGGAAGTAATATTCTTAGGAATGGTTTCTTGTATAATGAAGTAAGTTAATAAAATAAAGTTACTTTTTCTCAAAGTATTTTTTAACTTTCAAAAAAAGCAACCATTTTCAGTGACATAACATTCTCCAACTTTTGTTGTTGCTGTTGTTTTGTTTCTCAAAACTGGGTTTCCCTGTGTAGACCAGGCTGGTCTCAAACTCAAGATATCTGCCTGCCTCTGCCTCCCAAGTGCTGGGATTAAAGGCATGCACCACCATAACAGGCTATGTATTTTCCAACTTTTTAGCAACATTCAAGTCACTCTTTATTCTGAACTTGTAAAGCCAGTAATTGATGGTGGTGGTGATGGGGCTTGCTGGGAATTAAATCTGGAATATCCATTCTATGGAATATCCCAGTAAAGAGCAATAGAGGAAAACACCCAATGTTGACCTTTGGCTTCTACATGCTCACACATGGTGTGCACACCTATGTATAACATATACCACACATACACAAAAATATATAAATAAAACCAAAACTCTCTCTAGGGGAAAAAAATCATTTGCTCAAATCTGGTGCATTCAGACATGAAACTTGCTCTTTTGTTAAGCCCATATCTAACCTAAACTGTTCATGTTGTCAATACGCAGCAGACGGTAGTCAATGTTATCTCAGCCTAGCATGCTTTTATTCAAAGTGCTTGTTATTTATCACATTCTAGGTGAAAGGCACCAAGTATCTATCTTATAAAGACATTAGGTAAAGTGACCATTGTAAAATTACATATTTTTGGTTTTTTTTTGAGACAGGGTCTCATGTATCCAGGGCTGGCCTAGAGTCCATAATTTTCCATTTTCTCAGTACTGGGATTATAGGTATATGCTGCCTCACCTGATTATATATATATTACTATCTACTCTATCAATTCCATTTATTACCACATGACTCAGAGCTTCTACTTTTAAGATACACTTACCTATTAAAAAGCAGAACAGTGAGGTGAAGGATAACATCACTGCTGCTGGACACTGTTGGCTTCATTGTCTGGAGATAGCGAAGAGCCTGTCTGTGCTCTCCCTGGCTCAGAAAGGCTTCCATGATCTTTGAATGCTGCCACGATGCAGGTTTCACAGTGACTGGGTGAAATAGAAGGTCTAAACCATTCTGCAAAATGACCAAGTGATAAATATAAATGCAGTCCTTCGTATTTAGATAGAGTAGCTGGCTCTTAAAAACACACAAGTAGTGTTAAAAAGATCACAGAAATAAAACTAAATATGCCAAAATTAAATGTAAAGCTACAAAAAGCTAATCTATGGCAGAGTTCAAAGAACCCAAGTTTTAACAAAAGAATATTTCTGAGGCTTCGTACATAAAATTCTTCCAATACAGATTTCATACCCATTAACAAATTTTGTCTTCTTTGGCTCACATCAGAACCCAGTTGTTTATCTAAACAACACAGTCAGTGCCCCGCCACTGCCAACCCTCCATCTACACAACCCCTTTTTAAACAGCAAGTAACCTGAAGTTATGAACTGGTATTCTTGCTTGCGTGGGTGAGGGCACTACTTAAAGTATGTCCTTGTGTTACCTCTAGGAAAAGATAACATCTTATGTCAAAATTAATGTAGTCATACATCTAATTTAATAACTTACAAAAACTTAATATTCCAAGTGAGTTTCTTACCTCATAGTCATTATGATCTAGCAGCCAAAATCCTTGAACTAGCTTAACTTGGCCCCAAGAAATAGCAAAGGCAGTTGGAAAAGATTCGATGGGAGTATCCGTTTTGTTTGGAAAGGAATACATAATATCAAGTAACAAATAAATAGTCTTTAAAAAAAGGATTAAGGACAATAAAGAAAATAACCACACACACTCTTAAAGTAGGGGGCTTAAGAAATTTATGCTTACAAGGCCATTAGGGATATCCAGCTATGGATATAGTTTATTAAACACAAGCAATAATGAGTCTCATGCCAACCTTATTTATCCTCTGTATTTTCACTACAACAAACGACTGAACAAAAATATATCTTGTTTACTGGGCGTGATGGCGCACGCCTTTAATCCCAGCGCTTGGAGGCACAGGCAGAGGCAGCTGGATCTCTCTGAGTTCAAGGCCAGCCTTATCTACAAGGTAAGTCCAGGATAGCCAGGGCTACATAGACTAACTCTGTTTCAAAAAAAAGAAGAAAACCAAACCCAAAACAAAATAATATATATCTTGTTCATTAAAACAAGCAGTAAATTCAAATAACTTATTCAGTAAAAATTTTTAAAAGCTACAGATAACTCTACTGGCAAAAACTGGGAGCTTAAGCAAATACCTTATATTATTAATAAACAATATATTAGACTAAAAAATTAGTACAAAATATTCTCACAAAATAGAATTCAAGTTATGGAACTTGCTCCTTTTGAGGTACATACCGACCCTAAACTGCTCCTGCAGAGGACTATCGATCTCCTTAATTTGATAAAAGGCACAGGATTCAAACAATGACTAAGATATATCATGCTAACTTTAAAAACTAGCTTAGTGTGTGGGTATATGGGTAGGTGTACCCATGTGCCTATGGAGGCCAAAAGTCATATACTGGGAGATAACTCAAGATACTGTTCTTGTTTAATTTCTTTTAGAAAATCTTTCGCTCACCAAGCCTGGACCTTACCACTTGACTCAACTGGCTGTCTTGCAAAGCCGTCGGATCCATCTGTATGCTTCCTTAACACTGTGATTGCAGGCATACTCTACTGCCCCTGGCTATTACCTGTGCTTTGGGGATCTGAGCTTAGGTCCTCATGCTTGTATAACAAGCACTTTCCCAACTTAGCTGTGTCTCCAGCCCCTTGAGTGAACTTATAGTGTATTCATTTTTAGCACATAAATTAACTCCATTGAGAATAGCAGCTTACTACCAGCAACACTGGAGATCAGACCCATGACCTGCACCAGACTCATATACTGAATCTTCTCACCCCAACTGCCAGCAGCAGAGCACATTTAACACAGTTAAGAAATTGATTAAAAGGTCACCCCAGGAATAAGTAGCCTAAAAGAGTAATTTTTACTTTTTCTTTTTTGTTGTTGTTATTTTCGAGACAGGGTTTCTCTGTACCAAGTCAGGGTTTCTGGACTTGGCTCTGTTGACCAGGCTGGCCTTGAACTCAGAGATCTGCCTGAGTGCTGGGATTGCAGGCATGTGCCACCAGGACCGGCTAACACAATAATTTTTATACACTTTTACATTCATCACCAGCCATCTGAGCCTGACCAACTAATTCTGGTTAAGAATAAATACCTAGGTGGAAAAAAAGAGAAAACATGAGACTGGGTTAGATGTTTCAGAGTCCTACTACTGGAATTTTATGATTTTGGTACTTATTAAATACTTATTAAAAGGATACAATAGCATGTTTGCTTGTTTCAGTAATATTGTCTAATAAATATATGTCAAGTAGTGCCTATAAGAGAAAAAGATAAAATGTTAGTGCATCTTGTAGCCTTTTCTTCATGCCCCATTTTCTCTAGCCTGTGTCAGTTGTAAATGCTGCCTCCTTCCGTTCAGAGTTAAGTGGTTCCACAATACTGTAACCTACATGGATGCTAGCAGGAGGGTATTTTCCTGTGCCTCCTTCGTCCCGTTTCCACAACTTCTCAACTTGATCTCCTAGCTGAGAAACTAGTCCGTCAATCATCAAGCAGTCATGGTTCCACTTCCCTCTGCAATACAGGAAACATTAGAGGTGATTGGCATTCATGTTAACTGTAAGCTCAAACACTACACATCATGAGACTGTAGAAATAAAGCAGCATTGGTCACAAAATCCCCTCAGTTAAGTTTCAGTTATTACCAAGCCAGCCAGTGAAGGCTAAACACTAGCAAAATGGCTGAGATTATGCTATTTATCACCATTCTGAACTAATCAATAACAGCCCCAGGTAGTAAAAATATTTGTTTCAATTCAGAGTCAAATCTTCATTTATTCATTCAATCACTGAGGACTTACAATGTAATAAACAGATGTTAACCCCACCTATTTCCTCATCTAACGTTATCAACAGCAGCAGCCTTTTTAATTGACTGAAAATTGTCAATTTCAACTTAATTGTCCTAAGCGTCAGACATGTACTAACTGCCCTGTACACTTTTATATTTATATTACAGCTTACAAATAAGGCCATCAGAAAATGTGGCAAACTTTCCATAGGATACACAAAATAACAACTTAAAACTGTAAAATATGCCTATTAGAATCAGGAATCGTGGCCCACACCTAGAATCTTAGCACATAGAAGAGGTAGGAGAATCAAGTTCAATGTCATGCTCAGCTACAGTAAGTTCTACAGCCTCAGCCACTCACTGCCTCACAATCAATTTCCCAATCAACAGTTATATTAAGGCACCGTGAATCCCAAAATTCACAGAGCATAATCATTACAGCTCATTCCCAGGAGAATCTGACCTAAGAAATCCAGAATAACCACTTGTGAACCACACCCTAACTGTCACTTAGTCCTTCAATTCAACTAGAGGGAGAAGTCTGTTTCATCCCAGTGAGGACTCAGGCTCTGAACACTCCTTCTACCACAGCTTTTTATGTCCAGGCAACCCAACTAAGCTGCTCGTTTTGGTTTTTGTTAACTAATTCGTGATATATTTTTCAAGTTTTTGGTGAGTAGAAGATTGTAATCTTTTTTCCAAATGGAGTTCCCGGGGGCCAAAGTGTGATTCTACAAACTCCTGACAAAACACTCATGAATATCGTATTATTTGCTAAACACTGATACTATGCTCTACTTTAAAAATGCTGGTGTTGAAGTCTTAAGTCTTTACTATACAAGCTTTTCGCTTGCTTGATTAGAGTACCCCAAGACACTTTGTCCTATGAGACTACTGTCTAAGGTACTTTTCCTCCCTGGTTTCTTTCTCGTGCTGTTGTCCTTTGTATATAGGAAGGCCATTGATTTTTGTATATAAATTTTGTACCCCGCTACTTTGCTGAAAGTGTTTATCAACTTTTGATATGGATTTTTTAAAATTACTATGTATGCCTTTTTATCATCTACAAGGCCCTATGCCCAGCAGTAGATGGTTAACACAAACGAACTCTATGATATTTTTTTGTCTCATAATGCTTACCCTACAGTCTTTTGCTTAGTTTCCAATGATATGTTTTAGGGGATTTTTGTGCTTATCAATTGGTGTTTCTTGGCTCTTTTTTTCTGTTCACTTGTTTTTATTTCTTTTTTTTTTTTTTTTTTTAAAGATGCTTGTTTGCTTTCTAATGAGAGCAAGAAAAGATGTGGATTTGGGTAGGGGGGAAGAGCTGGGGGAGTGGGAGCCTGGATATAAAAAATTATTTTCAAATTAAAAAAAAAGCATAGGCATTTGGTTAAAGCAGACATTTCAGCTAGTAATGTCAGTGGTGACAGCTCCTGATTGAGAAGCTGAACTCGTCACTTCCCAGCATGAGCGTGCATGCTGTGGTCTGGCTGCCCGGTACCTGGGTGAGCGCTCACACTTCTGCCGACGACTGGTGTAGTAGTTCTGAATTACAGGGTAGTTGTAGCGCAGTCTTGATAGCTGCAGAGCGTCATCTGGAGGTTTTATTAAAGTTGGGGAAAGTTAGCAATATTGCCAAAATATATCAAAATTTAAGGTTATAAAAACTGATTTTACTGTAATTACAAAATAAATTTTAAAACTTCCTAAAATCTACTTTTTGTTACTTGAGGCAAGGTTTCCTCTATGTTGCCCCGGCTGTCCTAGAATTTGCTCTGTAAACCAGGCCTGCCTCTGCCTCCCAAGTGCTGAAATTAAAGGCATGCGTCACTACCACCTGGCCTATCCTTGCTAAAATTTAATCAATACAACACACTCTTTACAAAAACAAACAAACAAAAACACATATAAGGTGGGGAGCAGTAGAGGGATGGATCTGGGAGGAGTTTGAGAAAGAGCGGAGGGTAAATATGCTCAAGATATACTGTATATATGTATGAAAATGTCAAAGAAGTATTATGTATTTATACATACCCAACATATAAATAAACAAATACATACACAGATAAGGAAAACAATTTCTTGAAAACTGTAACAAGGATACTGGGTGAGACAGAACAGCCTAGAAAGTACTCCTAAAAATTTTACTCCTGGTGCAACAAAAACAATTCGGAATATATAATATTCACAATTTGTTCAAGTGAGTGTACATGAAGTGTAAAAGATAAGACCAACAGTTACACATGCAGTAAGTAGAGCAAAATCCAAGTAAAATCTACTATGCCTCCTAGACACACAACAAACTCTATAAAAGTCAATGCCAAGAATTTCTCAAGTCTCTAATTCTCAGTTTTTATATTACACAATTGAAAAATTGATGCCAAGTATTAACAACTACATTAACGCTGGGCATGGGGTGTACGCCTTTAATCCTACTACTGCAAAGGCAGGAAGACCTCTGTGAGTTAGGACAGGCAGCGCTAAAAAGTAAAACCCTATCTGGAAAAAAAACAAAACAAAAAATAGCCATATTAAGAAAACATTACACAGCCCAGGCATGTTGGGGCGCCTTTAATCCCGCGTCCAGTGGAAGAGGACGACAAACTCCATGATTTTGAAACTAGCCTGGTCCACATGAGGTTCAGGCAAGACAGTGAGATCCTTTCTCAAAACTACAGAATACTGAAGACATCAGTAAATTAGGTTTTAAAATTATAGTTTGATGGGTCTAAGTTACATGTAGTGACATTTTTAGAAACCATGTTTGCTCATATTTGCTCATTTTATATGTTAATACAATGTACACATACAGAGCCTCTGGGAAACAATGAAGACACAAAGTAAGGGAGAATGAAGAGTAGAAAACATAGTGTGAAGGCTCAGAACACAACAATAACATTATGGAATCAGGATGCTTCAATAAATATTCGTATGTTAAATACTTTACCTAGGCCTTCAGGTAAAAGCCCAGAATGAGAGAACCACAGAACCATCTGTGCATACTGACAGATAAGCTGGGTAACCATATGCTTATTGCTCAAATCCACCAGTCCTATAAAAAAGAATTAACACTGGTTGTATAACTTCCAGTTTACTGACCATAAATGACAAAATCAATAGTATCCATATATAATTTGGTTTATATTTAGTATACATTGAACCAAAGTAAAGTGAATCTCTAAAGGGTTAAGATAATACACTGACTAAAAGACCACGTTTATGCAAACCACAATTAACTATTTCATGCAAAATGCAATTAAAATAGGTTGAAAACAAGATTGTTCAAATTAGGCTTTTAAATGAAACTGTAATTTTTCCTTTGTTGAAATGGCATAATAAAGCAAAACCAAAAAAAAAAAAAAAGTAACGTTTTTCAATTCAAAAACACATGTTAACTTCGAATTTAAATTCTACTGCTGGTAGTAAATTCTAAGGCCACTAAGATGGTTCAGTGAGTAAAGGCACCTGTCAAAAAACCTAGGAGACCTAAGTTCAATCCCTAGAACACACATAAAAGTAGAGAGAAAAGAACCACCCAGAGTTCTCTTGTAACATCCACATAACATGGCATGTACACACTCACATTCACCACATACAAGTTAAAAAACTTCATTTGAGAAATAATTTCCTCTTTAACAATGCCCATCAGTCACCAAGTAAACAAGAAATGTAAGTAAATTAAGTAAAATTGAACGAAACATCTGTATGAAGTGCACACCTCTCTCGGTGATGCCCTGGGCCTCCATTGCAAAACAGCTTAAGACTGTATTAAGGTTGCTGAGAAGTAAATGGCACTGCTGGATAGACTGTATGGTTTGTGGGTCGATGAAACGACAGGAACCATCGAATAATGGTGCACCTTCCAAGGATAAAATACAGTATTAGTTTCAACACAGTAACTTAGAATCAATGTACACTTTTCTGAAGACCCATTACCCTGAAAAATAATAGGCTTTACAAATATAAGCTAAGAACTTAGAACTTACAAGCTAAGAACTAAGAAAGCATTTTCAATATAAAACCAGAGTCAAAGTAATATCATGAACTCAAAATAGGTCTGCAGCCTATCTTCTTAACTACTACAAGTCATAGATATGAATTTACTTTTAGGAGCCCTTTAATCACATCAGTACTTAATGTGTGACTAGTCTAAGCAATAACTATCTTAATTTCCAAGTCCCTCAAAACAAATTCTAATTTTCTTCTAACAAATTTATAATTTAAATTTATCTGTACTTGAATTATCCTAGGTCTAAAACAAAACAACACCCCACAATGCAAGGTCTCCATTAACCAGCACAAAAACTTAAAACTACAACAGTGGCTAAGTCACAGCCAGATTTGAAGGCACACAACTGTAACCCCAGCACTTGGGGGGTAAAGGCTGGATCATCTTTGCCACATACTATGATGGTATACTAGTATGGCTTATTAATGAATGTGTTGCCAGTGAAAAACTTTTGCTAAAATCTTTCAATCACTTTAATATCAAGGTTTTTTTCTAGGGCTGTAAATCCTAAGATTTTATATCCCAAAATAGTAAAACTACAACTGAGCTAGATATGGTAGCTCATGCCTGTGATTCAAGCACTCAGAGACTGGCTCAACTCAAGCATGGGCTAGACAAGCATGGGCTAGAGCAGTTCTTCTCAACCCTCCTAATGCTGAGACTCTTCAATATGGATCCTCATGTTGCAGTGACTCCTAACGATAAAACTGTTTTTGTTGCTAATTCTCAAGTGTAATTTTGCTAGTGTTATGAATAGTAATATAAATATCTGATATGTGACTCTGGGGTTGTTTAATCCCCAGGAGCTCACGACCCCCAGTGTAAGAATCAACGGACTGGGCTGCAGAAATGGGCCAGTGGTTTAAAAGTCCCAAGTTCAATTCTCAGAAGCCACACGGTAGTTCACAAGCATCTGTAATGTGATCTGATGCTCTCTTCTAGTATACATGAAGACAGCACACATATACGTAAAATACATGAATAAATCTTTTTTAAAAAGCTACTGGAATAATGAGGTTCACAACAGCAAAGGTACTAAAACCTTGTCTCCAACAAATGTTCTGTGATTAAAACATTAATCAAGAATAGCTTTTAACTATTAAAATTTGCCCCAAATCCAGATTTAATACTCACAAAGCCTGTCAAATTCTTCTTTTGTGAGAACCACCTTATTCCATGTCCACTCAAGAACAAATCGTAGATTAGCAGCAGAATTTGGTTGTTCTTATTTGTATTTATAGAAGAGAAAAGAAAAAAGAATTATTACTAACTCCAAAATGAAAATTAGCCAGGCGTTGTGGTGCACATCTTTAATCCCAGTCCTCAGAAGGCAGAGGCAGGCGGACCTCTTTGAGTTTGAGGCCAGCCTGGTCTACAGAGCAAGTCCAAGACAGCCAGAGCTTACTACACAAAGAGAACCAATCTTGAAAAACAAACAAACAAACAAAACAAAAATAGAAAATTAGTAACTTTGCAGGATGAACCAGCAAGCACGAAGAAAGCACCTTAGCTAAGTTCACGAATTTAACATTAACTTCTACCAAATGTGTCTTGTAGCACCTCCTCACAGGAGCAATAATGCCTAAGGTGCTGAATGAGGTTGAAGAGGGGCAGGCAGTGATTATGAGGAAGAGCAATAATACAAAACTGGAAAGCAATCTTAAAAACGACACAACAAAAGTAATGGGCCATTAGCCTTTAAAAATTCACTTTAGAAATTTAAAGATTTAAAATATTTCAAAGACTCAAAAACATGCTAGGCATGACAGCACATGCCCTTAATCCCAGCACTTGGGAGTCAGAGGCATTCAAATCTCTGAGTTCAAGGCCAGCTTGGTCTACAGAGCAAGTTCCAGGACAGCCAGGGATACACAGAGAAAACCTATCTCAAAAACAAAACAAACAAAAAAACACCAAAACAACTCAAACACACACACAAAATGCTGTATTCCCGCAATTCCCACTAGCTATAAAAACACTTCTGGAACTGGTAGGTTTTCAATCAGTGTTAACTTTTGTTTGGTAGGTGAGCATCTTCTGTTTTCAAATGAAATAAATGAGTAAAAAAAACAAACAAGATGCAAGCTGGACAAGCTGTTGCAGGCCTATGATCTCAGCACTCAGGGAGGCAGAAGCAGGCCTCTGTGAGGTCGAGGCCAGCAAGCTCAGGAAAGCCAAAGCTACACAAAGAAACGTCTCGAAAAACCAACTAATCAAGCAAACAAAACATGATGCTTTCTTTCAAGTGGTTCACAACACATCAGTATCAGTATGGGGCAGAGTATGTACATGTGCACATACACAGGTAAAAAGCAAAAGAGAAACACACAATACTGTGAACCATCTCTAGGGACTTCAGCTGAGCGGAAAAAGCGTATACAATACATGCATGATTCAGTTTACAACCATATAACAAAACTGTAGCAGTAGAGATATTAGTGCTCAGGCACAGGGCAAGAGGGAGGTAGATATGGGGGCAATGTTTGGGATCTTGGATGATTTGCACAAGACATTTGCTAGACTTTATCACCGGTGAAGAAGCTGGTATAAAGCATACACAGATTCACACTGTATTATGCCCTACAGTTTTATGTGAAATTAAAATGATCTCATGAAAAAAGTTTAACTAAAAAGTAAAACCATGAACTGTAATTATAAGAATATAAATGTTTTATTTTTACAAAGTAAAACTGTTACCTTCTATTATCCACGTTCTGATGTAACCAGTCAACAGTCCCAAGGAACTTGTCTGAATTGCAGCTGACAATATAGCTTCTAATTGTTCTTCCTAAACCGTGTTAAAGAAAAAGAGAGTATGAAATCACAAGCTGTGAAAGGTTGGAAAATAGTTATGACCCACTAGTTTGGCTATAGTCACATAATAAAGCACATGCCCAAAATTCCAGAACTTGGGCTAAAGAGGATCACAAGTCTGAGGACAACCTAGGGAAACATTGGGAAAAGAAAGGACAGTAATACGCAGCATTGGTAAGGAGATGGGAAAATTGTAACACCCAGAAAAGACTCATTTATATGGCAACCCCAATGAAATCAACTGGATAGCTAAGGGGATCTCATGCTGTTTGTTTGCACTTTTATTGGTGGTACTGAAGCCTAAGTCACAAGCAAACACTCACTTTTCCTCCCAAGCTATATATCACTCATTCCTCTTTTTATTTTAAGAGAGTCTCAGGAAATTGTACAAGAAAGGCTTGCACAAACTCACACTGGCCCAAGCCCAACTTTGATCTTGTTACTTCAGTAACTAGGATTACATGCTTGCTGCCTTGCCAAGCCCAACTCTATGTGTAACTTTTTAAAAGTTATTTTGCTGGCACGTATATGTGTACCATGTGTATAGCTGGTATCCGCAGCAGTCAAGAAAGCATCATTAGGTCCCATGGAATGGGAATTACAGATGGTTGTCACAAGGCACTATGTAGGTCCTGGGAAATGAACCTGGGTCCTCTGCAAGAGTAGCCAGAGTTCTTAACCACTGAGCATCTCTCTAGCTAAGTTAGTGGGTGTGGAAGCCAAATCCTAAGACCATAGCTACTGATCCTCGAACAAGAAAATACAGAATGAATACAGTTTCACATTACCTGCTTTTGCGATAAATATATTCAAAAGAAAGAATATACTTACCTGACTTAAACTGGAAGGCTGAACATCAATAAGTCTTGGTGAGAGGAGGCCAGCAACAAGACATCGGTTATAACTATCAGGAATGACTTCTTTAAGAGATGGTCCTGATTTCTTTAAAAATGCCAAAGTCTGTAATAGAGAAATTAGTCCAACATCAGCCATCATCAATTCAAATTTAAGAAATATTCAACACACAAACAGCATTTGGTTAATTCATACGTACCTCCTTCTGAAATCCAGTACAAGTTACATGGATAACTCCAGAGTTTAACAAACAAGTGGCATCTTAAAAGAAAAAAGATTTTAAAATTTGAATTATTTCAAAATTATACCAAACTATTACATAGAACTAATCAAATTATTCTTATAGATTATTATAACCAAATGATTATACAGAATCAATTAGTTCTCCTCTTAAAAAACAAAACACCAACCAGGGTCTCACTGTGAACTACCAGCTAGCCTTAGAACTCTCAGAGATCCTCCTGCCTCTGCTGAAATTAAAGGCATAGTCTAAGGACACCCAACAAGAATAAATTTGTTGTTGCTGTTGTTTTTTTGAGACAGAAATTCTCTCCGTATCCCTGGCCGTCCTCAAACTCAAGAGACCTGCCTGCCTGCCTCTGCCTCCTGAGTGCTGAGACTGAAAGCACGCACCACCACTGCCTGGCAACTATAAATTCTTCAGTAAACTTTTTCAGAGATAATGACAACCTTTATCACTAACGTATCAACTGACATTTTCTAAAAAGGTTCAAAACAGTGTTAACTTATAAACATATACTAAGTTTCTTTTGTACATATAAATAAGTGTATCAAAGAATTTATGTAAGTTAAATGACAGTGAACTATGGACAAATGAAGCTACATATAAACTAAACTGATACACAACTGATTTTAAAATCACACAGTATTTTCCTCAAAAATTTATAAAAATACATACCAAAATTAAAAGTACTTGGGTTAAAAAACTGCTCAGGAGGTGGGTATGAAGGAGGAACCCCTCGACTTAAACTTCTCTCATGTACTAGTATGTCCAAGATGTGATGTGGAGAAGTCCTACTCACAACTGAATCCAATGACCACAATGCAAAATAAGAGCAATTATGCAGAGATTCTCCTGACCTAAAAGAAAAAATTTAAAAGTATTGAGACACTGATAAGCTGACACATGATAATATCTGAGGGAGAAAGGACCAGAAAACAGAATAATCTTACCTCAGCGAATCTGGCATCTGTGCATGATACCAACGATTTATGTCAAAAAGTCCTAAATACACAGAAGGCTTTCCCTGTCCGTGCACATTCACTTGCCAGGTAAAGACAGAGACACTAGTGTCAGGGGACAGAGCTGCAAAAAGATAAAAAACAAAACCACAAAAACCCTTAACTCCTTTTCAAAATCAGAATAAAGAACCTAAACGTAAACCACAACAGAATGATTTAATTCATAGTTAATTCATATTTCAGTAGACTTATCAAACCATTTCTCTTGAGTCTCACTTACACCCTGATGTTACTCTTTAGCTATTATGAGGTTCTCATCAGAACATTCTATCTTTACTTGTTTCAGACAACAAAGTACAAAATGATTTCAGGGAATATTCCCCCCAAGATGGTACACAGCCAGCACCAGAAGTTAATCCAGTACCCAAATTGGATATCTGCAGGCACTGAGGTTTAATTTTTTAGAGGAACTTAGCTCTAACCATATGATGAGGGCAAACACAAACACATAGACTGTGGCAGGAGAATAGCACCAGAAGGGGCCTCGGCAGGGAGACAGAAGGAAAAACCTCAGCCACCACTAAGGGCAACTGAGAGGGGAAGATGTGGACAGGGAATGAGAGAAATGACACAGTGAGCTGACGTGTTCATTAGGATGCGAAAACAGGATCACAAATTAAAAAGTGGGAATATGACACTGGGGCATCCATGGGATGAACTTAGAAGAATCTGTGACACGGAGACTCACCTACAGAAGGAGAAACAGGACTAAAAAATGCAAACAAATGTCAAAGGTTAAAAATCTACCCCAGGATCTTTACTCAGAAGGAAATAAAATAAAGGGTGGGGGTGGGAATCAAGGTAAACACAGCATGGCTCAAAATGACAAACTGCACTAACTAAAATGGAGACTATATATTGAATTGGATTCAAACACTAGCTGATGCCTCAGTTCTTCAGTTCTGTATGGCAATCCAGAGAGCAAGAAAGACTTAGAAGACTGAATAAACGACCTAACCAGGATCTTAACTTTCAACTTAATTAGTACTTCTGACATAAATGTTAAGTCATCACACAAAATAGTTAAGAGTACTTTTAACCAACCTTCTCTCATACTTTCTTCCCTGTCACCATGAGACGGAAATCGCTCTATACTCTGGCATCCCAACAATTTGGTATTGCTAGTCTGTCCCCGTAAGGGGAACATGCCACCTGCTAGATCCAGCGTGTACCTTTCTTCACAGTATTCTAATCCCTGCAACAAAAAATATGCACAAATTTTAACACTATTATAAGTAAAAGTATTCTAAAATCAAATATTAAGTTTTTCTACACAAAAAGACTTAAAAGATCTAATCACTCTGAAGGCTATAAAAGTATTCACAACGATAAATGTATATACCAAACTAGAGTTACATTCTCAAAAATGATTACCAATAACTGTTGTAAAGTTGTATGGGAGCACTCACACACTACCAGCTGGAGTACAAAGTGGAATACTATAACCAGCAAATCGATTTCTGTGTTCTCATGTAAATTCTCTCTCTTTAAGTATTAATCACAGGTTATGTACTTTGTATCCCAGCTGTAGTCCCCTCCCTCATTCCCTCCCAATCCCACCATCCCCTCCCTCATCTGCTCCCTGACCCTTTCCAAGTCCACTGATAGAGGAGGACCTCCTCCCCTTACATCTGACTCATGTAAATGCTTAAGAATAGGATTTTTGCTCAGTTTTGTTTTGAGACAAGATCTCTCTACCTAGTCCTGGCTGTCCTAGAACTCGCCTTGCCTCAAAAAGAACTGAATATTAATTCCTTTTTTTAAAAAAAGATTTATGTATTTATTATATATACAATGTGTTTTGCATGTACACCTGCATGCCAGAAGAGGGCACCATATCTCACTATAGATGGTTGTGAGCTACCATGTGGTTGCTGGGAATTGAACTTATCACCTCTGGAAGAGCAGCCAGTACTCTTAACCTCTGAGCCATCTTTCCAGTCCCTTGAATATTAATTCTTAAAGAGAAACTTCTGCTCAAGAAACAAGAATAGTTTTTACCCACCCACCACCCCCTCCTTCTTTTCAAGTCAGAGTCTCAGTGTGTAGCTCTGACTGTCCTGGAACTCACTCTGCAGACAAGGGTGACCTTGAGCTCCTAGAGAACTGCCTGCCCTTGCTCGGTGCTGATACTGAAGCCACGTGCCACTGAGCACAGCTTAAAATTCTCTCATCACAGATTCCCTTAAAAGCTAACAAAAGGTTGAGATGTTCCCTAGAAAAAATTGTAATCATTACAATTCATAGATTCCCTAAAATCCATCCAGATACCTAAACATTTAGTTCAGAAAGTCTATTCTAGAGTTGAGAAAACATAGCTATTAGTAACACTTTTTTTTTTAATTTTGGAAATTCAGTTAGACAAATAAGTAGTCATCTTCATGTATACACCCTGAAGTTATTCATGGTGTCCTTTTGCTTGACATGTCAGAATAAAGTTAGGAGCACTTCTCCTGGGCAGTACAATTAGGTAACAAGCTTAAACTAGTCCAGTCTCTCTGTTATGGGGGTGAAAAACACATGGAAAAATTTAGAGTGCTGCAATGGCAAAATAGGTGAAGAGCCTTAGAAAGCTCAGGTTCCCTAACCCATCATTTCTCCCATCACACAGTGAACACAGCCTTAACTTCAACAGAAGAGGAACTTCAGGATGTTATCTTTTATAAGAGCACAAAATAGACAAAAATAATAATCTCCTAACCACTTACCTCATATAAGATTTGCCCTGATGCCAAGCATTTTCTATCACCAAAAGCGAGCTGAAGCAGATGCAAACTCAAAACATCCCCTTCACTGGAAGAAAGAGAAATTACCTGAGACACTAAAACATGGAGCCTGCATCTTATCCTCCCATTTTTTTACATAACACACTGAATGCTTTATGACTAACCGCAGCTGTACAGAATAGACTTTGTTTGTACAAAGTGTAATTTATGTGGCACAGTAAACATGCTTTTTCCCAATACTCTTTCCAGACATCCCTCTCTCAGTGAGTGTATTTTAGTTATGTACATGGCTACCTAAAAATATCAACTGCCTTCCCTACCCTCCTTTGTACCACACTAAGTCCTGGACAACAAGAGTATGAACAGACTCATCCCATGGCAACTGCAGTGAACATACCTTCAGAGACATGTCCTCCACTCTTACAAAGATCACACCCTATACAAGAAGAGGGCTTTGCAACAAGGACACGAAGCAAAGGCACCAAATAAATCAGGTACAATGCACACACAGCACAAGGTGTAGAGCTATCGCAACATGACAGTGGTTAATATAATTCCAACATTTCAAAAGAAACAATTTGTTCCAGTTTGACTTCTTTACCGCTTGCTATACCTTCAGCTTCATGACCCGCATTTTTAGAAACCACAGGCATACTAACCTATCTTGTGTGGACTGAACAGCCCATAAGTAACAGCAGTTACGAGGATCATTTTCAGGTTCTTGAAAGACAACTGCATAGACAGGAACCCTGCCACCTTCCAACTGTGTATAATACCTAAAACAAACAAAATAATACACTACTTATTTTCAAATTAAAGTTTTATGTTTGGAAAAAAGTACCTCATCTAAAAATCTGGGTTAAGGAGACACTATACAGTTGCCTAAATTCAGTGATTTGGGGGATATAGCTAAATCATCTTACCTTCAAAAACACGCAAGGCAGAAGACCATGCCATACTAGCTACCACTCCCAGGCAGCGCAGGGGCGACAACCGCTAAATCACATGCGTATACTTATGTGATAACTAGCTTTCAGGAATCACCAATGCAAACCATTCCTGTCATTCCTCAAAGAGCTCCCTGAGAGGCAGAAAAACTGCCAATGTTTGCTTTTTCAGAGTCTCATGTCACCCAGGTTGCTCTCAGACTTGCCACGCAGCTGAAGCTGGCCTGAAACTCATCATTCTGCCTCCTTCTCCATCTCTCCAGTGCTAGAGGCACAATGGCACTCATCCACAGCCCACTGTCTCTTGGGTTTAAAGTCCATTTTCTACTATAAAAATAATAGATGAGGGCCCATGACATGTCTCAACCCGTAAATCATGTGCTACCAAGCCTGATGGCCTGACTGCAATGCCCAGAGTCTACATGGTATAAGAGAAGAGACTCCTGCAAACTGTACTAACTGCCGTAGGCACTGTGGCACATGTAAGTCCCCTTCACAATTTAAAACTCAGGGACAAAAAAGGCAATCAGTAAGAAACTACAGAGTTTTCATAAACAGCTTTATAAGTGTAATAAGCCAAAAAATAAATGTTAAAAAAAATGCTGTAAATGTAACATTTTTCCAGATGCTGTTTTAGCAGCAATTCAAAAGTAGAGCTAGTAGAAGTTAAAAGAGAAAAGAGAAGAACAACCTATAAAAAAGACAAAATACCCAAAAAACCATGCCAACATAGCTGGGGGAAAATAATGGGGTAAAGACATGGGCCTATCTCTTACCTAAAAACTACAATCTGTTATTTCATTCGCTGCTTGCTTCAATATCATAAGCTGCTTTACTTCCATACAAGTTTCAGTTAAATTATATTTAAAGGAAATTCAACAGCATAAAAAACTTACTAAGTATTCAATAAACGTCTTTAAAAAAATACCAAGAACACTTAAACTGTTGCTTTTAATAGATTACAGAATTCATACTATACACATATGCAGTTTATTCATAGGCATACTTGATCAGCAAATGGGTTATCACAGTTACTGTAACACCCTAACCCTTTTTTCTTTCTTCTCTTCAAGCTAAGGTACTCTGCAAAGACCAGGGTTGTGTGGATCTTGCTTTGCTGTCCATGCTGGCCCCCAATCCTGATTCTCTACTGAGATACTTTACAAACTCTGAAAGAACCAACCTAAATTTACATGCTAAATAATTTCCTTATCAAACTATAATGTATTCAATTAAGTTATACATACTGTCATTTTTCCTACACTAATTTTCAAATATCTGATACATTATACTTTAAAAGAAATGATTAATTATCAATAAGAGAAAAAAATTATACTTACTCTCTTTTCATGCTTTTCATGTTCCAGAGTGCTAAGTAGCCATCAGAAAAACCGACAGCAAGCTGATTTGTCCTGTTGATATAACTGAGGGTAGAAATGGCTATTCCTGATGGGCTCACTAACTGGAAACACAGGTGGCGCCCTTCTCTCATCACACTCTCTCTGATGTGTGGGACTTCAGCTGGAATACCAGTGATAACTTCAAGGTCTAAAATAAAAGACCAGTAAGGTTAAGAAACTAAGTAAGGAGCGGCAGAATTCAGTTCCTAGATCCCAGGTATGGGTGTCCACTGGGGACTCTCGAGATGGCTCCTTGATAAAGACTCCTGCCACTAAGGCTCACTGAGCTGAGTTCAATTCCTCAGACCCACATGGTAGAAGCAGAGAACCATCTCCTTCAAGCTGTCCTCTGACCGTCACACATATACATGCGCATAAAATATAAGGTTTTAAAATACAGGAAGAGAACTGAATCCCAAAGGATGCCCTCTGATCTCTCTACACATATACACAACTCCAGTTCCCAGAGTACCTAACACTATCTTCTGACCTCCACAGGATATCAGTATATGCAGGAAAAACTCACACATAAAAATAAAGTAGATCCTTTTAGTATACATATGGAAACAAACCATTAGCCTTTTATCATTTCTTCCTTTTCACTTTTCTTGAGAAAGAGTCCCATTAAATAGGCTGAGATGCCTAGAGCTTTACAGATTCCATGCTACCCTGATCTCACTCACAATCCTGCTGCTTGGCCACCCAATCTCTACATTTGTCAAGGTCTACTTTACCATATCGACAGTCCAATAAAGTAAAGTGACTTAACCAAGACGACTACAGTGCCAAGTACACACAATAGAAGAAATTTCTATATGAAAAAAATTAGGAGGCAGATACCTTGAGTTCAAAGCCAGCCTGATCTACAGAATGAGTTCCAGGACAGCCGGGGCTACACAGACAAACACTGTCTTAAAAAGCCAAAAATTCCATTATGCCACAACATTGAAATGCTCAGTTTTTGTTTCCCAGTAAAAAATAGCTAAATTACCTGATGCCTCTACTTCATTTTGACTACATGACAAGTCATCCAAACACAGGTCAATCAGAAGGATCTGTCCAACATCCGTTACTACAGCTGCCACACCAAAAAGCCATCGAAGACTTGGATGTAAATGCTGAGTGCTTGCACTGGCTCCTCCGTGATTAATTATAGGCTCAATAGCTGTTACCTAGGAATCAGAATATGTGATTAGAAGCTAAATCAACTGTACAACAAATAAGATTTGATATCAAGAAATGTTAGTAACTTAATCAGACTTAAATATTATATAGAATCATATTTGCATATCTATGAATGTAAGAAAATGGAAATTCTCAGATATACTTCAAAATTATGCTATTATTCCAACATAAATAAAAAATGAAAATTAGGGAGTTGAAGAGATGGCTCAGAGGTTAAGGGCGCTGCTGAGCACTTCCATAGGTCCTGATTTCAATTCCCAGCAACCACATGGTGACTCGACTCCCAACCTTCCATAAGAAGATCTGGTGCCCACTTCTGATGTGCAGGCACACATTTTGTTTACATCATCTTTTTCATTGAAATACATGCAATTATCTGTTTAAAGATGAAATAGACTGAAGCTTGGAACACAAACTTAAAAATCATAAGGCAGAACTCTGTGAATTCAAGGCCAGCCTAATCTACTGAGGAAGTTCCATGACAGCCATGGCTGTACAGAGAAACCCTATCTCAAAAAGACAAAAACAATAGCCCCATACATTTGAAGGACTAGGAGGCGTCCCCGCGGAGTAGGCATGGCCTCACTGGGAGAAAGGTGTCACTGGGGGTGGGCCTGAGATTTTAAAAGCCCACAAGCTCAGACTCTCTCTTCTCCTTTGCTTGTGGATCAGGATGTAGAGAGCTCTCAGCTATTTCCCTACCATGCCTGTCTGCCATGCTCCTTGCCATAATTATAATGGGTTAAGCTTCTGAAACTCTAAGCAAGCCCCAATAATGTGTTGCCTAGGTCATAGTGTATCTTCAGAGAACAGACCAGTAACTAAAACACTTTCCAAATAACATAACAGCAAAAAAAGCCAATGTTCACAACAAACAAGATGTTGTGTTTTTATCAAAGGTGTAAAACCAGGGCTAGAAAAAGGCTCAGCAACTAACAGCAATGGCTGCCTTCAGGGGAACCACATGATAGCTAACAACCATCTTTAATTCCAGTTCCAACAGATTCAATGCCCTCTGTTGAGTACTGCATGCACACAGTACAGACATATATGTAGGCAAAATATGCATAACACATTAAATTTTAAAATCTTTTTTAAAAAGATTTCTTTATTTATTGTGTATACAATGTACTGTTTGCATGCACACCTGAACTCCAGAAAGAGGGCACTTGATCTCATTATAGATGGTTGTTAGCTACCATGTGGTTGCTGGGAATTAAACTGAGAACCTTTGAAAAAGCAGCCAGTGCTCTTAACCTCTGAGCCATCTCTCCAGCTCCCTCAAAATCTTGAAAGGGGTATAGATTGTCTAAATGAGTTATAATCTGTTTTTTTGTTTTTTTTTTTTAAGACAGGGTATCACTGGGTAGCCTTGGCTATATATAGTTGAATGATGACTCTTGAGTTGAGTGCTAGAATTAAATGAAGGTCCCACTATGCCTGGTCATCTTACATTTTTGAAGGGGCCAGTAAAATGGTTCAGACAGTAAAGCTACTTGCTGCCCAATGATGCAAGCCTGACAACCTGAATTTGATGCCTGGAATTCAAATAAAGGTAAAAGGAGAGGTAGGTCTGAGTCCCACAAGTTGCCCTGACCATCACATGAGCACATATGTGTACACACACGCCCAACCCTAAGTAAAAAATTTGAACTTTATATTGAAGGTGATCATTACATGAAAATACATTAATTGTAAATGTAAAGTTAAATTAGTTTTTAAGGTAAGGACATCTTACAAGGTTTCGGCCTGGAAAGGAAAACTATCAAGCAATCTTAACTAGTACATACCCTTCCAGGAAGAACAACTGCTTTGACCACTCTTGATATCCCAAGGTCATAAAGACAAAGAATGCTGCCATCGGCTTCTTCCAACCCTATTAACAATCCAGTTCTCTTATGCCAAGAGAACTCTTTCACTGCAAGGACTGCAGGACGCTGTTCGTTTACTCCACTGAATCTGTATGCAGACAACCGCTCTCCTGTTAGAGAGTTGACGACTTCAAGTTGTGGACCACAAGCTAAGCATGCTAATCCGTTTTTTCCTATGGAAGGAAAAAAAAAAAAAGAAGCAAAATCACTGCTTATTATAATATCACTGCAACATAACAAATCTAGTAGTCAGCTCTTCTATAACACTTACTTTATTATACAAACTATTACTAATCCCTCCTGAATTGAAACCAAAGTACAATTTTCCTCAAAAAATTAAGAACTACAGGAGTAAAATCGTGCAGTAGAGAGACCACATTGGTGCCCAAATTCATAAATTTACTCATCACAATCTAATTTGTTTGTTATCTAACCACTAAGCAGCAACAACAACAAAAGAGAGCAAAGTAGATATAGTGAAGTGATACGGATTAAGTTTCATCTTGTAAAGTAACTAAATAAATAAAAAGAAAAGTTCATCCTACAGACAGAATATGATTTACTTATTGATGGGTAGATACGAAGAATAAAAAAAAATTAAGAACAGACCCTAAACTGGACACTGGTGCTGCATGCCTATAATCCCAGTATTTAAGAGACTGAAGGAGAAGACAACTATATAGTGAGACTGTTTTAAGAAATTCAAACCAAACAGATCCTACATTTTCACATGAGCAGCTAGATGAAAGTAACTGCTCCACTACGATGAAAATGCCCATTATTGTGTAACTATTTTTTCTAATGGAAACCCTACCAGGAAAGGGAAGGTTCATGAGACCCAGAAAGTGAACAAACTGTACACAGCTGAGAAAGCTTAAAGTTGCACGAGTCATGGATTCTCTTCCTGATAAAAAGAAACTGACTAGGGCTGGAGAGCTGACTCAGGGGTTAAAGCACTGAGCACTGTCTGTTCTTCCAAAGGTCCTGAGTTCAATTCCCAGCCACCACATAGTGGCTCACAACCATCTATAATGAGATCTGGTGCTCTTTGTAGTGTGCAGATATATATGCAGACAGAATATTGCATATATAATAAATAAATAAAATCTAAAAATATAAAAAAAAAGAAAGAAAGAAAAGGACCACAGAACTGACAACAGATTGCAAATTGCGTAGAGAACTCCAGGGAAGCAACTTTCATAAGAATCACCCATTGAGAATCACCCATGTTGGGGATGGCTTTTCAATGATGTAGCTGCCTCTGAGTCACCTGTTTCCTATAATATCCATCATTCACACTCCTGTAATTCCAATAAAGTCACAAACCCAGTGTAACTGTTACTTTGGTCTGTTGTAGGTTACTATCTGTATAAGCAATAAGTTCTGTGTCCCCAGGAAAAGCCCCACACAAAAAAGTGCACCCAGACAGACAGCTAGACACAAGAGCTCCTAGTTGAGGGATACTATACACTGGTTATGAAGACAGTGTGACACACAACACAGTGAAGCCAGAACACCAGAGCTCAAGGCTCTTTTCTACACTTGCTATGTGTGTATCGGGATCATATTGATTTGCCTTTCCACTCTCAGCTACACAGGTTAATACCTACTTAGAAAAGTTTTCTGCAATAAAAAGCTGTCATGGAGCTGGGCGAAATGACACACACCTGTAATCCCAGGCAGGAGGCAGAGGCATTCAAATCTGAGTTTGAGGCCAGCCTGGTCTATGTGGTGAGTTCCAGGACAGACAGAGCTACATAGTGAGACCCAATCTCAAAACAAAAAACAAAACAAAACAAAAAAACCAAGAAGGAATCTGCTGCTTTGGGTACAGTTCTGTTGTACCACACAATTCAAAAGATAATATATATATTAAGGTCTTATTCAGTGAGATTCTTTTTCTTCACTTCCACGGGGTAGAGAAAGTTACAGTGCCATCAGGTCCCATTAGGTCTGTAGCCAACCAGGACCAGAAGTGGACCTGTCCTGTGGGCACTAGGAGGACAATCCTGGCGCAGCGCAGGCCCGAGGCCCTCACTACGCAGAGCATCTCCTCTAGCAGCCCACAAATGCAACAAGCAGCACACAGAGGAGCCACTGCAGTGGTAAAACTCAACAACAAAATAAAACAAACTAACAAACTAATATATATTTGTCTCACAAACCAAATTGGAAATTTTTCTTTCTTTTTTTTTGCTGAGTGTGGTGCTACACACCTTTAATCCCAGCAAAGGCAGGCAGATCTCTGAGTTTGAGACCAGCCTGGTCTACAAAGCAAGTCCAGGACTGCCAGTGCTATAACACAGAGAAACCCTGTCTCAAACAAACAAACTTCTTTTAAGTATTATTTTATCTATGTATGGGTGTTTTGTCTCTATGATGGTATGAGATTGCCTGTGGAGGCCAGAACAGGGTGTTGATCTTGTGAAGCTGAAATCACAGATTTGTGAATGGCTAATCAGCCCAGCTCCAGTCATGATTAACAGCAAATGCTCTTAACTGCTAACCCCCCTGCATTCATGTGTGTGTATGCATGCGGATGGGTATGGGTTACCGGTGTGCGGAGTAAACTGGGACCATGAGAAGGGCCAGGTAGCAAGTGTCTTACCACTGAGCTCCAGTCCCAATTAGTGACTCATCAGCAATCTTATTTACCTGCAGCAAACTTTCCACGAAGCACAGACTCTAATGTTATCTCATCTTCTCCAAGAGCTTCAACAGTCACTTCCGGGAACTGCAGGAGATCACTAGTCACTTGAGCTGTTAAGTCTTGCATACTTCCACTGTAAATATTTTTTAAAAAAAATTATTATGATTATTTGCTTGTACATTACATTTCATTATTTCTAATCAGGATGAATGTGAGGGAAAGCAAGTCACATACAAAAATAAATAAAGTGAAATAATTACTCATATGGGTCCAAATAGTCCCCTCTATAAAAATCAATTTCCTGAGAAACTAAGTAGCCTTAGGAATATATTCACGAAGCCAGATGTCCTAACGATATCCTTTATTCCCGTTCTGTGACAACGCTTCTGTGTAATTCACCTCACTGCCCAATCTTCAGAGAGAACAACAGTAGACAGAGCAGTAAACAGGGACAGGCCCATACTAAGAGTAACCTCTTTTCCATACCTTTATACCTTGTCCTTTTTCTATGCTGGGATTGAGCCCAGTGCCTCTAAACTAACATCTTCAACAGTGAAAAAGGTTTGTTTGTTTTTCCAGTAAAAAAGAAAACTCCATAATGTCCAGATTCCCCAGAAACCACAAAAATGGAATCTGATACTTATCTTTTACTAGATAGGGAAAAAAAATCTAAATTATAATCTTTAATTTCTACTATACAGAAAACTAAAGTCCCCTCATGGCTTCTGTTGTAAATAACCAAAAAGTAGGGCTGGAGATGTTGCTATTGGGGAAGACATAGGTTTGGTTCTCAGTACCCACATGGTGGCTCACAATCACCAACTTAACTCCAGTTCCAGGGGAGCCAATTCCTTCTGACTTCTACAGGCACCAGGCATTCAGAGTGTGTATAGTTCACATATATCCATGCAGGTAAAACACCCATACACAGAAAACAAAACCAACAGTTCTGGTTAAATATAAAAATATCTTTCTGAATGAGATAAAAAGCAGAGGAAAAGGGGAAAAGAGAGACAATGAGAACTGAGACAAGCTGACTTTGGTCTTGAATGTTAACTCTCCAATCTAGTCCTGGTGACCCTATCTTGTTTAATGCACTGAGTTCCAAAAATCCTTACTAGACATGGTAACAGACCTATTCATCTTGGTATTTGGGAGGAAAAATGAGAAAGATAGCCACAAGTTCCTAGACAGTCTGGTTTAAGTTCTAGACAAGCCAAGGTTTTAAAGAAAGACCCTCACTAAAAATAGAGAAAGCTCAGTGCTATACCAGAGCTTGATGCAAGCCCACACTGTCAGAATTACTATACAAGGTCATTAAACCTGTTTCTTCAGCAACAACCTGAACGTCCAAAATGGTAAAGCAGGTTAAAAAAAAAAATCACTTGAAAGAAACAACAAGACTAAGTTTAATAGAGAGAGGGAGAAAATACACTAGATGAATTCACAGTTGAGATTTATAAATTTCAAGAGTCACAACAGGAAGGATTACAAAACGGAAAAGACTAAGAAACTTGGAATGAAATCCAATCTGAATTGGCTTACTATTTGCAATTAGATAAAATGGGAGAAGAGCCTGCTATGTAGCATAAACTGTCCTCAAACTCTATGACATCCTTCTGTCTCTCCTTCCTTAGAAAAGGAATTAAAGGTGTATGCCACCATATATTGTTACAATAAACATTAAGATATAATTCTAAAACCCCTCAATATTCTCCTCTTTGAAATTATCACTATTTCATTATGAAGAAAATTTATAAAGCTAAGAAATTAAATACCATAAGCAAGTTTCTGGAATGAAATATTCACAATCCCAAAGTAATTGAGCTCTACTGACCAAAACGAACTCTAAACCTACTTATTAAATTAAGTATCTGGTCTAAAAGAAAACGTAGATAAATTCTTTCCATTTTAATACAAATACTAACCACTCATTATTTTACTTTTTGTTTAATTTTTGTTTTCAGACAGGAGTTCAGGAAGCCCAAGCTGGTCTTGAATTTCTCATGTTTTCTGCCTCAATTTGCCACATGTATGATAAGCCTGCACCATCATTCCTGGCTATCCACTTTTAAAACTGTGCTGAGATAGGTAGAAGCCAGCAAAGGGCAGGAAAGAACTACATTTTGACCTCCAGAAGTTTACGTTCTAGAAGACAGCATTCATAATCACAGTATCAGACGGCAGGAATAAATGCTACAGGAGAGATACATGTGCCGTGGAATCCTAGGAACTAAGATTTAAAAGACAGAGGAAAGGTGGTACAGTCAGGGGCAGGATTTGAAATGTGAGAACTTTTAAAAAGTTAAGCTGGTAGGCCAAATTGAAGATAAGCCTCCAAACATTAAACGGCTTTTCAAGGATATGAGAGCCCAGGCCTGGTGCTTACTTTGTACGGCTGAAACCTAAAATCAGTGAGATAAGGCTGAATGGATTAGACAGGCTAGAGACCTTTAAACCAACCTAGAGAAGGAACAATTCATTCTTGGAGTTCCCGCATATTTACAAAGTGAGGGTCTAAAAAGGGTAAGGTTTTATTTGTTAAGTGGAGATCTGTGCTCCAACTGTAAACGTTTACAAAATAATTAAATTGCCCTACAAATTGGTAACAGTTTACTACCAAGTTCCTCTGTGGCTCTGACCGGTACATAATCTCAACTATTTCAGGGGCTGAGGCAAGAGGAGCGCAAATTCAAGGACCGCCTGGCTACAAAGTGATCACTGTCTCTAAAAAGATCTTAGAAAGTAAACAGAGTAGCTCAGTGGCAGTTCCCGCGCCTAACACGTGTGAGGCCACAGATTCAACCCCCAGAGCCACTAAAAGTACAAACTAAATCACAGGATATGGTCTTCCCATACCTGCCACCACCGCCCGAAATAAGTTAAACTCACCGCAACAAACTTGTCTTAGGAGAGGCTGACAGTTTCTTAAAGCTCACTAAAGACAGTTCTTAAAGCCCATGGATCCTTTAGGATATCAAGAACAAAACTCAATGGACATTTTGTTCTAAACGAAAAAAAAAACACACGTTCTTCCAAAAACGTCTCTAACTATCTATTAAAAACAAAACAAAACAGCCCAGGGGCCTGGATTGGACCTCGGCAGTGGAGCGCGAGCTTAATACGCGCTCCGACCACTGGCCTCAAAAATAACAACGCTCACTTTCCTGTAACAACACACCTCTATAGAACGGATGCCGTTTGCTTTGGGAACCAAAAATCAGCCGATCCCATGCCGGGGACACAACTCGGTGGTACAGCACTCGCCTGGCATGTGTGGGGACCTGACTGCGACCCTCCCTCCACGATACCAAGCAGAAATGTTCCACAAAGTCAACAAAACCCACCAGTCTCAGAACAGACCACATGTACCGATCCATTCAAAAGACGTATGTAACAGACTCCCCCAAAGAGTCGGGCGAATCGCCCCCAAACCTCGCCGATGAGCTCTTGACACGGTTACCTTAAACGTCCCGTACCAGACCCATTCACGACCCGCACTCGCGAGTCAAACTTTCTTCCCCGCCCAGGGCTCACCCGAGCCAAGCACAGGACCATGTGGAGCGCACACCAACGCTGGAGAGACCCGGAGAGCCCGCGGCTGCTAGCGGGGAACGCCCCATAAAGGTGTCCATCGGCCCGCTACACCACGACGGCTCGGGGTCTCGAGTCGGGCCCGGCCCGGGTGGCTGAGATGCCGCCCACGGGCGCGGGAGATGAGCGCGGAGACGGGACTCAGCCGCCATGCGCCGGAGCTCGCCGCCGAGGTTATGTAACTAACGCCCGAGCGCTGGAACGAGCCGCACCGGTCGCGGCTCGCGGACGCCGCTTCCCCGCGCGGCGGTGCGCCCGGCCTAGGCCCGGGCCTCGCCGGCCCGGCCGCCCCGCCCTCGGCACGCGGGCCTGCGGCTCCCCGCCCTACCTGAGCCCCGCGGCCCGGGCCGCCGACTGCCGCGGCGCTGCTGCCTCCGCGCGGTCCGTCACAGCATCTCCCGGGAGACACGGCCCGGCGCGCGCCCCCGCCCGCGGAAGCCGCTCCTCGCTCGGCCCCTCGCCGGGCCCCTCAGGCCCCCGCAGCGCCTTGGCCCAATCCCGGCTTCCAACTCCGCCGCTGCCCGCGCCGCGTCCTCCCCGCTGGCGACTCGACTTACGAGGCTGGCACCGCGCAGGCCGCGCTCTGCGCAGTACCCCGGGCGCACTGCCCGAACCCCACACTGAGCCTCTCCGCCGAGGGAAGGATCGCCGCCAGGGCGGGGAGAGGAGCGCAGATCCCGCTGCGGGGCCGACTTCTCGCGAGGGTTCCGGCCTCGGGCGCCGACTCCGCGGGAATTTTCAAACTTTCCGTAGTAGGCCTTGCGGAAAGGGAGAAAAGGGAAACTGCGTTGGGAAGAAGGGTTCATTTACGTAAAGCAGGGTCTCCCCGCCTCCTGGGAGTAGATGGGGGAAAGAGACTACAAGTCCCATCGTGCTTTGCGCGATGGGGCGTGGTGTGGGGCGTGGCCGGCATCGACAAACTAAGGCCGGGCGTAATCCAGTGGTCTGTTCTGCTGGAAGCGGAGCAGTAATATTTCTTTTTTGACTGCTACATTGCATTCGTGTTTTTGCGTTCTGTGCTCCAACTTTTCGTGCAAAAAGCGTACTTCAGACTTACTGGAAAACTCTTACTTGTTTTTTTGTTGTTTGTTTTTCCGAAAAGCAATATGCTCACGTTGCCTAGCCTAATCTTTTGTCATATATCTCGGTGAGGCTGGGTGTACCCTGCTGACAGAGCACGTGCTTGGCATGCACGAAGAAGCTCTAGGTCCCATTACGCCAAACCTATGTTACCATTTTGATTGGTTAGTATTGAGAGACCAGGAGTTAGACCCCCTGATAGGGAGATGGGCCCTGGCGAATTTCCAGGATGGCTTCTTCCCCAGCCTCCTGACTTGACACAAAAACCTCAGAGGTTTTATCTTCTACCGGCAGGATCTCTGCTAATGCACTGGTTTAATAAGTTCAACACCTGGTCAGGACATGTCACACAACAGTGGCGGATCAATCAACCAACCATCCTGTTTGTCTTCAAAGTGACCAGCCCTAAAATAGGGGAGGAAGACTCTATAAAGGTTTTACAACCTCTAGGCCTCAAGAAGAGATTGGATTTTTCAGCCTCCCAACCTTCCTCCCCCTTCTTTTCAGAGGGTCTTTTTCTCCGTGTTTTTTTCTACTTGTGTGTCACCTTTTAATTCTTTTAACTGGCAGTAAAAACGAATCCAAGTTTGTCACTCCTGTAATCCCAGCACTCGGGGAGGCAAAGGTAGGTGGATCGCTGCTATACCAGGCCAGTCTGGTATAGACAGAGAAACCCTGTCTTGAAAAAACAAACAAACAAACAAAAAACAAAAAGAAAAGGAATCCAATCAAGATCCCTAGACTATATCATTTTGTGGCTCCTATCTGGGATTATCAGTATCTCCCCTTAGGCTAGTCCTGGCACCTAATACTTTTCAAACAAGTAAAATAGAATGTCTCTATAATACTGAGTTGTAAATAAAGGATTATAAAGAGGTAGAGAGCCAAGGCAGAGTCAGAAGGATCTCTATGTGTTCAAGGCCAGCGTTGTCTATATAGTGAGTTCCAGGGCTACATAGACCCTATTTCAAACAAACAAGACAGGCACAGTGGCACACTGTAATCCCAGCACTCTGGAGCAAAAACAAGCTAATCTCTCTGAGTTCAAGGCTAGCTTGGTCTACAAATTGAGTCCAGGGCA
>CM053759.1:13738150-13759941 GCA_028658305.1 Pachyuromys duprasi | reverse complement strand
TTATGGCCATGCTCTAAGACCTCTACTCCATGAAAGGGAGGGCCTTTGCTTTATAAGCTACTTACATCCAAGTGAGTTGATCTTCAAGTTCTGGTTCCTCCTTTATAGACATTTTCAGAGCTCCTTCTAGAATGCCTGCCACTTTTCCTACTAGATATACTTAGCCTGTTGCCCTTTGGCTTCAGACAGATCTGCTTGCTTCCGTTGACCTCCTTCAGGTGGGTGAAAGGTGTGTCACACTCTCTTCATGGCTACTGTCCCTGGGCTCAGCATCCTGCCCAACTACTCCACTCAGCTGAGCCTGGGAAGGACCTTTAGATACCCCAGACTTCCTGGTAATGGGAAGTTGACTAGATTAGCAAAGTGACCTTTAAACTGGCCCCCCTCAGCGCTCAAGGGAAAAGATCTCAAGAAATGAGAAGCCAGTCAGGTGGTGGTAGCACATGGCTTTAATCCCAGCACTCAGGAGGCAGAGGCAGGCAGATCTCTGTAAGTTCAAGGTCAGCCTGGTCTATGAAGCAAGTCCAGAACAGCCCAGGCTACACAGAGAAACTCTGTCTCAGAAATACAAAAACAAGACAAAACAAAAAAATGAGACTCAAGGGCTAGAGAGATGGCTCAACAGTTAAGAGCACTGGCTTCTATTTCAAAGGATGGGGGTTCAGTTCTCATGGGGGTTCATTGACATGATGGCTTACAACTACTTTAACTCCAGTCCCAGGGGATGTAACCATCTCTCTCTGTGTCCTCTGTGGGCACTGCACATGTGTGGGGCTAACATACACACATAGACAAAACACTCAAACGCATAAGAATAATTTTAAAGTGAGAAATAAGCTGGATGGAGCATGCCTGTAATTCCAGAACCTGGGAGTCTTGAGGCAAGAATATTGTTCAGGTCACTATCACAAACCTGAACCTTTTTTTTTTTTTTTTAAGGGAAACCTACACCTCATCCTTCTCTGGTTGTCTCTGAGAGTAGTCAAGGTGGGGCAAGAAGCCACCAAAGCCTTCCCTAAATGATGTTTATATTATAGGCATGGCCTTTCATAATGGACAGGAAGCTGATGACTAATAGCGATTAACTCAGGCTTTTGCCTCCAGCCAGGCGTGTGCATATGGTTAATATGGATGTGTGGTCTAAGCTTTGTGCCTGTGACATGAAGATGACCGGAGAGACAGAAATTAGCGTCTAGTGAATGACAACACCCTCAAGTGAGCCACTCTAGAAATCTGATTGTTACTCTACACTCCTGCTTGGCCTCACGCCTCACAGTTGATTCGTCACCCAGCCCTGAAGACTTCACTTGTTATATACTCTCAGTCCCCATAGCCTTTTCTCTCATTATCAGTTGACCTCACTGATAATCATTAATATCACACTCAAAAGGACCAAGTGGATGTTTCTTCATATCTGGCCTTATGACCCCTCCGTTGGTAATTTTTGAGAGTGGACTTCAAAATTATTAATATGATCAAGTTTCACACTGTCTCCACCTTCCTGCTATGACATGAAATTTTCATTACAGTTATTTATTGTGTGTACACAAGTGCATGTATGCCATAGCACCTCTGTAGAAGTCAGAGGACAACTTGGAGTCTTCTACCATGTAGGTTTTGGAGCTGAAACTCAGGTCATGACACCTGGCAGCAAGTACCTTTACCCAGGGAACCATCTTGCCATTATCTCCTTTCTTGCCTTTAGCTGGAGTTTGATACCTTAGATTGACATACCAGCCCCGGCTCTTGGCCACATTTCTATATGCCTTTCCGCATTCATCAGGTTCCCTCTGTGCAGTCCAACTAATCCAACCCTGGCTGGCTGTGATCAGAATGTCCAAGAATCCAGTAGGTGTCCAGTCCCACAAGGCTGGGTGTCTCTGCTAGTCTTCAGTATATGCTGGAGTTCTGAAGAAGTAGGCTCTAATGCTGCTGAAGGAATGTATGTGCTGAGGGCAAGCAGACAAAGAGCAAAAGCTTCCTCCTTCTATGTCCTCATATAGGCTTCCAGGAGAATGTGTGGCCCAGATGTGTCTTCCTGCCTCGAGATCCAGAACAAAGATGTGTCTTCCCACCTCAAAGGTCAGGACTAGAAGTGAATTCACCCCCTTCAAGTCAAGATAAAAAATCTCTCACAGGTGCCCCCTCTATTTCTGAGTTGTGGTTCATTCCAAATGTAATAACAGCCATCACGCCTTCATTCTACCGATAGTTTTTCTAATCGTCATTTCCTGATATATGTTCTTTGCCTCTTTAGTGTTTTCCCCTCATCCTGAAAAGCCCACTGTTCACTAATTATCTTCACTTCACTAATTATCTTCCCCAACTATGACTTCAGCATCCACTTATTCATATATGTGTCCTGCCCCATTCATACATAAACACAGCAAACACAATTCTGAATTATAGGGTCTCCATCAAGGGTTGGTGACAACAGGAACAGACAATGAAAAAGGGAAGAAGGACAGGAGTGACAGGGCAGGTGTGGTGCCAGTGCCTGCCATTTCAGATGGGCTAATGCTTAGTGGGGAAAGCCGTATTCTCCCCCCGCCTGTTTTCATGTTCCACACAGATGACATCATCTCTGCCCACAGTACAATCACTTCCATGTTAACCATCAGCCAAGAAAAATGTCCCACTACAGACAAATGTGATGGAGTATTTTCTCATCAGAGGTTCCCTGATGACTCTAGCTCGGTGTTAGGTTGACAAGGAAACGAACCAACACACTATGGCTTGCTAAGTACTCCCCCAAAGGCCCACCCACTTGTTAAAAGCACCTAAGGAGTCCAGAAGAGAGGGTCAGGTTTCCTGTGACTACAGTTAGAGACAGTTGTGAGATACAATGTGGGTGCTGGTCCTCTAGAAGAGCAGCCAGTGCTCTTACCCACTGAGCCATCTCTCCAGCCTCTAGCTCTAAGTTTTGAAACAGGATCTAACTATGTAGCCCAGGTGGGCCTTGAACTTGTGACCCTTCTGCCATAGTTTCCTGAATGCTGAGACCATGGACGTGTGCTATCACATATGACTATCTGGTGCTATCGGGAATAGAGGAACATTTAAGAGGTTAGAAATCTTTCCTAGTTGTGAATCTCCTGGTCCTATAAGGGCATGCACTTGAAGAGGATCCTGGGAGCCTGGTACTTCTTCTTTCTCTCTTTTTGCCTCCTGGTCACCATAAGGCAGGCAGCCTCTCCCATCACATGCCCCCACTACCGTTGATGTTCTGCCTCATCAGAGGCCAACTGGTTATGGGCTGAAACCTCTAAACCAAGGAACCGAATTAAGCCTTTTCTTTTTAAAAAGTCAGTTATCTCAAGTGCTGACCAACATACCAATTCTCTGAAACCAGAGAGCTTCCAGTAACTTACCCAATACTGGCATTATCATTCTCAAAGAACAAATATTAGCACGAAAGAACCCCTCAGCACCTTTATTGCTCAGAAATTTACAAAGGTTTTCAGAGCTCTGTGCCAGGAACCAGAAACAAAGATGAAAATATTCATTTCATATTATGAAACAGTATCACAGGGATTAAACAGAAAGGAAGGTATTTGAGTTAAAGGGTATTTAAGATACCATGGAGAAGAAGGAAGGGCTTTGGCTTTTTCCTTCTAGGATGTCAGCTGAGTAGGAAGATCAGCCGGTACTTTCTTTGCTTCTCTGACCTAGTAGGTTTTCACCCCAATATCTGGCTCCTTAGTCTTCACTGATAAAATTGAACAATTGGGATTTTGTATTTTAATAACAACACACTACGGTTTGTTGACTTACTGGGTCCATGGCTTTCTACTACCGAAAGGAAAGGGACTAGTTCTCTAAAGATGTTTACTTTTCCTTGACTGTCTTAGGTATTTAGTTTTTATTTTTTGTTTCGGAGGTTGTGTAATCCTGGGGATGGTTGTCTCAGACAGCCCCAGGGGTAATCTTCCTTAGTGGCTGGATTCCAGAGTCAACCTTAGTACTCACAGCCATGAATGCCTGCCTGACTTCCTGCTTCACTCCCTTTCTTTTTCTTTATCAAGTACTTTGCCACATCAGTGAGAATAACAAATGGGGGACCCTAGAGATGCCCTAAAAGGACAAGCTACTCAGGGTGGGTTTTGACCTTATGAAAGTATTCCAAAGAATACCATAACTGCTAAAACTCTCTTGAGAGAACTGGGCTCTGGTCACCTAGACCAGCCATAACTTCCTAGAGTAAACAGGTCTCTGGACTGGCTATAAATTCCTATTCAATGTGCTCCTGACCTAAAGGTTATGAAAACTGTCCGACCACTTAACTGCAGTCTCTCTGCTTCTGTAAACAATGCTTGCTTGCTGCACATGTGTCCAGAGCTGCTTTTATGTATAAGTCACAATTGCGGTGTTTTTTTTTTTTCTTCTTTTAAAAATCAAACAAACTGGAGGTTGGGGCTGCTTCCTACTACTCTGCCTGGGACAGCCCCATCAGCAGTGAATAAATGACATATTCATGCATCTCAGGAGTTTTTCTTCAGGTAACCCACATCAGCACCATACACTTGCTTGAACCTGCTCCTACCCTATGGAGTATATGCTATACCCTCTCTAAGTAAATCCGTGCTGTCATTGCTGCTGCTTGATGTCTTGCTCAGTTCTTTCTTTGAGACAAAAAGAACCTAGACGTTGCACCATGGGATCCTGAGACCACTCCTAGCAACAGACACTTTTTTTTTTGTCTCACAGTTTAAGGGTCCATCGTAGCAGGGAAGGCACAGTGGAAGGAGTGTGGGGCAGCGGGTCACGTCACACCGACTGTCAGAGAGCAGAGATAGGTGAAGGTTGGTGGTCAGTTCTTTTTTTTTTTTTTTTTCTGCTTTTCAGTCATCCTAGGACCCCTGCCCAGAGTACTGTGATGCCCACACTTAGGAATTAAACCTTCCTGGAAACACTCTTGCAGAGACACACCAGTCGGTGTATTTCCATGACGCTTCTAAACAAGTGGCGGTGCACAACTTCAGTCCCAGCATGAGGGAGACAGAAGCAGGAACATTTCTGCGTGTTGGAGGTCGCCTGGTGGTCTACATAGTGAGTTCCAGTATGTATATGCAGTAAAACCCTGTCTAAAAACAAATATAAATAAAGTTAAGAGATAAATCCCATCAGGTTGTCAGTGAAGGTTAACGCCATAATTCAGTTTTCATGCTTTCAAAGCTCTTACCAGAAAGCAGGTTCTTATTTTATGTTGATATGTTTTCTATCGTGGGGATTGAACCCAGGATGTCGTGCACACCACCATTGTACACATGCTGTTACTGAGCCGTTCCTAAACTCTGAATACACATCTTTTAATACAGCTGTTTTAGGTTAGGCGTTGGTTCAGACTGAAAAATCAAGCTGCCGAAAAAATAAAACGGCAATTGACTTTCTGGCACAAACAGAAAGCTGGACACGTACAGGAAGCAACTGTGTTCAAACAAGGACCCTTAGTCAGTGCCAAGTGTGATCTCTGAGATGGAACAAGTAGAATAAAGCCCTATAGTCACCGACCACTGCAGACTTTGCCTGAAGGCAGATTTTTAGCTGTTAAGGTGAGGGACGGGAGCACACACAGAACCAAAGGGTTGAGGAGCCCTTGAGGTAATTGGCAGCTCACAGGGCAGAGTATTGAAGAGGAAAATCCCGTGTGAGGATCTCCAGAAAACGGCATGTGGCTTCCCTTGAGACTTTGCACAATTATTAACCTGGATATGCGTAGGAAGAAACCCTCCAAGCGTGGCAAAGAACAGCTGATGGAGATATGAATTCTTACTCTGCAGAGTGAGCATGCTCACACATAGAGGGGTGGGGATGGAGATTACTAACATATGAAAGGAGTTTGGAGGAAGGACCCAACAGAGCTGAAATCAGTAGCTCTGAGGTGGGAGTGCCGGTGGGTTGGTAGTGATGTCTCCAGAGAAGAGGACCTCTGTCTGGTAGCCCTGCCTGGTCCTGCACTTCTGTGGGTCAGGATGAGGCTGCTTCAGTGCGCATTAGAAAAGCTACAGGGCTGGGTGGTGGTGGCGGTGCACGCCTTTGATCCCGGCACCCCCGGGGGCAGGGCCAGGCAGAGCTCTGTGAGTCTGAGACAAGGCAAGTTCCAGGACAGCCAGGGCTGTTTTACAGAGAAACCCTGTCACAAACAAAAACAAAAAATAACAACAACAAAACAGAACAAAACAATAAACTACTAACTGGATCCAGCTGTTGCTATTACAGCAAAAGCTAGAGCTGGGCATGGCAGATGAGAAAGAAATAGTATTTTCCAGACCCACTCCTGCTTGTAAAAATCTCTTGAAATAGAGTCTCTTCTTACGAAAACAAAATAACCAACACACAAGAAAACCCACTTCTTAAGTTACAGAGGCCCCTGCAGACAGCAGGTGTGTCCTCGGGTTGACTTAGAGCACCACAGCGGACTCAGCGCTGCCTGCTGCACATGTTGAAAATAAAGATGAAAGCTTTAGCTCACAGCCTGATTCCACAGCGACTCCTGGTGACCCAGGGGCAGCTAAGGAACTGTATTATTCTAACACAGCATTGAGAAGTTTCAGTCTGTGTTCCATGCAGCCCAATGGCACTAGTTAGACCAGAACTGTTGCTTCTCTCACCCCTGGGTGCCATGTATGGAGACACACAGACAGACAGAGATACATCTGACTTTGTGAAGCAAGTCACACTGGCTGCTCCTCCAGACAGGCATTCTAGTGGCAGGGTCACAAATCATGGACTTATAAGAAGAAATAATCAACCACGTAGCTTTAATTTGGAAGGTATTTATTTATGTGTTTATTCACTCATTTGATTTTGAGACAGGGGCTTGCTGTATTTCCTAGACTGGCCTTAGAAGTCCTGGGCTCAGCGACTGTCTATGGGAGCCTCAGCCCTCTTCAGATGTCACTATCCCTGAGATTCGGTCCCCACTGTATTAGAGTAGAGAATTTATCCAGTTGACTAACAAGGTTAGCCATCACAACAGTTTTGCATAACTTCCTCAGAGAGACACCTTCCCTGACTGATAAGTGGAGGTCCCCTCATACAGCAGTGGCAAGTACCTTTCCTACACAGGGCATGTCACACTCAGCCCTGCATCCATTTCCGTGGCTTTGGGTTAATAATCATCTTCCTGGCACTGGTCAGGGAGGACCCAGCATTCCTCTTCCTATATGCTGGGGAACCAGAGACATGTCAAACTGTAGTGTGGTGTGCGTGCTGGCGTGTGTATGTGTGTGTGTAAAAGTGTAAGGCTGACAATCATGTCAGCAAAGTGTTGGCTAAGTCTCTGTTCTTTTCTAGTGGAGCCTGACATAGGGTAGTGGTTGCTTGGGTTTCATGGAGAGGCTATCTCAGGCAAAGCTGCAAGGGAGGCGAGGAAGCAGGCTGGGAATGAGGATCAAGCAAGGATGTGATCTCTTGTTAGAAGCTGACAGGGGAAGGCAGGAACACAGCAATGCCTGAGGCAAAAAAAACAAAAAACAAAAACAAAACACAAGATATGTCCTATATTCCTCAGTTCATGACCTGTCACACCTTACCTGCCACTTCTCCTGGGTAGACTTACAGCTTCCTAGTAGGGCTGCTTATGTCCACCAAGGAAGGTGGTCCTAGAAAGGCAGGTAAAGGTGAACAGCTGCAGTGGGTTAGCTACTGACATTCAGACAGCTAAACTGGGATCTAGCAAGACACTGTTGGAAAGGTAAGGGCTTTCTATGCACGCCTGTGCTCCCGAATAATGACACAGAGATTCATTATTTTTATTAAAAGCTTCAGGCAGATTTGGAGCTATTCTAACCCGACTATGCTGGCTTGGCCTACTTCCGGCCACGTGGCCCATTACCTGCCAAGCCTTTGTTTCTTCTGCATCTGTGCCCTCACCGTGATTCCTTCTTTCTGGTGCCCACCTGAGGCCTTCTCCCGGGGCTTGGAAGTCCCGCCTTATCCTCTCCTGCCCAGCTATTGACTGTTCAGCTCTTTTTTGACCAATCAGAAGGTGATGAAGAACAATGCTTACAAAACATTGAGACAGGAGATGCTTCATAAGAAAAGACAATGCCAAAGTTCAGCCTGAATCAAGTCTGCACAGACACAGAAATCAGCATTTGAATAATACAGAGACAATCTTTACACAGTGTACAAAGATGTCATCCCAACACATTGTGGTATTTACTACAGAGGGGCAGCTAAGAGCTTTACTTTTATTTTTAAAAGATTTATTTATTATTTATACAATATTCTGCCTGCATGTATGCCTACACACCAGACGAAGGCACCAGACCTCATTGTAGATGGTTGTGGGAACTGAACTCAGGACCTTTGGAAGAACAGCCAGTGCTCTTAGGCTCTGAGCCATCTCTTTAGCCCAGAGCTTTTTTAAAAAAAATCATACCTGCTGGTCTGGGAGTGAAGCTCTGTGGAGAGCTCCTGGTGTGGAAGATCCAGGCTCTGCATTTGCTCTGTACTGTTATCTCAAAGTGTGGGGTGTGGTACCATCCCTGAGGCCCAGCTACCCGGGAGGCTGAGATGGGAGGATCATTTGAAGCCATGCTGGGCACGACAGCAAGACTCTGAGTGGTTTGGTTTTGTTTTAGAGTACACTGAAGAATTCCAGCAATTAAAAAAAAAAAAAAAAGCTAAATGATGAGATTAAAGGTTGGTGAAGGAAGGTGGGGGAGGGGCGCACGTGTTTGTAATCCCGGCTAGTCTAGAGGAGGATTACAAGGGTTGCCAGTTTGAGGATAGCCTGGGCTACAGGTTGAGTTAGCTGGAAGTCGTCATGGACCGTATAATAACAATAACAACAACAGCAAAGCAAGAGGGAAACTCAGGAGCTTTACTGGACGTTCCTTTCGCTTCTGTTTTTAGACCCAGCCGGTTAGAGGCACCGGTTAGGGTCAACTGGGGGTCAGTGAGAATGAGGAGAGGAAGGAGGTCTGTCCTGGTTGTGACAGGAGCACAGCGACGACCCACCTCCAGCAGCACGTGTGTCGGCGGTGGTGGCCATGTGTCCGCAGGCCCTCGTGAGCGCTGCGATTGCCAAACCCCACATGGTGCTCCGTGTCTTTGTTTCTGTTTCGCCTCTCCCAGGTCTGATACTTCCGTCTTTCTAGCAATTCTGTGTCTTACTCAGTGTCTTTCCAGGATACCCAGGGCCTGGTGCCAGCCACAAAGTTCCTGATCTGGTTACCAGGCTGTGGCTACAGGGAGGGATCCCTCCTTACAAAACATCTGCAGCCTCAGAACATGGGAGGCTGAAGAGCAATTCCTCCTTTGTTAGAGCAGGTTTTTGTCCTGGTGGACACTGACATGGCAACACACGTCCTTTGAAGACGTGGCTCCTTTTCTCATGTCACTTCTAGGAGGATGGTGGCAAGAGCTTGGTGACATTGGCCACCAGCCTAACTCCATGTCAAGGGGCCACCTCAAGGACCACACTGAGATTCCGTTTCCAACACTCCTGGGAACACACCACCTCTGCTGTGGTCCTGCTTACCTTGGCCTTGACTGGACTGTTGTTGAAAGTGCAAGGCTTGGAGCTAGAGAGATTGCTCAGCAGCTGATAGCACTTGTTGCTCTTGCAGAGATTCAGAGTTCAGGTCCTGGCACCCACATTGGGTGGCTCATGGCTACATTAATCCAGTTCAGGGGATCCAACACCCTCTCTTGGCCTCCACAGGTGCTTGCAAACACATGTGTACATGTACATGCAGCCACATATACATAAAAATACAAAAGTAGAAAATGCAAGACTTTGTGAGCCTGGGGGCACATGCATGTACATGGTGGGGTGGAGAGAGGGGTGCCTCCCTCTTTCTGATTCTGTCAGTAATAAGGGCCAGACATCTTTTATAGCAAGGGGCATTTTTTTTTCCTAGTCATCAGCCTGATGCCATCCTGGATTGTGGTACTGTCTCAGTCACCTGTGTCTGGGGAAGGCTGGGGATCTTTGCATTCCTGTATCTTCCAGTAGTCCTGGAATATGGATTTTCTGGGTTCAGTTTCTGACCTCCTTTGCTAATAGATCCCTGGTGTGTTCCTGTAGGGAAGGGAGTTTCAGTGAGCTAGTACAGTTAGGGGCTGCTCCTTAAGCTGGCTTGCTGTTCTTCCAGAGGGCCTGGGTTCAGTTCCCAGAACCCACTTTGAGTGTCTCACAATTGCCTGTAACTCTTGCTTCAGGGGATCTGATGCATTCTTTAAGGGCATGTGTGTACATGGACACACATACACACACACATGCACACCTTTTAAAGAAAAGAGAGTACACTCAATTCTTTTTTTATTTTTATTTTCTGAGACAAGGTTTCTCTGTGTAGCTCTGGCTGTCATGGAACTCTCTCTGTAGACCAGGCTGGCCTCTAACTCACAGAGATCAGCCTGCCTCTGCCTCCTGGGTGCTGGGATTAAAGATGTGTGCCACTCCCTTCCCCCAGTCAGTGCACTCAGTTCTTGTAGCCACCTTCCTTCCCTTTGGCAATCAGCATCTCCCTGCTTAATCCCTCAAAGCTGCAGTAGACCAGATCTCAGACGCTGCCAGCTTCCTTGGCAGTTCCTATCCAAGGCTTTGAACTGTGACCCCCGCCTCTATTTAATCGAGTAGGAGTTATAATCCAGATACTAATCTATCTCCGTTCCTTGGGGGCATAAAACACAGCCCAGCTTCAGCTAATCAAAGAAAAGGAGGGTTTTCTGAACAGCGATCAGGTAGCTCAAAGCTGGCAGGAGTCTGGAAATTCAGTCTTGATATGGGGCAGGTGCCAATAGAAAGTGGTCAGCTATTTCGTCTGAGAGTTAAAGCAGGGATTTATTTATTTATTAAGTCCTCATTTCTGTTGATAAATGTCTCCGTCTGTGATTCAGTCTCAGGGGGCTGGTAGCTCACAGAGTAGAACACTTTATGCCAGGATGCATGAGGTTTTAGGTTTGATCCCCAATACTGTAGAGTAAAAATAAAAGGTGATTAATTCTCTTCGGACTGGGCAGATAGATTCAGTTGGTAATGTGCTTGAGGTGATATGCAAGCCTGTGTGTATGAGTTTGGATCCCCAGAACTCATATAAAAACCTGAACCCTGCCACCTGTGAGCTCAGCAAAGAGAGAGAGAGAGAGAGAGAGAGAGAGAGAGAGAGAGAGAGAGAGAGAGAGCAAGCAGGAACACAAGGATTTTTGGAGCTCACTGGCCAGTCTAGCTGAGCTGATGAGCTCAAGGTTCAGTGAAAAGCCCCATTTCAAAATATAAGGTGGAGCACCGTTGAGGAAGATACCACATGTATCAGCAGACATATGTGTACACATATCTGAACATACATGCACACATAGGAGCATGCACATGGCATACGACATTCAATCTCAGAGACGTTTTGAATGACCCTGCCTAGATCACCTGCCCACCTCTTGGCTATGGTAAAAAGTTTCTTCATTTACGGTTCCACCAAAGAACAAGGGCAAAGGTTTAAGTCCGAAACCAGTAACTAAGGTGCTATTTTGCCAAAGAAGAGGTTTAAAACACAGTAAACAATTGAAACACTGCAGGTACGTTTGGAGCCACGTGCCTGGCGGGGCAAAGACCGAGCTCCTCTGCAGAATGAACTCCTGGCCCAGCCTGCTGCGAATTTACAGGGCTTGGATTCCAGCTCCCACCGTATTTACCGCCTCGGAAAAGTCTCAAGAGTGCCCCCTGGTGTCTAAACACAGTCACAGCTACTGGGAGAAGAGAACTCACAGAAAGGGTTATTAACTGAATGAATCCCACCTGCCTGGGCCTCAGGGTCTATGGCGTTGAAGTAGGTGTCTGACTCCCTCCCACTGTATCAATGGCATCGCCTATTCTGAAACCTAGGGGGTACCCGAGAGTGTCCTGCCAGCTTCGGCTGCCTGCTTGACAAATGCAGTCACCCGAGGGAGCCTTAATTGAGGGATTGCCCGGATCGGATTGGCCTGACTGATGTGGGCGGGCCCAGCTCACCAAGAGTGGCATTATCCCTAAGAAATTGGGCCTGGGCAATACAAGAAAGCTAGCTGAGTATCAGCCAGAGGGTGAGCCGGCAAACAGTTCCCCCGTGGTCCCTGCCTCAGTGATGGACTGCGACCAGGAAGTGTGAGCCAAATAAGTCCTTTCCTCCTCTAAGCTGCTTTCCGTCACGATGTTTTAGCACAGCAACAAGAATTAAACTAGAGCAGAAGGATTCGATACCTCTGTTTACCATTCATTTCTGTGGCATTGGGGATTGGACCCAGGGCCTCACACACGCTAGAAAAGCCCCCCTGCCACTGAACTACCCCTTTGGCACCATCAGAATTTTAGAAGTCGTCAGTGGCCTTCTTTCTTCTACGGTCTCTCACCCTTCATTTCTCAGTTCTGCTCCATTCATGCCGCACTTCGTCTCCCCTTTACCCACAATGCACTTCTGCCCTGGTTAATACTGATAGCTTGACAGGATCTGGAGTTTCCTAGGACACAAACCTCTGGGCATGCGTGTGCTGTATTTCTAGAATGGGTTAGTTTAGGCGGGCAGACCAGTCCTAGAGGTGGTTGGCACCGTTCCACGGGCTGTCTCTTCGGACTGAATACAAAGGAAGAAGGATGAGAATTCATCTCGCTCTGCTTCCTCCACGGCATGACACAAGATGGCAGTTGCCTCCCACACTCTTGAGCCGTCAAACCATGAACCAGAGTAGATCTTTCAGTTCCTTCCTTCATTGCCTTTGTCAGAGCAATGGGAAAATTCACTAATTCACTGAGCCAGCCAGACTTCCCCGGTCTTCCATCTTGCATAAGAAAAATCCACAAAGCCTGGAGTGGTGGTAGACGCTTTTAATCCCAGAACTCGGGAGGCACAGGCAGGTAGAGCTCTGTGAGTTTGAGACCACCCTGGTCTACATAGAGAGCTCTAGGCCAGATGGGACTACATCGAGAGACACTGTCTCAAAAAAAAGTCCTCATGTCTGGTCAAGATATATACCTCAGAGACCTGATAAGCTAGAGTTAGATGGAAGGGGAGGAGGTCCTCCCCTATCAGTGGACTTGGAAAGGTGCAGGGAGGAGATGAGGGAGGGAAGGAGGGGATAGGGAGGGAATGCGGGAGGGGGCTATGGCTGGGATACAAAGTACATAACATGTGATTAATATAAAATAAAAGTGAAAAAAAAGATATATACCTCGTGCATGGTTGTGTGTGTGCCTGTGTATGTGTGTGTGATCATGCTAAACTCCTGCTTTCCAAGTGCTGGATTTACAGGTATGAGTCACGGTGCCTGACTCTCATTCCAAATATTATTCAGGATTTTCTGGTATGTCAGATTCAATGCCAGACATCAGTGGTACTGGATTTGCAGTTTAGGGCAAATGTATAAGTACTTAGGTCATTCATTAGCTGTGGTGCTGGACTTGAATGTGAGCATGAGAAACATTAGGTTTGATGACAGAAGGACCTGATTTTTGCAGATCAGGGGAGTTTTCCTGAGCAGTGATGGATGGCTGAGCTGTTATTTGAAGGGCGAATGGACTGAAATGCGTGGAAAGGGAGGACCAAGACTGTAGAAAGACCTGGGAAAAGTGACTGAAGGTGAGGAAGAAGTTTTGGTGTCCAAGTCTGGAAACTCCAGTGTCTGTGTGAAGTAGGGGTGGGGTGGGGGGAGGGAAGGTTCAGGAGGACCTTGGATTGTGGTAGGAGCTGAGTCTGCCTCCTAAGGGCTTTGCTCTGGCTGGCCACTGTGTGCAGGATAGATTGAGGGGGAGAAAGCAACCATTTAGGAAAGAGGAGAATGGAAGTTTCCATCAGGCAAGGGAGAACTGAAAATTTGCATCAAAATGGTTTGTGACTGACACTCTCCCTCCAACAGTGGCCTCACTGAGGTGGACCTAACCTCGGGCCTGCAGGTGATCTTGCTTCCTGGGCTGGCCCGCAGTTCGCAGCTTCCCCAGGAGGTGGCAGCAAACTAGCCTGTAACTTTCCGATTGCCTAGCCTGGCTTCCTGCCGCTGCCCTCCTTGGGAAATTTCTCCCCATTCTGATTTCTCTTAAAAAGGTCTTTCTGATATTTTTGGTTGTGAGCCTAGCCTTTAACAGCTGAGCTAGAACAACAAGGTAGACCCTAGGGAAGATGCTCAGTCCTCATTCAGAAGGGCAAATGCGATAAACATCAGAAGCAGGAGAAGACAGGGAACAGGACAGGAGCCTACCACAGAGGCCTCTGAAAGACTCTACTGATTGAGGTATGGAAGCAGAGGCTGAGACTCACAGCCAAACTTTGGAATTTTATGAAAGAAGGGGGAGATAGAAAGTCCTGGAGGGGACAGGAGCTCTAAAAGGAAACCAACAAAGCCAAAAACCAACTAAACAAAAAAACAAACACACAACAACAACAAAAAACTGTGCCCTAGGACCCCTGCAGAGACTGATACCCCAAACAAAGAACATGCATGGAGAGGACATAAAACCCTTGCTCAGATGTAGCCCATAGACTCAGTGTCCAAGTGGGTTCCCTAGTAAGGAGAGAAGGGGCTGTCTCTGGCATGATCTCAGTGGCAAGCTTTTTGATCACCTCCCCCGGGGTGTGTGTGTGTGTAGCCTTGCCAGGCCACAGACAATGCAGCCAGTCAGGGGGCCATAGCCAGGATACAAAGTGAATAAATGGTAATAAATAATAAATTAACAAAAAGTCTGAGCGGCCTCAGAGGGCAGAGGGTGTGACTTAGCCAGAGCCCTAGACTGAGTCAATGATTTTTGTGGCGGGGCCTCCCTCTTTATTTTTGGCTGTGGCCAGTCTGCAAAGTCTTCCTGTGTGGCAGTGCTGTGTTTTTACAGCCAAGCCATGCAGGGGCTGTTCTTCCCTCACTGGCTCAGAGCTGAGGGTCAGAGAACTAGACAGGCTGAGCCCTGGTGACACCAGAGGTGGGGTAGACCTGGGAACCCTGGCCACAGAGGGAGACCAGCTCCGAAAGGCTGTTGGCAACAGGCTCAAAAGTATGTAAACGAAAGACTGAGATTCATCAAGTAAGGTAAGGGGTGAAGAAAGAGGGGTAGGTAACAGGTGAAGAAGTACAGCATTGCATAAAGAGCCAAAACCCCTGAGGTCAGGTTAGGGGCCATTGCTGAAGGAACAAACATCAGAATCCAGGGCCTCCCCTTGCTCCGGGGCTGGTTTCTGTAGACTAGTGTGCGGATCTGAACCTTCCATGTGGCAATCCCCCCAGGACATGCCTTCCTTTCCTATCTGTCAGGTCTTTTTGTTTTCTTCTGCTTCCTGCTTTGTTGTTGTTGTTTTGTTTTTATCAGGTCTCATGTAGCTCAGGGTGACTTCAAACTCACTTTAAACTTCTGATCTGTTGCCTCTACCTCCTGAGTGCTGGGATTATAGGTGTGCATACCTCACGTGGTTTATTCAGTGCTGGGATTGAAGCTGGGAATTTGTGCATGTTACGTTTGGTCAGTCGGCATATGTGTGAGGAAGCTCTGTGCTGCATAGCCGCGTGAGTCAGCTCTACTTTATTGTAACAAGATACAGAGAGAATCCACTGAAGAGAGGAAAGTTATTTTGGCTCACAATTTCAGAGGTTTCAGCCCATGGTTGTTATCCCTTTGCTTTGAGCTTACGGTAGCACAGGGCATAAGGGTGGCAGCCTATGGCAGAGGAGGCTTACTCATCTCATGGCAGCTGGGAAGCGAAGAGAGTTAAGATCTCACAATCTACTTCCAGAGGACACCCTTGAGCTGGGCAGGGTGATGCACCCCTGTAGCCCTAGCAGAGGCAGGCAGATCTCTGTGAGTTAAAGGCCAGCCTGGTCTACAAAGCAAGTCCAGGACAGCCAAGGCTACACAGAAACAAGCTCCACAATCTAACTTCTTCCATTAGGCACCACCTCTTAAAGGTACACCCTCCCACCCCAGCAACATCAGAGGCTGGTGACCAAGTTTCTAACTCACAGACCTTTGAGGAACATTTAGGACCAACACCATGGTGATAGCCAGTCCATTCCTTAATCTAAATACTCTGAGAGGACATCGTATGTCATATGCTCTGGTACTGCTGAACTTTGAACCCTGATGCTCACAGGTCATCTCTAGCTGGCCTTGTATAATACTTCCGTGTTTGGGATTTCCTGATACTAGCAAATATGAAATTGCTTTACTTCTATGACCATTTCTCCTTACCTCTGGCTCCTTATGCTCCAGTCATCTTGAATAACTTGCAGCTCTCAGCCATATAATTATCTGTCTATCTATCTGTCTGTCTGTCTATCATCTATCACTTATCTATTTATTATGAATCTATCACCTATCTAGTTATCTATCATCTATCTATCTATCTATCTATCTATCACCTATGTATTTATCTTCTATCTCCTATCATCTATCACCTATCTGTCTATCTATCTAGCTATCTCACACCCTCATCTTTGCTAACTGCTTCTATTACCTGAGATAGCTCTTGAGGCTAGGCAGGGTTCTCCAGAGCAGCGGAACCAGAAGGGTGCATGTATAAATCAGGAGAAGTCCCACAGTCTGCTGTCTGTAGGTTAGTGACATAATTCAGTCTGAGTCCAAGGACCTGAGAACCAGGGGTACTGATGTTCAAGGGTGAGAGAAAATGGGTGTTCCAACTCAAACACAATGAGCAGGAGTATGTTTTGTGATGACAAGTGTTACCTGTCAACTTGACAAAATCTAAAATCTGGAAGTTATGTGTGTATGTGAGTGTGTGTATGTATGTGGTGTGCGTGTGTGTGTGTGTATGTGTGTGTGCACTCACCTGTGGAAGATTGTCTTGATTGTGTTCACCAAGGTGGGAAGACCTGCTACCGTGGGGGAGTCATTCCCTGGCCGGGGTCCTGGACTGAATCACTGGTTAGAGAGAGCACAGCAAGCAACAGCACGTGTTCTTGCACTGTTTCCTGCTTGTAGATGTGAGGCGACAAGCTCTGATGTTCCTGCCGTGGGGAACTACACCTTGAGCTGTGTTGTTTTGATTTTGTATCTTAGTTGTTAGACACACACACACACACACACACTTTGGAGACAGGGTCTTATATTCGAGGTTAGCCTTGAACTCGCTGAGGGTGTTGTGTCATCTTTTTTTTTTTTTCTCTCTCTCTTCTAGATTTTAAGTTCTTGGGAGTTAGGGATGCTGCCTTCCTCAAGTTTGTTGACAGAATCTAGCACAGAAGTTTGCACATAGCAGGTGTCAAAAATGTTGATTCGCAGAAGGAACACTTTTTATTTGTCATTGTGTGTATATGATGTGTGCACTGGTGTGCAAATGCTGGTGTGTGTGTGGAAGTCAGAGGAAAGTTTCCGGGAATCAGTTCTCTTCTGGTATTCCCACCTCCACTTCTTGTGTGTGAGGATTGCAATGGATGCTACCACACCTGGCTTATCCAGCGCCGGGCCTGCGCCGGGAGCTTCATGCACGACGGAGCTGTCTCCAGCCAGGTCCCCTCTCCATGTGAGGCTTATGTCATCCTCATTATCCCCCTGCCTTAGTTTCCTGAGTAGCTGAAGGCCGCCATGCCCAGCTGAGTAAGCGGCACTCATCTGAATGTCTGCAGTACGTAGCAAGGATGAGGGGTAGATAGATGTGGGCCCCACCCTGAAATAGCATATACATGGGAGCTCATTATCTCATCTTTCCTCTGAGAGTGTGTGTGTGAGTGTGGACCTGTGAGTATGTGTATGTGGGGGGTAGGTATATGTGAGTGTATGTGAGAGAGTATGTGTGTATGTAAGTGTATGTGTGTGTTTATGTGTGAGTGTATGTGAGTCTGAGTGTATGAGTATATGTGAGAGTGTGTGTGTGTAAGTATGTGAAGTATATGTAGACGTATGTGAGAGTATGTGTGAGTACATGTGTTGGTTGGTCCTGAGGCTTGAAATCAGAATCTCATACATGCTAAGTACACACTCTACCACAAAACTCAATCTCCAGCCTCACCTTTCCTGCTTGACAGAGAAACAGTCACCACACTTGGCCTCTGCGCTCTCAAAATGACTTGTTCACACCTGAGCTGGCACAGTCTTTGCTGGGTAGATGAATGCGCCTTTATTACAGAAGTTGTGACACGAATTTTCCTCTGTTTTCATGTGTGAGTTTTTTTCTGTTTCAGAGTGTGAGCTCTTGGAAGTTGAGGACTCTGCCTCACTGTGTTCGTTGATGGGCTCCCACGCGGAGCTCTGTGCAGTGGCGGTGTCGAGACGTTGTTTGGCTAAAAGAATGGGTTTCCTTTATTATTGTTACTGTTGTGTGCACACAATGTACGTACACTACCGTGCATGTGTGAGCTGGTCCCCTCCTTACACAGGGGCTCTAGGGGGTCACACTCAGATTGTCGCCATTTTTTCCTTCTGAGTCATCTTACTGGCCCGGAGAGCGGATTCAAAGTCTCCACCTCTAGCTTTGACACAACAGGAAGTGTGGTAAAGCTTGGAAGTGCACTTTTAGTCTCTTGCTGGGCTGTTTTTTTTTTGTTTTTTTTTTGAGGAAGGGGCTAAAGTGCGGCGGCTAAAGTGACTTGGGATGTGCACAGCGAGACTTACTTTCATTTTCTTCCCTTCAACATAGTTTCCCCCCTCATCAGAAAACAGGAGGAAAATCCATTTCTTATTCCGGTTTCCTCTGGGTCTGCATGCTTCCACAGGCATCTTCCCCGGTTGCTCCAGCCTCCAGGCTGCCCTAGCACTGATGGAGGCTCAGGGGTGGGGGTGGGGGGCAGCAAGCCACTGTGGGGTCTGCACTGAGCTCTGTGGCGGAGGCCGTGACTGTTGGCACGTGGCACGTGCATGAGACAGGTAGCGTGTCTGAGGTGCTGAGGAAGCATGGGTGTTGTTTGAACCTTTCTTGACAGACAGAGCTTATCAAGGAACTCGCTCTGTAGACCCAGGCTAGTGCGGTGGTGTCTTTTCAGAGGCTCCGGATGTTGGTGGTTGCAGACCTGGACGGAGCAGAGCAGAGCAGAGACAGCCCCTCCTACCTGCTCCTTGGCTGGATCTATACCAGGTGGCTCTGTCTTCTTCGGAGACTACCCCTCCTAGCTTTTCACCCTCACACCCTGGTAACAAGGAACCTTCGGCACAGGCTCCTACTTCCTGTCTGCTTTGATGGGTAGCAGGGCACAGCAGCCCACGGCCAGGCAGGCTGGGTACCAGGCAGCAGCTCGCGCCTTCTAGCTACTCCACCTTTGAGCGCCAACTCTGTAAAAGCCATGGGAAAAGCGTGTGCTCTCCCGGAGCTGCCCCCTGATTTCTCTTGGATCGGTCTGATTTCTTTCCTGTTCTCCCTTAGGGTGGTCCAAAAGCATATTCCAGAAAGGGCTGGGAATATAGCTCAGCGGCCGAGAGCTTGCAAAGGCTGGGCTTAACCCCCGATCTGTAAAGCAAAACTAAAGCTTGTTGTATATTCCCAACCTAAAGGAGCCTGTTTGCCTCCTGGCTATTTTCGGCTCTCCACTGTGAAGAAATTCTAAATTCCTAGCCTCGAACTAGGCAAGCCGCTGTCAGTACTGTGGAAGTGTTCGTTTTCTGGTAAAAGAAGCAGGACTTTGCTTATTCACAAGGCTTTCAAAAATACGTTGTTTCTCTCTGTTCCAAAGGTTTCTCTCCTTGTTCTCCTGCCCTCTCACCAGAGACTGCCAGACTCTGGTTCTTCACAGCTTTGAAAGGCTGCACTAGCAGTTCTTAATTCTAGGTATGGGGACATGGGCTTTAGTTACACTTTCTCTGTAACAGGGACTGAATGGCGTGCACCCTTCTTCCCGGGGCTCGCTGTAGGTTTCGTGCTATCTCTGTTCCCAAGCTGTTCGCAGGCCCACACTGTTTCCTTTGTGCGCGGCCAGATCGCAGTGTTCCGGGGCATGCTCTCTCCCACCAAACCGCAGATGCCTGCCAACCATTCTTGCTAGGCTAGGAAGTGAACCGCCGATCCTAGAGATTAGCAAACAAAATAAGGGGATGCAGGGTCCCCAGGGATCTCCCTGCTTAGCCCCCCCACAGGTACTAACTAGCCTTGCCCCGTTCCCACGCAGAAGAGCCAGGTTTACGAGGTGGAAAGACTGGTCTGGGCCAAAGTGACACATGGCTTGCCACTTGGAGCTGAGGATCCCCAAGCTTCCTGTTTTAAGCAAGCCTGGTCCACCCTCGTTAGCTGTTTAACAGGTCATATCCTTGTTTTCTCCCCAAGCGTCTTCAATTAGGACAATGGTTCTCAAGTTGATGAGTGTATCTGAATCACACAGAGAACTTATTAAAATACGTACCCGAGCTTCTGATTCAGCAGAACCGGGACCAAACCTCAGCAACTGCTTTTTCCAAGTTCTTAGATGATGTGGATATTGCTGGTGTGAAACAATGCTTTAAGCACCATGGCCAGGCTGAGGGGTCAGGAGAATGCCTGGTGAAGAGCTGAATACACAGACATGAAGACCTGAGTTTGGATCCCCTGCACCCACAAAAAAAAAAGGATGTCCCTATATTCCCAGGCCTGGAAGTGGAAACAGAAGGATCCTGTGGTTCAGTGGTCAGCGGTCTAGCTGAATCAGGAAACTGTAGGCTCAGCGAGAAAGCCCGTCTCCAGAATATGAGGTGGGGCTGGCAAGATGGCTCAGGGGTTATATGTACCTGCCACCAACCCTGACTGCCCAACTCCAGTCCTCAAGACCTACACGGGGGAGGAAGAAAACCAACCCTTACAGGCTGTTCTTTGACCTCTGCATGTGTGTCCTGGTGTGCGGGTACCCACGATACACAAAATAAACACAGGCAATGGGAAAATTTAACAAAGATGGTAACGACTGAGGAAGATGCCCTGACCTGGACCTCTGAATGCTCACGAGTAGGTGTGCACACACCTGCACACACTCAGTGCACACCCTCAGGAACATATGCGTATACACCCCGCAGTGCAGTCACTACTTAAGTCAGTCCCAGCAGCACGTGTCTGTAATGCTGGCCCTGAGGAGGCAGAAGCAGGAGGATCACTGTAAATTGAAGGCAAATGTATGTAAATATCCAGTTCCAGGCCACTAGGGCTACAGAGCAAGAGCTGGCCTCAGAAATGAAATAGAATAAAAATAAAAGAGATAAGCATACATAAAAAAAGCCGTGGTTGTGATATGATTCTCTGATTGGTCGTTAGGTCTTATCTGGGCAGTTTTATATAGTTCTGTGTTTTATCCGTGCGTGTAACCGCTGTAGAGTTAGAGAGTGGGAGGTACTGCTTGGGAAGGGGCATACCAGTGTGTCAGCCCAGAAGTGGTGCCCTCCGATCTAACGGCAGCCCCTTCCTGTTGTCCCTAAGTCATTTTTCCATGCTCTCTTACCCTAGCTGCCACCAAGCTCACAGGCTCAAGGCATCCCGCTGTCCCCTTTTCTTGTAGCCAGCACCACAGAACCACAGGACCACAGGACCACAGGACCACAGGACCACGGGACCATGGGGCCATGGGACCATGGGGCCACAGGACCACAGGCTTGTGCCACCATGCTCAGCTGGTACGAATTCTTTTTAGGAGTACAAATCTGTATCTCAGAATTTTACAGTAAAGCTGGCATCTGAAGCCATGCCCCTGGGAGTCACTTTACGTTCTCATCTTGATTGCCGTTCCCATGGCAATTCTTCCTCCACAAGCTGGTGGAGCATCTGTGGTCATCTGTCCCTGCCACCCTCGGAGGACCCACATCTGGAGGTTCTGCGGCCAGATTCAACACACTGTTGTCTCCTGACACAGTTGAGAGCTGGTGTTGCAAGAGCTGCCAGGAAGCAAATCCCCGATTGTGTGTCCTTTGTGTTTGGAGAAAAGAGCGAGGC
>CM053759.1:13714778-13737650 GCA_028658305.1 Pachyuromys duprasi | reverse complement strand
AAGGGTGTGGAGAGATGCGTTTTGTTCGCATTGGTCAGTAAACATCCCCAGACCATTCGCACTATTTTTTTTAAATTTATTTATTTTTATCTCAATCACAGGTTAGGTACTTTGAATCCCAGGCGTAGCCCCCTCCCTCAGTCCCCATTCGCACTATTAACATTCAGCGCTGGGAGGAAAATTCCTAAATAAACTGTGGTTTGCATACTTTACCAGGAAGAACAGAAGGCATCGTGCTGATAATCTGTACTCTCTCCTCTTCTATGATAATGTAATCTAATTTTGCTATGACTTTAGTGTAAGCTGCATTTTTATGTGCGTGAGTGTTTTGCCGTACGCCTGTGTACCATGTATATGCCCGGTGCCCTCAGAGGCCAGCAGAGGGCAGCAGATCCCTTGGAACTGGAGTTAAGAGAGGGTTGTTAGCCTCCAGGGGAGTACTGGGACTTGAACCAGGTCCTCTGGAAGAGCAGCAAGTGGCCTTAACCACTGAGCCATCTCTCTGGCCCGGGGTCTTTAATATTAGAGCTGTGGGCAGTCCCTGTGGGGTTGTGGTTGAATTTTGTTATCTTCTTTATGATAACATGTTGTGTATACAGGGGACCCTACTAATCTCTCTGTTGTTCTCACTTATAGGAAAGGTCAAGCAATGTCTTAAGGCGGTGGCAACTTTATTTTTCGTAGTCGCTTTGGGAAGCTTTGTTAGTGCACATTATAAGCATGTATGAAAATCTCCTGACGAGACCGGTTCTTTGGCACAGTTAATTTACACAAATGAGAGGGGACTTATCTGGGAAGATGGGCGGATTACAGAGGCTCCTTGACTTCTGATGGGGGTGCGTCCTGATAAACTCACTGAGAACATGGCAACTGGAGAAGGCATCCATGACCTCGGCAAGGCAGCACACCCGCCAGGTCTTTCCCTTCAGGGCCTGCCATGCTCCTGCCCAGTGTTGTGACACCGGCTACACCTGTCATTCAACCCCGGGGTGGGAGTCAGGGCTGGGGTGGGCTACATTCGAGCTTTAATGTGCCTCACCATTAGATGGCGGTATAGTAACAGACATAACAACTCGGGGACCAGAGGCCTGGCCTTTTCACTCACTTTAAATACATTCAGAGGGTTCTAAATTGGACCTTGTCAGCCTGAAGAGCAGATTTGCTTCTGAGACCTCTGCTGGAAGACCCTGTGGTGAGTCAAGTGGAGTGAATGCTAGAAACAGGATTTTTTCTTCTCATTTTTTTTTAAGATATAAAAAAATAGTTACGTGTGTGCATATGCGTGTCTGTGAGCGTGCCCACTGAGGCCACTGAAACTCCTGGAGTTACAAGTGTTCATACGTGGGTGCTGCAGTCCTAATGCGTTCTCTGCAAGATCAGTATACACTTTTAACTATAGACCCCTGCACTTTTGCATTTCCCTTTCTCCTTCCCTCCTGCGCTTCTTCCTCCTCCTCAGTGCTGGGAAGGAAACTCAGGGCCTCATGTATGTAAGGCAATCACTAAGCTACTAAGATGCAGCTGTAGCCCCAGAACTTAACTTTTGTCTTTAGGGTGCCCTGTGACTTCCAGATTTGGGATAATGATGCAAGCCTCAGAGGCATTGTGAGACATCTTAGCATGGCTTCCGGCTTCGCTCCTTTTCTAAGTATGAATGCAAGAGTGGTAACTAGTTTATGCTTTTGGCTTTTTGAGATAGAGTTTCACAATATAGTCTAAGTGTCCATGAACACTGGACCCTCTAGCCTCCCAGTGGTGGAATTCCAGTCCTGTACCACATCTTCTACTCTAAACATATACTTTGTTACCACCTCTTGAGAGGTGTTGATCTGACATCCATACCCTATACATCTCTTCCCACTAGTGTTCATTTTCTGTCCCCATGGCCCAGCTTTCATAAATTGATGGGTTATTTATTTATTCATTCATTTATTTTTAAGGCAGGGATAGTGCATGGCGACTTCTCACATTTGGGATACAGGAAAGAAAGGCCTGGCTTTTCCATGGTCCAGTTCCTCCTCCTCAGCTCAAGCCACCTGCCCTTTGACCCCCCTGCTTTGTTTTCTACAGTGAGTCACAAGGTGTCCTCAGGGATTCTGTATCCCTGGAGGACACAGGAAAACTAGGTCAAGGGAATTTGCATGGACGTTTAAAGGTTTTTGAGAATGGCACGTTTGATTTAATTTCTCACATAATTGAAAGGCTCTGATGGTATTAGAAAGCTAATGGGGCTGTCTGAGGGGCTGTAGAAATAGAAACAAATCCAATTAGACCTACTTTCAGAAAAGAAAACGAGACCAAGAAGAAAAAAAAAACCACCCAGTGAAACAGAAAGAAGAGAGTAGGTTAGATTTATAAATGTTTTCCTGGCTTAGGAACCAAGGTGATAGCCTCTCCTGGGGCCTTGAGGGACCTGGACCCGCTGAGAGCTCAGGAGCTCAGCCCGATACCCACCCACTCGCTGGCCCACTGACTGAGGGTGCCTCCCCTTTTCAGGGACCACGTCATTGTCACAGCCAGGAATCGGCTCTCTATGTTCTACACTGAAGCGCCATCAATCCTGGCCTTGTCCTCCTAGTCCGGTACATTCCATGACAGTGGAAAAGCTGCCAAGGCAAATGAGCCAAAACTTTGCCTGCCATGCCCACTGTGGGCAGACAGCAAAGGTCCTCCAAGTTTCAGGACAATGTCTACCATCACAGGTGGCTACGGAGGCCCTCTCTGTCAGTCTGTTTGATTTCTTATGAAGTAGTTGTCACCATTGGAATCTCTCACCTTCACTGGCTGGTGATCAGTGGGTGGCCGTGGGGCCTTAGACATCCACTGCTTGTGGGCAGGAGGCCTGTATGCTTCGGAGGACATCTTCTCTGCCTTTGGGCACTGGGAAAGACTAGTAGGAGACAAGGTGTCTATAGTCCTAGAGTGGGCTCTACAGCCGTTCCCTAAGTGGGCTTCTCCTTCCCCACACCTGCTGAGAAATTACATTCCCAGAAGATGGGGGCTTCCTCAAGACCCTGGAAAATCTGCTGAGCTCCCTTCCAAGCATACCCAGGGGAGCTGCTGCAGGGACCTCTCCCAGGGAAAGGTTATCGCTCTTCTACACTCTTCACTGTGGCTTTACCAGGAAGCCTCTCTTTCTAGCCACGGGCCACGAAAGAAACGGAATACATAAATAGCTAACAAATGTATTGTGTGTACAACAGCATTTGGTAAAACACTAATAAATGTTAGCTCTGGGTGGGGAAGGTGGGGGGAGGTGGATAAGGTGTAGCCTTTGTGTCTTGCCATGCTATGAGCGCTCTGGGACCTACATCTGGGGGAACTTCCCAGAAGGCTGCACAGCCTTGGGAGGGAATTGTGGAGAAAGAGGAAATGGGCCAGCATTTGTGAGAACACTGGGCTTCCAAGAGAGCGAGGCGTGTGTGTGTGTGTGTGTGTGTGTGTGTGTGTGTGTGTGTGTATGAATGGAGTCCTTCTGGCATACAGAGGTTGAGAGATATTCTTCATTTGCTCCAAGTGGAGTCTGGGAAGCTGTCTCCCGGCTCTGTGCTTTCCTCTAGGCCGGCAGGGGAAGTGCTGGGAAGCAAATCTGGAAACAAACATCACGACAGTTAGGGATACTTGGCTCAAGATACCTAATTTCTGAAAAGAGAGTACGTTTTTGTGATTGAAAATGTCCACACAGGACTGGGGACATAGGTCAGTGCCTAGCAGCACCCACAGGCTCCAAGCTCTATGCTTAGAACCACTATAAACCCACCCCCCACACACACTCACACACACACACACACACACACAAACACACACACACACACACGTGTACAGATGTATAAATTAAATGTCCATACAATGATCTGATACCTCAGAGTGAGCAAGAAAAATCCTCTGAGGTTTTTTTTCCCCCTCTCTCTAAGATTTACTTGTTTTTATTTTATGAGCATGAATGTTTTGCCTGCGTGTGTGTATGTGTACCATATGCATGCCTGGTGCCTGGAGAGGACAGAAGCGGAAATCAGATCCCTGGAACTAGAGTTATGAGAATCATGTGGGCCCTGGCAGGTGAGGCCTGGTCCTCTGCAAGAACAAGTGCTCTTACCTGCTAAACCATCTCTCCAGGCCCGGGAGTTCTTAAACTATCATCATCATCACCGTCATCATCATTACCATCACCATCACTACCACCATCACCACCACCATCATCACCACCATCACCATCACTGTCATCACCACCACCATCATCATCATCACCACCACCATCATCACCATTACCACCACCGCCATCACCATCACCATGACCATCACCACCACCACCATCACCATCATCACCACCACCATCATCATCATCATCACCACTGCCATCATCACCATCACCACCACCACCATCACCATCATTATGTATGAGATTGGAGGACAGTTTTCAGAAGTTGGCTCTTATCTTTTACCACGGGATCAGGTCGTCAGGCAAGCATCTTTACAAGCTGAGCCATTTTGGCCTGGAATTTTTAACCAAAGGACAGCAAAGAACTTTCCTCATAGCTACATCTCAAAGGAGCTCTGGGTGACAAGATGGACTTGTTTGGGTCACATTCAATGAGCGGTACTAGATTGAAAGGTAGATTTGGTGGTTGGTGGTAGCGGATGGCCCTTCCAGGACCAGCCCAGGCTGTAGGGTCCCTTGCCTTGGGTCCAGAGTGGGCAGAGGCCCTGGGGAAAGTGGCGCCAGGCCCTGTGGACAACATCTTTTAATAAGACACACATCTGCAGACAGTTTCTACTTGGGGCACAGTTTCTCAGTCTCTTCTGTAGCCTGTGCAAAAATCTCCCAGGCCCTCCTGTGACTCACAGAGGGTGGGAATTTCCTCCCGAAGTCTTGAGAACCTTATGCTGACATCTACCACACTAACCAAATTTCACCCTGTGGTATTTTGGAAAACTGTAAAGAGTCAGGAGAATTACCATGAGACAGAGCCTGAGGGCAGATGATGGGTCCAGTCTGGGGAAGTGGGCTCTCCCATCAAGCGGGCCCCCTCCTTAGGGGTCTTGATGAAACATGTTAATGAAAACTGCATTAAGGTCCATCATTCTTATATGGCTCAACCGTCCGAATCTTTGCCCCTCCTCAGGCAATGTGTTCGGTGGGGTGTGCGTATCCTGGTTTTGTTTTTCCACGCTCAGCCCAGGCCACAGTCAGCACCGCAGGCTGCAGCTGGTGTTGACTGGGGCAGAAGCGCTGAGTCACTGGTTGCTCAGCGACCCTTACATCACGCTATTGTCCTTTCTTCTTGTTAGGCATTTGAGGACTCGCGTTTTTGTTTTGTTTTGTTTTGTGTTTGCCTGGGGCCTAGCCTAGCTAGGAAATCAGAGTGTAAAAACCGGAGGCGGCCAGGCTCCTGAGCCAGTGGCTCTAGCGGGACCTTTGAGAACACCCTGCACCCCAGAATCGCTGTGGGAGGCGCCCCAGCCTGAGCACGTGCCCTGGCTGTGGGCACAGGCTCCTCACATTTCTCTACAACCCTCCCTGTGGTACTAGTTTCGATCTGAGCTTCCCGATCCGACGTCCTGCACAGGGTTTTGAGCACAACAGCAACAGGTGGGGCTAATTTTAGTCCCTGTGACATAAATTCTCAGAGAAGTAGAGCCCGGAGAGGGCTACACCACTTTGTTTAAATAACTATTTGGACCCAGCTAGCTTGTCATTTTATCAACCTTTTATTTTTGGTATTTATTATGTAAAACAAAGAAAAAAAATGTAGCACAGAGGTGTGTGAATGACAGGAAAGCATGAAGTAAAAATTAGGCAGGTACACACACCTGCAAAACCACTCACGAACTCACAATCCCTGGCTTCAGTTCTCAGCAGCTCCCTTCTTACAGAAATGTCCACAGCCCATCACCCAACAACGATCACAATTAACTTTTTTGAAACTTTAATAAAAATATGCCATTATCCATTTTTTATTATAATTTTTATGTGTTTGAGAATTTCATGTATGAGTACCCTACTTAATCATCCTGGCGCCATTTTTTCTTGTGCCCTTCCTAATTCACGACTTTTTGTTTGTAATCGTTATTGTGACACGCGCACACATACATTCTACCTAGCCCATTTGATGTTGCTATGTGCTCATGCTGATCACTTGGGATTGGGTGATTTACCAGGGTCTTGTCCCTGGACAGTCCCCCTCTCTCAGCAGCTGTCAGTTGCCTGTAGCTCTTCATCTAGGGTTGGGGCCTTTTGAAATTTGCCCTAGCTGAGTTGGCATGTTAACTGATGTTGTTGGAAAAGCCTTGGTTATTGTTTTTTGAGCCAGCGTCCCACGTAGCCTGGGCTGGCCTTGAACCCTATATATCTCAAAGAATGACCCTGAGCTCCTCAGGCCCCCTTGCCTTTACCTCTCAGGTGTTGGGATTACAATTACCATATCAATGTCCAATATTCCATTTCCTCCCATATATCAATTGATACATACATACATTTATATAATTGGGGCCATATTATATATTTCATTAAATGAAAAGTATACTTATATTACTAAGTTGTATTTTAGAGGCACTGTGTGGTATCTACAAAGATATGGTTATAGTTATGTTTTTAGTTTGTTTCTGTCATCTCTGTGTGTGTGTGTGTGTGTGTTGCTGAATTGAACCAAGGGCCTTGTGCGTGCTAGGCAAGTACTCTACCACTGAGTCAGACTCCCAGCCCTGTCAGTACCCCTTGCTAGCTTATTTCTTTCTATTCTGTCTTAGTCAGGGTTTCTATTGCTGCGACAAAACAGAAAGCAAGCTGGGGAAGAAAGGGTTTATTGGGCTTATATATCCACACTGTAATCCATTGTTGAAGGAAGTCAGAGTAGAAACCCAGAGGCAGGAGCTGATGCAGAGGCCATGGACAGGTGCTGCTTACTGTCTTGCTTCCCTGGCTTGCTCAACCTGGCTCTTACAGAACCCAGGACCTCCAGCCCAGGGAAGGCACCGCCCACAATGGGCTGGGCCCTCTTCCGTCAATCACTAATTAAGAAAATACCCTATCGGCTGGCTTACTGGTTGATCTCATGGAGACATTTTTCTCAGTGGAGGTTCCTCCTCTCAGATGGCTGTAGTTTGTGTCAACATCTTGTGTCAACGCAAATCTAGCCAGCACACTTTCCTCTCACCGCTGCAGGACACTGCACAGTTTCCTCCTTCTGATAACCATCTCACATCATCTCTTGGTCCCTTGGTTCCATGGCAACTCTTAAGCTTTATCTGTCTGGACCAGTTCTTTCCAAACTTACATTCTTCTGGAAAGCTTGTCAAAAGATTGCTGGGCCTCTTCCTAGTAGGGCTGGGTTGGTGAGGCAAGATCCCAAGAAACAGCACCATGTTGGTCATCTTGGAGAGCCACTGACACAAGGAAAGGGTGACCAGCTTGATCAGCTTAAGCCCTCCTCCAGCGTCACTTTCTTACCGTCCACGCCCTTGCATTTATCATGTCTCCAGAATTCTCCATTGAATCACAGACAGCATATTCTGTTTCCTTGTTGATAGATATGAAAGGCAAGATGTTTTCACAGCATTGGGCCAGAGCATACACAGCATTTTAAAGACCCCATGTTTCATTCCCAGCACCCAAGATCAATAAAGTAAACATGATAAAATAAGGAAAATAAAATTCTTAACAAGGGGTTAAACTTGAAAGACTTTAGAGGAGGCTGCCAGGAAGTAGAGGCCAGGATGGTTTGTCTCTCACTACATCAGATCCTCCGAAGGGGAAATGTACAGTTGCCCAGACTATTTGCTAAAGGAAATGACACGTTCTCCTCTTCCCCACATCTGGTAATTTCTGAAAGACAGTCAAGCCCCGATGATGTTGCTGGCTCCTTGGAAGCCTATGTCTTCTTTCCCAAGGGAGGTGGGGGGAGTCTATTTTCAGTGGTCAGCCATGGGGATGCCTTGAGGAGAGGGCAAAGGGTCACCAGCAATACGGTCCTATTCTGGGACAGAAACATAAGCTTCCTTCCTGTCCAGCTCAGTTTCGGACTCTGTTAAGTTGAAATCTTTCACAGGGGGCGGGGGCTGAAAGGATTTGGAAATGCTCTCCCGGGCTGGGGCGGCTGGATTCAGGATACGGGGACAGAGTGGGTGGGGAAAGAGGTCTGTCAGTATGCTACGTGGTGAAGTTGCAGCAGGGTTGGGACCACTGTAAGGCTGACCAGCTGTCACAGTGTGGAATGGCAGCACAGGGTGACTCAGTGGCAGCCCGCTGTTCCTTTTATTTTTCCTGTGGTAACTGGGACAGAACTGAGGCCTCATGCACGCTCGGCAGGCACCCTGCGGCTGAGTAGCACCTCAACCTAAATCCACCATTTTCCTCAACTCTAAGGCATCTTCACAATGCTAAATGTAACATGAAGAAAGAACAGGAAAGATGTGAACGGGGTGCCCTGAATGGAACCAGAGAGCTGACCCGGGTCAGTGGACTTCGTGTAAGTCCAGAGGAACCACCCTGAGACTTGGCTGGAGGTCAGGGGAATGTGTGTCTCTCTTCACTGACCCCATCCATCGACTAGAGCAAGGTTAAGTTGCGGGCTGAGAAAAGAAACTGGTGCTCTCCTTAAAGGAGCAGAGGGCCTCCTGGATGGGGGAGGGGCTGGCCACCTCTGCCTCTGGATCTGAGGGCATTTATTGTACCAGGCCTTTGTTTTGCTTCAGCCAGGCACTCTGGTGAAGGCATCCTGGGAATTTGGCCTGCAAACAGAAAGGGCATTTCCTTGTGTGGATTTCCTGTTTAGGCCTGTGTAGAAACCCAAAGGCTGGCTGGCCTCATAAATCCTCTAGACATTACTGGTGCGGACACTCTGGCTGGACGCCATGGGAACACTGCACAAAAATAGAAAGGAGAGAAGTGCATTCATTCTCTGGGTGTCTCTGGGTGGGCTTCAGGCTCCTGTTTGCTAATCCTAGACAGCGGAGATGAGCATGAGACTCTTTCCTTCCAGCTTTGGTGTCTTCAGGTTCCTCTTCCATCTCAGGGTCCTGCCTGGGGCAGCTCAGTCATGGGAGGCACCTGAGACTTCACCAGGGGGAAAAAAAAAGCATGATAAAAGTTTTACCTGAAGCCAAAGGAAGTGGCCCTACATGTCTTTCAGAAGGTTTTTGTTGTTTTGGTTTTTCGGGACAGGGTTTCTCTGTGTAGCATTGGCTGTCTTGAACTCGCTTTGTAGTCCAGGCTGGTCTTGATCTCACAGAAACCCGCCTGCTTCCCCAAGCGCTGGGATTACAGGCGTGCGCCACAATGCCTGACTAGTTTTTTTTTTTTTTTAATTCTGGCATTTCCCAGAATTTCCTAAACACTTAGCATACCTCACAAATGACGGCCACCAGCCTCAGCTGTGCTGTTTAGCTTTGTGGCTGGGTCTTGAGCGAGCGAGGTGATGAATAAGATATTTGTTGAGGAGATGTCACTCAATTCCCTGCTTCCTGTTTTCCTCACATATGTTCAGATTACAGTTTGGCTTTCAGAGTTGTTGGCTTGGTGAAAGAAGCCATATTTCCATACTTATTCTGCGGCTGAATTCCGTGACTTGGAGACTGATCAGGTAATACAGTGGCTCTCAACCTTCCTCATGCCATGACCCTTTAATACGGTTCCTCATGTTGTGATGACCCCAACCATAAAATTGTTTTCGTTGCCACTTCATAACTGTAATTTTGCTGCTGTTGTGATTCATAGTGTAAATATCTGGCTTTGCAGAGGGGTCGTGACCTGCAGGTTGAGAACCACTGATTTAATCGCTCACTTGGGAAAAGAAAGGAAAGCTCAGATTGTCAATGGCCTCAAAAGTATTTTTTTTCTTTTTTCGAGACCTGGTTTCTCTGTGTAGCCTTGGCTGTCCTTAATACAGTTCCTCATGTTGTGATTCTTGACCATAAAATTATTTTTATTGCTGCCTAAAAACTATAATTTTGTTGCTGTTATCAATGATAATGTTAACATCTGTGTTTTCTGATGGTCTTAGGAGACTACTGTGAAAGAATCATTTGACTCCAAAGGGGTCGTGATCCAGAGATTAAGAAACACTGGTCTACAGGGGCTGGAGAGATGGTCCAGAGGTTAAGAGCACTGGCTGCTCTTTCAAGAGGTCCTGAGTTCAATTCCAGGCAACCACTTGGTGGCTCACAACCATCGATATGAGATTTGCTGTGCTCTTCTGGCGTTCAGATGTACATTGCAGACAGAACATTGTATAAATAACAAATAAATAAATCTTTAAAAACCCCAACAACACTGTTCTATGAACTGCAGGTCATAAAACCTGCTCTCAGAGGTACTAATGTAATAGCAAAGGAACCTTGCCTTCAGGCTATTTAAATTTTAGATTTTACTTTTATGTGTCTAAAATACACCCTATTTCCCCTCCTCACCCATTTTGATCTAGCTCCTCAATAATGAGGTGGGAGGAAGAGGAAGGAAGGCACTGGGAAGTGCTAACCTTTCTGGGTGGTTTGCACTCCTTCCTGAGAGGCAGCCTTAACAAGGCAGCCCCCTGGTCATGCTTGGGAGGTTCTGTCTCTGAGGGTTAAAGCTTGGGGCTGGTGGTGGGGTTTAGTGGTAGGGGGCTTGCCAAGCATGCACAAGGCCCTATGGTCCATCCCCCTCACTGCAAGGGGAAGATCTGAAAGTTCACATAAAGAAAGAAATGTGCTGGGTGCTGGAGTTACTGTTCAATGGCAGGGTATTAGCCTAGCTGTGCGAGGCCCTGGGTTCAGCTCCCAGCATTGCAAAAACAAAGCAAAACCCACATTTAATTCAGCATTTCCCAGAGCTACCTGATAGAGAAGACCTTTATCTTGTGTCAATAGTTCTTCTTTTGTTTGTTTTTGTTTTTTGAGACAGGGTTTCTCTGTGCAGCCCTGTGGTTCTGGAACTCACTATGTAGACCACATTGGCTTGATCTCACAATTGGCTGGATCTCACAATGATCCGCCTGCCTCTGCCTCCTGAGTGCTGGGATTAAAGGCACGCCAACACTACACAGCCTATAGTAGTTCCTAACAAGCACTTTGAAAAATGCTGCTGTCAACCAAGAGATAATGTTCACTGTCCCATCAGGGATATTTCTATACACTCGTGCAAAAACATTTCCATATGTTTACGTTTATATCTTTCTAAATACATGACATATAAATCCATATTTTCAAATGATTAATTGGCAGCTAGGATGGTGGTATTGTGCCTGAAACCTCAGCACTCTGGATGCTAAGGCAGGAAGAGCTTAAGTTTAGGACTAGCCTGGGCTACACAGTAAGGTTGTCTCAAAAAAAGTTGGGATGAGTGTAAAGAGAGAGCCCAACAGATAAGAGGTGGAGTGCTCTCGCAGAGGACCTGAATTTGGGTTAGTTCCCAATATCCACATCAGGTGTCTTGCAACTGACAACTCCAGCTCCCACGGATCTGATGCCTGCTTCCTGAAGAGCCCAACTCCGGGAGCATCTGTACACACATGTACACCACACACACCACATACACAAACATGCACATATGTACAGCACACACACATGCTTGCACTCACATGTGTGTGCACACACACACGTGGAAAACACACTTGCACATACTTAAACACAAATCTTTAGTCGGGCATGGTGGCTAATTTAGTCCCAACACTTAGGAGACAGAGGCAGGTGGATCTCTGTGAGTTTGAGATCAACCAACAGACAAAATCTTCAAAACGCTTTTTGAAAGTTGACAGTAACCTAGGAATCACAGCTATGAAAAGATTTTCACAAAAAAAGGTGTTTGAATGGAAAATCAGCTCCCAATCATTAACCTTTCTCACCGTTAGTGGTTTTTTAAAAAATTTTATTTATTATTACAATTTATTTATTTTGTATCCCAGATGTAGCCTCCTCTCTCCTCCCCTCCCAATCCCACCCTCCCTCTACTCCTCCCATCGCCCTTCCCCTTTGGAGCTGATTTTCTATTCCATAATAGAGGAATCCTTAAGGAAATCATATCACACTGTATCTAGAATGTGATATTTCAATGGACGCCGAGGACATCTATCTTGTAGCCATTGAATCATTGTTGGAAATATTTATCTGAGTCAGTATCTACAGTCACTTTTCAAAACCATAAACAACGGGACCTTTATTTGAGGATAGTATGTTGATTCAGGATCTTCAGTGCGGGATTTCAACTATCGTAATACTCCAGGGGGTTCCAGATATCAGCTCTTAAAAACAAATTTTAGAGGTGGCCTCTGTGCCCCTTACTAGGAAACCCACTTGGAAACTGAGCAGCCAATGGGCTTCCTTTGAACAGGGGATTAGGTCCTCTCTATGCATGGTCCTTGGTTGGAGTATCGGTCTCTGCAGGCCCCACTGGGCCCAGGATTTTTGGCTCTGTTGTTCTCCTTGTGGAGTTCCTGTCTCTTCCAGGTCTTTCTATCTTCCTCTTCTTCCAAAAAGATTCTAGCACTCTGCCCAAAGTTTGGCTCTGAGTCTCAGTATCTCCTTCGATACCCTGGTGGGTAGAGTCTTTCAGTGGCCAGCTCTTTGATCACCTCCCCCCTAGGGGGCGAAGCCTTTCCAGGCCACAGGGGAAGATGATGCAGCCAACCTTGATGAGACCTGACAGGTTAGGGTCAGATAGAAGGGGAGCAGGTCCTCCCCTATCAGGGAACTAGGGAAAGGGCATAGGGGGAGAAGAGGGAGGGAAGGTGGAACTGGGAGGAGACAAGGGAGGGGGCTGCAGCGGGGATACAATGTGGATAAATTGTAATAAATAATTATATAAATAAAATAAAATTTAAAAAGACATTTGAAACACGCAAAAGTTTTACTTTTGGATCTTGGTGGCTGGTAGAAAGAAAAGCGATTTCCCCCCTACTTTCTTTCTCTCTGTCTCTTTTTTTTAAGACAGGGTTTCTCTGTGTAGCCTTGGCTATCCTGGACTGGCTTTGTAGACCAGGCTGGCCTCAACCTCTCATAGATCTGCCTGCCTCTGCTTCCCAAGTGCTAGGATCACAGGTGTGAGCCACCACACCCGGCTTCCCCCCTACTTTCTGTTTGTTTTCTCCAAATCTTCCATCATGGGCGTGAATTATGCCTATACTTGAGGTATCGAGCAAAATGAACAAGATAAAAAAAAATAAAACCAGATCAGTACTTAGAGTCCTGTTACTGTGTTCTCAGCTGAACACACCCACCTCTGTCCCGCTCTGTTCTCTCACCTACCTCAGACATCACCAGGTCTCTGTAGACCCTTCCCAGATGTTTCCAGGGCGCATGAATCTTCAGAGAGAGGCGTTCGTGTGTGTGTCTGTGTGTGAGTGTGTGTGTGTGAGTGTGTGTGTGTGTGTGCCCGAGCGTGTGCGAGCCTGTTCTGATGGAATCTACTATACTAAATTGTTCCTGGATACTATATGTGTTCATGAGGGAAAGATTGGCATATGGTTACAATTCTTTGATAGCAACTGTGTAACTCTCACGTGGGAAATGGACTTACCTGAGAAATGTTACTTAGCTCTCAGAATCCATGGGAAGGCTGGGGAGCCGGGTACTGAAAGTGAGTAACTAGAGGTTTGCAAGATGGCTCAGTGGGTAAGGGTGCTTGTCGCCATGTCTGATACCCATGCTGATTTCTGGAACCCACTTAGTAGAAGGAGGGAAGCAACTCCTGTAAGTTGTCCTCTGCACGCACACACCGTCCATGTGGAGTTTGTTGTTGTTTTGCTTTTGTGTTTTCAAGGCAGGGTTTCTTTGTGTAGCCTTAGCTGTGTAGACCAGGCTGGCTTTAAACTCAGATGCGCCTGCCTCTGCCTTCCGAGTGGTGGGATTAAAGGTGTGCACCAGCACTGGCCAGCTTAATCTTTATTTTTAGAGAAAAAGCCAATGAAGGAGCAGGAGAAAGATCCTGCCACCAGGACTGTCAGTGCTGGACCCTGGCCATCATGCCGCCGGTCCCTGGCACCCTGCACACCCCATCACAAGGCTGCCTGACACACAGTTTACCTGACATGGCCACCACAGGCGACTTCTTCCTCCCCATGGGCATCAGGTCCCTGCAGGGCCTCCGGCCAGCTAAGCTCCAACAACATGCTGGCTTCTGAGTTGCCGGGCAAGATGAAAGCTCTCTGCCCTCTTTGCCTTTTGAAGTGGTAATGAAGTCCCACCTCTCCTCTGGGGCTTCCTCGCAAAGAAGAAGGACATTTAAAGGCTGGGTAACCAAGAATAACCAGTGTGCGTATTTAGGTACAGCAGTCTCCCAATACCCAGACTTTTAGTAACTTGTGGTCAACCACAAAAATTAAAAAAATTGGGAAATCCCAGAAACAAACAGTTAACATTTTCTAAATCAACTTTATTGTGATATGTCCATTATATCGTTTCAGTAGTAGATATTATTGCAGTTTATTTCTGTACTTAACAAACTTTATTGTAAGTATATGTAAGATATATGATGCAGGGGTACCTGTGGTTTATGTATCCCTTAAAGAGCAGTCACACGGCAAGGCAGGCACCTTCAAAGGTGGACTTTCTTGTGGTTTCAGCTATACCACATGGTGCAAGCTGAGCATGCCCAGAAGCATTCTTGTCTATCGCTTTAATCTCCATGACTGCAAACTGAGTGTGCTTAGCAACAGAATGGACCGATCTGTACATGTACATATACATGTATATGTACATGTATATGTCCTCTCCCACACTCTCCTTGCCTGCTACAGGTAATTCATCTCTCTACTCAGTTATGTCTTAGCTGTGCTTATTTTGGCTTTGGACTCACCAAGATGTGAGTCCACCATGTTCCGCTACACAATAGCTTGGAAAGACAGGACCCAAAGCAGACCAGCTGTCTTCAACAGTGGACCTCTTCTGAAACGTGACTCACAGGGCGGCTTCCCTTCAACTCTGACTCCAATATGGAGAAGACTTCTGTTTCCATGTGGTTACAAATGTGTCGTTCGGAAGAACTGACCTCACTTATTGAAGATCACACTATGTTAATGGCTAAGAATTGCTATTTGTCCAGACCAAGCAGAAAGCCGGTTTCTTAGCCACACAGGGGAAAGGAGGGAGTAACAGAATGTCTGCAGAATTCTTTTTCTTCCTTTGATGAATGTGCAGTTTAGGGAAGTCGATTAAATAGATCTATACTACCCCAGAGAAGGGCCCACCTTGTAGGTTCAGGGAATGGTAAAGGCGAGGAAAATGTAAACATGGATCTTTTTATTAACTTCCTTGTTTGGGATCATGTTTTTTGCTTGTAAATGTCCAAACACTGAGGTGAAGTCCAGAGACCAGAAGATGAAGTTCAAGGACAAAGTTGGTATTACTGTGGTCCTTTTTGGATTCTTAGGTGCCAAATATAGACACAACGTAGTCTGTGCCCCTGGGAACTAGTGGGTTGAAATCTCAGGTGTTGCACTGGAAGCCAATGACTCCTGAAGGAGAAGAATCCTTTTGTTTTGGACTGGATCAGGATCCGTTCACCTCAGGGTGAGGTATAATTTGAGAGCTTCGGGACACTGGCTTTATGTAATCTCTAGATTGCGATACTTTTGTTTTTGTTTGTTTGTTTTGAACAAAGAGATGCTTTCTCAGTGTCAGTAAATGTGCAATTTTCATGGTTCCTTGGGGCCTTTTGAGGATCTTCTATATTCACAGAAGAGGGGTTTCCATCCCTCTCTCTCTCCCTTCCGTAGTTTCACAATGTAGCCCAGGCTAGCCCTGAAGTCACCATTCTCTTTTCTCAGCCGCCTCAGGGCACCACCACACCCAGTAGGAAATGGATTCTGAGCCTAGATTCTTCATCTAGGGTCCAGGAATACGCTTCTCAGAGATGAAAACAAGAAACCAAATCAAGTCCGTCCCTTTGGGTGGGATATGGTCTTACAGGGTTGACGTGAGATCTTGTTTTTTCTAGGAAAACAATTTAGAAGTGGAAGATGAGATGCCCAAGGAGGGCAGAAACCTCTGTACGGCCATACTGTAGTGGGGCTGTGTGCAAGAGGCCAGCCTCCTGAGCCCAAACACCCACTGCAGCAGAACTTCGTTGAACAGACAAGATTTAATGACTAGTATGTGGGCATGCCCAGGTTATGATAACTGAAAAATCAGTAAGGAGTCAAGGGATGTCGTGGGATAGGAGCCTGTTGATTTCTGGGAAGGTAGAGGTCAGACACAGTGCCTCTCCTGAACTTTGCAGCCTTGTAAGGAAATCTCTGAAGGGAAAAGCTATTAGGTAGATGAGGGTGGGAACAGTATGCGAGGGACTTTTATCTATGACACAGGGGCTGTGGGGACAGTTGGTGGGCAAAGTGTACTGTAACTTTTTGTGTTGTAGCACCTCTAGCTATGACTTGCTCATGAACAGAGAAATATGTTCTCAAAAAAAGTTGCAGATTTCAGGGTGAGAAGTTTACCCTCAACCATTCAAGTAGACCCATAAGACAGTCCCATTTATCTAGAGCAGCGGTCCTCAACCCGTGGGTCCTGACCCCTTTCTGAATCAAATGATCCTTTCAACAGGGTTGCACATCAGGTCTCCTTCATATCAGATATTTACATTACTATTTACAACAGTAGCAAAATTACAGTTATGAAGTAGCAACAAAATAATTTTATGGTTGGGGGTCACCACATGAGGAACTGTAGTAAAGGGTCGCTGCATTGGGAAGGTTGGGAAGCACTGCTCTAGAGGGACATCTGACAAACAGAAGACGGCAAGACAAAGTGATCAGGAAAACAGACTGTGACTGTGACACAGTCCTACAATAGGACAGCCAGGGTTCTAGGGAACTGCAAAGGGGAAAGGGTGCTGCCAGCTGATACCTAGTGAAGGGAAAGTGGTTTCAGACTTCTGGACACTTGTGAGAAAAAAAATTGTCTTAAACTGCTTGTTATAGCAGCTACAGAAAACTAACACAGAGCTTGGTCATGACCCTGTCAAGAAAACTGTTGAGATGAAATGGAAAGATTGTGTCTCACAATAGGAAGCTAAGAGCTTCTGAGTAAGCTGTTTCTTCCTTCTTCCTCTTCTTTTATTACTTTATTTTATTGTTTTTTTTTTTTTTTCAAGAGAGGGTTTCTCTGTATAGCCCTGGCCATCCTGGAATGCACTCTGTAGACTCGGCTGGCCTCACACTCAGAGATTTGACTGCCTCTGCTTCCTGAGCGCTTAAAGGACTGAAGGCGTGTGCCTCTGCTACTCCACCCTCCTCCTCCTCCTCCTCCTCTTCTTTGATAGGGTCTCACTATGTAGCCAAATTGTAATCCTCCTGCCTCATCCTCCAGAGTACTTGGATTGCAGATGTCTACCAGAAGGCCTGATCCCAAGACAATATTTCTGTTGTGTGGTTTATTCTTCAACTCCAGGCCAGCACATGTGTAGAAGAAACAAACAAAATAAAAGTCCTTTGTGATGATGTGGACTTTCACAGTGAGATGCAGTGAGTGGTGACCTATATTATCATTATTTGTAAAAGTGAATGAAATCAAATGAAAATCTTTTGCCTGTATCCTTGGTGTAGGGGACCACATTCTCACCCATGCCTGTCATTTTTTAAAATTACATTTATTTCTTTATGCATGGGCACGTATGCTATGGATCCATGCATGTGTGGAGGTCAGAGGACAGCTTACAGAAGTTAATTTCCTGGAGATCAAATAGATGTTGTCAGGCATAGAGGCAGGCACCATTTTCTTATGATCTTCTCCTTAGCTCTCCACCTTATTTTTTTGAGGTAGGGTCTCTCCCAGAACCCAGAGCTCCTGATTCCGTTTTACCAGCTGGCCAGCAAGCCCCAGGGATCCTCCTGTCTTTGCTCAGAGTTGTGAGAGCCACTGAACTCCTGATTTTTATGTGGGTCTTCATGTTTGTGCTGCAAGCACTTTATCAATGGAACGATATCCCCAGCCCTGATAATAACATGTTAATGTTCATGGCCTCAGCACTCATGCAGTTCCTGACATTCTAAAGGATGCTCGATTTGGTTACGGACTGTGGTTTTTAAGTTTTAGAAGTCTTTAAACAAATTCGAATGGTGGGCTAGCAGAGGGTGGCCTGGCTCAGCTCTTTTTGATATGGGCGAGAACACTGCTCTGGAACACAGACCTTAGAGCCTTAGGTTTCCTCAGATCATGGCCGTAGAAGTCATGGCTATTTGGGCTTCCAAGCTTTGATTGTCGCTCCAAAGACACATTCTTTCTTCTGCAAGAGCATCTTCCCACCATGGCATTCTGACCCAGTAGAGGAGGCATTGCCTGACAAAGAAGGGCAAGAAGGTCTTTGTGAAGCTTGACTGTGATACTAATTGCAAGACAAGCTGGAGCAGACAGCCTAAAATAAATTCTGGCCATATAAGAACTAGAAAGCAAAGGATATTTCCCTTTCTCAGTGTAGACCCTTCTGCCAAGTTTTGTAGCACTGTCATGCCCTTAAACATCAAACATGATAGCCACATTCTATTCAGCAGTATCTTAGGCAACGGCCACATATGTAAACTGCAGACGATGATACCGTTGGTGACTCCATATAATTATACCCTTGCTCCTAAACCCCGCCTTTCTATGCATCCAAAGCACATGATAGGCCTTGTCGTGTTGCTTTGCCCATCACTTTTGTTGGGTAGGTAGGGAGCAGGCACCACCCTTGTCGACATCTCCTATATGTAGGGAAAGCTTTCCCAGGAGCGATCCATTGGCAATAAGAGTCACTGGAAAGGAAATGGCTGGAGCCTTAATTTAAAAGACAGGACTTCCTGGAGTGCCAACTCCAGGTCCCCGTGCTGGGATATTTCTAACTTCAGGACTCCTCGAAGCAAGAGGGCCCAGAAAGCTTGTTATTTTCCATCTGCGGATGGCTAGGAAGGACCCGAATACAAGATAACTCAGTGAACTCAGCGGTGCACATTGTAGAGTCTACAGAGATGTCCAGTGCGTCCTTCCTGTCCAAGATGGCTAACACAGCTCCACAAAGTAGGATCCATGGCAGAGTATGGAAGAAAGTGTGGTGCTTTAGGAATTCTGTGGGCTTTGCTGGTAGAAATGACCCCACGGCAAGGATGCGGCTCATCAGGACCCTGATTGCCTCGGATGTGTGAGGCCCTGGATTCAGGCCCCAGCCCCCTTGTAAATAAATACAATAAAATAACTAGGAGGAGCAGTTCTTCTTTGACACTAATTTGCTGTGTGAGTTTGAGAAAGTTTCGTGGGTGTTTTAGTTCAGTTTCCTGTTTCTAGAAATGGAATGCAGAGTCTTGCTCATGCCAGGCCAGCGCCCACTCACTAAGCTGCACCCCAGTCCATTTAATACTTATCAGCCTCTCAGGATTTCCCTTTCCCTTTTCTTCTAAAATTTATTTTTATTTACCTAAAGCTTTTTTTCTCAGGCAAAGTCTCATATACATTAGGCTGGAAAATATACAATATACTTTCTTCTATCTTTTTAAGAGTCTCACTCCATAGCCCAGGCTGGCTTCAATTTTACATCAATTCTTCTTATAACAATTCCCCTGCCTCAGCTTCCCAACTGCTGGGATTACAAGTCTGAGCTATCCCTCCCAGCATCTCCTCCCGCTTTTGAAATGAGGAATATTACCATTATCTGTACTCACCTTGCTGTGTGACAGCGCACCAGAAGTTACTTTTCTTCTTTAGCTTAGTACTCACTGACTGGCCTTTCCTCATTCCTCTGTCTTATTTTTCTTGCCAATAGAATGGGCACAATATTTTCTTATTCAATGGATATGATGATAAAGGAGACCAAATATGCAAAATGCTTTCTAAATATAAAACACTATAATATATATCATCTTATATATATCACATATAAGATTATATATGATATATTATATTAGCTTATATGTAATATGATATATAATAATATATAGCATATTATATATTATTATATGTTATCATTATATATTATTATATATAATATAATAATATATTATAGTGATATATTATCATATATAATATGATAATACAGTGTATGTTATATATTATTATATATAATATAATAGAGAAGATTTTATATAATATATGATATAGATAATATATCATATTTTATATAATATATGACATATAATATTATACAATATTATATTATATATCATATTATAATTATTATATTTATCTATAACATATATTTATTATATGTGATATAATTATTATCTACTATATAATTATAATTATAGATTATATAAAATCTTGTTTTTTATAGAATATATATGACATACATAACATACATAGTCTTATACATTATCATTGTAAATATCATATATATATATTGGACTACCAAAACCACGTGCTCTAACATAGGTTGTATTTTCCGTCTGGGGTGTCTATTTCTAGTGAGTTATCAGTGCAGAGAACATGCCTTTAAATCTGTAAGTTAGTATGTTCCTCAACAATTAGAAGGGGAGACTGAAATGGGGCAAGGAGGCTCGAGGCTGCAGCGGTATGGCGGTTTAGAGACGGGGAAAAACAGACTGCGTTTGGGTGGCGGAAGTCAGGGTTGCATGCCCTGCAGGGAGCAGAAAGGGTGGAAAACAGCTTTCTTGTGCCTTCTGGAATGTGGGCCGTTTTGTCCAGAAACTTCGAGGTAAAGCATTCCATAGGAAGTATTTGTTTAATTAACCGTAGCTAGAACGTAGTTGTAGGTAAGCTATTTGCACTGAGCAGTGGTAACTGCTTCTTTAACTAAGACCTGTGCTTATTTGAAGCCAGGAGCAAGCCCACAGGATTTGAACCCCTAACCTTTAAAACACGGGCAGCTCCGGTGGCTACCAGGCGAACCGGTTGATTCCGGTTTGCTAGGACTTGGAGTGCTTAGGCGGACAGAGCCGCATTGATTCCAAGGTCCCCGCAGACTAACACCGAGAAGCCCGAAGAGGAAAGGGTTCCGGAGCCTTGACTCAGCTACCGCACTTTCAGGCGGGGCTTGCAGCCTCAGGAGGAGATCTCCCCGGAACGCGCAGGCCCCCATCTGTCTGTAATGACACGTTGGGAGGAGAAGGGCAATTTTCTCGGGCATTCCTCTCAAGCTAGAACACTCGCGCCGGCTTTTCTGTTTTGTTTTTGGTCTATGAAACTCTCCCAAACAGAGCGGGGACTGCCGGTGTCTCTGGGTGCCGACCACGTGGGCTGTTGTCCAGGGCTGGTCATTAAAATCGAAACTCTTTTCAGCCACTTGGCATTTAATAACCTTTCTCCAGGCAGTCAGAATTGGACTGCCCCCCAGCAAGTGATTTTAATGATCACATCAGAAGAACAACTCTCTTAAAATAGAGTCAGACTTCAGCTCCAACAAAGAATTTTAAGTTCAGAAGAAAAGAAAGAGAGGAAAACCTCAAGATTTAGAGCTGTTCCTAACATCTGGCTGGAAAAAAAAATTATTTACTGTGACCCGAAACATGAAAAAATTAGGCTAGTTTGTGGTATTACATAGCAAAAGGAATGGAGACGTTCTTTAAAATAATTGAAAAAAAAATTAAAACAAAGATGGCTTGAACCTTATTCTCTTCAGGTTTAAAGATAACCTATGCCAAAATCTGCTCTCTGGAATTTTTTTTTAGACCTGGCTCCTGCCATCAAGTTTGGCTGGGAAGAAAAGCCTGGAAGACCATGTCTTGGAATGTGTGAGTGTTAAAATCATACACTGTTCCCCTTCTTTACAAAAAGCAATCCTCTGGCAGGCCTCTGACAGGCTTTGAGTCTCTTCTTGCCGTAGGTCAGAGCTGTTGACTGGATTGTGAGATTTTGGGTTCGCCTCCCTTTGTGCACTGCCCTCCCCTGACCACAGGCTGCAGTGAAGGAATGACTTTGGACTGGAGGTGACTCCTGGGAGGCCACCCAGCAATTTGGGTAAAGACACTGGATTAGAAACTCAGAATTTCCATGTCCTTTGAGACTCTGCAAACCTGGTCCACAAATGCAGTTTTTCTGAGGTGGTTGAAGCTCAAAGGTGCACGGGGTGTTTTCACCTGGGAGTTCAGCCTGGGTTCAGGGGTCAGACATGGACCATGTTAATGAAATCATTAATAACTTGCTGAGGCAGAGTTAGAACTTAACATTGTGTTACCACAAGTTATTGTAATCTACAGCATATCCTGATTCAATAAAGTAGGGAAGTGCTGTTCATCCCAAGTCTATTCATGTCAGCAAACAGCAGATCTAAAAAGGTATTGTAAGGTCTGTCTCATGTCATATCTCATATGTCACATACTTAGCAAAGCAATGATGGCTGCCCCTGGGAAACAGAAGGTATGGTCTTTTACAAAACCTGAGAATCCATCTCAGCAACATAGAGCAAAGAGGAAGCTAAAGCAGAAAAGGTCATCCCAGGAAAGGGGCAAATACTGAGATCCCCTTTGCAGGATCTTTGAGTACAGCAGATCTTCGTGCTTCAGTGGGAGGTAGAATGATCCAAGGACCCAGGAATGAGCATCGCCAAGAACCAGCATGCATCTCCAGGCAGTTAGAGGAGCTACGGTGGGCCGAGACTCAGAATTCTCTGCAATGGGAACAAGCAATGAGAGTGTGGGATCTGGGACATTATGTGTCTTAGGCAGGGTTTCTATTGCTATGACAAAATACCATGACTAAAAAGCAGGTTGGAGAGGAAAGGGTTTATTCAGCTTACACTTCCATATCACTGTTCATCACCAAAGGAAGTGAGAATGGAACTCTAACAGGGCAGGATCCTGGAGGCAGGAGCTGATGCAGAGGCCATGGAGGGGTGCTGCCTACTGGCTTGCTCCTCATGGCTTGCTCAGCCTCCTTTCCTATAGAACCCAGGACCACCAGCCCAGGGATGGCTTTACCCACAATGCTCTGGGCCTTTCCCTATCACTCATTAATTAAGAAAATGCCCTACAGCTGGATTTTATG
>CM053759.1:13605742-13714678 GCA_028658305.1 Pachyuromys duprasi | reverse complement strand
TACTACCAGTCATAATTATTAGGGACCTTGGGGCCCTACTTGATCAGTTAAATCTGTTTTGTGGTAGCGTTACCTGATCCTTTGTTGTGATTGTAATCATAGCTGGGCAATCTCCTCCTTGGTTTGTTTTCTAGAGACAAATAAGTCAACTCCATAAAAGTCCTATGATAAAAGGATCTGTAATTGTCCCTTCTCATCCCCAATGACGGTATCCTAAAAACTTCAGTGCCAATAACTACTCTAGCATATATAGCCCAAACCTGAGGCTTCATTCACTTTATTTATTTATTCCTTGAGCATGTACTCTGACCTTGACTTACAGTAAGCTTACCAGACACAGCCCAGGCACTTCCAGTACTTACAGCTGACTGGGGGAATATAGACATGAAATGAACAAACAGTTCAATGCTTAGGACTACAAGTCACATAAAGCACTGTGAGGGAAATGGATGTCCATTCACACTGTTGGAAACCATGAGAAGGTACCAGGTTTTGATCAGGAGACCAAGATACTCTCTCTGGAAACAAACAAACAATCCAAAGGGAAGAATGGTAAGGTTTTTTTGTTTGTTTAGATTTACTTATTCTAATTTTATGTGTATGATTATTTTGTGAGCAAGAAGGCATGTCCACCATGTATGGACAGTTCTTAAGGAGGCTAGACGAGGCCATCAGAGTCTGTGGAACAGGAGTTACAGATAGTTGTGAGTTGCCATGTGTGTGCTGGGATTGGAACCCAGGGCCTAGGAAGTGGCCAGTGCTCTTAAGTGATGGCACATCTCTCTCTCCAGCATCCAGGATGATGGATTTTAGGTAGAAGATCATGGGGAGGAGATAGCAGGTCAGTGTGTAAGTGAAGGATGCGAGCTAAGGAACTCTGCATGTTAAGACCTGAGACAGTCCATGGGGCTAGAGAATGGCAGGAGATGAAGCTAAGTAACTTAAAGAAGCCAGATATGGAGGCACACGCCCTCAATCCCAGCACTCAGGAGGCAGAGGCGGGTGGACTCTGCGAGTTCAAAGCCTGCTGGGTCTACACAATGAGTTCTAGGCCAGGGAAAGCTACACAGTGAGACCCTGTCTCAGAAGAAACAATTAAAGTGACGTCTAATCATGTAGGTAGGTGCCTGAAGGCCATAGGATGGTGCTTTATTTTTAATTAAATACAATGGAGACCCGGAGCGTAGCCCAGTGGTAGAACGCTTGCTTATTATGTGGAGACTCTGGGTTCCAGCAGTGTAAATGAATGAATGAATTGATGGTTGCAATGGGAAGCTAAGGAAGGCTTAAGCATGTTCTCCAAAGTCTCTCTAGCCGCTGGGGGTGGGATGGGGTGGCACAGGAAGGAGGGCTGAGGATCTCACTGGGCTGAGGATCTCAGTGGCAGGAATCCATTGGCGAGACAGATGACGGGGGTGTGGAGAGGTACAGAGAGCTGAGGGACATTTGAAAGTGGAGTCAGTAGTGTGTCGTAATGCCTGACTGTTATGGGAGGGGGACTTTGCAAAGAGATCCCTGGTGAGTCTGTGGCTTTAGTAAATGAGCCACTAGAAGGGAATTCTGTTTAGAAAAAGGAGATGGGAGGAGGAGGAGGAGCAAGACTCCTACTTTAGATAAGTTCACCATGAGTCGCTGAGATATTTGAGCAGCCCTTTGGCTTACATCATCCTGGAACTCGGAAAAAGGTTCTGGAATGGCGATAAATGTATACCTGTTAACCGTACTTGCTGGTATTTAAGGTCACAGGACTGGGTGAGATCACAGAATGCAAAATGTGGGGAGAGAAGAGAAATGGGCCACGGAGAAAATGCACAGCGTCTCTTACCTACAGAAGAGAAAGGCCTGGCTGTGTGCACGACATTAACCTGAGCCGAGGAGAAAAGAGGACAGAGTGGTACATGGACACTGGGTCGGTATTTTAGCATCGGTATCAAATACCACGCTAACTAACTCTGTCTAAGAGGCTGAGCGGAGGTCTGGAGAGAACTGGGTTTGCTATAGTAGCTGTCTTGTTTGTTTTTTTTTTAAGTAGTGTTTTTTAATTAACTATTTTTCTTATTAATTACAGTTTATTCACTTTGTATCCCAACTGTAGCCCCCTCCCTCATCCCCTTCTAATCCTCCCCTCCTCCCCTCTTCTTCACCCATGGCCCTCCCCAAGTCCACTATAGGGGAGGTCCTCCTCTCCTTCCATGTGACCTTAAACTATCAGGTCTCATCAGGACTGGCTTCATTGTCTTCCTCTGTGGACTGGTAAGCCTGCTCTCTCCTCAGGGGGAGGTGATCAAAGAGCCAGCTCCTGAGTTCATGTCAGAGACAGTCCCTGTCCCTATTACTAGGGAACCCTCTTGGACAGTGAGCTGCCATGGGCTACATCTATGCAGGGGTTCTAGGTTATCTCCATGCGTGGTCCTTGGTTGGAGTATGTATCTGTTTTATGTGTTGAATCTGAGAGCTGACAGCACCTCTTCCCATTTCCGTGAACGGTAATGACGGGTTGATAGCTTGAATTCAGCCATGGTGGGAGTGCTTGCATCACGGAAATTGGCAAACACTTCTACAGGTTTTGGGTTGTGTTTGTTTTCTCTAAAAATATTTGGTTTTAGATTTCTGTATTTTGTGTATGAGTACCTCATTTGCATGTATATGTGTGTGTATCATATGGGTGCCTGATACCTGAAGAAGTCAGAAGAGGGAACTGGATCTCCTGGAGCTGGCGTTAGGGCAATTGTGAGCTACCGTGTAGGTGCTGAGAACAGAACCTGCGTCCTTTGTAAGAGCAGCAAGTGCTCTCTGAGCCATCCCTCCAGCCCTTCTTTTTCTTTTTGACAGCTGTTTGTTAAACGTGACCCAACATGCCAGTGTAGCACCATTTGTGATGAAGAGGGGGGACCTGCCTCCTTGCTCTATCAGGTTCCATCAGAAAGGTTCAAAAGATTTTTCATGGGTATGAGTTCTCTTCAGAGGAGCCAGCTGGGTATCTAAACTTCCTTTGAAGTGGGCTCTTACCTTTGCCACAGAATTCTTTAAAGTCTTAGCCCATTAGTAACCAACCTTTGCAAATTTGATGCAGACCAACGTGGAAAAAAAGATTCAATGTGGTCATATGAAGAATGTCTCCCAACCCTAAGATGCTATAATTCTGCAATGGCTGCAGAAATTCCAGGAAGTATAAGCAATAAACCACATTTCATTTACTCCTGGGCTTGTTTACATGGTAAAAAAAAAATCATTAGAAAATTCCAGAACTTAGAGACCAAGAGATTTCTCTTGGTTATTTTTTTTCCTTAAAAAAATATTGCTGTTCTATGAAGATTAGCTGGAAGGTAGAATGTTTAATATTTTCAATACTGTAACAACTGAATTAGATCATTTGGTAAGCTAATTAGATAAACAGATGAAAGACAAAATTATTTAAAGGACTGTTGCTTTTTTCTTCCTTCTCAGTGCTGGGGATGGAATCCAGGGCCTCCCACACTCTAGACAAGCAATCTACCACTGAGCTACACTTCCAGCCCAAGAACTATTATTGACTACATAGTAATCATGTGCTTATGAAACAATTGCTTATTTATGAAATAATATTGTAAATTCTGTTGCGGTCTAAAGGGGAACTAAGGATGAAAGTGAGGACACCCAGCGTAGACTCTTCCATCTGCTAAGGGGGTCCCTGAAAGTTTGCTGTTTGACACATCTTTCCTCCAAACATGCAGCAGGGATGAAGTTTATTAAGATTAAGAATGAAATAAACATGGCTGTAGTTCAAAACTGGAACCGAAACGCAAAGTTGTGAGCTGAGCTGAAACCACAGGCTTATGGGATTTGGAGGCTGGAACTAGGCAATAGTAACTAGAGTTTGGCTCCTCCCGAGTAAATGAAAATCAAAGAGCTCCTTGCCCAGATGGGAGACTGAAGCCAAACACACTGCTTGAAGCCACAGGAAGGGCAGGCTTCTCCTGCTCGTGAAAGGAGGCTGAACGAGAGCCATTACGGCCCGAGGCTGCAGCCATGGACTTTATGGACAGGACAGACATAGCCATAACCTGAGACCAGCAGGAAGGGTAGCTGGTCCCATCTGTGCTGTCTTAGTGTCATGGGGGTGCGGCCTTGGAAGCATCCTCTGTAGTTGGAGTCTGAAGGGACGCTCCATACAGCCAAGTGTGGAAGGCAAGCCCCCAGTTCACTGCACATGGAGGGGAAACTGTGAGAGGGAAGAAAAGAGGGAGGGAGAAAGGGAAGGAGGGAAGGAGGGAAGGAGGAGGGAGAGAAGGAGAAAGAGAGAGAGAATATGCAAGCCTCGTTTCCAAATGAGCTTCTCAAGCAAATTCAAAGCTGAGAAAGCCACCAACAACAAAAATAAAAGAATGTGCATTTACTCCTGTCTTAGTCACTGTCTGTTGCTGTAAAGAGATACCATGAGCAAGGCAATAAAAGAAAGCATTAACCGGGGGCTCGCGTACAGTTTCAGAGGGTTCATCTGTTAGCAAGGTAGGGAGCACTCATGACATAGCTGAGAGCTATGGGAGAGGAAGAGAGAGAGGAGGAGAGACAGACAGACAGAGTGACACATTTCCTCCAACAAGACCACACCCACTCTAACAAGGCCACAACCTCATAGTCCTTTTAATGCCTTCAAACAGTTCCACTCCTGGGTGACTAAGCATTCAAATATATCAGTCTTTGGGGACCATTCTCATTCTCAGTGCACAGGGTCACAAGTTCAAAGCCAGCTGGGCTGCTCTAAACAGTGAGTTTCAAGCCACACAAGTCTATATAGCAAGGTTCTCTTTCTCTCTCACACACAAACACTCACACGCATACAGGCATGCAGAGGCGGGGGGGGGGCGGTGTAGAGGTATAAAGAATAACTTCCATTGAGCAAAAAGGGAAAAAAAATTCAATGTGAACAAAATCAGAATAGATTGTGAAAAGAATTAGAAATCTTGGAAATGAAATACATGCTCATTAAAATAAAAATCCAGTAGATAATATGTGCTGTAGACTGAAAAATAGTTTCAAGAGAAAACTAGGAAGCTGGTGATGATGCTGAGACTCTCTCCATGGAAACAGGGCAGAGGGACAGAGAGGGGGAGTTATGGGCCTGGAGGGTCCCTGATAGGCTCTGACGTGTGTTCACTAGGAGTTTCCGAGATGCAGATAAAAGAGTTACAGACAAGCAGTATCTGAAGAGATAATAGTGAATACATTTTTATAGTTAAAAAAAAAAAAGAATTGAGGGACTAGAGAGATGGCTCTGTGTTTAAGAGCACTTGCCGCTCTTGCGGAGGACCTGTGTTCAGTTCCCAGCACCCACACGGTAGCTCACAACCATCCATAACTCCAGGTCCACAGGAACCCATTCCCTCTTCTGACCTCCGAGGGCACCAGCCGTGCACTCGGTGTGCACACATACATGCAGGCAAAACACTCATACACATAAAATAAAATAAATCTATCTTTTAAATGGAAGAAATGAGCGTTGGTGGGATGTCTCAGTGGTTAGGGAGTGTGCTTCTGCAACACTGGTGTGACCACGTGTGTGGCTGTAACTCCAGCACTAGGGGGCAGACAGGGCGGCTGGTTGTCGGCCCGAGCTCCAGGTTCAGTGACAGGCTCAAGGCAATAAAGCAGGGAGTGATAGAGCAGGTACTGGACATCCTCCTCCAGTGTCTGCAGAGCATATGGGTGCATGAACTCACACATGTTCATACTTCAACATACAACACACATAAACACACAAATGAGAGCTCAAATAGAACTCCAAGTAGAATAAATATCATACGTCTGTACATCTCAGTGAAGTTATATGGCATTAGAGACAAAGAGAAAGTGTAACCGCTGTTAGAGGGGAGAGAAATAAGAATTTGACTGATTGATGACATCCCCTAGGCAAAATCTGATGCCAGAAGACAATGAAATTGTCTTTGCAGTGCCAAGGGAAAATAACCAATAACCCGAAATTACACACCTTTAAAGATAATTATTCAATTGTATGGGCCACGAATGAGCATGTTCAAAATAGGTCAAGCAAAATAAATAACACTGACTACCAGGAAGATAGGAAGGGAACATTTAAAGGTTTGAACTAACACACATCTTGAGTGCATATGATACTCCAGACTTGTAAAGAAAAAAAATGATAACTACCTAACTCTGTGTATGTAAAAGACACTTTCTTGAGTTTGAACCTTGCTGTAAATGGTTATGTTAATAAAATTTTAAGGCTCTCCTTCACAAAAAAACAATGTAGTTCTTTATTTTCAGGTACATCTAGAACTTTTATAATAGGAAATTTTCATATGTAAGTTAGTTTGAGCAATTTTTTAAAAAATTGGTATCCTAAGACTGTAACCTGGCTATAATTCAAGTAAATTAGAAATCAATACTAAGGATATATTTATATTGTCACGCACTTTGAATCTAAAAAAATTCACCTAGGTGTTCGAGATTAAAAAGGAAAATGTGGGGGCTGAGAGTCCGGCACAGTGGTAGGGGGCTGCCTAGCACTCAGATAAGGCTCTTTACCAAACACAAAAAGAAAACCTCAACAAAAGCCACATCAACTAAAAAGAAGTCGGACATGGTGGTATGTACCCACAACCCCAGCACTCAGGGGGCTGAGGAAGCAATCACAATGACAATTACCCAAACATTTGCAAGTGAAAAATATTTAGAAATGGGAGGTGGGCGCTGTCAGTCTAGATGACTCAGAGCGCAGAAGCACTTTGTCAGACAAACCTGGAGACACATCTAGGGTCAGCTTCGAACCATGCAAAGACGAGAGAGCCATCGCCACAAAGTTGCCTTCTGACCTGCACGCCTTCAAGGTGGCGCATGTCCCACTGCCCGCCTCGTCATGTATGCACGCATGCCCACACACACTCACTCGCACACTCATACTCCTCCCCTCCCACAGAGAAATTCATTTTTTAAAATTATGAAAATGAGAGACATGAAGAATGTAAGGTTGGAAACAAGTCCTTCCAGGAAAACAACAGGGTAACAACAAACTTAAAGAATGGAGAAGAGCCGGGAATCGTGGGCCACGCCTTTAATCCCAGAGCTTGGGAGGCAGAGGCAGGTGGATCTCTGTGAGCTTGAGGCCAGCCTGGTCTACAAAGCGAGTCCAGGGCAGCCAGGGCTCTGATACACAGAGAAACCCTGTCTTGAATAATCAAAAAAAAAAAAAAAAGAATGGAGAGGAAAACCTATTATTTTCCAAGGGCTGCCATAATAAAACAGCAGGAGGGGAAGTGGCGTAAAACAACAGACATTCACTGCTTCAGAGTTCTAGAGGCCACAGTTTGCAATCAGGGCGCCTTCTGGGCCATGCTTCCTTGCCGGGAGCTTGGAAAAGAAACACGCCATGCCTCTGTCGCAGCTCTGGAACTGCACAGTCCCAGGAAACCCTTGTGGCCCCGTCATTCAGTTCTGCCCCACCAATGTCCTCTCTCTACGCGCCCTCACGCCCTCTTTCTCGTGTGTCCACACTTTCTCCTCCTTTCTTCTTCTGTGCTTGGATGGACTCCGGGCCTGGAACACACTGGTAAATGTGCTACCATGGTTTTTGAAATATTTTCTCACGTTTATTTTTATCTATTGTGTGTGTGTGCATGCGTGCTCACATGTATGGCAGAGCACGCTTTGGAGGTCAGAGAACTTTCGGGAGTCAGTTTTCACCTATCATGTGGGTCTCAGGGATGAACTCAATAAGGCTTCAGCTTTATTGAGAGCCATCTTGCAAGCCCCCTGCCTTTTCTCTTAAGGACATTAGACATGCTAGATTAGGGGCCCACTGTATTCCACTGTATTTGACAGCATCATGTTTTAATTGACTCTATCTGGGGGAAAAAAATCTAACATGAATATGGAATTTTTTTTAACAAGGCTGGTGAAAAACCAAATCAAACCAACCAAATGATTCAAATAGACATCAGGAATCATGAAGGTGGTCAATTTATATATAGCCAGAAGTCATTGTACTCTGAAAGGGATGCTAGGGACACTTTGAGTATTTGTAACTTCTCAACCAATAAGAAAAACTGGAAAGCAGGAATGATTCTCTCTACCTCTCTTTTACTTTTTGAGACAGGGTCTCAAATAGTCCAGGCTGGTCTTGAACTAACTGTGTAGCCAAGAACAGTCTGGAACTCCTGCTCCTTCTGCCTCCACTCCACACCCTGAGCACTTGGATTATAGGCGTGTACCATGTGCCCAGGTTAATGAATGCTTCTTTTTAAAATCCGAGTTGACAGTCTTGTCCGACATATGAGGCTTCTTTGGCCGTTGTTTTGACTTATTTGCGTGCTTGGGGATCAGCTTTGGAATGTTATGCATGCTAGGCAAGTTCTCTGAGCTGAGGTTCACCCCTAGCCAGTAGCGTCTCGTCAGAATCAATTTAATCTGAAACACCACAGTTAAGAATCAACATCTGAGGCCTGGGGTTGAAGCACAGTGGCAGAGTTCTTGACTTGGCACGCACAAGGACTGGGTTCCATCTCTAGCACCACCAGCAAACAAAAAGTCATGTCTGGCTACAGGTCCCTTCTGCCTTCTGGCCCTTGAGTTGTAGAAAAATAAGGCAGAAAGGAGCTTGCAGGGATTTTGTCAAAGTTGAGTTTTACTTACTTGAACATAGTGCCTAACGCCCAACATTGATTTCCTACTGTGAGGACAGCCACCTGTAGAGATAGCTCACCTCAAGGAGCTGCGTGATTGAATTAAGGGTCGTGCACAAATATGGATGTGGACTCAGTATACAATTCACATTTGTTTTTAAGGCAACTTGTGGCCACAACAAGTCAGGCTATTTTAAAGATCTTGTATGGTAGGTGACTCCTGACATCTCTATTTAAAACAGCAGTGTCTCTTCCCTGGCCTCACACTGGATCCCATTTTCAACATTTAGAAGGGAAAGGTGCTAATAGCCAGCAGTGGCCTGTAAGGTTAGAAAAAAAAAAATCCTAAGAAATCTTAATTCTAATCACTGGGTGAGTACTTTGTTATTTTTGGACACACCAAACACATATTTGTGCTTGTACAAATTTTTCAGTGTGGTTATAAAAATACATATAGAAGAAATAATAATGTAACTACTGACAGATCTTTGGTACAGCTGCAGACTGCAAATATTTCTTCTCTATGTATATTCATATCCAATAAGAGATAGAGATCTGCGAACCCGCTGAGCTGGTATTTCACTTACAGGCTGTTTTCTGTCTGCTTCTTAGCAAGGGACAACACGTTCTGCATCTGATCCGCAAAGTATTCCCACCTCTGTGGTTCAGGCCTCATTCTTTCCACGTTGGCTTAACTGTTTAGTGGTCTGTGCATTTCTGCTCCCTCACCTTCTGATTCTGACTTGCTTTGTCCTTAGAAATGTCCCACAGCTTTCTTGACTGTTTTCTAGAAGTGTTCTTTTGCTCACGTTTTCCACAAATGGCAACCTGTTCCCAAGGAGAGGGAAATCAATGACATTATTCTTCAGTTCTACCTAAAAAGCACATTAAAATGAAGATACCATGGAGCTCTCTTTTGCAGTGTATTCTAGCTTTATTTCTGTTTCTGTGATAAAATATCACATCAAAAAGCACGCTGGGGAGAACAGAGGTTTATTTCAGCTTACAGTTCCAAGTTACCTTCCAACTTAAGGGAAAGTCAAAGCATAGGCAGACAGTCACATTGCAAACATAGTCAAACAGCGAAATGAATGCACTATGCAGCCTGTGCGCCTCCTCTCTGTTCACCTAGCTCTCTCTACTCTCACATAGCCCCAAACCTCAACCCTGAGGTGGTGCTGGCCGGAATGGGCTGCATCCTCCTACCTGAATCAACAATCAATTCACTCTCCCACAGAAACACCCACAAGCCAGCTTGATCTGGGTACTTGTTAGCAGAGACTCTCTCCCAAGGTAAGTCTAAGCCATGGCAAGTTGACATTTAAAACTTACAGTGTGCTTCTCATATTTGACCTAAACTATGAAGGCGTAGGCAAAATCTTGCTTTCAGTTTTTTTCTTTTCAAGGGTTCTTTTTTTGGGGGGGGGTGGGGGAAGGGTAGCGCTTATCCCAGAATTAATATAAAGCCCAGGTGCAATCTGTAAGAGAGCTCCGCCACACACCTAAGCCATGAGGCAAGCAATGGGGCCAATCGGTCACGGACAGAAACCTACACAGTGAGTTCAAACCTACCCTTTCTCCTTATAAGCTGATTCTCTCAGTTATCCGTCCCAGTAACGGAAAGAGCAGCACGGGTCATATTTTCCTTCTTGTTTTTGGGCTCTTCAAGGCTGGAATGTGTTCTATTCAGGCTTGTGCCTCTCTTCTTCCCTAACCTTGTGTTAGTAGAGGCTCATTGCATACTTATTAAATTAATGGAATGCCTTTTGGACGCTGGATCACTTGTGGCCACAGAAAGCGTACAAAAGCAGCCACTGCGGTATGCCAGCCAGCTCGGGAACCCTTTCAAGCTATGCCTTCATGGCTCTGCCTTCACATTTCTGTGGCTCTGGACTTTGTATAACAATGGAAATATCTTATAATGTGTATAACCCAACATGTTACAGCGGCCACATGAGACTGAAGGATTGAAACTTTAATTATTGTGCAATTTAAATGGATTTATATCAATAAAGTCAAGTATGTGGCTACCACATTAGCACAGTCCAGACTATCTTGGCACTTTGTTCTGTTGAGTCTTCTTGTCCCTTTGGAATTTGCTTGAAAAGTTCTAGCTTGTTTGGTGAGACATGGGCTTGTTGTCCTAGGCTCTCAACCCCACATTCTTCATTTTTTCCTAGAAGAGGGGGGCTCCAGCGGCTTCTCTAGCATCCCCCCACCCCTTCTTGCCTGCCCTGACCCTGCAGTCAGGCTCGGTCTGTGATGTGTAGGTATCATGGCACTGTTTCCTGCTGTTGTCTTTGAGCTTTGAGCCCACGTCTTGTGCATGCCCCGCTCACGCTCACCCGCTGAACTGCACCCCTGCACCGTTCGCTGTTGTTTCGAATCTCAAACTTTTCTCCTAAAAAAAAAATACTTATTTATTTAGCTGGTGTGTATATGTGTTTTATGTGAGCGTGTATGCCCACACAGCGAGCGTGTGGAGGTACGCAGCCCACGGTGTTGGATGGTGGTCCTTACTGCCCAAGTTGCTTTTGTGGCTAAGTTGCACACTGCAGGCTAGCTGGGCCTTTAGGTTCTGGGGGCAACTCAATGCTCTGCCTCTCCTCCGGAGGTAGAAGTAGGCGGACCGGAAAGTCAAAGCCATCCTGAGTTATGTAGCCAGTGTGAGGCCAGCCTGGCATTATAAGAGACTCAATTTTGGGGGGAAAAAGGGGGCAGGGAGTGGGTGGGCTCTCAAAAGAGCTGTAAGTTTCTTCCTTCCTGTTAATATTTGTAGTATCCACAGTGTCAGTTTTCACTACGGAATTTTGAGACATATATCATTATCCTTTTTTCTTATTGTGGGTCAAGTCTGTGAATCTCAATGCAAAGATTTTACCGGAACACTGAGGGATTGTGAGGTCCTAAAAAGAACATTTGGTGAAAATAGGATGTGAGTTTGTCTTTATATTTATTGAAATTTCTTTCTCCTCCTCGTCTTCCCTCCTCTCCTCCTTCTCTCCCTCCCCCCTCTTTGTTTCTTTCTCTCTCTGAGACAGGATCTCATAATATAGCTCTGACTGTCCTGGAACTCTCTATGTAGACCAGGCTAGCCTCTAGCTCACAGAGATCCACCTGCCTCTGTCTCCCAAGTGCTGAGACTATAGGCTTGTACCACCATGCCTGGCTTAAAACTTTCTCTTTAAGGAGAGGTTTTTTTTTTTCTTTTCTTTATTCATTTAAGAGATGAGGTGCGGCTATGCCGCCCAAGTTGGCCACAGACTCCTGGGCTCATGTGGTCCTCCTGCCTTGGGTTTCTGAGTGCTGGGACCACAGGCTTGTCCTGACACCTAGTTAAAGTAGGGTTTGGAAAGCCATCTTTTTGTTTGTTTGTGTGTGTGTGGGTGTGTGTGTGAGATAATCAAAGCAAAGAAATTAGAGTTTTGCCTGAGTCTATGAAAGCACTGCTTTATCTTTCCTCTAAACACACTTTAGCAAGATTGCATTCTTCAAGGAACCCAGCTTGGGACAAAGTCCTTTGCTGACCACACGCAAAGGTGGGAGCAGTCTTCAAGCCCCACACAGAGGGTCCTGAAGGAGCTCAAATAGTACTCTGTAAGTTAAAAGGAGCTTCAAAGTTAGAGAGCCAGCCCTGAACATGGCCTCTCGGTGCAACTGTTCTGTGGCCTGCGCTCCGAACACCAGCTCACAGTGTCCAAAGTATGAAAAGACATGGCCAGAAGGGAGGGTTCTTGTGGGACAAGAATTTTAGCTGGCAATAGTTAACCACATTTCCTCAGCTATTTGACATGTGTTATATAAGGGAACCAAATCCAAGACAAAACAAAAAATAAAATGCTTTGACTATAAAGTGAAAACACTGAATGATTAGAACTGACTTCCTTTAACTTTTTTAATTTATGTGGGATGGGTTGCCTGAACCTTCTTTTTCTTACTTCCCGATGCCACAAAATACAGTATGCTATTTTTCCCTACTATCTATTGTCCTGCCAATTTTCATACCTTAAAAATATGTTTTCAATTTTCTTGAAATGTTTATGAATTATATGCACACATGCATATGGACAGTAAATTACCTTTATGGGACTAAGAAACTCTGGCATTCCTCTGTAGCTTGCTGTAGTGCAAAATTTCAAGGCATTTAGCCCTGACTTGAACTCAGTGCTCACAAAATGAGTGGCTTACAGTTCGCTTTTGACTAGACACATACAAACCCCAAGAAAAATGGAGCAAATAGCTTCCCTCTCATCCATATCCATACCAACACCAATGCAGAAAAACACACTCTCTAGTCTGTACCCACTGCCAAGGACAGAAGTTACAGTCAATCTGTTGTCTATTGATATAAAAATATTATCCAAATGTTTATAGCTCCAAAACTATGCTTCTGCTTTGGACGTCTGTCCTGAACTCTAGGGTCATATGTATGATTTCCTCTTAGGTGTCTGCGATGGTTAGTGTTCACTGTCAACTCAAGACCCAAGAAGCAGGCTTCTGGCGTACCTGTGTGGGATGGTCTAGTTGACGGCCTCTGGGGATGTCTATGAGGGCGCTGACTGAGGTGTGGGTGGAATCATTTCCTGAGCAGGAGAGCCTGGGCTGTGTAAACTGGCAAGGACTGTGTGAAAAGGCAAGGTGAGCACCGGCCTGCGTGCATTAACTCTGTTCCCTACGCTTGACTGTGGCTGCCACGTGACTAGCTCTCCCAAGCTTCTGCCACTGTGATTCTTAACGTAGATAATTTATACACGCAAAAGAACATATGTTTTCATTTCCCTTCAGGTACCGATCAGGCGGGACTGTCACCAGGTTCTGCGCCATCTATACAAGGGATTGCCCGACTGTTTTCCAGGGTAGCTGCCACCTTCCAGTCTCACCAGTAGAATCTGAGAGAACCAGCCTCGCGTCATTCTCCGCCAGTGCTCCGCTTGAGCTGGACGCGTGTTCTTATCGCGCTTTTAGCTTGCATTTCACTGACAGCTGGTGATAGCAGTCTTACGTGCTTACATGCTGCCTGTAAGCCCTTCCGAGTAAAGTGTCTAAGTGCTTTTTATTTTCTTTTCTTTCCCTCCCTTTATTCTAAAATTGCGTTTTTTGTTTTTTTTTTTAACCAGCTGCTCTGAAGATTTTATTAAATATTGTCAAACCACACCTCACAATACCTGAAAGGCTAATACCTCATGATTGTTTCAGCATCTTTTCCTGTTTCTGTGACAAAGCACCCTGACAAAAGAAAACGCAAACATCATGTGGGCCTTCGTGTGGCAGGAACTTAAGCGTTTTTATTTATTACATATTTATATATTATTTATTTATTACATATTTATTTATTTGTTTGTGTATGTGTGTGTACACAAGTACAGGCCAGAGATCAAAGTTGAGTATCTTCCGCTCTTGCTCTCCACCTTATTCTTTGAGTCAGGCTTTCAGAACGAACCCAAAGCTCACTGATTGGCTTGACGGCTTGTCCATCAAGCTCTGAGGGCGTGCCGGCCTCTGCCTTGCCAGCATCAGGATTACAGACATGTACAACCAAACTAGCTTTCACATGGGAGCCAGGGATCCGAACTCAGCATGCTTGTGTGACACAGCTGTCTCCCCAGCCCCAACCTCATTTGCATCAAGAGTCTGTGATTGGGCTGGAGATATGGCTTAGAGGTTAAGAGCACTGGCTGCTCTTCTAAAGGTCCTGAGTTCAATTCCCGGCAACTACATGGTGACTCATGACCATCTATAATGAGAGATCTGGAGTTCTCTTCTGGTTTGTAGGCATATATGCAGGCAGAATACTGTATAAATAAGCAAACAAATAAAAAGTAAAATAAATCTTTACAAAAAAAAGAGTCTGTGATTGACCCATCACGTCTTATTTGTGAAAGTACGTGTCATAATGTTCCTACGACGACGCCATATTTCTCAGAACATAATCCAATTGTTATGCAACACATGTTTGTATTTCAAAACAATTCCTTCCCCTACTCCAGAAGGATGGGGGAACTTTCATTCAGTGTTAACTGGGAGAATCTGATAAGGCACCAGCAGGTAAAACTTACATTGTACCTTCTTCCTCCAGTCCAGAATGAGTCCCCTAGAGGTTGTGTGTGTACATGTGCATGCCTGAATGTGTACGTGTGTGTGGCAGGTGGGGGGAGATCTTGCTATACAGATCAGTCTGGCCCGAAACTCATTGTTTAGAGCAGACCAAGCTGGCCTTGAACTTGTGACCCTCTTTTCTCTGCTCCCTCTGTGCTGAGATTATAGATTATAGGCAGGAACCATCGCTACTGGCAGCTGCTTCATGTGTCATATTCACATTTCATCTTATTTAAACCTTTTCTCATTCTTTGTAGCCTTGGCTGTCCTGGACTCGCTTTGTAGGCCAGGCTGGCCTCGAACTCACAGAGATCCTCCTACCTCTGTTTCCCTGAATGCTGGGATTACAGGCGTGAGCCACCAAGCCCGGCTTTTTGTTTTGTTTTGTTTTGTTTTCTTCTAACAAGGGTTCTGGGAATGGAACTCAGGTCCTTTGGTTTGAACCACAAACATTTTCCCAACTGAGTTATCCTTTTATCCCAAACCCCAGAGGTTTTGACTTAGGCTCATCTGTACTAAATCTCCAAGTACTGTTGATTGTAGCTCAGGTTTCCCCGCCCTGCCCTGATGCTGCAGCAATTTCTTCTTGCTGGTTTCAGCTCTCCTGCAGCATGAGTCTTGTGTCTTCATCTTGCCTGTCTCTCTAGCCTGGAAGATGGCAGTTTGCTCCAGGGCATCACTTTCTTCGCCTTTTCAATTTGCTCAGCCTTTTACTTGTGGTTAAAATGCAGCGGCTCCTGACATGCCAGACCAGCTGTGTGGCTTGGCTTTTAATCCTCCATGGTGTTTCTCTGAAAACAAAAACACCTTAATTTATATAAAATCCAGTTTCCAATCTCTTTTCCTCATACAGATCAAGCTTTTGTGCTGTACCTAAGAAATGTCTGCCTAGCTCAAGGTCACAGGATTTCTATCCCTCAGAATTGTGCTTTCAAGTACAAATCAGATAACATCCGTTATTCCTGCCTAAATTCTCCAAGGGTTTTCCCTCACCTTAGAATAAAACTGGAACTCTTCCTTCTGGGCTACAAAGTGTTGCCTGATCTTGCTTTCTGCTTTTCTCCCTTCTCTCTCTCCCTTTCTGCCTCTCTCTCTCCTCTCTTCTACCCATCTCCCCTCCCCAGTCTTTCCTGAGCTCTCCCACTCCACTTCTCCCAAGACAGGCTCTCACTATGTAGCCCTGGCTTTCTGGAAACTGCCCCTGCAGACCAGACTGGCCTTGAACTTACAGGGATCCTCCTTCCTCTGCCTCTCCCAGGAAATGTACCACCCTGTGCTAGGCCTGTTCTTGTTTTCTTGCTGTACCACATACCCTCCTTAGAGCCCTTGCACGTTCTGTCGCCTCTGCTTACGTTATTCTTTTTCAGGTTTGGCTCATTCCTCAACACTGAAGACTTGCTCACCTTTTTTGAAAATCGCTCTTTATGTGTTTTATGTCGACGCGTGTTTTGCTCGCTTGCAAGGGTACTGTGAGTGTGCGGTGTTCAAGAGGGCTAGTGGTGAATGTTTGATCCTCTGGACAGTTGGGAAAGTCCAGCAACCAACCCTGGGTCCTCTGCAAGGGCAACAAGTGTCCTTCACTGCCGGGTCATCTCTCCAGCCGGGACTTGTGCTTGTTTTATTATCCTGTCGTGGAAGTTGTTGTTGACAATTGTTATTGTTGACAAGTCTTTCTTTCCCCTTCTTCTCCTTCTTCCCTTCTTTTTCTGCTCCTCCTCCTCCTTCATTCACAGCAGAGCTGTGTTCATTTTTATTTTATTTTTAAAAAACTTTTTATTGATTCTTTGTTTCACGTCATATACCCCAGTCTCGTTCATCTCCCCGTGTCCACATAGCCACACCCTACCCTTGAAATTTCCCCCCAAATAAAAACACACAACATAAAAAAAAAGAACAAAACAAAGCATAGAAAACATCTTATCATAGAAGCTGTAGTGTGTCACAGTGTGTCCCGCTGTCTACCCATCTTCACTCGCAAATGATCATTGTGACGGGTCATTGGTCTGGTTTGGGATCTCTGGTTTCTGTCACACCATCAATATTGGACCTCACTGGCATTCCTGCTACTGCCATGTTATGGAGATCCTAAAGCTTTGGATCAGTGCCTGGGGAGACTTGAAGAGGACGTCGGATCCTTTGGAATTGGAGGGACAGATCATGATTGTGAGCTACCATGTGGGCTCTGGGATTGAACCCAGGTCATTTGGTAAAGCAGCCAGTGCTCCTAACTGCTCAGCCCAGTCTTGCTCAGTCTCACGAGTCCTGCAAGGTCTGTATTGAGCAGAAGACATGAGAGTTTTAGTGAATTCTCTGGAGAGAGGAAGCCTGTCAGTCTGGAGCGTGCTGAGCAAGGCCACCGCCTGTTTTTAAGAACAGGTGGCCTGTGATCCTTTTAACTAAGGAGGATGGGAGAGAGATCAGCAGCAGAGCCCATTGTGTCCTCCAAGCCGTGGGACCCAGAGTTTACTGTAACTTTAAGGGCTCTTTGAGCTCCAGATTTTATTACCTTCAGTTTTATTTGCAGAGCCAAAGCTCAACAGAAAAAAAAAAAAGTTGCGTCCATAAGCCTTCACATCTTTGCTCAGTTGATTCTTCATGGAGGCCAAGAGTGAAGGGAGAGTAGTTTTCAACAAATGGCCCTGGGACAGTCGAAACTTCAAGTCACTCTCTAACACTAACTCAAGAGTATTATAGGTCCAAATGAAGGGGCTACCAGCACTCAACTCCTAGAAGAATATCTGGCATGGTGTTTCCATAATCTTGTGTTATGTGAGAGCGTCTTAATATGATAACAGGGCACAAGCATCATAAAAATTAAACACACACAGGAAAATTTGAAACCTAATAAATTAAAAAGATTAATTTAGATGAAATTGCTCATTCTAGGCTATAAAGTGTTGCCTAATTTTGGATGAATTGGACTTGAAAAACAAAACAAGACAAAGGAAAACGTTTGGGCTTTCCAGGGCAATGTTGGAGAAGTAAAAAGACAACCTAAGGAATTAGAAACAGAAGTTTGCAAACCATATATCTGCCAAGAGACTTGTGTCTAAAGCGTTGAAAGAATTCTTACAGCAAAAAAAGATGAATTACCCACTTTGAAGATGGGCAAATAATTTCTTTAAAGAAAATGAACAAGGAGCCACTAAGACTATGAAAGCATGCTTAAGATTATTAGTCACAGAGAATGGCAGAGAAAATCCATACTCAGAAACCATGTTACACCCAACAAGATGGCAAAGAGGGACAGAAACAGGAGTCAGTGACAATGCAGAGAAATTCAGCTTTTCTGTATCACTGGTGCAAATGTAAAATGGCACTGTTGCTTTGGATAATGCCCCAGCCATTCACCAAAAGTTCATACATGTAGTTTATACATTGCCCATAAGTTTCACTTAAATAACCCTACCTAACCCCCCAAATGAACACAGTGTTATATCACATATGAGCTTTGAAAAATTATGTTAAGTAAAAGAAGCCAATCATGAAATATTATAAATAATGTGATTCCATCTAAATACTGTGTTCAAATGGGCAATCTCTGAGTATCCCTGACTGTTCTGGAACTTGCTCTGTAGACCAGACTGCTCTTGAACTAACAGACACCTTCTCTGCATGCCCCTGCCTCTTCTCCCAAGTGCTGGAATTAAAGGTGTGCACCACTATACCTGGCCTAAATAGTATACTTAAAATGAGTAAATGGTACAGTATTTAAATTATTTCTCAATAGAATGTGTTTTTAAGGATTTGTGACTGATGACATTGGCTTCAGCAGTGTCTCTCCATCATTTGTTGATCAGCTTCCACAGGCTACATGTTGTGGTTATCAAGAGCATTAAGGCCCAAGGCTGCCCTTGGTCCCTTAATTCACAACTGAATAAGTTCAGACATATATGTTGAAATTCAAGCAGAGATTTGTTTGATTAGAGAAGGCAAAATGAGTCACCAAGCCCAGCACACTTGGAGTAACCTTCAGAAGTAATGCTACATCATTAGAACTCACTTGCCAAAGTAGGAATTTGTTAGAGTACAAAAGAGGTGAAGTGGAAGTTTCTGGTTTCTTTGCAAACTCAGTTGTGTCATGTGAATATGTTTTTTGTTTTAGTCCCAAGTGTGGGGTGTGGGAATCTTCCCCCCCCCCGCCCCCGTGAAAACAGCCCCCGAGGAAAACAACCCCCACAGAAAACAATCCAGTGAAAAAAGGTGAGTGGTGTTTGTCAGCTGGAAACTATCTTGTATGAGGGGCATGGTTTTTGTGAGCTGGAAAACATCCTCGTGTGGACTCTGAGAAAAGATAAATAGAAGCCCACAGACAGTGAGGCAGCGCTTTTTGCATCTCTACATTTTGCAACGATTTGCATCTCTTTGTTGGTATTTGAAGGGAAAGACGCTCCAGAGAAATGTTCTTGCTGCTTTGGAGACATTTTGCCACTTTGGCGGACTCTTGCTGTTTAGGCAGAGTCTAGACGATTCTACTGTTCTGCTGTTGTTGACTCCTGTTGCTGCTGCTGCTGTTTAACTAAACTGCTGGTATCCTGACAACTGAGTTTGGTAATCCCCAAAGAACCCATCAATCCTTATCAGCAGGGAGTAGCTAAATGAGGTCTACAGTCCATTTTCCTACTAATCTTCTACTTAAGGTTGGCGGTTGGAAGGCAGGTAGAGGCATTTAAGAACCTCAAATAAAGCATGTGTTTAAAAAATTTAAGCCTACAAAGAGGGAGGAAAGCAATCGAGAGGGTTGGAGAGGGTTGGGTGGAGAATCCCAGGCCCAGGAACCGTGGCTGTGAAGGCCCAGAGCTGTAGGAGAGGCTACAGCCCTCAGAGCATAGGAAATTCAGTTGACACAGAGTTGGTTGGCTGGGGAGATGGTGAGAGTTTTGGCAGAATGATAGGCTGGATAGGCTGAAGGGCCTTGTATGCCTTGTGCTACAGTGACTTGAGTGTGACCCCCAAAGATTCCCACATTGGAAGCTTGGTCTCCCGTGTGGCAATGTTTAGATCTGGTGGCACCGTTAGCAGGAGCAAGTTGGTGGGAGTTTGCTTAAAACGCTGCCCTCAGAAGTTAGTTCTGAGAATGAGCTCTTTCTCCACGCTCTGCCTTCCCGTCTCACCAAGTGATAGCTCCTGCCCACATGTGTTCCCATTGTGATGACGTGTGTCATGAAGTGATACTGTTGGGAATTGGGGCTGATTATTGTAAGAGCTATCTTGTTTGGACAGACTTGGGAACCACGGGCTAAAAAGCTTCTCTTTCTATCTCCTGGCCTCAGTTAGCTCATTATCCTAACAGAAAATAGGCTGATGTTAAAGGGGAGCCAAGGAAAGCAGCTTCTGAGAAGGAAGGTGCTAGAGCGGGGTGTGGGGGCGGTAGGTCTGGAATTAGAGTGGAGAGTCTGGAATGCCCTTCAGAGACCCTTGTATCGAAGGCTTAGTTTCCGGCTTGGCCTCTTGACTACCAAGAGGACCATCAAGGGTACCTAGCAGAAGAAGGTAGGTCACGGGTAGAGTGCTCTTGGAAGGATGTTGAAACCCTGTTCTTTCCTCTGTCTCTTGCTTCTATTTCCTACTTGTACTGTCAGCATCACATTCCAGCCTGTGCTCTCGTGGTGATATGCTGCTTCCCCACAGGCCCAAAGCAGCGAACAGCCAACTAAAGCCGCCAAAGCTGTGAGACCCAGAGCCTCTATTTTAAAGTTGACTATATCAGGTGTTTTGCTACAATAACCCAAAGCAGAACAACACAGAAAGTGACTACAGATGCTGCTGGATGGAGCCTGATGAGGAGCTGTTTCCTGACTGCTTTTTCAGCCACCTTCTCTCTGAAAATCCCTCTGCGTATGGTTGACTGGCCCTTACAAATAAATTGCCTTAATTGTGTACATCCTGGAATCAGATACTACCAAAGGAGACATTTTTGTCTTGTGTAGCCCCTTGTGTGGGAGTAAACCATATTGAAAGACACATGTGAACACAGCGTCATGTGCTTTCTGAAGGTAGACATGACCAATTTGCTTTTATATAAAAAAAAAAACCCTCCATTCCAGATTAGTCATGTATAGCATTAATGTAACATCCTTAGGGGATGAAGTGAAAAGGGTGATTTCTAGTGCTCTAATTGAAGCTCAAGCACAGGTTTGCTCTGTGACCTTGGACGAACCATTTCTAATCACAGTGTCTTCATCTGTAAAATTAAATGATTGGGGTCAGTGGGCTGGCTCTCTGAGTAAGGGCACCTGCCACCAAACCCAACCACCTGAGTTTATTCCTGGGAGTCACATGATAAAGGGAGACACTGATTCCTTCAGGTCATCTGTTGACCTCCACACACGTGCTTTGGCATGCATGCCCACATGAATACAAATAAAATAATTTTAAAAAATATCAAATGGTTGGACAAGCATCAGCGCACCTGGAATTTATGTGCTGACCGGCAGCTGCTCTTCTTCGGGAGCTCCAGGTGCCTGGATCAGTCTTTGGGGACCCTTGGGAACTAACTGTAGGCTCATGCTGTGCAGTGAGCCTCCCAGCTCTGCTTCCCTCTTTATACAAGGCTGAAGCCCACCCAAAGTGAAGACTCCACAGATGTTCTAGCCTGTGTCCAGTGCTGGGGAGATGGAGTAGGTGGTGGGTGGAAGTATGTATGCGGTGGCCATTTAATGCTGGAAATGCGTGCCAGTGCTGTGGCTTTAGGATAATGCCATAGTAAGTGATGCCTGAAGTTAATTGTCAACTTCACAGACTCTAGAATCCCTGAGAGCTGAGCTTCTGGGCATGCCTGTGGGGATTGTCTTGAATATGAGAATTGACTAGGGAACACCCAACCTGACTATAGGCAGAGTGTTCTCGAGGCAGGGGATGCTGGGATTTATGAAATGGAGAAGCTGAGCACAGCTCTAGGGATCATTCAGAGGGCACAGAGAAATAGACTCTCAAAGTAGTGAAGAATGCTGGTGCTTTGTCTAAACACACAGGCTAGCACACGCACACACAGGTACACACCAACACTGATGCCATTCAGAATTCTAAAGAGAGTTCATTTCTTTTGGTTCTTCAGTTCATTGAGGCTGGTGCCAGTCATTACGATCTCCAAAGGCTCCATTCAAACCATCAACCCAAGTGCCCGCTTGAGTGCCCCAAAGCCTTGAAACGGGCATCATTTTCACCCGGTCTAAGCTTTTAGTCAGGGTAGACAGACAGACCCTACCCAGAAGACAAACACAGTTTTAAACATGGAAGTTCTGAGCAGGGCGTAGGGCTTGTTCTTACGCTCTGGGTTAAGACTGTTGGAACCAGGCCAGGAGTGTTCGAGTCGCTCCCCTGGGCTACTACAGGCTGGATGGTAAACCTCCCTGTCTCCAAATAGGTGGTTCTGAAATTCATTCAATAAATATTTATTCTTTTTAAAATATTAAAACCTAATATGAATTGCGTTTATTTATTTATGTATTTATTTACTAAGTGTGAGGGGGGCATCTGAGTACCACAGTCCATATGGCTGAGAGAGGACACTTTCAGGAGTTGGTTCTGTCTTTCTATAGTGTGGAGCCTGGGGAGCAAACTCAGGTCATCAGGCTTGGCAGCAAGCCTCTGTATGTGCTGAGCCATTTGTTTGACAGGGCCCCACAGAGTAGCCCTGGAACTATGTAGCCCAGGCTGGCCCCAAATTTGGAGCTACTGCCTCTGTCTCCTCGGCCACAGGTATGTGCACCACACTTGGCCTGTTTTCTTTTCTTTTCTAAAACTTACATCTGGAACTTATGGAAAATATAATATCCATTTCTGCTTTTGGGGAAATCAAAGAAATACAAACATGGATCCTTTTTATGAAAGTTTGAAAAACCTGGGCTGGAGAGATGGATCAGTGGTTAAAAGCACTGGCTGCTCTTCCAGAAGACTCGAGTTCAATTCCCAGCAACCACATGGTGGCTCCCAAATGTCTGTAGCGTCAAGGAGATCCCGCATGCTCATCTAGATACACACACAGGCAAAACACCAATGCACATGAAGTAAAAATAAATCATTAAAAAAAAAAAAAAGAAAGTAAGAAATCCAAATCCAAATGGGCATAGCAATATTTAGATTTCTCCCTAAAATCAATTGGATCTTTATGTTTTACCCAGAATGAGTTAAGAGCCCAAGTTCACTTATTCCATGGGAATTTCCTTAATTGTCTTATTGTAAAGTAATTGGATTTTTTTTTTTTTTGTGGGTCAGGTGGGTTGATCTCATTTGGACCAGAAGCTCTTTTTCCTCCTCCCTTTTAAACGTCTATTTGTGGGAAGCGGCAGATCTAAGTGGATCAGGACCACGGCCTATTCTCACATAGACACGGCAGCTGGTGCTTCTCTGTAAGGAACTGTTAGACACAAAGGGTTCTGGGTGCCATTCTGCCCGTTGGGTCCAATGCAAAGCATCCCTACGTTTGTGTTCCATTTTTCTGACTTGGGAGGACATCTCTTAGCAACAGCCGAATCTCTTGTATGCTGGATCCTCTGAAGATCTGTTATGAAAATTTTAACGAGCCTGGATGGAGAAAATAGACCTAGGGCCCTCAAACCATTCCCTTCCCCCGGGACATAGCAACTGCCATAAACCAGCATTTCATACCACCAGACTGTACTCACAGCATGAAGGCTGGCTGGCAACATGGATTTGGTCAAGGATGTGATATCAACTTTTTCCATATGGGGGCTGAGGCTTTATGGAACTACAGGATTTTTTTTTAAAGACAAGATCTTACTCTAAAGCTCACCTGGAATTCAGGAGAATCCTCTTGTTTTAGTCTTCTGGGTGCTTGGGATTATAGGTATGAGACACCACACTGAGCTTATAAATCGATTTTTTTCCTGAGCTGTAATTTGCTTTTGCTTTTTTCTTGCTGTCTTAATTCTAGATTGGCCTTATGCCAAGTAATACTTTGGGTTATAAATCCAGACTTATCCAGAAGTTTTCCATGATTTTTTAAAGCTGATTTTTTAAAAAGACCTCTTTCTCTCTCTCTCTTTTTGAGATTCTTAAATACCCTTTGCACACTCATAATCCTAGCACTCAGGAGGGACAAGCAGGAGGATAGGGAGTTCAAGAACGTCTTCATCTGCACGTCAATCAGGCTGACATGGACGCTGTGAAGCCCCATATCAAGAAATAAATACCAGTCCCAGGAAAGACCCCTGTGCTCAGATTTTTTGGTTCTGTTGCTCTCCTTGTAGAGTTCCTGTCCTCTCCAGATCTTACTATTTTGCACTTCTTTCATAAGATTCCCTGCACTCTGCCCAAGGGTTGGCCATAAGTCTTAGCATGTGCTTTGATAGTCTGCAGGGCAGAGCCTTTCCAAGGCTCTCTGTGGCAGGCTCCTGACTTGTTCCCTGTTTTCTCTTTCTTCTGATGTCCTTTCTGGATAGGGATTGAGCACTTTAGCAAGAATAACCTAGGATCCCTGCACAGATGTAGCCCATGGCAGTTCAGTGTCCAAGTGAGTTCCATAGTAACGGGAACAGGGACTGTCTCTGACATGAATTGATTGGTTTGCTCTTTAATCACCTCCCCCTGAATGGGGAGCAGCCTTACCAGGCCACAGAGGAAGAAAATGCAGCCACTCCTGATGAGACCTAATAGACTAGGATCAGAAGGAAGGAAAAAAAGACCTCCCCTATCAGTGGACTTGGGGGAGGGACACAGGTGCAGAAGGGGGAGGAAAGGAGGGATTGGGAAGGGAGGAGGGAGGGAACTACAGGGGTATATAAGGTGAATAAAGTGTAATTAATAAAGAATTTAATAAAAAAATTTTAAAAAGAAATAAATACCATAGCATTTTAGGTCCACTGCTCCTCTCCTGCTTTCTGTCATACACACCAGCAGAGGGCACCAGATCTCACTATAGATGGTTATGGACCGCCACGTGGTTGCTAGGAATTGAACTCAGGACCTTTGGAAGAACAGCCAGTGTTCTTAACCTCTGAGCCGTCTCTCCAGCCCTCCCCCTGCTTTCTAAGCATAGTTATTAATATTTATTTGAGTATGGTTCTAGGCTTCTTAGAAAAGCAATAGCTTAATTTCTTCTACGCTTAGTACATGGTACCTGTTCTAATCTTCTTTCTGTTGCTATTGAAAAACAAAGTAGGGAAAACACTGGCCAAAAGCAGCCTGGGGAAAGAAAGGCTGTCTTTGGCTTAAGCTCCCATGACTAAAGTTAGAGGAGGTACTCAAGCAGGAACCTGGAGGTAGGAACTGAAGCAATGGCCATGGAGAAGTGCTGCTAACCGACTTGTTCTCCATGGCATGCTCAGCTGTCTTATATAGTTCAAGCCCACTAGCCTAAGGGATGACATTGCCCACAGTGGGCTGGGCCCTCCTACATTAACAGTGACAAAAATGCCCACAGTTTGATCTGATGGAGGTAAATCCTCAGTTGAGACTCGCTCTTTCTAGGCGACTCTAAATTGTATCAAGTCGACAAAAAGGTGAAACACCACAATAGTTATTTAACAGAATGCATTTTAAACCAGTCAGTCAATGCAGGGACATAGGAATATGTGCGGGGAGATGAGTGTGAGTTCCATGAAGGATAAAGACATTGCCAGACATAGTAGGATCTGGTGGTTTTTTGTGGTGCCAAATCTGTCCCTTTATGGGGCAATCAGTGATCAGCTATAGACATTAGGACTGATTCAAATCCCATATTGAACGCGAGGCCCAATGTGACAAGCAGACAAGTCTCAGCTAATCTGCCTGGGAAGTGAGTCTGGGCCATCAGAGCTGCTTTTGGGAGATGAGTTTCAGAGAAGGCAGAGAAAAGGAGCCTCAGGACATAGGGCAAGTAGAGGAGTCTGGGGGATTATGGGAACACCTTTGAATCAGCGGGGCTCAGGTCTGGGGAACTTATGCTGGGCTTAAGAAAGAGACAGGAGACAGCTGGCCTTTAAAGAGCCTTGTGCATTGCAAACCTTGACTCCCAGGCAATTGTCAAGGGGCAAGGGTCGGGCCCTCCGAGAATAGTTTAGAAGCACTTGTGATGGTGCCAGGGGCCAGGGAACCTGCAGTCAGGCTGTGTTAGCTATGACCGGGTGGGGAGAGAGAGAGGACTGCTGCTCAGTCCTAAGAGAGAGGACAAACACCCCCTGACACCTTTCACCCAGCAACTTCCAGTCTGCCGACCTGAATAAGAAATTAATTTCGAAATCCTGAAATTGAGCCTTCAGGCAACAGTCAGATTCTCTCTCCTTGCCTCAGCCTCTCTAGTTCTGGCCCCACCAAGCCCAGCTTTGTCTTCTTATTTATTTTCCAGTGTTGACATTTGACAGAAAAAAAATTTCCTTTTGCCATTGGCTGAGGAATACTTGTATTAAGAAAGGAGAATACAGAGTCCCCTGCCTCTGGCTGCTTACAGAGAGACGGAGGAGCACAACAAGCAAACAGGAGACACTTAACCTTGAACAAACAAATGAGTATGTCATGGTCAAGTCAGAACCAGGGAGGAAAGAACGAAGCTTACTTTTTGAAAGGACATGGTTCCAAGGAATGAAAATAGTCCCCCAGGGAGCTCCATGAAAGGGGTTTAACTCCCCCAAAATAAATTATCAAGACAAGTTAAGGCGGAGTAGACTTAGCATCAGTGGGCTGCCCATGCATGTTGGAGGTATCATTTAAACAAGCAGAGCCATGGAGCGCTTTCCTGTTGCAGAGTAAGGTGGCTGTGTGGCAATGGTCTGCCTTGCTGGTTAGACTTAAAGGGGTGTGTGTAGGGGGGTGCACATCCCTCTCTGGCTGCTGGAGAAAGCTGCTGAGTAGGATTGTGGGAAATGGTCAGATTTTATCCGTGGTGGCTGTCTGTCCGTCTAATCTGATTGTTCTCAGCCCCCTGTGACCTCAGATCCTACATCATTCTTTCCGGTTTTACTAACAAATATCTCTGCCTGTGAGTGTTTGTAGGCGTCAGTGGCCCGGCCTGTACTCTGTTCCACTTATTGAATGCTGCTCAGAAACCACACTCGGCTCTCTGCAGAGTGCCTTGGCCAGCGGGCAGAGAAACTGGTCCTATTTCCTTACATTTTGAATGCCAAGGCATGGCTTGGTAAAAAGAGGATTATGCCAGACCAATGCTATTTCCTTTTGTGCTAAAGGGGCAGGATCTATGGTAGTGGGAGGTGGTAGCAGAGACTGGGTGAAGTAACCTACATGAATGTGAATTTTATGTCCCAGGAGACTTAAAACCAGGAGCCCAACCGCTAGTAATGATTAGTCTCTTGAAAAATCTCTAAGCAGTGCTGTTCACTGGCTCTTTATTAACCTAAGGACATCTTGGGCAAATGTATTCTATCACTAACTAACTTTGACAGAGATCTTAAAATTGCCAGATTTGCAAAGGCCACCCATTTGCAGGGTCAGAATGCAATCAATTTGGATGTTAGGAATGGAACCCAATGTGACTTTGAAATACCAGTAAGTGTCCATTAATAACAAAACCTGCTTTTAGCTCTGGCAGAGACCAGTGCACAGGGGAAGCTGTAGGAATCAGAAATACAGGCCCAAGGTGGCATTAAGATCGCCACTAATGCAGGGGAAAGTGTTTCCCGGGTTGGAGTGAGGTAAAATGAGTTAGCAACGCAGCACTATCATGGAAACAATTTACTGTGTCTCAAGGATAAATGAAGGAGTATGCTGCACAAGAGATCTTCTTGCCATGGTGCTTAGGTGTGTGCACACTTGGCAGTTTGCTTTCTTATAATCCTTTCTTTTTCTAAAGAGCAAATACAACAACAGTGATGACAGGCTGGACAAAGAGAAGGAGGAGGGAACAGCCTGTCCGTGCACTTGGGACACTGCCCTGCTTCAGGTGTCTGTCATCTGAGATGGTATTGATGGACCTCAAGTATTTTAGGGGGGCACTCTTCTGGCAGGATCATATTTTACAGCTTTGAAACTCAGTTTCACCCACTAACGAAAAAAAAATAGGTAAGCTGATGGGCTAAAATTAGCTGCTAATTATTTGCGGAGTCCTCCTCTGGCAGGTTCTCCTCGTGTCTGGCCCACTTTTCTTTGTCCCTAGCTATAGGGAACATTTATCTTTTCAAAGAAATGCAGACTCACACTAGTACTTTCGAGCCTGAAATTCAGGCTTCTTCTGAACGGATTCTAATCAGTTACTGCTCTTGGCTAAGATGCTAAACCATAAATAAAGAAGGTTGCTGAAATTTTCACGTCTCTGAATCACCACGCTTGAGAGCAAATGGCGGCGGCTGCTCAGGGCTGGTCTGTGCAGAGGGGCCTCTCTGGACCAGTGTGATGACTTTGTCTTTCCTCATCCTGGCATCTGGTGCACTCTTCTCACCTTGCACTTCTCTGTTTAGAAGTTCATGGTGTAGATGAGGGCTTCTTGGAGTTTACGGTGCCCCTGGATTACCTGGGGCGGATGTTTATCCCAGTCGACACATCCCAGTGAAACGCGTGCGTCAGAGCATGGACTCTGGGCCCGGGCAAAGCGGTACCGCAAGATGCACCAAGGATGCCTGAAATCTTGGCAAACAGGGCACCTGCTGAGGTGCCTCTGGAAAACAGCGACAGAATTGGAGTCAGCCAGCACTGGCTTCAGCGCACTGCTCCTTCCGTGGCAAAACCGAGATGAAGAACGGACTCTGGGCTTCTGGTACAGAAATTCGTGCATGAGGACAGTGGACAGCGAGCCAGGACCCGTATCATCACCGTCTCCATCGGTTCAGCCATCAACTCCGCCCCACTCCAAAAAAAAACCCAAACCCAACAAAACAAACAACACTGGAGGAATTGAAAGACCCATTCGTGGCATCCGTAGCTTACAATAAACAGGTTAACAGATATCATAATTCATAATTCTCCCCATGACTACTCAGTTTTAAATGTGTCCATATACTGGTTAAATTTGAAATTGAGAAATCAAAATAAACTAAGTTGGAAACCTTGTTTAAAAAAATGCAGACTTGGATTCAGTCAGTTCAGGGTAGGGCCTGAGAATCTGCATTTCTGGGGTGCATTTATGAGAACTAAGTGCTATAAGGCTTGTGGGGGAGTCTACTTGATTGAGTAGTAAGGTTAACTCTGTGGCAAAAGGCTGGGGATGTAGCTCAGTGTAGAACGGTTGTCTAGCGTGAGCAGAGCTCTAGGCTCTATGTCCGCAGTCCATGAGAGTTGAACAAAAATGGCTTGCTCTTTCATTTTTCTAACCTTATTATAGAAGTGTAGCACATGCACGCAAATGCATGCAAATCATCACAGCTCAGTGCATTTCTAAGCAGCTAAGAACACGGGTATAGCCGGCCCCTGGATCAAAGCTAGAATCTGGCCAGCATGTCAGGAGCCCTGGAGCCTCTCACTTCCGACAAAGGTAAAGGGAGTATGACCTCATTCGCTTCTGTGGTTGGCAGCAACACTCCAGTGAACGCTTGCAGATGACTGCTGAGTCCCATGTTTGCATTTCCCCAGGGCGTGCACCTAGCCTCAGTTCTGATTGAAATGGCAAGATGATGCCCCCAAGCATTAGTGCCTGTATCCATTTCAAATGCAGCATGACTCGGCCTTTGGATGGCTTATGTCTTTGGAATCAAAGACTGATGAATGATTGATAGAAGAAAACCCTTTAGGTTTTCCTGAAGAGATACACAAAGTACTTATGATCAGTGCGCCTCTGATGCCTAAAATGTGTTTGGTCCTCAATTTAGAATATAATACTGTAGAATTTGTTGGCAAAAGGTGGGCCTGCCAGCATTTAAAAATTATATTTATGTATGTGTGGGAGGGGTGTGTGCACAATGCTGCATGAATGTGCATGGCAGTGTGCATGTGGAGGTCATGAGACAGATTGCAGGAGTTGGCTCTTTCCTTCTATCATGTGGGTCTGCAGACCCAACTCACGTTATCAGGCTTAGATGCAAGTTCCTTCTCTCACACAGGGGTCCTCAGCCATCCTAATGCTGCACCCCTTTAATATAGTTCCTCATGTCGTGGTGAGCCCCGACCTTACAATTGTGGTAGCTGCCACTTCATAGTTGTAATGAACTGTAGGGATCACAGTTCAGCAGAACTGTAACTGCTGCTGCTATGGACCATAATGAAAATTACCTGATAATGCGACCCCCATGAAAGGGTTGTTTGACCCCCAAAGGGGTTGTGATCCACGAGATGAGAACCCCTACACTAAGACAGCTGTCCGATCCATGGGCCTGGCACGTGTTAAGGTATATCTTGTATCTGTTTGCAGTTTGAGAAGTGTGATGTTTAATATTTATTGTCAGCTTGACAGGATCTAGAGTCACCTTTGAGACATGCCTCTGGGCATGTCCGTGAGACATTTTCTAGATTGGGTTGAGATGGCAAGTGTCACCGTGAATGTGGGTGTCACTATTACACGGGCTAGGACTTGGGGCAAATAAAAAGGAGAAAGCAAGCGGAGAAGCGGCCTTCATCTCTCTCTGCTTCTTGGCTGTGGTCCAGTGTGACCTGTAACTGGCCGTCTCAGGTTCCATCGCTATGACTTCAGCCCTGTCTGTGCTGCACTTACCCTCAAGCTCAAAATAAACCCTTCCTTCCTTGAGATGCTCTCATCAGGCATTTCATGATGACGGCCACAAGCAATGAGCAGGGACTGTTTTCCTTAAAATGTGAAAGAAGATACCTGTGTCTAGATGACATATATTCCCAGCATTACTGAGGTATTACTTAGGATCACGGTTTGGCAAGGACTGAGCTGGGTAAGTTAGCGTAAGGTTTCTGTCATTTTGATAACAAAAACATTCTGGCACTTATTTGGTTCGGTAGCCTATTCAGTTCGGTAGCTGAGGACGCAGGGCTGGACATAGAACCCAAGGCCTCCTGCATGTTAGACAAGTGTACCACCTCTGAGCCACACCCACCCCAGATGGGTCTCTGATGCTGGTCTGTGTAATCTACAAAGTGTCCCATAGAAGCAGGCTCTCACAGCCGAAGGAGATAGTTGTTTGATTAAACAAAAAAAACTATACTTTGGTGATTCAATTTATACAATGGATTCAGTGACCTAGAGTATAATTTTACCATCATCTAGAACTGTAGATATAAGAGTCTCTGTGCTATCATTTAATTAGTTTCTTTTTTTGTAATGTTGACTCTTTTGTTGTTTGTTTTTGTTTTTTTGAGACTGGGTTTCTCTATGTAGCCTTGGCTATCCTGGACTCACTTTGTAGACCAGGCTGGTCTCTAACTCACATAGATCCACCTGTCTCTGCCTCCCCAAGTGCTGGGATTACAGGGGTACGCCACCATGCCTGGCTGTCATCTAATTCTTTATGGTAATTTTTACAAGAGGACTTTATGAATATCTACAGTTGACATTTGTTTTGGTTTTGGAGCAGGGTCTAATGTAACCTAGGCTGCATACTCACTCCGTAGCTGAGTATGACATACAACTTCTGTTCAACCTCCCCAGTGCCAAGATTATAGACATGAACTAACACTTCTGCTTCCCCCCTTTGTGCTCAGAATTGAACCCAGAGCTTCATGTATGCTAGGCAAACACTCACTAACTGAGCTGATTCCCAGTTGCACGCAGTTGATTTTTGTATTCAATATTATGACTTTGCCAGGCTGCTTTGAAGGGATTTGGGGCTTTATAAATTTACTTGCGTATTTTTTTTCATTCTCTAATTGTTGTTTGACCCAGAGATGGTTGATATTTTACTTTACAACTCAGGCAAATTCCCTGGAGATATGACCCAATCCAAGTTCCTAAATTTAGTCTTGGTAGAGACACTGACAACTTTCATATCTAAGTGCTTTTGAATGAATATGTTTAGCTGGTGGATATTAAAAATGTGTAACATGCAAAAGCCTAGCCATTGGGTTTAGACATCTGGAGGATAAGTATGAAGATTAAAAATGATACCTGTACCATTTAGTATGTTGATTTAGTATGTTCAAGAAGCTGGCTAGAGCTTGATGTACATGCCTGCAATCCAAACACTCAAGCAACAGAGGCAGAAGGATTGCTGTGAGTTCAAGGCCAGCCTGTGTACACAGTGAATATGAAGATATCCTAGATATGAAGTAAGACCCTCTCCCTACACCAAAACCAAGACAAAACTAAAACAACAACATTGAATAGGATTATGAAAAACATTTCTTGTCATACATATAGATCACTTAGTGTGTTCTTGTCACTAAAAGCAACCAGAGTTCATGCATTCATTCAGAAGATGCTATATGTCAGATGCCCTGGTGGGCACTTGGAACATGAAGATGTGTTTGATGTCCTGGTTGGACAAACATAAGTTAACATCCAAAATTATGGTGAAGGTGTTTAAGACATCAAATTTTACTTAATAGCAAAATAACCCCAAGCTTACCACAATAAACACTCAAAGAAGGCATAGCTTCTAATATATGGGAATCTTATAAATTCAGCCTGGCCTGGAGTGAGATGGAGCAGCTGGAAGTGGAGATTCTTCAAGCAGGTTGAGGTAGGCGAAAGAATGACCCTCCAAAGACATCTGTACCTTAATATCCAGGAGCTGAGAATATGTAGGTAGCAAGGAAGACTTTGCAGAGCAGAAAGTTTTATCTTTGTGGGGCCTATTAAAGGGAGTCAGAGCCAGGAGGAGAGGCTGGACAGAAGCTGTCTTAGTTAGGGTTTCCATTGCTATGAAGAGACACCGTGACCACTGCAGCCCTCACAAAGGAAAACATTTAATTTGGGCTGGCTTACAGTTTCAGAAGTTTAGTTCACTGTCATCATGGTGGGAAGCACGACAGTGTGCAGGCAGACATGGTGCTGGAGAAGGAGTTGAGAGTTCTACATCTTGATTGGCAAGCAGCAGAAAAAGGCTGTGTGTCATGTCATGAGAATAAGAGACCTCAAAGCCTGCCCCCACAGTGACACAGTTCCTTCAACAAGGCCACACCTTCTAATAGTGCCATTCCCTATGGCCAAGCAAACACATGAGTCTATAGGGGCCATACCTAATTAAACCACCCCAGAAACAAAGGGTAGCATGATGCCATTGTGGAGAAGGAGCCGGAAGCAAGGAAGTGAGGCAGTGCTTGGGGTTGGACATAGGCAGAAGGCTCTGCACTGAGAACCAGCCTGCTGACACTTTGAATACTAGTCAGACTGATTAAGGCCCCTGATCTTTGAGACTTCATGAGAAGAGAATCCATTTGTATTGTATTGAGCTGTAAAGTTGTGGCAGCCTGTTAGAGCAACAGTAAAGAACAGACACAGCGCCTCACTGTCATCCTTTCCAACATACAGCTATTGCTGATGTCTGCGTGTGCACAGAAGTCCTTAGCTCCCAGGCTTCTGTACACCTTGTTTTCTTTTCTTATGATCGCAGTGATCACCACTGTTTCAGGTAGTCTCCAGTAGTCTCAAGCCTTCCACAGACTCTCTCCAGGGTCCTCTTGACTGCCACTTTTCATTTCAGCTCTCTTTCCAACCCTTGTCTGCTCTTACTAAGCCTAGTACACCCACAACCACACTGGGCCCTCCAGTCCATGAATTCTACCACCTGTTCATTGTTCCTCACCCCCTGATGTGGTCATTTCTCTCCACCCCAACTTAGAGTTCTTGGGCAGTCACTGTGATCATTCCCCTGCCCACACGTTTGACTTCCTGGCTTCTTTCTCACTTTGACGCAATTGCTTGCCAGAATTCCAGCCCTGTCCAGTTTTCAGCCTACTCCTTGCCTGCGTTTGGGCAGCTGAATGTGGCTGAAGGAATACACACAACCAGGCTGTGTTGGTTTGAACTTAGGCTGTCTGGCCGTCCCATGCTTCCACAGATCCCTCTTCTACTCAGCTCCCTGACAGTTTTATCACTGCCCCCCTCTCCGACATTTGAACAGGTTCTTCCTTCCTTCTCCTTTACTTCCAGTTTGACAGCCAAGGAAAACAGGACCATCTTTGTGATGGCTCCTCCCACAGCTCCTGCCCACTTCCCACGTCACTGTCCGCAAGTCCATCTTGGCTCTGAATGTAGTACTTTTTGTGCTCCTGACCTGGGCCAGATTCTCCACTTTGTACCAGTTCTTTTTCTGTTTCCCCTGATCAGGGTCTTTGGCCCTGGCCTTCTTTTATCTTAAATGTGTCATTGTTTTCTTCCTAGTTTTATGGGATCACTCTATTTTATAACCAAACTCCTTGACAGCACTGTCTCTCTGTCCTCCTTGTCTGTGTCTATCTGTCTCTGTCTCACCCTCCCTTGTTCAAATGAGAGTGGATCAGGTTGGATGCTGGATTGTGGCACATATCTGAGGACCTGGTTACTCAGTGGGTGAGAAAGGAGATGGTGCAAGAGTTAGAGACCAGCCTAGTGACACAGGAGACCAGAGAAGAGAGAAAGCGGGGGTGGTACTCATATTTCTTTCAATGGCAAAACCCAGTAATCTAAGATCTCCTACTAGTACAACTTCTTAAATGTTCTACCAGCTTCTAATAGCAGGGTAGGGACTAAACCTTTGGGGAATAGTCTGGATCTAAATTATAGTACACCTCACACATAATCATCAACCATTCCTACCAATTGTATTTCCATAGGAGGTTTAGGGTCTAGCTACTTGCCAGCCCTGTCTCTATAACCTGGTGCCAGCTACCAGTCATCAGCTGTTATCATTTCTTTTTGGGGCAACTGTATTGATCTCATGATTGGTCCCCTTGTTCCTAGGTACTGGCCTGCCTGTCCCCACAGGGAGAGTCAGTTTTCAGTGTACAAGTTACTTATCTAATGAATTTGTTAACCGAGTATTGACTTTGTCTGACATATGAAATCCAATCTCATGTCTGCTCTGGAAACCTCTGGAGGGGCTGCCTCTGATTTTGTTTCCTAGCTACCTGTCCTGGTAGCTCTTCTCGGGCTAAGCCTCCTTGCTGTCCCCTAATATGCCAACTCTGCCTTCATCTCAGGGAGCTGGCTCTGAGGTCCAGCCTGGAAAATGCTCTCCCCTGATCTTGCTTCCTTTCTCTCTCAGGGCCCTGCTATCTCAGTGAGCTCTTGGTAGAACAGCAGCGCCCACTCCCACCCACACTTCCTGTTCTCCTGCCTTCACTCTTTTCTCCTTCGTGGTTTTAATGCTATGCTTGAATATTTACTTTCCTGCTTATTTACAGCCTAACTCCGGTCACTAGAATGTAAACTCAACAAGAGCAGGAATTTGGAGTTATTTTATTCATTGTGTTAATCCCAGGACTCAGTAGTCACTGTCATATGGTAGATGTTCCACAAATATTTGAAGAATGAACAGTCTTGCTAAATAAAGTATATGGGAATAAATATTTTCATCAGATATTTGGGTATACTTATACTAAAAACTATTTGTTGTTTATTTGAAATTCAAATGTAACTGTGTCCTGTATTTTATTTACTAAATCTAGCAATGCTATGGATGAATAAACTCTCAGAGTCTTGAAGAATGAATAGAACTCTGCAGGAAGGCGAGGGGTAAGAGAGGATGTTCTACTGAATTTGCAAAGGCTCACAGTGTGAAAGCAGCTGGCATAGTGGTGCACACCTTTAATTCCAGCACTCAGGAGGCAGAGGCAGGCAGAGCTCTGTGAGTTCAAGGCCAGACTCATCTATAGAGCTAGTTCCAGACCAGCCTGGGATACACAGAGAAACTCTGTCTCTCTCTGTCTCTCTGTCTCTCTGTCTCTGTCTCTCTGTCTCTCTGTCTCTCTCTCTCTCTCACACACACACACACACACACACACACACACACACAAAGACAAGGCAAGAAAAGAAAAGAAAATATAGCTAGTTCTTAACTCTGCCAGACGCACTTTTCTGGAGAACACATTTATAAAGGACATATGGAGGTTAGGGAGTCCAAAAGTTACACCAATTTCAGGTCTTGTTGTCATAGATGGTGCTCTAGTCTGCTTTCTGTTGCTCTGATGAGCACCGCAACCAACACATCTTAAAGGAGGCAGCGGGTTTGTTTCTGCTCTCACTGCCAGGCCGCAGTCCAGCCTTGAGGGCAACCAGGGCAGAAACTCACACAGAACCACGGAGGAATCCTGCTCACCGCCCCACAGACACGCACACGGGTCATTTTGAGGATGGAAGTTCTTCTGCTGGTGCTCCTTCAAGGCTGAGTCTAGGTTGTGTCAGATGGGAAATAAGAAACGAACCCTGGCAGATAGCACAAGGTCACAAGGAGTTCGGTAGGCTGGGTTTTCTTCCTTCATCATGTCCTCATTACAGAGGAGGGTACACAAAGCATAAAAAGAACACCCTTCGGGCCAGAGAGGACACGCTTCCCCCTTCTCGATCTATGAAGTCATTCACAATGACCACACTAATAATACTGCCGATATTTTTAGGTCTCGTTCGTCTGGGCTAAGTCTCCTTCTTCACAGTGGAAGACCTTATGCGTTTATTGGTTCTTTTCATCGGAGGAAGAAATTTGCTTTATGTGGTGGACTCGCGGTGCCCACAGGCCTGTCGGGGACTGAGGGCTCGATTCACTCAGCTGTTGGGAGTGGTGGGGATGGGCCAGCTGCACTCAGCTGGATTATTTCCTATGATTTGCCATCAGCTAAAGAGAGCCGCTTTGCCCCAGCCCTGGAGTCTCCTTGAAGAGGCCCATTAGCCCTCAGCTGAAGTCTTCGTGGGGCTCGAGCGCAATTCATCTTCTTCTTCCCTTGCCTCCTCAGCCCCTTTTCTATCCACAGAGCTCTGGTGACTTCCCTCACCTTTGCCATCTCAAAGCCTGCTCCTCTTGTGACATCTAAGGAGGCTGGCTCTGGGAATGGTCTTGGGGAGCTGACAGTTAGGTTCCCTACAGGTCACAGGCATTGAGAACGCCATCAGTAGTGGCTGGTGAAGCAAGGGACCATGCTTATCATGCTGTCGCCATACAACTGGCAAAGTTCTCCCTGCTGGTCAGCTGAAACAGGCCATCCATGGTCAAATAATGTGGTGATGTGGTCCGGACTCACTGTTAAGGGTTTGGTTGCCAGCTAATAGGATTCTGAACTAATCAAAGGAATAAGCCCTTGGTAGATTCATAACATGGAGGCATTATTGGGAGGAGAAGCCTACTTGAAAGAATTGGAGAAGTGGGCATTGGAGAAGCGCACTCCACCCCTTGCCTTCTCTTTTCGCTCCCTCTTCTTGGCTTCCATACGGTGAGCGGTCTTTGCCTCACACTTCTGCTGCCATGATGTTCTGTCTCGTCTGGAGGTCTAAGCTGACCTTGGGCTGAATCTTCTGGCAGTGTCAGCGGAAACAGACCTTCCCCTTCTTACGTTATTCATCTCAGGGTTTTGCCGTAAGTGTCAAAAAGTATGGCTAATGCAGGCACGGAAGAACCAAGTAGAGCGGATGGCATTATTGGCAGCTAATACACAGCCCTTGCCCTCTGTCTGGTCCCCTGTGCTGCCACAATGGGCACAGGAGCAGAGAGGCTACGGTGGCAGTGGGTTTCGGCTGTATCCAGGCTAATGGCGTGGACTCCCATTCCGTAATGCTAATCTAGCGCCTGCTACTGCCAAGTGTCTGGCTTAGCTTCTACACAAATCACCCTGCATACCCATCTTTTTTTTACTAGAGGCCATTTTGGTGGTGAGCTCGGATCCTTTCTGTATTGGAAAGGTTAGCAATTAATCCTGGTAAGAATTAAACATACGGATATAGATCCGCTCTTCATGCCCTCTGATGTCAACCAGCATTTTCTCAGTGGTTGCCAAGTCCTTGATCCACAGATAGGGCTTACTTCTATGACATTGTACCCATTTGAGGGATCCTATTTACAGCAAGGATGTAGAAAAAGTGAATACAAGACCACAGAACCGGCTGAATCTATAGATATTGTGGCACTCAGACCCTGACAGACCGCTAATAGGATAAAATGGCCTTAGAAAAAAAACCACAGATGCTCTGACTTGGTAACTTGGCATTGCAGGGTGCTACCGAGACACAGCCTGCGTGAGGTGCGATTGTGGGGTGTGGTGCTGCATCCCCGATTGAAAGAGCACTTAGGTCTAGGAAACAAGGTAAAGTAGGGGTGGGTGTGTTTGTCATCAGTATCTATCGGCCCCTAGTGCTTCCTGCACTTGTCACTCTGAATCTGTGGGTCTGGGGGTCTTATGTTCCCGTTAGGAACACAGCACTCGGCCCACTGAGCTTTGACACTACAGGCCCTCAGGTTTGTTGTAATGAATAAGAGAAGAAAAGAAGTCATCATTCTGAGGGTGTGTCACCGGGGACACAGTTTGGGTGACTGACTGCAGTCATCAGGAGGACGCAGGAATGCCGATAATTGCTGGCACCGGGAAAAATGGCCATGACACTCAAGGGGGGTCTCATTGTACTTCCTTTACCATTCTGATGGCAAGTGCCACAGTTTCAGACCAAGAGGACAGGACCTGCAAGGTTTCAGGCCATCAGTGATGAAGGTCTAGGTCACCCCATTAGGGAAGTCACTCAGAGGAGGAGAGATACTGTGCAAGGGTAACGGAAACCTGAAATGGGTTTGTACGGAGCTGTCTCAGGATTCATTACTACACAACAACAACAACAACAACAACAAATCAGAGCCCTAGAGGAACTGTTTACAGGAGATAATTTATGGAAACAGGCTAAGCAACAGAAGGGGTGGACGGTGGGAGTTCTGGGAAGCGCTGTTCAGAGCTTCTCTTCAGAGTTGCGATGCTGTTTTCCCCAGCTGCTGTGAGCACTGGCCAAGTGGTTCTCGCTGGATTCTCTGTCCAATACGATGCTCTCAGCCCCTCTCTGGGGCCAGTTCTCCACCAATCACCAATGGATGCAGGACAAGACCCACTGTCCTGAGTGACAGGTACTCTCCACTGATGAAAGCCAAATTAAAGTATAAAAGCAGGTTTATTGGGGGCAGCTCTCGGGAGGGTTCACTGGTCCCAAGGAATGGGGGACCAGGGAAATTGCCATGCAGAGGGAGACAGAAAAGTGTGGGGAGGGGCAGAGAGAGAAGGGAGAGAGGAACCCAAAATGTCTGGAAATATTATATAGTGAAGAGCCTCTGGTGGAGAAGAAGCCCCTGGGATAGCAAGTTCAGCATAGAAGGTGGGATATGCCAGCCATGCCCTGTAACAGGTAGGGACTGAGGGATGCTGGGAGAACCTGGTGGCCAGGTCTGCTTTGGTTAAAGTGTATAAACAGAGAGCGTTAAATCACATGAAAAACCACCAGAAGACGTATATCTGGTAATTCACAAAAAAATCTAAAGAGAAGCTGGATAAATTGTGCTACTGGTAAGAATGAGGTTGGATCAGCTTTTGCAGGTGGAGAAAAACTTATGTTGAGATGGTTTCCAGAGAGAATCAGAGCGATGTGTAATGAAATAGGTGTGTGGACAAAGGGAGTAAGATTAGGCAATACTCTATAAGAGATGACAAAGACTCTTTTTGTATATTATTTCTCTGTCTTTCAGTCTCTCCCTTTCCTTTCTGTCTCCTCCGCTGCTTCTTTCTTGCAGCTTTGGGACTGAAACCCAGGGCCAACCACTGCATTATGTTGGAAGATGTTTTTGTGCACTGTGTATTCAAATGCTGATTTCTGTACGCAGAGATCTGATTACAGGCTGAACTTTGACATTGTCATTATTGTGAAGCATCTCCCATCTTGGTATAGTGTAAACACTGTTCCCCACCACCTTCTTACTGGTTAAATAAAGAGCCGAACAGTCAATAGCTAGGCATGAGAGGCTAAGGTGGGACTTCCGTGCCCAGGAAGAGGGTCTCAGGTGGGTACCAGAGGGAGGAGGAGTGGCCATCTGAAGGCAGATGAAGAAGGGGCTGTCAGGGCAAGACTAAGGTGGGAGGTAAATGGGCCTCGTGGCTGAGAAGCAGGCCAGGCCAGAAGTGTCAGGTTAGAATAGCTCAGCCATAATGCTTGAAGCTTTTGATAAATATAAAGGTCTCTGTGTCATTGTTCAGAACAAGGATGGACATAGAAAAAAAGCATTGCATTTCACAGGGCTGTATCTAAGGCCTTTGGTATGTCAGCTCACCGTTTAATTCTGCCATTATTTGGATGTGTTTTGGGGGTCACGTGGTATGGCAACACTGGCTTTCTTGTTACAGTGCATTCTACCCTCTGACGTTGGAGTGCAGCCCCGCCCTTTCTTCACCATCCACATCTACAAAGTGTGTTAACAACAGGACTGACATGTCCTGATAAATACTCGGGCCACCCTTGGGAATCCTCGGGAGCATTCTGGTGTGATCCACGTTGCTACACTAATGACCTATCCTGTTTGTCAGAATAGTCCATCAGTACCTCACCTCTGCAGTATCCCGTTCCTCTTAATCCCTCTCACTTCCTGCCCTGAAGCTGTCTGTAGAAGCTGGTCAGGCATCCTAGCACAACGGCTATGCAAACTCATCAGGGGTTTCATTCCCTGTAGTAACCCTTGACCAAGGGCAAAAGGACTATAATTTGTACAAACGAACAGGAGAATCTTGGCACGATGCCCAACTGATGACTCCAGTCATCCATAACGATGACCATAATAGTTAATTTTTATTGTTTACTTGGTAAGATTTAGAATCACCATGAAACATAGCTCTGGGGATATCCTGGGTGTTTCCAGAACAGCGTAATCAGCAGTGAAGACCCTCTTTTGAGTGTTGGCGGCGTCACCCGTAGGTTGTGGTCTTGGGCTGAATAGAGGAGATTAAGTGAGCCGGCTGCCAGCATTCACTGCCCTCTGTTTCCTCACTATAGATGTGATGCCACCGGTGCCGTGTGCTCCTGCTGCTCTGCCTTCTCCACCATGATGCACTGTTCTCTCAAACCACAGGCTAAGCAAAGGCAATACTGTATGTCAAGAAGGGCTGTGGCAACGGGCAGAGGGACGCAGGGGCAACAGCTCCTGTCCCATCACTATTTGTTTCACTTGTATAAATCCGTCTCAAAGGCATAAGAAGGCGTAACTTCTTACGCCAAGAAGTTACACGTGTGAAAACGCTGAGTATAAAAGAGTGTGCCAGTACTGACAGAGACTGAGAAATGGGGGCAGAGACAGGAGAATTCCTGAAGCTCTCTAGCCAGCCAGTTTAGCCAAATCAATAAGCTTCAAGTTCAATGAGAGATTGACCCCCAAACCAAAGTGGAGCTACATTAAGGAAGATACCAGCTTCTGACCTCTGACCTCTGACCTCTGACCTCTGACTTCCACATGCATCCATCTCTCTCTCTCTTTCTCTCACACACACACATGCTTCAACACACGTGCTTTTTCCCCAATGCCTGTAGAAATATGGTCACATGGTCACTGTCTTTTCAAAGAGCTAGGTATTTTCTGCTATGGCTTCCAAGGGACCTTGGCTACCTCAATATTCTGTGGAGTTGGAACATCACACATCTGAATTGATAGCGTTGGGCTCCTTTTGATTCAGTGAGCAGGAAGCGGTGAGAGCATTGGATGCCCTCATAAAAATGTGTGTCAGAGAGTAGGAAGTAAGTGCTGTGAGGATTTATGGATGGAAGCAGGTATGTTACAGACAAACCCTGAATCTTTATGGCCAACTTCAAAGCCAATCTCAGGGGTACACAATAGGTAGGATGTGCAGAAGAGGAGGATCGCAAATTCCAGGCCAGCCTACAGCAACCTTCACAGCGGTTATGCTTGTGAGGGTCGGTCCAGATATCAGTGTAATCTATCCACAAAAGAACAGCTAGAAAGGGCGGAGGTCCCAGGAGGACAGTCCACAGGTGTGTGTGTGGTTACTGGGTGTCTTCAGGTTTCAGTAGTGTGAGCACACTTCAACTGCAGAGAAGAAGGCAACAGAAAGAACCTCGAAAGGAAGATTTTTCCTTGCTGTTGACAGGAGGTAGGATCTATTGGTGAGTTCCACTATAAAGTAGCCAACCCTAAGGAGCACAGGGCCTGGGAGTCACACATAGACACATTTGACCCTACAGCCTTCTGGCAAGAGTCACCACTATGCCACCCTGTTTTCTACCTCATCTGGATTAAATGTGGTAAAGTCCCACATGTGGGTCCTCTGGAGGCCAGAGAACTTGAATTTGTCCTGCCTAACACAGTCTTTTTGTTCTGCAGTGTGGTGGGATGGAAGCCAGAGTGGATTTCCATATTAGCTCCTGAGGCTTCCCACAGGCTCCCTGTATGCTCACTGGCATCTGTCAGCCCTGGTACTATCGGATGAGCTAGTTGATCTGGGTGGTGTGCTGCTTTCACTGTGGGCACCTACAAGTGGCCTAGGAAAGCGCCTAGCTGTCGCGTGGTCACAGGGGAAAATCACTTTGTTGTCAGTTGTCACGTGATCCAGAGGAAGGCACTTTGTTGTCACATGGTCCCAAGATGGGGGTGAATATATCATTTTTATCTTCTTTCAGAGAATTGTAGATCTGGGTGTGTCAGGAACACCTCAGTAGAAGTGCAACCAGGTCAAGCTTGTGCTTAGAATGCTAGTGATACTGGTCAGGGCAACTGCCCACAGCACACACCAGAATCTTTGAGTGGATGTATGCATGTTCGTGTCTGCAGTAGTCCATCACTGTGTGAGTGGGGGTGGAGGACGATGACCAGGAGACAGCCCTCGCTGTCAACCCTCAAGTGCTGTCTACTTTGTTTTTAAGACAGGCTCCTCACCAAACTAGACCTTGCTGAATAATGTAAGCTAGATGGCCAGCAGGCCCCAGAGGTCTGCCCATCTCAATCTCTCTAGTGCTGGTATTATAAATGTGCTACCTCACCCAGCTCACACCAGAATCCTCAGTGGAAGGACTGTCTTCCTGTTGGGGCTGAGAAGAAACCGAAACAATGTGATTTTCTTACACACATCCAGCAGTTATTGTTATTGGTGAGAGAAACACAGGAATGAAGGTATGACAAGCCATGGGGGAGGGGGCAGTTGGGTGTGGACGCTGGCACTGCAGGCTGTGAGAGAATGTGAAAACCCGCAGGATGGTGAGCCCCAGGGAAGCAACAATGCCTGAGATGTGAAAAGTAGAGGGAAACAGCTGGGCCAAGTGAAGCATTGGCAAGGGGAATGTGGCAAGGTAATGATGAGGGAGGACCATGATGAGGCTCAATGACAGAGTACTTGCCTATAGAGCACTTGGATTCAGGGCCCTAGGGTCCCTCCCCATCACTGCAAAAGAAAAATAAAAGGGAAGGCAGAGTTGCATTTCAAAGAGGGAGATGCAGTGTCATGCAAGGCTGAGAGAGTTGAAATAGTTCAACGTTGAATCTGCAACGTTTTATAGGGAGCCTAGCAGGCCCAAGTGATCCCACTCTTTAAAAAGGATGATATATCTTAAAAAGCTTCCTAGCCCCTTTCCCACATGCAAAACTAATTTCAGAAAAAAGTCAAATTATCATAAATATTGTTTTTAGAAGTCATTCTCAAGGATGATTTTTGGTAGTGGATGACTTTAATCCCAGCACTCTGGAGACAGGGGTGGGCAGATCACTGTGAGTTCCAGGCCAGCCTCATCTTCATAGGTGGTGCTCATCCAGCCAGGGTTACATAGTGAGGCTTTGACTCAAAAACCGAGAAAACTAATTTTCATTTTTTGTTAGAAATACTAGGTTCATTTATTTTAGACATTTTATAAACTCCAAATTAGCTGAAAGGAAAGAATGCCCATAATTTTATCATTTAGATAAAAACAAATGCCATTATTATTTTCATATTTGCTGTCCAGAGGTTTTATATATATTTTATTTGAATACAAATAGCATCATGCTGTGGGAGGTGATTTGCATCATTTTTATCTGTAAGAAGAACCATAGTGTTTCCTTCAAATTACATTCAACTTGTAAAAGGAATTTGATGGTAAAATGTTTTCTGTGGTTATGCTCTTTTTATTTGAATTGTCAATGTTCTTAAATATTTTTAGAAATTATTTTTAATTGTGTGTACATGAGGGTGTCTCTGGACAAAGGTGGAACCCTCAGGTGGAACCCTTGGAGCTGGAGTTACAGGCGGTTGTGACCTACGGTGTGGGTGCTGAGAACTGAACTCAGGTCCTCTGCAAGAGCAGTACATGCCCTTAACCACTGAGCCATCCCTCTAGCCTTTGGTATTCCTATTGCACTTTATTTTTCCTGAGAAGTGCTGTATCATTCTGCCATGAATCCAGGGTCAGGCCGGGTTTAGCCTGGCTTTCCTTTTCCTCTGTTGAACTCCACAGCATCTGACGTGACATCAGCTAGCTGACCCACATATTGTATTAACCTTTAAGGCCTTGTCCTAGTTAGTGCTCTGTTCTGTGTAAACACCATGACCAAAAGCAACTAAGGGAGAAAGGGTTCATCTGGCTTATAGCTGACAAACCATCATCAGGAGAAGCTAGGGCAGGGGCTCAGGTGGGAACCTGGAAGCAGGAACTATAGCAGAACCACAGAGAAATGCTGCATCCAAAAGCTGGCATGGTGGCGTGCTTGGCATCCCAGCACTATGGAGGCAGAGACAGGTAAATCTCTGGGGCTCACCGGCCAGCCAGTCTCCCTTCTTGGAAAATTCCAGGCCAGCTAGAGACCCTGTCTCATAAATCAAGATGGGCAGAACCTGAGGACAGCTAAACACACACACACACTCATGCACATGCACACGCACACACACAGGAGTATGTGTAGCCATAAGGAAGAGAGTGAAGCTTTCCTGATCTTATTTTTGTCAATTATCTACTAAAATGGAACTGTGAGTAAAGGACAGCCAAGTCTAATCCCTCTCTTCTACATTTTCAAACTTAACATTTATTGTGAAAGGTCACGGAAAAATAGAGTGCTCATGTTTTACCAGGAGTTGACCTTTACATAAGACCCAATAACGTTTCTTTGCTTTTGCAATAGCCTTCTGCCCTGTTCGATTCTTTGACAGAAATTTAAAGAAGAGGCAACAGTAATTTTAAGAATTTAAAAAAAAAAAAAAGAACCAACACCAACTCACCGTTCATCTAGAATCTTCTCTGAACATTAGCAAGAGCTTGAATTTCGGAATCTGCACTGTGCTGACACATTAGCTGGATTCTGCTTTAGTGCGCCGCAAGTAAGTCTTTGTCACAGGCTGTATTAGATGGTTACAAGGACCAAAGTGATGGAAAGCAAGGTTGAAAAGACCGAACTGTACCCAGACTGATGCTCATTTGAATGAAACCACCCACTTACAGTTCACGCAAACACCAGGAAATCTCAGGGTTCTGGGATCCCCCAACTCTTACGTTGATCTAGCTACATAGAGCACTTAATATGGTATATGCTATGTAATGTAAACCATAATGTTATGATGCCACCCAAAGAGAAAACAGGAGGACAGATCATGGCTGAAGAGAACAAATGAGTATGATTATAACAATCTTTGGATTTTCCTTACGCTTTTGTGTGTTTTCATCATGTATATCCCTGACCTGTATGTTTCATTAATATACGCTCCCCTGGGGTTAGATAAAAGTCATATTAACAAATATAATCGTTTCTTAAGTAGAATCCTTGCTTGAAAAAATTTCAACCAGGAAGACTTAAGTCATAGTTGTTTTTTTTCCAAAAACCCACAAAATGTTCTGCTTTGTTTTTATTCATGTCACTTAAGTCTTCACAACTTTAGGTTGGCTTCATTTTTACCCCCTTCCTCTGATGGGAGTACATTCCTGCCAAGTTTGAAGTTTGTTCCAATCATTTCTGAATGACATAAATGCCAAAAAGAAAAAAATCTCAACCGTCTGTCTGGACAGGAGAAATTAGATTTCTTTAACTCTTGTTTTATTGCAGACATGTCTAACTATTTTTATAAAATATTTTTTTTCACAAAGTAGAAAGTTTAATACCAATATGTTGACTTAAGACCCAAACTTAAATTTTCTAGGAAGGCCTTTGGCGAATGAGGAAAGATGACATTGTTTTAAATGTTTTTAACTTTAATTTTTCTGGTTTCAGTTTTCACTGACTCGAATGATTTGGGCAAGGCAAATGGTCTTCCTCAATTTCTTTTTCTCATAGTAGCAGTGACAGCAGCTTATGTAATAGGCTACAGTAGCTCTTGATATTTTGCTTGCCCAGCAAGCTTTCCCAGTACCCTTCCTTGGCTTCCACCTCCTGTCCAGGAGTCTGTCTCTGGAATTTCTTGGTTTAGAGATGGGCGGATTGGATGGGAGGATCTTTTCTCTTTCTAGAAGAGCAATTCGGTTTCTAGGGACATGTGGGGTGCATGTGCTGGTGCAGGGTTTGAGGGGGTGACCACCTTTCTACCACCAGCAGAAGCCTGTGTACAGCAGAAGAGGGTCTAAACTGGTAAGGAGAGAAACGATCAACAGCACGTAGGCTCCTGGGTGATGGCAAATGGAGCTGGTGTGCACATTCACGAGTGAGCACAAAGACCCCCAAACGCAGGTCTTGTAGATCCTAATTGTTTTTTTTAAATCTTACCTCACACAACAAGACATTATGCTTTATGCTAACAGTCGCTGTGTCTGTACGGATTTCACCGGCTGTACCTGGACCTGGATGGCCCTGGTTCCCAGCCACACAACATAAAATAAGAAAAACGGAGGAACTCTTTTGCCCTCATTCTCCAATATAAACTTGCCCTCATTCTACAATAAAACTGAATATTCACGGATGACCATAGCCAGGCTTCATGTTATAGTGTATCGAAAGTTCTAACTTGAGGGGATGGAGAGATGGCTCAGAGGTTAAGAGCACTGGCTGCTCTTCTGAAGGTCCTGAGTTCAGTTCCCAGCAACATGGTGGCTCACAACCACCTAAAATGAGATCTGTTGCCCTCTTCTGGCATGTAGGGACACATACTGTACATATAATAAAAATAAATAAATCTGAAAAAAAAAGTTCTAGCTTTGAGAAGGTAGGTATTCAGTTTTGGCAGCTTCCAGGGTTCAGTTCTGTTTCACTGCCAAGCAGTAAAGTGGCTCACCAACTAGAAATATTGTGAGGGAAAGAAGTCCTGTTTGTCCTTTAAATTGTTGAAAAGAATAAATTGTATGGAACAAACAGCCATGCAGATACATAGGATGGATAATGTTACATTTTTATTGTTAGGCAGTCATCTTTTAGGATGGCTTCTTACAGGCTGGGAATGATGCTCAGGAGGTAGGTGTGCTTGTGCAGCATTCAGGAAAGCCCTGGGTCAGATCTCTAGCGCCGCATGAGCCTGGGGTGGTTGTGCAGGTCTGTAATTCCCAGCACGGAGAGGTAGAGGCAGGAGGATCATAAGTTCAAGGTCATCCTCAGCTACATAATGAGTTTGAGGCCATCCTGGGCTCTATCATGAACCCGATCCCACTCACCTCCCTGTCCTTTTGTATCTGCCCTCTGCCCTTACCACCTCCCCTCCAAAAGAAAATTAAACCAAAACCAAACCAAATCAAACCAAACCAAACTAACTGAATCCCATTGTAGTATGTCACAGTATGTCTCACATACTAGACCAGAGACATCCTCATGGCCTTTGGTGGCAATGTGGGCCATGTGCATTGGCCATCCCCACCTTAGACTCAGACAGGGCCCTTAACAGCAGCGCTGGCTGGGACTCCACTGTGGCCTCAGGTGGCAGGCTACCCACGTCAGGCTCTTCTTATCCAACTCCATCTCGCTTCAGACTACTCCGATTCTCTTTCACTCCCGTCTGTCCGTCACACACTTGCACACTGTAGTGGCCCCCACTTCGGGTGAGCCATGTGTTGGGTGGGCCTCTGGGTGTCTTCCAACTGCCCACCCTGCATAGAAGCCTGGCCAGATTGTTTATAATACAAGGCATATATTTCATAGGGACATACTCAGGCACACATGATACTGGTAGAACCAAAACAGATGTATTGACTCTTGAGGGGTGCCCATGAATAACTGGAATGAAATAGATTTAAATAACCTCTGAATATACCATCTATATTAGTGGGAAGATGCTTTTATTAAAAAGAACAAATTCAAATGAAATAATCATCAGTGTTTTATATTTTGAAATAATGTAGGTATACCCATATATGGGGAATCTGCCACTCACTAATCTTGTCACTTCAGTGGAATCTCAAGATTCTTCAAACTCTTATGAGCTTTTTGTTCCCCTATGTATTAAAATTCAGAGATTGGAGCAGATGTTCCTTTTTTTTTTTTTTTTTTTTTAAAGGTAGCATCCTGCAGTTTTGGGACGGTTAGGAAGACATATGACTCGTAAAGGTTTCTTTTATCTCTCAGTTTGTTGTAGTCTCTGTAATTTTAGAGTTGAAGCCATTCCCTGCCTTTCTTTCGGGAATGGAGATGATGAAGGAAACGAGAGGATGTGGGTCAGCATTGCGGGTTAGAAGGAACAGTGTCCGAGAGAGGCTGGCCCAGCCCATCCTTATGGAGAGCACCTCCTCCAACGCCACGGATCTGTGATTTCTCAGTGAATTTCACACCGAGCTCTGAGGGGTGTGACACTATTCACTCTGTTATTTAAGGACAAACAGAAACTTAGGAAAGCAATTTGTTCAGCTTTGTGCAATGAATGAGTTTAAGAACCAGACTTAATAAGGTGGAAATTCAGGAGACTGACAGTCGTTTGAGGATCCTGGAGAACTGACCCGAAGTGTAGAGTCTATGTCAGCAGCTTCCTTTCCTATCAACACGAAGACTAAATAACTTCAAAGGTGGTGATTGCGTGGGAGCATTTCATCATTACTATTTATAAAAGAGACCATTTGAAGTACGACGCCAACTCACTTTCCACTGCTGCTGAAAGCTAAGCAACCGGCTCAGAGACACAAAGGCGATGCGGTATGGTTAAACGGAAATCTGAACAGTTTGTGTGAGCGCGCTCATGACAGATGGACTGAGGGGAAGTAAATGAAAGGCACTGAGGAGTTTGTGCAAAGGGGAGTGTGCATGTTTTAAGTCTGAGTTCTCTGGTTTAGAGGGGATTAACCAAACTCAACAGAAGGGAAGCCAAAGGAAACATTCGCTTCGTCTATGGAAAAAGTCGAAAAGACTTAAATTGCTCTCGATGGCGGTGGAGGGCTAGAGGACAATTTGATCCTTGGGAGGGCCAGTTCTCGCCTACTCAGCTGATAATATAAAACAGTCTCTGCCGCTCCGTTGAGCCTTTTGGCATAATTCACAACAGACAAAAGACACACACCCTCTGGCAACTTTGGGCTTACCATCCGGAGAATCTGATGTCTGATATATTTAATAAAAGAGAAAAGCTGGATATTACATCTCTGCTGAGCAGAAGCATTCCAAGAATGCACACAGAGAAAATAAATACGAATACGATTCTAGCAGAGAACCGGAGACAAATGTGGAGCTGGAAATACAGCAGATAAAGAGCAGAACTGGGGTTGGGGGTGTAGCTCAGTGGTAAAACACACTTCCAGCATGTGTGAGGCCCCAAGTTCATCCCACAGGCACCACAAAGGCAAAAACAAACAAAGAATTGGATGCGTTTCATAAACTAAACATTTTCAGTGCCTGGAAATTTATTATATGTTGACATCAGTTTGGAAGCTCATGCATCCATTACTCTTGTGCTATAACCAAGAGTTATATTTTAACCTTAAATATGGCTTGAAACTGGGTGTGGTGTGACATGCCTGTAATTCCAAGATCTGAGGGGTGGAGGATCAGCAGTTCAAGGCTAGCCTGGCCTACGGGTGACCCTGTCTTAAAAAAAAATTATCACTTGATCCAATGGACATAACATCCTACCATGTTGAGAAATTGATTCACATAACTAATTATGGCCACAGAAACTATTTCACTAAGCCCTGAGATCCATGCATGATGAAGAAGGACAGAGGAAAGCGTGAGAATTGAGAGGAAGGACGTGCCTATAGCACAGCAGATGGTCAGTGCAGTCATATGATCACGGTGAACAAGGCTGCAGAGACCTCACTCTACACTGCTATAACTTATCTAGTATCACCTAATGGCTGTATGCCCACCCAGTTAGATTCTCTTATTTTTCCATATTCTTTTCCTGTTCTGTGTTTTGTTTGTTTTGAAGCAGGGTCACCCAGGCTAGTTTCAAACTTTCAATCTTACCCCCCACCTTCCAAGTGCTAACCTTACTGGTACGTACCACACTCAGCCTCACTGAGCACATTCTCTATGCTCTGGCGTTGGGGGGGGGGGGCTTGTGGACCTAAGCATCATCCTTTCCAGGATTAACTAAATCCCACAGCGATCAGACTCATCTGTCAGCATACCTTTGATGAGCAAACCAACCAACCCAGCCCTTATTTCTTATTCCATTTTCATCAGACACCTACACTTGGGGACCTTATCCCCTGCCAGTTACCAAGCATGTGTGAACCACCCCTGTAGCCCAGAGCTCACTGGGATTGTTCAAACTCTCTGAGCATAACTTTATAGAGATTCCTTGCACGCCTGCCTCCGTTCCTTGCTGCCTAAATCACAATAGATTCTCCTACTCAGATTTTATCTCCCTGGCGGCTTCCCTCATTTCAGTGTTTCCCATGGGTACCTTGTGTTTTGTGCTGTGCCTCTTGCTTCTGGAAACTCTTATGGTAACTCCCTTCTTTGTGATAGTTATTTTCATGGGTCTGTGTTTCATTGTACCTACTCAATACAAGTCTTGGGCGTAATTTTAGAATATTAGTATTTTAAGTGTCCTGCTTGTTTCAGCCATCCACACATACTGTTCCGACTAAACTTGCTCCCTAACGTCGCCCACTTTATCCTTGCTGTACGACTTCACTAAGTATTTTCATGATACTTTGCCTATGACATCACAGTGGTTAGTTTCAGATGGCTCAGCAATTTTTTTTTCCTGCTCTTTTGGAAAATAAGAAGTTTCCTCTGCCCTCGAATTCCCTTGTTTAGTGCTGTGCCCTTGTTTGCCCCTGGATGAGCCTGGAATATATCTGGACTAGTCAGTTTCTATGAGGTCTGGGTCTTGTATGAGAGAAGGACCAGAAATGATGGTGTTGATTTATTCTGCCGTTGGTACCTGAAAGAAAAACAATTTATTTTGGTATTACTGTACTGATTTTATGTTGTCTCATAAACTAGTGAAGTTCTACATTAAAGTTAGTCCTTGTTGTTTGCGGAAACTCAACAGGTACTCATGAATGAATAAAGAACCCTTTATTCAAACCTGCCCATTAAAGTAAATTTCACAGGGCTTTCTGAGGTGCAGGTGGGGCTAAGAGGGCTTGAGAACAAGGACACTTTAAATGAACTTGTAAAATAAGTGCTGTATACTAGCAACTCTCCAGCTCTTTCTGTACCTCTCTGTTACAGAACCCATTATTCTTTAATAAATAATATAGACACACACATTGAAGGACACATTGTGGGCTGACAGGCAGGTGGGTGCAACCAGTCAATCCTTGCACTAAGCGAAGGTGTTTGGTATATAAGAATGGTCTTGCTGGACTCTTGAATCCAGTACCTGCTCAGCATCTATGAGCTCTGGGTTTACTCCCTACTACAAATGAGAGATAGATGATAGATAGATAGATAGATAGATAGATAGATGATAGACAGAAAAAGACACAGACTCAGATGATAGATAGATGATAGACAGATAGATAGAGGATAGACAGACAGAAACACACACACATACACAGACATCACAGAAACCCAGAGAAACAAGAGAAGCTTCAGCTTTTTCTCACAGTACAGGCCCACCCAAGCCTCCTTCACCAAAGGGTCAAGCAACTGCCTCTCGCAGTATGCTCACTGCCCATCTGCACTGTCTCTTTTGTTCTGTAATTAATCTGAGAAATGCTTTCACCGTGATTTGAGAAGACCTGAGGCAAACAGGGTTAACTTTTGGAACATATGTTTTATTTCTTTATTTATGTTTTGCATCTCCCCTTTTGTACCTTTGGTCATCTCTCATAGACGGGCCCATTCATGAAGAGAGTGAGAAGATATGAGACTCCAGGCCAGGCTTCCTTTACTAGAAGTTGGTGCCAGAGCTCCAGAAAATGGTATAGTACCTTGCTGAATCTCTTGGGCACCACATGGACAAGGATAGAATGTGGGTAGTGCTGGCTTTTTGGGCGATTCCATGCTTAACAGTTAGTCAGTGAATACTCATTTGGCTATATCTATTATTTACAGTTAATCACGCGTTGTGATTGGGGAGTACTCACATCCTACCAGTTTTCCTTTGGAGTACCATCTCATGCAGTCTCAATATTATGCTTAACACAAGCTAGAAGCAGTTTGGGCTATGTGTAGTGGGTTCAACAATATTTGCATTTTTCAGGCCTTCCTATATCCAAAACCTTTACACTATATTTCCTTCCATTTAGAGACAAAGTCCATTTTGCTGCTCCCTGGATCTAAGCTGGACATGTGATTTTGCATTGGTCAGTGTACCAGGGTAAAAGTGAGAGAGTATCAAATCCAGCTGTGCACTTTTAGGGTCTTGTGAATCTCTCCCTGCTCTTTTGGGACCCTCAAATTTGCCATGTGAGCAAGGTCAAGCTGTCCTGCTAGAAAATGAGACCAGGTGAATGAGATCTGAGTCAGCTTGTTTGTCCCAGGGAGGCTCAAGATTTGCTAAACCAGTTTGTAGCTGACCACTGATGCATGAAAGAGCCTAGCAGAAGAGCTGCTATCAGAAAAGAATCTAAGTTGCTGATCTTTAGATATAGGTTGTGATCATATGCACATGATGGTGTCTTAGTTGATGTTGGGCTGCATAGACAATGGTGGTCCCATTAAGTTCTATCACCTATTGACATTGTGGGCATGAAGGTTTGTGTAAGTGTACCCTACAATGTTTATACAATGATAAACTCATCCAAGGACACACCTGTGAATGTAGCCTTCTTCTTAAGCAATGCATGACTAGGAATGCTTGAGAGGTCAAACCACGTGGCTTTAAAGTAGATTGCCATGCAATAGCTAACTGATATTGTATGTTCTTATTCAGGAAAATTAGACTGCTTGAATGATTAAGACAATCCCATAAAGGGTTAAATCCTTTAACAGTGGGATCTCCAAGAAGAAGCTTTTGGATTCCCATACTGGGTCTGTGAGTGATTTTTCAATTCTATAATTCTCAAATTCTGCAGCGTGGTGGGTTTTGTTCTCTCATTTCAAAGATAGAAAAGCTTATTATTCTCTTATGCACAGGAATAAAATTTGGCACATTAGTATTGAAATACTCCCAAGTTAATAAAGAACATATTGAGTTTCTTGGACTCATAAAGCCAACTAGTATCCAGGTGTGGCAGTGCGTGCCTGCTGTCCTAGGACTCGGGAAGCCAAGTGGGAGGACTATTTGATTTTAAGAGTTTGAGCCAGCCTGGGTAATGTAATAAAACTATATCTAAAAATGAAAACAGAAAACAAAACCAAATATGTATGTATGTATATATAATGCATGCATATATTAAATAATTTATGTCCATTTACATGTAAACAATAACTGCTGAATCCCCTGAGATGCTGAGAATGTGGTAGTTACTCTGTCCTAGAGGCTGGGAGCCTCAGTCGCTGGAATAATCCCACAATGGTTGTCTGACACTGGAGGAACTGAGAATCTGGCAGTTACTTTGTCCACAAGGCTGGGAGCCTCAGCAGTCACAATCTATTGTCCAAATATGAAAGGTTCCTAAAGAGCTGGTGGTCATTGGTCCACAATGAAAGCCTAGAAATGCTGGTTCTGACACTAATGAAGAAATGATCATCATCATCATCATCATTACCACCACCACCAGCAACAACAACAAGGCAAATGAACTCCAAGGTAAGCAGGAAGCCAAGCAAGCAGGAGGCCAGTTCTCTTCCTTCTGCTATGCCTGCTTTGTACCGGGACTGCTACTGGAAGGTGCCACCCACAATCAGAGAGGCCTTCTTTCCACAACAATGAAGGCTATCAGGATGGTCTTTTAGGTGAGGGTGCCTCCTCAGGTGATTCTAATTTGTGACAAGTTGGCTTTAAAACCAACCCGAATAGGTGTACTAATGATTTTTCCAGCGCAGAAATTTCTGGCTCTTGCTGTTTTGAATCCTGCTTCTGTGTCCAATGCTCTTTTATTGAATTGTCTGTGCCAGGTACCTCGTGCACAGTGCTGATTGAGAGTAGCATGCTGTGGCCATGAGCCCTCAGAAACTCCCACGGTGGTCCCTTTTTGCGACTAATTTTTTTGTTCTGGCAGAGATATTTAGTTCAGGACAGTTCCCCCGTTTAGTCACAGTGAGCTTTGACACAGTGGGTCCCAGCACCAGCTCTGCCTCTTATTTTCTTCGCCTGTTTTCTCAACTGCAGGTCAGAATCCTTTCTCTCTCCTAGGTGTGTTGAGGGAAGCAGAAAGAAATTGAGTGAGAAAATGCTCAGGACAGACTCCCTACTGAACATGCACCGATGACCCATTTTTCACTGCCCTTGTGGAAAGTCCCGTGTGTAAACCCTTACTTTATCCATCTGCCCTCAGCAGTTGCCAGCAAACACATTCCTGGCATTGTCTTCCTTTGGTGCCTGTCTCCTGTAGGTAGCCAGCTCATCCAATCTACAGGAGTATACTGTGAAGCCTTAACATTGTGTTGTTTGCCCAAAGCTTGAAGTATCCAACAGGAACTTCCTGAAGAGTATATATATGTATTGTTTCTAAATAATGGAGATCTAGTACATAGTAACCATTTTTAATAGAATGGACTCAGCATTATGAGAAGTTAAGGAGAAAAAGGGTAATGGTAAGGTAAGGGAATGTATAAGAGAGACACACAGAGAGAGACAGAAAGAGACAGAGACAGAGAGACAGAGAGCTGGGCAAAGTACTCAGGAGGCTTAGGTGGGAACATTGTGAGTTTGAAGTCAGTATAGGCTACAAAACAGAGAAAGGGAGAGGGAGCAGGAGGAGGAAAGGGGAGGGGGTCAAAGAGAAAGTGGAGAAGGAGGAGGAGAAGGAAGTGGAGAGATTAGAAAAGAGAGGGTGCAGAAACAAAATAAAATTGCTACAGAAAGATGTATTCCCAGACTGAATGCTCAGACTTCACCAGCACACTGTCTGGCATACAGTCAGTGCTCAATGTATGTTTGCTGAATACTTATGCATGTGTGAGAAAGATGAGGAAGAGCTGTGTAAAGTGTCACAATCATAGCACCCAACTGCCACCTTGTTGTTCCTTGAAGGGGCTGTTGTACCTTCCCTGGCTCTCCTGACAACTTTCGCTTACAAGGCTAATTTGCTTGTAAACCAGGGTTCATAGTTCCACAATAGTTCTTTATTATTTCGCTTTCTGGGGTTCCATTGTGGATAGGCTCAGCAGCGGCCAGCGAGGGGAGAAAGCACTCGCACCTTAGCTCCTGTGGACACAGTCCAGTATACTAAGCTTTCTATCCAGTGCAGCCTGTGAAAGACATCCCAGGACTTGACTTCACCCAGAGTAATGGCCAGGCTGCCATTACTCCACAGGGTAGTGTGGGAGAGAGTTTTAGACCGATGGTATTTATCGATGGGCTGTCCTGGTTTCAGCCAGATAACCAGCAGCGATGACCTACAGGCATTACCCCACAGAAGACCTAGGCTAGGGTTAGATGAATTGTATGCTTCCTTCACTATAGGAACTCTGACCAGTAGGTAGCAAGATGTCCTTTTGTTTATTTGTGTGTGTGTGTATGTTTACCTGTTTATGTGTGTGCATATGCTCATGCAGTCATGAAAGCAAGTATGTGTGTAGAGGTTAGATGTCAACATCAGGTGTCTTCCCCCATCACTCTGCACCTCATTTTGGGAGAGATGGCAGGGTCTGCCACCAAACCTGGAGCTCCACAGTTTGGCTTGACTGGTTGGCCAGCAAGGACCAGGCATTGTTCTGTCTGCTTCCCAAGCTGGAATTACAAGAGTATACTTTTATTTGGGGTCTAGGGATCCAATCCCAGGTCCCTAGGGTGGGAAGCATTTCACTCACTGGTCCACCTCCCCAGCTCTGTTGGTTTTTCCTTTTTTTTTTTTTAGTCTTTGAGACAGGCTTTCTCCCTGTAGACCAGGTTGGCTTCAAACTCCTGGTCCTCCTGCTTCCAGGCGCTGGGGACTACAGGCATGTCTGTTAGATGCTGTGAATGGGCCTTGCTTCCTTAACTTGTGCAGTCTCGTTCGGGTCCCAGGCACCGCAGGGAGCTGTTGGCTGATCCCTGGCCTTTCACCTGGTTGGCTTGTGTGTGAGCGATTGCGCCGTGGTTTCTGTCCCAATTCTCTGCTGAAACTGAGCCTTCGAGGCTGAATTCTGGAGCCGCCATTTGGCCTCTTCCTACCTCTTCTAGTGATCCGTGGTGCTTTCACCTGGAATAATCGCTATCATGTATAAACCCCAACCCACCAGACAACCACAGCTGGTCTCCTCTCAAAAATGGCTCCCTTCAGCCCTGTCCTCAGAGAACTGGGCACAGGAAACAGAAGTTGGACATGCTTGGTTTGGTCAATTGTTCCGTGGTCCCCTCCTAGAGGGACCCGATCCTGCCCTCTCTGCTTGCTTCTACAGCATGAATGTTGTCTTATTCTTTTCTCTGTTGAAAAAATTCCTCTGTCATCTTTGGCTTTTGAATGCTTTAAAGGTCACCAAAAGGTATTGTCCTCACTCATCTTCTCGAGGAAAATTCTTTGCTTCATTCTTTTCTACCACCATCTTTCCCTTCCAACTAAAAGGACATTGATAATATTGGTGCATCTTGTTTTATAATTCGTAAGTAAATTATATCTTTGGGGTTTTATGCAATGAGGTTTGGAGATTATTTACCTATACCTTGTTCTCTGTACCTGATATAAACCGGAGGTTTGGTAAGTACGTGTGGATAACTGAATTTATGCTTATGTTTTACGTAACTGGGATGGGACTAAGGGACTCATGCGTGGTGGATGAGCACTCTACCTATTAAGCCAACCCTTAGACTTTAGTAATATCTTTAAAAAATAGCCTGGGCGCTGGAGCAATGAATGGTTCAGAGGCTAAGAGCAATGGTGTTCTTGCAGAGGACCCAAATTCAGTTCCCAGGACCCAAATCCATCAGCTGACAACTACCTGTAACTCCAGCTCCAGGGGATCCAACGCTCACTCGAGGGATTTGTACGCACGTGTTCACAAGCATGTGCGCACACATACACACATGCACACACACACATATATACACAGAGAGCAGAGAGACAGATACACACCCAGAGAGACACATATATGCATAGACATAATTAAAATAAAATCTTGTTAAAAATGAATTTGGTATTTACTAGTGACTTAGTCAATACTTTTGTGGGATAATTAATTACTGTCTTAAATATGAGCTACTTAATGAGAGGAAGCTGGTTGCTTTATCACTGTCTAGACTATTCTGTTTAAAATTTTTGTTAATTAATTATTTAATTATTCAATTAATTTGTGTGTGTGTGTATACGCATGTGGATGCACCACAGTACTTCTATGGAGGTCAGCAGACAAAAGTGGGAGTTGGGCCTTTTGATTTTTATGTAGAGGAAACATTTTGCTTCCAAGTCACACATGGTATTTTACCTTGAGGCTGTTAAATAAATCATGTCGTTACAAGGCAGAATGGGCAAAAAGATATGGATGGTTCATGCATTACTCGGGCCCACTGCTCAGAAAATGATCCTGTAGTGAACAATTGTTTATCTAGGACAGCACATTATCATTAGGAGAAACAGTTTCAAAGAACTAGAAAGCTTAATTGCTACAGTCTGGATTTTAAAGGTTCTTCCAGAGGTACCTGTGGTAGAGGCTTGTGTCCCCAGGAGGGAGATGGGAGGGGGTAGATCCTTTAATGATGGAGCCTAGTAGGAGGTTGTTGTGCTTTGAATAAACAACGTCCCTCACAAGCTCAAGATTTGAGTGCTGCGTCCCTAGCTTGTGGTCCTATTTTGAAGGTTGTGGAAGCTGTTGAAAGCGGAGCTTGGCTTGTGGAGGTGGGTGTCTAGAAGTGGGTCTTTGAGGGTTGTAGCTTCCAAGGCTCTTCCTGGGCTATGCCAACAGCTACTGCCCAGCCACTAGCCACCACCATGTGCTCCTGCTGGCACTGATGGAGCTGCTCCCACCACCGTGTCTCTTTGCCATGGTGCCCTGAAATCGTGAGCCAAAATAAACCTCTAGCTCCTTCTGTTGCTTCTGCCGGGCATTTTGTCATAGCAACAAGGAAGGTGACTAATATGAGGTCCTTAGTCTCTCTGAGGGTGAGCTCTTGAAAGGGAACATGGGACTCCAACACCTTCACCTTCTCTTTTACTCTCCAGGCATAAGGTTGGTTTTGCTTTGTCATACATTCCTGCCATGATGTGATGCCACAGGCCCTAAGTAACTATGGCATCAACCACAATACTTAGCGAGTTCAGTGCTTTTCCCTTTATAAGCTGATTGTCTCAGGCATTTATTATAGGGATGGAAATCTAACACAGTGTTGCAATAAAGAAAAATACTTTCTTTTTTTTTTTCTTTCTTCTGATGTCATTCCTTGATATGGTTCTCTAGTTTTTATTCTAGTCCAAGATGTTCTAGTACCTGAACAGGGGTTTAGGATAAGGTCCCACCTCTATTAATTATAAATGATTTTTACAATATTTTTTGCCTTCTGCCTGAATTTTTCCCTATATTCTCCAATGCTTGGGGCCTTTCTTATTTAAGGGAGGCCGAGTCAAGTTCTCAGACAGAACTTTAATTTTTTTCTCATTCCCATGAATGATAATTGCTTGTGACATCATTCTGTGTCTGGGTTTTACCTTGGTACTTATTATTTTATTATTCTTTGTTACATTTCTCACTGTAAAGCACATTGCTGACGGCACAGCATCTCTTCCACTTGTAAATGCTGATGCTGCTATCCTCTGGGTCAGAGAGAGGCCACAGTCTATTCTAAAGCACAATCGCTAGCTCCAGCGTTTGACTGTGAGCTTAATTAGTCCCCCATACTGGTGTGGAGACACTGAACCTTGCAGCTGAATGGGACCTGCAGCGAGCATCTGTTCTCCTCACTTTGCCTTCTGGCAGGTGGTTTCTGAGCCATCTGAAGGATGCCTGTTAGAATTGAACTGAAGTGCATATTCCCAAGATACTCAGGGACCAGAATCCCACAATCTCTGTCTGATTCTGGAACTCACTATCACGATAATAGAGAGTTTTCCCTTTGGTCGTTGTAAAATAAATCCTCTTTTAAACGAATGGTTTTCTTGATTTGCTCACCTTTAAGAAGAAAAAATGGTTGACAAAAACCTCTGCAGGAAAATGTTTTCTGTGTGTCAAGGTTATAGTCAATTCATTTGAGTTTTTTTTTTTTTTTCAGTTCGATAGTAAGGCATATTCTAATGATTGATTGCTAACATTTGTTTTACCTTATTATGGGGTAGGTTAGGACAGTATTTCACTCAAACACAAACTTTACTATGAAGATTTTGCTTTTATTTTTACGTTGTGTGTATGTACATGTATGTGTGAGTGCAGTGCCCCAGGAAGACAGAAATGTCAGATCCCTTGGAGCTGAGGTGACAGGCGGTCTGAGCTGCCTAGTGTGGGTGCTGGGACCCCCAACTCAGGTCCTCTGCAAGAGCAATATACACTGTAAACCACTGTGTCATCTCCCTACACCCACAAACTTTGCCTTTATTAATCTAATTTGATTCAGTACTGTTTTTTGAGTTATGGTCTTGTTATATAGCCCAGGCTGGCCTTGAATTCATTATCCTTCTGTTTCAGATTCCTGAGTACTGAGATTACAGCTTTGTGCCACCAAGCTTGGTATAAATTATTTCTTATAAAAACGATAAATATTATACATGCTAATGAAGTACCATGTGATGCTTTGATTGGTGTATACAATGTACAATGTTTAAGTCAGTTTAAGCATTTTTATCTCAAACTTTTATCAGTTATGGTAAAAATACTCATAATTCTTTCCTAGTTTTTAATATATAGTGCACAGTCTATATATTTACAGTACATATCTATGAGTCACCCTGTTGTGGGACAGTACCCTCCAGAACTCCTTGCTTCTATATACTTTACCTTAGTAGTTATTGACCAATATTTCCTCCCTGCTACTTTCCACAGCTTGTGGTATCACAATTTATTCTTAGTGTGTGTGTGTGTGTGTGTGTGTATGTGTGTGTGGTGTAGTTGGGAAGGGAGTGGAGGAAGTTTGTGGAAGGGATGGGTGCAGAGGTCAATGCTGAATTCCTTTCTTAATTGCTCTTCACTTTATTTTTTTGAAACAGAACCTGGAGTTCAACAATCTGGCGAGACTGACTGGCTAGCAAGCCCTAGTGATCATCCTCTCTCCCTCTCCCCACACCTCTGAGCCTGGCATTTTACCTGAGTGTTTGGGATGTGACCTCAGGTGCCCACTCCTGTGTGGCAGGTACTTTACCCACGGAACCCTCTCTTCAGCCCTAGACTGTTCTTTCTTGAGACAGGATCTTGCTGTGTAGCTCTAGGCCAGCCTTAAATACATGATTGTCCTAGAGTTCTGTGATTATGGGCTGGTGACATTCAGCTAAGCCTCTGCATGCTGTGAGATTTTAAAGGGAACTCAGTGAATATAAGGCGTCAGGTGCTTAGCAGAGTGGTCATTGTTATTGCTGTTGACAGCCATGGAATAAGAAAAGACATTGCCGGAGCCTAGCATAACTCCTCTGAGAGTCTTCACCCAGCAGCTGATGGAAACAGATTCAGAGACTCACAGCCAAACACTAGACAGAGCTTAGGATTCATATGAAAGAGTTGAGGGAGCTGGAGGACTCCCCAAGAAGACCTACAGAACCAACTAACCTGGGCCCGTGGGGGCTCACAGAGACCGAACCATCAACCAAAGAGCATGCGTGGACTGGTTCTAGGCCCCCTGGGCATACGTAGCAGATGAGCAGCTTGGGTCCCCTAGCAATTGGAGTGGGGTGGGGGCCCTCTCTGATGCTGAGGCCTGCCTTTGGATCCTGTTCCCCTCGCTGGGCTGCCTTGTCTGGCCTCAGTGGGAGAGGATGTGCCTAGTCCTGCAGCAACTTAATGTGCCAGGGCAGGCTGATTCCCATGGGGGACTTCCCTCTTCTCTGAGGAGAAAGAGAAGGGAGAATGGGGGAAAGGAGTATGTGTGTGCTGGGGGGGGGTTGACAGGAAAGATGAGGGGCGCTGCAATCAGAATGTAAAGTGAATAAATAAATAAATGGAGAGAGAGAAAAAAGACATTGCCAACATGCTTGGGTTTCCTTGAGTCCAGGGCTGACAGTGCTGCTGAGCAGCAGTCCTTGCTTAGCATACACAGACCTGGGTTCCAGACGGGTAGCACGAAACAAACAGAAATCCTTAGAAGCTAGGCAGGGTAACAGGGGGCCTGTCTTCTTGGCCTAGGAAGAAATTGACAGTGCAAGCTCCTGGTTCTCCAAGGGAGTTTCCGTGCTGCACAAAGAACAGGACAAAGCAGAGTGTCCAAACAAAATAGAGTTGAAAAACAAGTGCAGCAGAACCTCAACTGAGAAAATGGCCAATCAGGTTGACCTGTGGGCAGGTCTATAGGGCATTTTCTTGATTGACATGGAAGGGCCAAGTCCGGTGTGGGCAAAACCACCCCTAGGCAGGTGGTTCTGAGTTGATTGAAGAGCAAGTTGCATGAGCTATGGAGAACAAGATAGTAAACACTTCTTTATGGGTTTCTTCTTCAGTTCCTGCCTCTAGGTTCTTGTCTTAATTCCTGCCCTGATTCTCTTCATGATGGGCTACAACCAAAAGCTGAAATAAACACTTTCCTCCCAAAATTGGTCTTGGTCATGGTTTTTTATCACAGACATGGAAACCTCCAGCTAAGACAGCACCTTTGCTCACACCACATCTAGTGACTGATGTTGTCTAGAGATGCCAAATGAATGAATGTGATGTATGCTCCCTACCAGAACAAAGCTTTAGGACAGTTGACTTTCTTACAACTGAGTGTCTTACATGTCAGCTACAAGGTTCCAATGGGCAACCTGAGGCCACATGACCTACATGGTCCAGCCTGGCCTATTAGGTAGTCATTTCTGTTGCATTCTATTTGTCACCAGTGGGTCACAGACCTAAACTCTCAGTAGAGATATTAAATTTGTCACATTTTTAAATATGACAAATAATATTTAAGGCTTTAAGTCTTTTGTTCTTGAAGCTTAATCATTCGTTTTGGCTCACAGCTTCAGAGGTTTCTGTCTGCAATCACTTGGCTTTCATGGCTGAGTGGAGTAGAGATGTTTACTTCATGGTAGCAAAGAACAAAGGAAGGAAGGAAGCAGGGAAGAAGGAATAAAGGAAGGAAGGAGAGAGGGTGAAGAATATAATGGGGACAATACATAATCCTCAAAGGTATGCTCAAAATAGCCTAATTCTTCCAACTGGACTTCACCTCCTAGAATCACTACCGCTTTTTAACAGACCATTAGCCATGAAGCCACCAGTGAACAAATGTACCGGTTGGTGAGGCTGGAACCCTATGACACAATGGCTTCTCAACAGTGCTGCACGGGGAACCAGACCTTCAACAGACAGGTGTTTGTGAGACACTAGATCCAAACTTTAACAGCGTTAATTGAGAAAGCCCATTGGCAGGATGAAGTGCCCCTGCTGCATTCCAGGGTTTGGTCATCAGGAGGGTGAGGAGGAGCCAGAAAAGGAGACCAAGAAAGAAGGAGGAGGAGGAATCTGTGTGAAGAAGCCATGTGAAGAAAATGCTTCAACTGGGAAGCATGATCGGGGCAATCATATGCTGTTCAAAGGTCAGAAGAGAGGTGGACTGCGGATGTGTTATTCCTTCAGTGATGTAGAAGTCACTGGTGACTGTGCTCAGAGATCCTTCAACTCTCCTTTTTTTTTTTTTTTTTGGCTGTCAGCACCTAGGTTCTAGCTTCATCACTTTCATCCCCACCTCAGGACCATGACGGGCATGTTACCTTGATACTATCACCACATAGTAGCCCGAGTCTTACTAAATGCACCCTGTCCTGCGGAGAGAATTTATAAAAGACCTTGTTATCTTTTCAATGTTCAAACTTACCAAATAGCACCAACAGCGAATAGTATCTGTGATATGTTTGACCATAAATAGATTCTGTTTGTAGGAGGGCTTGTTTATGTAGTGTTTTAACGGGAGATGAAAAGATAGTGGAAAATGGATAAGATCTGTCGACAAGCAGTGGGAAATGTTAGTTTGTGAACCCAAGTTAACCACATACATACATATACACCCCCTACACCGTACCACCCCCTCACATCATACCAAATCTCTCTGTCTCTCTCTCTCTCATCCACACCCACACACACACACACAGACATGGATATAACTTTCTGTGCCTGTTTTTGTTGTTTGTGTGTATATGAGTTGAGGACTGAGTACTCTGCACGTTATAAACCGTTACAGAGGCTTGTTCCTGGGAGAGACTAATCTCATCCCAGCGGTCATTAGTCGCCTGTAGTTCTCTGTCCAGGGGTAGGTCCCCACAGAGACATCCCCTTGTATGTCAGCAAGTCCATTGATATTGCCTTTACCCCAGCCTTGTTTATGCAGCCGTTTTTAGGAGAGCCCGTTTCACAGCAGATTTCCTGGTGTTTTGGTTCTTACAATCTTTCCACCCCTCCTAGGTTCCCTGAGCTACAGCTGCAGGAGCTATGATGTAGAAGTATTTGTTGGGCTTGGGCTCCCCACAGTCCATTGATCTCTGCATTGTGTCCAGCTGTGGTTCTCTGTGGTGGTCTCCACTTGGTGTAAAGAGATGTTTCTTTGGGGAGGGGTGCTGGCCACACTTACCCAGGAAAGATGGCCCATGCACAGTGATTCAAGGGTACAGGTCTGTAACGAGGCTTGTGGGTTTGTAGATGACGGAGGGTTGGGGACTATAGTTATTTCTTCGTCTTTGCTGGAGTTGGTTCCAGGACCTCTCCCCACTCCGGCCCCCACATCAGCACAATTCAAGGTTGTTCAAGTTCCTCATACAGGATTTGTATGTAACTTACACATAACCTCTTAGATACTTTCCAACCTCTGGATTGTTTTAAGTACCTAATGTAAATGCTGTGAAGTTAGTTATATTGACTTGTTTATAAAATACTGGCAAACAAAAACACGTGTATATTGTTAGTATATTTTCCATCTGTGGTTGGTGACAGTGAAGACATAAAACCTTCAGATATGGAAGTCTGACTTTACATTAAGTCCTACTATACGTGAACCTTGCTTTTGACCCTGTTATTATTAATTAATGTATGTATGTATGTGTATGTTCCATGTGTGTAGTTGTACATTTGTGTGAGGTTGTAAATGCACTGGTGTGGAACTTGCCATGTAGGCTAGCCTGGCAGGCTAGTGAGCCTCAGGAATCTGCATGGCTTTGCTTCCTGTGTGCAGAGGTTCTGAGTGCCTGTAGTTGTGCTTAACTTCTTACGTGGGTTCTTGGGGAACTGAACACAGGTCCTCCTGCTTGCATGGCAAGTACTTTCTCCACAGAACTATCACCCCAGGCCCTGTTCTTCATCACTGAAACTATGTTTATTCTTGAGAAAGATGTACCAAGCTAAGCATAGGGCTGGTTGTTATAAATATTAACTGGTACATGGCTTCTTTTATTCTTAGCCCTGAATTGAAGAATTAATTGGAAAGCTTATATTGGGAACTGCTTAAACACTTGTGTCCTTTCTTAACTTACCATTCTGTCTTCCCATCCTCTGTCTTTTCTTTTCTGAAAGGAAGGGTTAATTGTCAACATCTTCATAAAACTCTCTGGTTCTTTCTACCGCACTGGGTGTTTTCTGTGGTATACATTTGACTTGGGGTTCTTAGGCTGAGTTTCACAAAGACCTTCCCCCAGGCTCTTTTCCCCAAGAGCACCCTGCCAGACAGCCTGTGCTGTGCTGCCCCACCGCTGGGGCTGTTCCTTTCTTTGGCTCAAGCTCAGTTTCATTAACAAGCATGTTCACACTTCAACCGGAACATTTAAAATAACACCCGCACAATGTGTTTAGTGTTTAGTTAATTATTAACTCTCTAAGCTTGAATTATTCAAGCAAAATTGATTGGGTTCAACCTTTTTCCTCCTCTTTGTGCTTTAGAAACAAAATAAACTCTCTCCACGACTCTCTGAATAATTTGGGAAGGGTTTTTTTTTTTTTTTTAAATAAGTTTCAATACCCCGGTCCGTGGGTGGTACCCAAGTGCTAATAGAATAGGTAGAGCGGACAGGCAGCTTGAGTCTTTTGTTAAAATTGTGTTTAAGGCTGGGTTGTGGCTCAGTGGGCAGAGCTCTTTGCCACCCTGTATTCCTTTCCAAGCTCTGAAAAAAAATAAATAGCATCTGCAATTCATATATTTCTATCACCAGTGTGACATTTAAAGATAACTTCCTCTATAATTGTTTCTAGACTTTAAAAAATTACATTTTATTTATCTGTGCATGTCATGAGCATTGAGGTCAGAGGACAATGTGTGGGAACTGGTTTCCCTGCTTCTGTCGTGTTGTTCCCAGGAATAGAACTCAGGTTGTCTGGCTTGGCTGCAGGTGCTTTTCCTGCTGAACCACCTGGGCTGTGTGTGCTCTTTTTTATTACTTAATCCCAAGAGTAAGTGAAATTGTTAAAAATATGTTGACTTCATCTTAAAAAAAAACCTGGTGGTTGAAGAACCTTTCTTGACCTAGATAGATAATTACAGAAGGTATAAAACTTTCCTTTACTATGTGACATGTTTGTTAAAATAGGTAGGAAAAGAGTGTAAACACCAATGACAGTGAAATAACAATTATATTATCAAATATATAACAAGTAATCAAATATATTATCTACTTTAGGATTACATTTCATGTTTACAGTGTCATTTCTTGAACAGACACACATAAAGATGTTATGGCTGGGAAAGATTAACCTTTCGTCTGAACCCATTTGAATATCACTCACAAGTCAAGAACACATTGAAAATAATGCAGTCCTTATTTATGCCAGGCAAGAACAGACCTGGAAAGTATAAGTTTCAGAAAAGATTCACAACATTCTGCGATTCACGGCAACATTAACCGGAGCCTTCATTTTCAGACTTCACGTCTAGGCCTTCATTTCCAGTTCTCCCCCTGCTTTCGTATTACTGAGATGTAAAAATGATTCATTACACGCATTGCCATGGAAAACGGGTGTGGGGAAGGAATATAAAACGATCAGAGGAGATGGCAGTGCCGGGGTGTGCACAGATAACTGAAGTGCGATGACCCAGTTTAGCTGTATCAAAAGCAGGATCTTCCTCGAGCATTTTGGAGGGAATTCTCTCCCCAAAACCAAGCTCACAAAACCCCGAAAGGGGAAAGGGCCCCACCGGCAGCAGGTGCCTTCGCTTTTGCTGCATTGTGCTGCCGGGTGGCAGAGTGGCCGTGCGCGTACCTGAAGGTGTGCTGACGGAGGGGGCTGTGGGTTTGGCGACAGTGGCGACCTGTCTTGATTGGGGGAGCTGACCTTGGGTGAAGAATAACAGGCACGGTGTAGGGTGTTCCTGGAGGAGAAAACACCGGGCTGCACACTGGAAAACTTTGGGGAACGGAAGCGGGAAGGTCTCCCATTTGAGATCCCGCAGGCACGACGCGGATGGCGGGGCGCACCAGCCTCTAATTATTTTTCAATCCTGGGGAAATGACACAAGTGCGGTGAATTAGGAACACAGGAGACTGGGACGCCGGGGCGTGGGAAAGCCGAACCGGGGCAGGGCGGGCAGGTAAACAGCGTCGGGAGAGGCTGCCCGTTCTCGGAGCGGCTGGGAGCCGAGGGTAGCGGTGCGGGACAGACCTGGACCCAGCCCGGCTCGGGGGTGGTCGGTGGATGCCCCGGGGGCCCCGGCCGGCGGCGAAGCGGCGGGGCGCGGTTCCCAGCGCGTGCCTCGCCGGGCCGTCCCGCCGGACCCCGCTCCCCTGGCCGCCGCGGTCCCCCTCCCGCGGGGCTCCGGCTCGGCTGGGCCGCAGCGCGCCGCCCGGCGCGGGGTCGGGGGCGGGGCGCGCCGCCATCTTGGATCCGGACGGTCCGCGAGCCTCCGCCTGCGCGCCGCGGCGCCGGGAGCGGCCTCGGGGAGCCCAGGGCGCGGGCGCGGAGGCGGGCGCGAGCGGCGCGGGCGGGCGGGGGAGGCTGGCGGAGGAGGAAGGGAGTGGTTGGGAGCCGGGCTGCGGCAGCCTCCGGTCTCCTCGGCGGCGGCGGCGCCCCGCGGTCCCGCGCCTCAGCCTCCCCGCGTCCGTCAGGAAGGATGCCCTCAGCCCGGGGCCGTGAAGAAGGCAGCGGAGTCGCCGCCCGAGCCGCGCCGGCCGCCCGCGTCCTCTGAATTCGTCGGCGCAGCCCCCGGCCGAGGGGCGGCGGCGGCCGCGGGGCGCGAGCGGGAGCCCGGGCGCTGCGCCCGGCGGCACGGCGCGGTCCCGCCGGCGGCCTCCGGCCATGGGGCGGGCTCGCGCGGCCGAGTAGCCGCCGCCCCCGGAGCCCCCCGCGCGGCAGCCGCCCGCGGCCCGCCTCGTCCCCGCCGCGCCGCCGGCCAGGCCCCGGGAGGAGCCGGGAGGGAGATGACGCGTCCTCGCCGCAGTCGGCTGGCAGCCGGACTCGCCGCAAAGCCCTAGAAGAAAGAGCCCGGGAGCGGAGGCTCGGCGCGCCCCGGGCCGGCGGAGCCGCTTCCCCGCGGAGGACTCGCCCCGGCGCTCTCCGAGTGGAGGTTGGGAGCGTTTGCAGCAGAATATTTTGGCTCTCCCTGCCCCCTCCATGCATTTCCCCCCTCCTCCTTGTTCAAATTTTCTTCTTCCCGGGAAGTGAATTGCTGATGCCGAGGGGGACTTTATTCATTAATGATGCAACCGGATTCGTTTCAGGATTATGTTGCACGAATTGAATTTTGAATGAAGGAGTTGTTTTTTTTTTTTTTTTAAAGAAGTGTTGACTCTTTAGTTCGTCGTACTTTTAATTATTATTTTATTTAAGTATACAATCTAATTGTGTTATTCTCTTAAAAATATTAAATCTATATTTTATGGAAACTTATCAAGATACATATGTTTATGGATGAAATTGAAGACGCTGCCGTTAAATGAGGTGGCTGGTGTGTTGGATGTTTAATTCAGCACCGGCATTGCATGACAGTTGTTGAAATAACAAGTGGTTTATTTTTTTATTTTTAAAACCACGTCTTTAAAATTTTAGGCTCAGATAGTAACAGTAGACATCGTAAGGGCAATTACAAGAAAACCAGCAGAAATCGAAGCAAACATGTCCGGAGAAGTGCGTTTGAGGCAATTGGAGCAGTTTATTTTAGATGGGCCAGCTCAGACCAATGGGCAGTGCTTCAGTGTGGAGACGTTACTGGACATACTCATCTGTCTTTACGACGAATGCAATAATTCTCCATTGAGAAGAGAGAAGAACATTCTTGAATATCTGGAATGGGGTAAGTTTTCTTTCTTTCTTTTTTTTTTTTTTGATTACCCTTAGCGTGTAGCGGAGTATGAGCATTGTTAACTCTAATATGTTCTTAACAAAAGAACACCCATTAGCGAAGACTTTCCTCCCCTGGTTTTGGCTAGGGGAGAAAAGCCAGGAGTAAAGCTGTTGCCGTGGTGTTGGGCCTTGCTGTTTGTGAACTCACAGCGTTTCGGGCAGCAATAAGCTTTAAAACTAGTGCTGGGGTGGGCAGAGGGCATTATTGAGCGCTGTTGTCTCGCTCATGGCAGTGTGACAGCCATTCAGTGGGAAGGTATTTGTTGGTTGAAACATTCCTTCCCAGTCTTTGGAAATCACTGGAGATGGGAGGAGATGTTGAACTCTCTGTGTTTATTTTGGGATAACAGGAACATGGAGGTGGTGATCAGTGGGTTTAATTTCATTTCTACATAGCACAGGCAAGGGAAATTACTAAACATGGACTTTCCAAAAATTACTGGGTTCCTGAGAGATAATAGAAATAGTGTGTGTGTGTAAAGCAGACAGTAGTTGGAGAATGTTTGGAGGCAGCCCTACCTGCCTTAGATTTTATTCTAAATTGATCTTGTCTCTACACTGGTTAGAGTTTTGCCTCAGACGCCCCGTAGTTGTGGACTAGATCAGTGGTGCCAGCAAAAGCTGCATGTGACCTTCAAGCTAGAAGGCTTGTCTTGAGTTCCTTGAGCCTCTGATGTCACTCAGTGGGTGAGCAAAGACTGACATGCAGCGGAGGCCTCCCTTGCCCAGGCTGGTAGTGAGTGGTACCATAGCCCTGGAAGGATTTGGGCCATCTAGAATTTTGTGCTGTTGAAATACTTTCAGCTAGCTAAATGATTTTTATATTGAACGTCTTTATTCCCAAGAAAGCTTAATTTTCTGAAGTAAAACTTAAGTGCCCGTTGTTTTAGTTTTCAGATTCATTCAAAATTTGTTTCTCAGGTCAACTCCCAATTTAAGAATGCCTACACAGAGCGATTTCAATTCTCCTGTTTTCCCGTATTAGAAGATTGCTTGCTAGCAGAGTGATGTTACAAGGTTTAAAAAGCTGTGAATGGGATGATTTTTAGAAAACAGTTTGCCGGCATCAAGCTGGGAATGTAAGAAATCTTAAACCATCAGTCAGGCGACTTCTCTCTCTCGAGGAGGTAATTTTTATGTTGGCACTTGGCATCTCCCTGGCTTTTATGTGTAGGGAGATGCCAGGCTTTTATTTTATGAAGCATATGGAATTTTACACCTGGTATTTCATAAACTTAGGAATTCTGTGGTGTTTCTTGTTTGAAGACTTAGAAGGTTTCAGTACTCCCAGAATTGGAATTTGAGTCCTTATGGCTCAGAGCGATGCTCTAGTCATTTGATTATGATAGTCATTTAATCCTTTTCATTTGCAAAACAGTAGGAGAACTCTTTGTATGTACCACTGTCAAATATAATTTAAAATAGTGTATGATAAAAGAGAAAACTGTGTTTTCCTGCTATGTAGAAGTTTCATGCTATGGAGTATTTTGGCACATTATTAAAATAACCTATGCATCTTTTCTTGGATGTTTCATTTTCTCTGTTTATGAACACACTTTGTAAACATACATACGTATTTACTTATAAAGTAAAAAAAAGTCAGGTGTTTGGCTGCATTTACTGTATTTTTAAATTTTTCCTAGGAGAGAGTCTTGCGTAGCTCAGGGTGGTCTTGGGGTTGCTGTGGAGCTGAGGCTGGCTTGAATTCCCAATTTCTCTGTCTGTTCCTCTCTGTGCTGGTGCCACGTGCAGGTTAGATACTGCTGGGACTTGAACCCAGGGCTTTCTACATGTTAGGCAAGTACACCACCAATTGAGTTTGATCCCCAGTCCAAATTCACCTTTTTCTTACTAATTTCATGGCTTACCTTTTTAGTTGTTTGATACATGGCGTGATGAAACCCTACAGTCTCATAAACCATTACTAGAGTTTTAAAAAAGATTGATTATTTTAAACTGTGTATTTGTGTGTAGGTCTGGTGTAGGTATGTTTGGAGTTACAAAACTTAAGAAATCTTATGTTTTGGAGTTACAAAACATACCTACACCATACATCTGATCCCCTTGGAGCTGGAGGCTGGTGGTTGTGAGTTGCCTGCCTGACATGGGTGCTGGGAATCAAACCCAGATCCTCTGGAAGAACCACTTGCTCTCCAAGCTACTGAACCAACTCTTCAAGAGAAAAGTTTAAAATTAAAAAAAAATTACTTGTTTTATGTTTATATTATGATATAATTACATCAGTCTCTTTTTCTTCTTTTCAAACCATTCCTTAGCTCTCTTTCCAATTCATAGTCTATTTTCAGTAATTGTTTTATACACACACACATACACACACACACAGACACACACAAACTCCTAAGCACATAAATACAGTGTGCTTACTCTGCATAATGTTTCTTATATTTGTGTTTTCATGACTGAAAAGTTGGTTTTGGATAACCAGTTGGTATACTCTTCCCTGGGGAAGAAGACTAGAATTTTGAAGGAATTATTTGAGGCTCTTAAGCCTCTGGCATGTTCTTCCTTCCATAAGAATTAAAGAGTGGCAGTGTTGCAAGAGATGCCTCAGGTGTTTCATTATAGTCTTTAAGCTGTTGGGGATCTTAGGTTAAGAATGATAGTTAGTATCTTTGCATTTAAGTATTGCAATGAATCATTCCTTCTTCACATGCATTCAGTATATTTTGGATGTTCTATATCATTCCCATTTCAACATATTTATATACATATATATCTAGATTAGGTTATCAGACTGTGAATTGACTTCAGTTTAATTATTCAATGAATTAGTTAATAATTATTAATAATTAAATAATAATTTGTAGTGGAAATTTACAAGACTATTATTAAGGTTGAATTTGACAATTTAGATTTGCTTCGTGATGTCATCTTTGGTTTGATTTGAATCATTCAAAAAGTATTGTCTTTAAGTCTTTAAAAGACCTAGTAATTGAAATGGAGCAGTGTAGTTAAATATTCCATAATACATGCTAAATATTTGTGTTTGGTATTTGCATTAATGGAAATACCACCTCCTGCTGCATGTTTTTACAAGGAATGATGGGTTGCTTTTAAACTTCAGTCAGATTCTGTGAGTGTCACTTGGATTCCTGGATTTCTGTAGCGGGGTACAGTTAACGCTTTGTAACACCATCACAGTAAGTGGGGCCAGTACCAGTGAGAAAATGGACTATTCCAAGTCAAGCATGCTGTTTTTCTTCTGTAGCATTTCTTGGTTTTGGTGCTGACAACTGGAGGAAGAAAAGTAGAGCAGGAGAGAAGAAGGAGGGATTAAGTCAGTGAGTTCTAGCTCCAGGGGATAAAGCCACCTTAAGACCAGAGGTCTCTTCTGAGCTTAATGTATATTATTTTCTAGTCACAGCAAGCAAGATTTGAAAGCTTTTTTTTTCTCTTTGATTTTTGAGTGTTTGGAGAGATTCTGGTCTCTGTTCATATAGTCTGGAAGTCTGAAGCAGAACTCTAGTGGAGCTGTGGAGTAAAGAAGTGGTGATGTGAATTAATGTGTCAGTGAGGACTAACGCATTCGCTGTCATTAAGTTGGTTTCCCTCTGCTTTGAAATGGGAAATTTGAATGTTAAGGAATTACAAATTTATTTAAAAAGTAGATGTAGGATAATACTACTCAGTACAAAAGGAACTGCCAGGGTTCTCTCTATGCTGATTACTTTGCCATGCTTTCTGATCTTGATTTTATAACATTTCATGTAAGTTACCGATCATTGATTTTATAGCTTATTCATTCAGGTTGTTACCCTTGTAAAATAGTCTGATTATTGAACTTATTACTAGGTCACACCGGCAGTATTGTGGGATAAGCATTTTCTTTTATTAGAATGGCTTTATTTTATATTTATATTTTTGTTTTTTTGAGACAGGGTTTCTCTGTGTAGACTTGGCTGTCCTGGAACTTGCTCTGTAGACCAGGCTGGCCTCAAACCATAAGAGCTGCCTGCTTTTTCCTCCCAAGTGCTGGGATCAAAGGTGTGCATCACCATCACCTGGCATAGAATAGTTTTAAAGATTATTCTCATTTTTTTCTTCTGTGAGTTGGAATGGTGATGGTTTGATTGAAAGGAACTGAATTATTTCTAGAATACTTTATTTGTTCCTCATGTCTACTGGTTTTCACTGTTAACTATTCCTGAGTAGAATTATTTATCATACAGAATTGTTAAGATATTCATTGACTACAGATGATTAGTTTTTATTTATTTTTAATTTTTTTAGTAATTTATTTTTATTCTAATCACAGGTTATGTATTTTGTATCCCAGCGGTAGCCCCCTCCCTCATTCCCTCTCATTCTCCCCATCCCTCCCTCATCTTCTCCCTGCTCCCCTCCAGGTCCACTGATAGGGGAGGACCTCCCCCCTTCCATCTGACCCTAGCTTATCATGTCTCTTCAGGGCTGGCTGCAATGACCTCTTCTGGGATCTAGCTAGGCTGCTCCTCCCTCCGGGGCAGGGGGTGGGGAGGGTCGAAGAGCCAGCCATTGAGTTCATGACCGAAATAGTCCCTGTTCCCCTTACTAGGGTACCCAGTTGGATACTGAACTACTGTGGGCCACATCCGAGCAGGGTTTCTAGTTTATATCCATACATGGTTCTTGTTTGGAAAAACAGTCTCATAAAAGACCCCTGTGCCCTGATCTATTTGGTCTTTGTGGAGCTCTTGTCCTTGACAAGTCTTACTGACTCCCCCTTTTGCATATGATTCCCTGCACTCTGTGGAAGGCTTGGTTGTGAGTCTTAATAAATTAGTTTTTAAATGAATTCATTTGGGATCATTGTAATGTGTTTAAAATATAGGTAGGACACTTGTTTTTTCACATGGTCATGTAATACTCTGTTTTGAGAATGGGTGTGGTTTATCTGAAGCAGTGTTGACATGACAGCAACAAACTCAGGAAGTGATAGGGTGATGCACCATTTTTCCTCCTTCCTCCTTTCTCTCCTTCCTTCCTGCCCATTTCTTTCTCAGGTAGTTGCCAAATAATATTGGTTACTGTAACAACTTATAATATTGATTACTTGGTTAATGAATTGTTTAAAATTATAATGTGTTATGAGGGAGAACAGGGTGTCCACATTAACATTAAGAATTTTAGAACTATTTCATATGGAAGCAAGGCATCCTTATGAAAGCAGCATGAAAGTAAATACTGTAATATGCTGGGTGTTTTATGAACTGTTCTATAAATCTTGATTACTTTACATGGTGATCCCAGTCTGCTTTAGGGTAAAAGAACTGAGGTTGGCACAAGTTTTATTGTGCTGTTCAGATATTTTCTTGTTTGGTAGACTTACTGACAGGAAATTGTGTGTAAAGCTTGTTCTTTTACATCCATTTGGTTGTGATAGTTTTAAAAACCAATATATAAAGTCTGACTAGCATTTAAAGTTAGGCTAGAATAGAAAACAATCAAGTTCATCACCCAGAGAAAGAGTAAATATTGGTATGCAAAGCATTTGTGGGTTCCTGTATTTCTTACTCTTATAGATTGAGACCAGAGGAGCTTAGAATGTTGTGTAGGTGCATATACATGTATACACATATATACATTTATATGCATACATGTTAGCTAATAATGAAAATATTAGAAGCATGGTTTCTAGTTTCAGAAAGGACATTTAATAGATTCAGGACAACAAATAGATAATTTAATGAAGGGGACTGTACATATGGACAAGATTTAGGGAACAAGACAGGAGGGTAAGGGGAGGGGCAAAGGAGAGCTTAGGCTAGGGAGAAGAGGAGATTGAATGGCCAGAGTGAGAGAGAGTGAGAACAGTTCCATTCTGTTCCTCAGGGGCCGCTTCAGACTTATGGAATGATTGGCTATTTTTAATTTAGAGGAATATACTGGTTATACGAATTAACCTCGGGGCTGGAGAGATGGCTCAGTGGATAAGAGGACCGGCTGCTCTTCCAGAGGACCTGGGTTCAATTCCCAGCACGCACACAGCAGCTCACAACTATCTATAACTCCAAGGTCTGACATCCTTACATGGACATACGTGCAGGCAAAGCACCAATGTACACACACACAAAATAACATCAGTGTTTGGCATTAAAATTTTTTTGTTCCAATGTTTATTATTATATATATTTATTCACTTTACCTTTTGATGTAGCCCCATCCCACCTTCCCTTCCAGTCCTACCTTCCCTTCCTCTTCCCCTCCCCTTTTCCTCAGAAAAGGGGGGGCTCCCTTTCCCATCTACCCCAGCTCATCAAACTGCATCAGGACTGAGCTTGTCCTCTTCCCCTGTGGCCTGGCCAGGCAGTCATTCCACCAGGGGAGAGTGATCAAAAAGCTGGCCAGTGAGTCCCTGTCTGATGCAGTCCCCACTTCCCTCACTAGACGACCCACATGAATCTGAAGTTGAGGGGGACTCAAGCAGACACTCCTGGTAGCAGAGGCATAGAGGCTGAAGTGGACACCCTCTAACTAGACCAGTCTAGCAGAGGGAGGGGAACACCAACCCACCCACAAAAACGTTGACCCCAAATTTACCCTACCTACAAGATGGGCAGGGGAAAAGATAGAGTAGATAGAGCAGAGATTGATTCGCCCAACCAATGTCTGGCCAACCAAAGTCTTTCATACTAAAAAAAAGTTATTGCCTCTTTTATTTTCTTTTTGTGGCAGTGATTAACTTTCATTGATTGTCAGAGGTATATTATTAACTTTTTGAACTTGAGGGATAAATGGTAATGTTTTGGCTATTTGCTCCTATCCCAGGTCAACTTGTGAGAATTTATTAGTTTTTTCATTCTTGCCACTGATAGACTGTCAGTGAAAATGACTTCATGTTTAAGTATTGGAGACCATGAATTGCTCAGCTGTTTTTGCTGAATTTGTGTAAGTTAAGCAGTTCTTTCTAAAATCACTTCTTGTTGAATGACCTGTACTCTTGAGGATAAGTTATTGCAAACCCAAGTGTGAGTGTCCTTTGATGTTACTGCATAGGAAACTGCTCTCAGGATGTAGAGGATTTCTCTTCTTCCCATCAGTGCTGCTCCGGAGCTTCGGGGCTGCTCTTCTCTCTAGCTTTTCACTCCGCAGGACAGTTTTCATGTCTTTTTCAGGCAGTAGGTGAGAATGGCTAGCTTCAGTTGGTCAGCCTCTCATCTGGTGGTCTTGGATCAGCCGCTGGTATTGAGCTGCATTTGGCTTTCATCGGACCAGGGACCACAAGGACCTGGCTCCTCATTCTCAAAACCACAGTTTCTCTCCGAGTTCTTCTGTGAACAGTTTGCTTCTATTTTCAAATCAGGGCTCTTCATAGTTTTCTTCTCTAGTTTCAAAGGGTGTTCCTTAAATTCGTGGGCTGTTACTAAGTTCTTTCTCTCTCTCTGTGTCTGTGTATGTGTATAGCTTGAAAGTTTAGAAAATTAACTCAGATATAATAAGTGAAACATTGCAGGTTGTCCTAGAATTTCTAAAGTTTATCAGATTCCATAATCATTGTTTTGAAGACTATCTGTAGGGTAGATGGCACATATTCTAATGCATATTTATAGGGAAGCATTGCTCCTTTTTTTTAACTTTTTGTTGGAGTTAGAAGGAAATTTTGAGAAACTTGTGGTTTGGAAAGAGAATCTAGTTTTGTGTAAGTTATGTTTTTACTTAGTGCTTATAGACTTATATTTGTGTGTATGTAAGTCACATGACCTGAGAGATAAACTTAATCATGGTGAAATAGTAATGCTGTTGGTAGAATTACATTTTAGAAGCACAGTGCTCGAAGTGGAATTGCATGGTATGCTGGTGAGCCTGTGCTGTCTCCTGGGATGACTGAGATGTTTCAAGCACATGTTTCTTGTTCTAATTGAACTTACTCTCCATGTAAAGGCATTTATACAACATTAAACACAAAAATTCTCACTTTGTTTTTATAGCTTCAGTTTCTATAATTTTAACATGTTACAAAACTTTGTGTCTGAAAATATTTTGTTCATTATGATGTTTAGAGAAGAAAATGCCTTGAACTCTTGCAATTTCATAACCCATTGTGTTTTGTTTTTTCCCCAGGGTAATAGTATTTTAGCTAAGCAGTTGGTTTCTGTGATCTCAATTGTGTGAGAACTTTTATTATTATGTACACTGGTGTATGCATTTCATGTGTCAGCATTTATTTATTTACATGTATTATAAGGAAACCAGACAATCTCGCCTCTTTATTAAGGAGAAACCCATGCATAACTGGTGTTATTTTGACAGCGTGTGAACAGCTGGAACTTGGTGATTACTGGAAAGTTTTATTCTAAGTTTTAGCATGGCAGATAATAATAATACTACAGATAATAATAGCAATCAACTTGATTGCTCAAAAACAAGTGAAGAGCTTTGGATTTAGACTGAATCCTTTAATTATTGGCTAGGTGATCTAGGCAAGTTACTTAGCTTCTTGAATCTGTGTTATATCAGCTGTAAAGAAGTGGACATTATTTCGATAATTTGCCAAAAGGTGAAAGCCAGTTTAGAAGTTTTCCCATGACTTAGAATTTATTTCATTGGTTTCAGTCCCATTCTGATTTTTTCTTTTTTTGATACAGGGTCTCGTGGAATCTTTGAATTTAATATGACCTTGAACTTCTGATTCTCTTGCCTCTATTTCCTAAGTACTAGGGTTAGAGGTGTGAAGTACCATGTTTGGTTTACATTGTGCTTGGAATTGAACCCAGGACCTTCTGTAGATGCTACACACTGAGTTATATCTCCAGCTTTCATTCTGATATTTAAATTTCTGTTCTACTTAGCATTAAAATAAAGGTAGAACTAAAATGCCACTTTGGGGTTAAGTTCAAGCTAAGTGTAAAGTAGTATTAATTAATACTAATAAATTTACTTAGCTATCAATAAACATTTATATCTTCTTGATAATTTATTAAATTATTGTTATTACTTTAAAATTTTATTTAATTGTATGTGTGTGGATGGTAAGCATGTCTGTGCACCAAGGAGGCCAGAGGAGGGCATCAGATCCTCTAAAATTATATTTATTGAAAGTGTCTTTCTTTGCACGGCTATGCAAACAATCTTAGCTATTCTTCTAGGATAATTTTACATTAGATTTTTTTTTGTTCTTTTTAGCTAAGCTTTTAGGGGGTTAAATAGTAAGCTGATTCGTGGTCTTTTATATTATGCAGTAACTAGTAACACTTTACTTTTGTATTTGTATGCCTTCAATCTGCAAATTAGTGGTAGAGTTCTAAACCTCAACTCAGAAGGTTAAAATTCTTACTGATGTGTTGCTCATGTAATACCTTTTATGGACTAAAATTAGGCAGCACCCATGGATTCATGTGGTCTTTCAGTAACTATGAAAAAAATGAATACTCCACAAGTATTTCCTAAACTGGATTTCAAGAGACATACTAGATATTCCACAAATTATGGGTTAATTGGATATGTAAGGCTCTGGAGACATGCCTTTTTAGTTTATCATAGAAAAAGTTTCAAAAGCTCTGACAAGAAGCCTTAATTTGTTGTGCACAGTTGTCCCAGATCACTCAAATTGTGGAACTGTGAGGGGAACACTGACTGAACTTGGGACACCGTGGCCGCGTTAGGAAACCATAGGCAATGTCCAGAGTCTTTAAGCAGGTTGTGTAAAAGCACATTTTACTTTTACATACTGTCACAGTGTATGAGAGCACGAACACAGGTAAGGGTTTGGCTCATTTATGTCATCTGGAAACCAGTATAGCCAAGTTTAGTGTGGGGTAGAATGCAGCGTTGGGCAGTAGGGTCCCACCTGTGTTGGGGAGTTTAGCCCTGTAGCTTCCGGTTTGCAGAGGTGGTTTCCTACCGTGTGGTGGTCGCCTTTTCAGTAAAGCATGATCATCTTCTGTTCACTGGTTCAGGGAAACTGCATGAAGTGGAACAAAGATAATTGGATTTTTATGAGAACTTTGTAAAAATGACATAATTGTCTAGTTATAGCAAGAATCTTGTCCTTACGTGTCAGCACTTACTCGGGTGGCTAATAACTCAGGTAACCCATATCTGGTGAGAAGTCGTCAGCAGTACTTAGAAGTGTTCTGTGCTCAGATTTAAAAAATTCTTGCTGGACATGACTAAAGTCCCAATTTGAAATTGCATTGCTAACTCCCTGTGGTTTTGTCCTGACCAAAAATATTACCATAAAGAAACATTTAAAGTAGAGAGCTCAGGTGTTTGGTGAACCTGACCTATTAATGTGGTACCAGAAAGCTTTTTCATACTGTATACTTATATTTTCTTAGAGTTTATGGTTAGAAACATACTATTTGCAAAATTAGCATAATTTCTGTTTCTGACTTTTAGAACTGCATGCCTTTGTAATGTGTCATGCTTTCTGACTAGTGCATGCTAAGCTAACAGCTCCTTCCAAAGTCCATTACTGAGCTTGAGATTGTGACTGATGTTATCATATTTCTTTTGCCTTTATAAGTGTGAGGTAGTATCATTTAAGAACAGCATCTCATGTTATCCTGGTTTTATTCTGTTTCTGTGTGCCTGGCTTGATTTGCTTGTAAATATAGGTTTATACATTGTTGGGTCTTAACTGTTTTCACATCAGATGGCAAGTAGCCTTTAACATTATGTATCTCTAACTTAAAAGTATGTTCTTATATGTCCTGGTGGAATTTAATAAAACACACAGAAAGTAATTCGTGATTTCATGATTTCCTCCTCCTCCTCTTTTATTTATTTATTTATTTATTTATTTATTTATTTATTTATTTATTTATTTATTTATTTATTTATTTTGCCTTAGCTCTCCTGGAACTCTGTATATACCAGGCTGGTCTCGAACTCAGAGACCTGTCTCTACCTTCTGAGTGCTGGGATTAAAGGCATGTGCCACCACTGCCTTGCTTATACATGATTTTAAAATCGTGCTCAGTATCTTCCAGTCACCATGGACAGCTTTTCAGGATAGTTTCATTAAACTACTTAGCATGCTACATACTTTCTCTTTTCTTTCTCCTTTTTAAAGGCATGGTTTCTCTGTGTAGCTTCATTGGCCTTGACCTGTGCTCCATCTGCTCCCCGAGTGCTAGAACACAGGCATGTGTACCTACCAACACAGCTTTCATATACTTATCTATCCCTTATATATTTACCTTTAAAATATTTTCTAATCGAACAATTGTACAAAACTGTACAAAATCGCAAGTATAGTATACTTTTCTCCTGAACCATGAGAATAATTTGTCTACTGATGTCTGTGCCTTCCCAATGCGTTTGTATGCATATCTACCTGCTTTTATATGATTATAATACAACTTTAAAATCAAGAAATTAACACTGATGAGATACTGTCATTTGGATTTTAGAAACTTCATTTTAGTTTATTAGTTGATACGATGATTTTCTACAGCAAAGGAAGTCAGTCTGGAATCCTGTGTCACTTGTGGATATGAATATGCATTGTTGGTTGAGTCAGGTCTTTAGGTTTTCCTTGACTTTCACAACTTGGGCTCTTTTGAAGATTGCAAGCAATTTGCAATAATCCCATTTGGATATTCTTCTAGACAAAACTTTGTTAGTATCACAGATTTAGACAAAACTTTATTAGTATCACAGAAATGATACAGTGCTCTTCTGGCTGCATCTTGTCAAAGGAGGCACAGATTTCATACTGCCTTACAACATGTTATGCTGGCATTCACCAAGTTTCTTCATGTAGTTATTCTTTGGGTGAGGACCCATGTGCCTGTAATCTAAACATCAAAGAGGCTGAGGCAGGAGGATCATGAATGAAAGCCCTACTGGGCTATGTAAGTGAATTTGAGGCTAGCCAGAGCAACATAGTGAGCCGTGTTTTAATAACAGTAGCATGAAATAAAACAAACCAACCAACACAAATCATGACAAAACAAGTTACTTTTTTCCCTTTTGTAACTGTTGGAGAGGTATCTAAAATTATGTCTATTTTTATCTCATTAAGTTGTTCTTATACATAGAATAGCTTATGGTTTCCTCTGTTACTTATTAAGTTAGAACCCTTTACTACAAATTAGTAGAGGAATTACCTAAGTGCTTCAGGAAAGAACAAATTGTACTGTATCCACATTTTTTCTATGTTTGAGAATGTTTCAAGTAAAAAAGTGAAAACATGATTAGGGAAGTAGATAAGGGCCATAAATGAATTGTATGTGCCATATTCTGAGGGTGAAATGCTATCCTGAAAGCTGTCAGTAGTAGCTTTCTATATTGAGGCTTGGCTTGACCCAGGTTTAGTCAATATGGGCTCCTTCAAATTGGCTTCTGTGTCCTTTGACATGTCCCATGACTTCTTGAGCACTTTCTTGCCTTCTGGGGTAACAAGATAGGCTTGTCCTGTCCTTCCTTGTCCCTGCCTTGGAATCAGCAAGTTTTCAAGGACTCCTGGCACCTTTTAGTAGAGGAAGTTACTCTGTAGGAGACAGGATGAGGTCGGCCTCCTTGTGTACCCACTGCTTCAGTGGACAATGCTGTCTTCCATTAGTCCATCCAGATCTGTTGCACTATCTAGTCACCTACCCATTTTATGTGTATATTGATATCTGTATTTCAAATCTGCATGTACTTTGGTAGGTACTTGTTTCTGTCTGATTATATAGAAAAGATCATTAATTTTTTACCATTATCCCTAATTCTAACACTACAGGGTTCATCCTAGCCTCTTTTCATTTTGTTTTTCCATACTGTAAATTTCCTTACCAGCACTCAGAAGTATGGATCTTGTTTTCTTTCACATATTTATGACACACACACACACACACACACACACACACACACAGAGGGAGGGAGAGAGAGAGGGGGGGGAGGGAGAGAGTGAGCGAGCGAGCGAGCATGTATAAGGTGAGTGCAGGTGAGTGTGTGTACTCTTTAGGAGACTAGAGGCCTCAGATCCTCCAGGAGCTGGTGTTAAAGGCAACTGTGAGGCACTTGGTAACAGGTGCTGGAAAGTGGTCTCAGCTCCTCTGCTGGAGCAGTAGGTGCTTTTAAGTGCTGCGCCATCTCTTCAGCTCCATTTATTTACTTATGAGATCAGTCTGTGAGCATTTAGGTGGTCTTTCACCAATACTCCAACACTCCCTCATCCAGATAGTCTGTTCACTATGCTGGAGTGTTCTCATTGCTAAAGCCATGCTCCTCACCTTATTCCGTCTGACCACCACACCTGACTTGTCTCTTCATCCCTGTTCCGCAGGCTCTGACACTCCCAGTGCCTGTAGCCCTTTTGTGGATGTCCTGTGCATGAGCTCAGCTGCCAGCATCCACTGCTATCTGCTGTGACTTCTTTTTGCTTTACTTTGTCCCGCCGTGCCTACTGGCCTTAGGTGTGAGTTGTTCAGCAAGAGGGAATGACTATTTACCTAGACATGCCTCTCTTTAGAATAGGAACACAGTGTGAGAAAGATTTCATTGAATGATTTTGTGGTATGAATATTAGGGAGTGTATTTATGCAAACTTAAGATGCGTAGGATGTCAGCAGATGACATAGACATATTGGGACCACTATTGTAGATGTCTTATCAAGCAGTGCTTACCTGTATACATACATTTATATGTGTAATTTTATATGATTTTTTTTTTTGAGATAGAGTCTCACTAAAAAGACTAAGCTAGTTTTGAGCTCAGGTCCACTTCTTTCCCTCCCAGCTTTTGGAATGCCCCACTTTCCCTACTCACTCAAAAATTTTAAAAGAAACCCTTTAAAGATTTATATAGTATAACAGTCTTTTTGATGTATATCCTCTGAGCTTTAAAAAATGCAGAGTCATGGGACAACTAATATGGCTAAAGTACAGGGCAGCGTGCATCAGCCCCACAGTTCTCTTGGGCTGCTCTTTTGTTCTACACTCAGTGCTTATTTAGCTAAACGGAAAACTGTTAGTAATTAAGGAATGTCTGCTTAGTCCGTGAGGTTTTACATACTGGGTAATGTTTAAAAACTTTTTTTTAAAAGACACTCGTTAACTTCCCACCCCTGTGCCTTTCAGAGCAAATGCATGGGGTATAGCAGATTTAGTAATGCCGTCTCAGTTGTCATAACCAAGGCCAAGAGCTATCTCTCTTTCTAATCTTCAAATGCCGCTTGAAAAGTATGCCAGGAAATTGTTATTTCTTTTATTTATCCTGCTTTATTTCAAAAGTTATTTTTTTCCTTAAAAAAAACCTAATTAATTTTAACGGCCAAATGAAGATTAGGTAAGTGATGGCTTATGATTTTCCTTCATAGTAGTTGACAGTCTATAAATAAGTACTTAGTAGAATGAGGTAAAGAAAAAGAGTAAGGACCAGAGTAAAATACAAATAGTCTAATTTGTCAATCAATTTTTTTCATTAATTCTATGTTTAACTTTATTTGGACTGTGTGCAGAATAAACTGCAGAGTCTAGTATTGATGAATTGAACATATAAGTAGAATTTCATTTCTCTGGAGCCCTACTGAAACAATAATAAAGATTTTTAATAGTCAAAACTGTTCTGAAACAAGAAGAACAGGAAAGGAGACCTGAAGCGTTTCATTTGCGAGGGTGAGAACATAATTGACCCTGACTCCAGAGGTCTGAGGACATCGTGTTCTAGGTCGGCACTGGTGAACGCTGAGGACCTGCCCAGGTAAACTGGCAGAAGCTCAGGGAAGTGGAGTGATTGTGAAGGTGGTAGTCTTCAGAACACGCTGGAAGTTGAGTTGCGGGCCCGGCTGAGACAGAGGGACCAGTTAAAGCTGTTCAGAGGTGGGAGGTCTAGAGCGACTGCGCTCTTTCTACAGACAGGCTGCTCAGATTCAGTAAATCAGGCTCTTCTGGGTTGAGTGACACCCGGCAGAGAACAGTGCAGGCATTGAATGCTGGACATCCGGGGAAGCATTTAAAGTTGCTTAGAAAATGAAGCAAATTGAAAAAGAGCTATTATGTATAGTGGGGCTTTTGAACCTATTAGCAGTACAAATAATGACACAGAGGCTTTTTAATATTTAAAGCTTAGCCTTGAGCTGTACAGATTCCCAGTCTAGCGTAACCTGACTAATTCTGCCACTACATCATGCAGTGTAGCCAGCTACACCTCCCTGTTCCTGTTCATGTCCACCCATGTCCTGCTGGTGAATCTCCTGCCTTGCTTTCTTCTCTCATCATACTTCTCTCTATTGGAAGTTCCGCCCTCTAATTCTTGCCCAGCTATTGGCCAGCAGCTCCTTATTTCAACCAATAGGCAAGCGAGAAAGGACAAATATTTATAAAATATAAGACCAGTGATGGGCAATAGAAATAACAATACCAAGATACAACTACTCCGTAGCTCTGTGCTGGTTTAGCAATCAACAATTGAATACACAGAGACACACCTTCACACAATATACCCTAACATCTCTCCCATTAGCCAATAAATGGCTTTTTCTCTAACATTAATAAACTATATACAATAAGAACAATTATGAGAACTATCAGTTAAGACTTACATTCACAGTGTCTAGTCAATTTGTATTTGGCAACATTGAAGAAAGTATTTCACTATCTATCTTATCTTGATGAGTCCAAAGTTCTGTACCAAAATCACTTTCTTATCACTATGAAAGCTTTTACATCCTCTAACCTTCGGAAGTTGCATTTACCAACCTTAAAACACCTTCTTAGACTCTGAAACACTTTCTTAGATCCTAAACAACTTAAGCTTTTATGAATTCAATCTTTCTGAATCTAATGACAAGGAAAACTGTGAGACTGTAACTATCTAGTTTTTAATCCTGTCAGAAACCCGAGAAAGATAAATTTTACCTGAGTAAACAGGAAGTGCAGAGCAAGCTGCTTTGGAAACTGAAGAAATGACAGAGACTTACTGGCTACCTTGACAGTCACCCAAGGTTCTTCTGTGTTGGTGGAGCATCTGTCAGGCCCAGAAGATCTGATAAACTTTTCTGTGAAGCAGGAAATTTGAAGGACTGTCCTATCTTGTCTCAGCAAAGTTGGGGAGTTGACTTTCCAGGGTCCTGCTTGTCCACAGTTTGGCCATAAGGGGCAGTTTTCTAATCAATGGCCAGCGTTGCCGCATGTGAAGCAAGCTCCGTGTGGAGATTCTTGAGTGCCCATCAGCTTTTTTGGAGTAGAATGGGGTGCTGCCAGGTGCTGATTTGTCTTATCTGTCAGAAAAGCCTTTTATTATTAAAACATCTTAAGTGCCATATTTTGCAGATCTCTGAAGTGTTTGAGGACTATCTATGTATCTGTCTAATATCTGAATAGACAAACATTGCTTTTTCTAGCTATTTACTATCTGCTTAACTTTGAAAAAATATTCAGGAGGCTAAATAAAGCTTATTTCTGCAGTTAACTAAACTAGCACCTAATAAGGCTACAGTTAACATTGTTTATAGGTGACTAAGTACTGACTTGCATTTCTAATTAGCCTAAACAGTTTACAGTAGTAGCTTTCATAGGACTAGAACTTTACATTACATTTTTAAATGAGTTGCATATGCCCAATACCTTAAACAAGAGTTGAATATGTAGATAGTATACAACCTTACAAGAAGCCATAGCAATTTAAAATATTTGAGACTTGTTGCTTTCTAGTCTAAGAGGAGATACAGTAATTCATCCCTTGTTTTCCTATCAAGGAGATACAACAATCTGCCCTTCTTGGTCCTTATATCATTGTATCTCCCACACTGCCCCCCTCTATTCACAACACCAGATAAGAGAGAAAGAAGGATATAGGGGAGAGAAAGAAAGATCCATGAATCTTAACCTTTTTTATTTTGTTTCCTTCCCGACCATGATGAATAATGACTTGTACCAACCCCCTGCAAATGACAACAAATGTTCATAACTCACCTACCTCACCTCTTGGGAATGAGGGAGTCATGCTCTTTAAATTGCTTCCTGCTGTCTGGAGGGTGAAGGCATCTTTAGGGGATCCTAAGAACATTAGGTTATTGCTTAAATCCTGGGAGAACTAGCTGTATCTTTTGTGAAGTCCTGGCTGAAACAGTCTGTGAGGCTAGACCATATGAGCTAGCTGTTTTGAAGTTGATCTGGATTGGTGTGTGGCCCTTTTGCTCTGAAAACACACAAACTTTTAAAGGTAATATTGTAGATACATTTCTGTATTAACACAAGTATAAGAATGTACAGTGAGTACAAATCAGCTGTGATTCTCTGCTTTATGTCTGAGAAGGTGAAAGGCATCTGTCAGTTTTTGTAAGTCCACTTGGACTGTATAACCAAACTCTAATATACATCTTCATCCATTCCATATGAAGGAGTGGCATGGAATAATAAGTCATGAGGACCTGGTAGTCACAAAGATTCATTGGCTGTGCAGAGAAATGCATGTCTCAGCCTGGCTCTTGAGTTGTTGCCATGTAAGAGGATCAGTAATCACGTCACCTGTTTTGCTGTTCTTCAGTGTCTTTTCCTTCATGTCTGCAGCCAAAATTTTCTGGGGGTCTTTTGTGGTCAAATCTAATCTTTATTAACTTTGAAGGAATCCACAGCATTTTGCTTCCTGTTAAAACAAGAGCATATCCTCTTCCCCAACACAGTAATACATTTCCCGACTTCTGTTCTGAGGTTACCATATCCTTAAAGTATATAGGAAGATTTAATTCAGCAGTCCTTTCTGAAATCCAGTGATTTTTAGCAGTTATGCTACCTGACTCCTTGACATTTAAAAAGTTTAAAGTCAATAAAGCATTATTTAATCTATCTCTGAGAGACCTTATATTCTCCTTTCATTTTATGAGCATTTTCTTTAAAGTATAGTTAGATCTTTTCCACAATTGCTTGACTTGTAGGATCATAAGTTATACCTGTAACTTGTTTTATGTTATAATGTTTAAAAAAATTGTTTCATTTTTTATTGGCATATATATATATATACATATACCACAGCACTATCATTTTTAATCTGTAAAGGTATCACTAAGGTAACCATCTAACCATCACTTCTAATAAATGTGTAATGGCAGAATCAGCCTTTTCAGAATTCAAGCCAGAAGTCCATTAAAATCTTGAATAGGTATTAATTGTATGATGTACATACTTTAATTTCCCAAATCCTGCAACATGAGACAGATCCATCTGCCAAATTTTATTTCTTTGGGTGCCTTTAGGGTTACTTCCAGCAGGTAATGAGCATGATTATACAAGGAACAAGCAGGACAATTTTATAATTTTCTTGCCTGTCGCCAGGTTATTGAATTTATTTCTTTAAACTTCTATTTACGTGATGCCTTTTATGAAAATTTGAGGCTTTTAATATATTTCTTATTAATAATTGATCTATCTTCTTATTTCCTAATGCCAATGGCCCTGGCAAATTTGTATGAGCTCGAATATGGGTTATATACAATGGATGATCTCTGTTTTGAATTACCTGTTGTAGCTGTATAAATAACAAAGTTAATTCTGAATCATCTGGAATAAGTTCAGCAGTTTTTATATGTGAAACAACCCTTTCTGCATATTGAGTCAGTAACTATATTAAAACATTCTGGAAAATCTAATTGAACCATGATTAGGTTATAGTTCTCATTTTTGAACTGAAGCATATGGACTATGACTTACTTTACTTACATTTTCTGACTTATAACCCATCATACATGATTTATTGGCATGTGTATAAAATGTAGGAGCTTTAGAAATTGGTGTTCCTCTCACTATATGAGGAAGAGTCCAACTAGTTCTTTTTATAAACTGAAGTCGCTTGCTTTTGGGATATTTGTTGTTAATTTCTCCCAAAGAAATAACTGCAAGCTCTTTGCCAATCCTCATTGATTATCCATAATGAGGTAATTTCAGCATTAGTGGAAGGCACTACAATCTCTGCTAGGTCTGTTCCTGCTAATTGATGAAGTCTGTTCTTCCTTTCACAATCAACTCAGACATTTTTTACATAGGTCTTTAATTTTTCACTCTGTTCATGTGCTAAAAATATCCACTCTAAGATGTTATCTTCTCTCTACATAAGTATTCCTGTGAGAGAATGAGTGGAAGGCAAAATAACTAAAATACGATCAAGCTTTAGACCCAAAAGGTCCACATATGTATCCTGTAATTTCTTTCCTACTAGAACCATTTCTCTTTCAGCTTCAGCTGATAGTTTCCTGGATTGTTTAAATCCAAATCACCTTGTAAGGTTTGAAATAAATTACGTAGCTCTTCAGTAGTTAATCCAACTGTGGGCCTTAGCCAATTAATAACTCCCAGTAATTTTTACAAATCATTAAGAGTTTGTAATTGGTCTCTTCTGATCTTTACCTTTTGTGGACGAATTTTTTTATACCTGTCTCACATCCTAGATAATAGAGTCTCCTTTTTGTATATTTTTCAGAAGCAATTTGTAATTTCCAACAAGGCATATTCTCTTTACTTCGTCAAATATTTTTTAAAGTATATTTATCAGCCAGCAAGTTATCATCCATATAATGATAAATTATAAAATGAGGAACGTATTTACAAATTATTTCTAATGGCTGCTGTACAAAATATTGACACAAAATAGGATTGCTTAACCTTGTATCAATACCTTCCAGTGGTACCTCTTAGTTGGCTTTTCACTGTTAAATGTAGGCACGGTGAAAACAAATCTTTATCTTGTTTCTCAAGGAGTATTGAGAAAAAGTAATCTTTTAAATTAATCACTCTAATAGGCCATGCCTTAGGTAACAAAGAAGTTAAAGGGATTCCAGGTCGTAGAGAACCCATAGCCTGAATGACTTTACTGATTGCTCTCAGACCTGTCAACATCCTCCATTTTCCAGATTTTTTTAAAAAAATGACAACTATAGAAGAATTCCAAGGAGCTGGTGGACTATTCTATATGTTGAACCTCCAGCTGTTCTTGGACCAGGTGTTCTTGTACCTATAACTTTTTTCTTTTTAATTTAAGGGCATTTGATCTACCCAAGCAGGCTTGCCAGTTATTGGTAATCTATAAGCAGTGGCCCTCGTAAATTTGGAGAGCCAACTTCTATTGTGTCCTGCTGTGGACAGCCTGGACAGTCTGTAACTGTCCTTGATACCATTTTTCAGTACCTTTATTAGGAATGTCTCCTATTTTATGACCTGTCCCTGAGGTTGGAGGAATGCTAATCTGTGCTTTCCATTGTTGCACTAATTCTCTTACCCAAAGATTCATAGCTATATCTGCCTCATATGGCCTCAACCTTACTACCCGATCTTCTGGTCCTATACTTTTAATCTATTTAGAAGCTGTTTTACCTCATACAATGTTCCAGTCTCTAGGAGCTGTGTAGATACTTTTTGAAGTGGCCAACTAGATTTTAGGAATCTTGTGAAATCATTGTTAGATCTGCTGTGTTATCCACTAGGCCTTCAATCTCAATTCCAAATAATTGTATTTCAACCTTGGTCTCTTATCACTTCTAGCAATGTCCCAAAATATCTGTTTTCTGGTGTCCTCAGACTCTCTTGTTCTGTCTGTTGGAGCTGCTCTATCTCTGTTAAATGGTTTAGCTAGGTTTTGAGCAGCATTGTTTGTTCTATCAGGCTTTAATTTTTTTAGTTGCTTTCTTTGGCTGACAGGAAATAAATGGCTCATGTGGTTTTTTTTGGGGGGGGGCTTGAGCAGAGACCCTCACAGTTTTCTGACAGTAATGAATTGCTTCGAATGTCCTGGATGATCTACATTCATCAGCTCTGTGTCTGCTCCCTCCACATCTCTTACGTATCCCGGGAAGCTTTCTCCCTTTCTCTCCTTAGAGAACATATCCTTAGAAGCTGTTTGTCTACAGTCTTTTGGTAAATGACCTGGTCTTCTATAGCCAAAGCATTGGACATTCTGAGCTCTCATACTTTTTGCAGTTGCCTGTCCAGTCACAACTGAATTGTAAGCATTAGATCCAATATCCATAGTAGTTTTTTTTTAATTCATTAATTTATTTGTTTGATCTGTAGTAGTTTAAGTAGGTGCAGATCTGGCCCTTAAAGGTCTGACAAACTTTTTGCATCCAGCATTAGCATTCTCAAAAGCTAATGATTCAATTAAAAATTCTCTAGCACCTGGATCTGGTATTGGTCTATTTAGGGCTGAAGTTAATCTTTGTAAAAAGTCAGTGAAAGATTTGTCTGCACCCTGAGATATCTTTGTAAATGATTCAGATAGTTTTTCCTGTTGTTCATCCTTGTCCCAAGCATTTAAAGCTACTACATGGCATTGCTCTAAGGGGGTATCATTAAAAATAATCTGTATTCTTAATTCTGAATATTGACCTTCACACAGGAATTGATCCTTGACGACATTAATGCCTCTAGTCCTAGTACGTTGCTCCATAGCTGAAACTCATCTTTCTACCATGTCAGCCATTGTAATTGAGGGCCAGGTTCTAAGATGGCTGACATCATATCTCTCATCTTTTGGAATTATACAACTTTTCATGGCCCAATACTAAGTATCTGTTTTACATAAGGTGATGCATTCCATAAGCCATTATTGCTTCTTTAAATCTGGCATCTCTGTGGGCTGCTACCAAATGACCTTCACACAACGCACAACAACAACTGAGAAAAAAATTGTGAAGGAAAAAGTTACTAATTTATCTGGTTACAGTAATGTCAGCATTGAGTATTGATCTGACCAAAATTGGCAGGGTGACATAGGGAGGGGAGTTGATACTTGCCTTAAATCCTGAGTGATGACTGTGCATATGAATAATGGATAAAAGTGAAAAATTAAAACATGGTTTTAGCTTTTATAGAATTAAAAAGTACATTTCTTGTAATCCTTCATTGATCTTATTTAAAAATTTTTTTCTTTTTGAGTTATTTCTGGGATTTGCAACTAAGGTGTCAAAACTGGACAGTATAAATAGATTTGCATTAGAATTCATGAGTATGTTTTTTGAGCAGATCAGTGGTTCTTTTTTAGTAGTTGGTCTGTTCTCATAGATGGCAGTGTAAGTATCTTATCTAATTTAGGAGAGTAGTTTATTCTGGGAAAAGCTATGTATGTTAAATCCTTTATATATGTTTTTAAACATTTACATAGCTACTTCTAAAGTTATAGAAGGCACATATGTAATGCTCAGCTGTTTATGGAATTGAACAACCAGCAAATGAACTCCAACAGAGCAGTAAAGACAAAATGAATCACATAAATGTTGTAAATTGTGTTTTGGGCTATAAGGAATGGAAAATCCTGTTATAAGACTTTGGTGACCCGCCAGCCATCAAAATAAAGACACTGTGACCTTTTAATATTTTAAAGCTAAGCTTAGGCCTTAGCATGGCCGACTCTCAACTAGCTCATCTAAGTTAACCTGACCATCTAGCCCCTAACCATAGTCTGTCTCCTCTCATGTCTCCTGGCAGAAAGACCCCTCCTCTTTCTTCTTCCCAAAAGTCCCACCTTACATTTTCTCCCTAGCTATTGGCTGTTAGCAGTCAGATACATGATACAACTTTTTTTAATTTTAATTTTTTTCTTCACAATTTATTCATTATATATCCAGACGATACAACTCTTAAACAGGACATTGTGACTTTCTTTAGGGTTTACAAGGCAGGAAGGAGGCCTATAATGGGTCATAGTAATGATAATACCACAGAGACACACTTAATAAAATGTAAATGAAAGTCACCTCTACAAAATCCAATGCAAATTGGTTCCAAAAGTAAGAAAAGTTTTGCTTTTTACTGACCTCTCAAGAACAAAGATGGCTTGAGCCTGTTGGTTCAGTGGCTCAGCAGTTATCCAGGTCCTGTGAATCTAGGGCAATGCAGACTTGTTGTTTTTTAACCCACCTCCCAGAGGCTATAGGATGGCTTTGGAGCAGTGTGCTCCCAAGTTAGTGGGGAAGGAGAGAGAAATGCCTCTCTGAACCCAGAAAAAAGCTTCTGCTCTGGTCTCAAATAGCCCGAATTAGATCTCTATCTATTTGTGAGGGAGGCAGTCATCATGCTGGTGGCAATGGCATTGTTGAGGTACCTGAGCTGTGTGAAGGAAGAGGAAGATTAAAAAAATATTTTAATTAATTATTTTATTTATTACAATTTATTCACTTTGTATCAAATTTAGAATCTGGAGAGATGGTGAGATAGACTTATTCATTAAAATGCTTGCAATGCAAGTAAGAGGACTTGAGTTTGGATACCCAGCACCCATGTAAAAGCCAGGCTTGTATGCATCTGCACACTCTAGTACTTAGGAAAAAGGGAGTTATGTGGGGTGGGGTGGGTACAGGTTGTTCTGGTTAGGTTTTTTGTCAGCCTGATGCAGACTGGGTTATTTGGGAAGAGGGAATTTCAGTGGAAAAAAATGCGTTTCATCAGGTCGTGCTGTAGGCAAGTCTGAGGGGCATTGTCTTGATTAATGATTGGTATGGGAAGGCCCAGCCCACTGTGGGCAGTGCTACCTCTGGGCAGGTGGTCCTGGGAGATATAAGAATGGTAACTTGTGAGTCTGGAAAGCTGGCCAATAAGCAGCGTCCCTCCATGGCCTCTGCTTCAGTTCCTGTTCAGGCTTTCTTCAGTAATGGACTCTGTTTGGGACTATAAGCTGTAAGACGAAATAAATCCTCTTTTCCTTACGCTGATTTTGGTCAGTGTCTTAACAGCAACAGAAGGTAACTAGAACACAAGCGGACCCCTAGAGTCTGCTACTGGCTAGTTAACGCTAACCAAATTCGTGAGTTCCAGTTTCAGTAAGAGACCCTCTATCAAAAAATATAGAGGGTTTGGAGGAAGGAAAGGGAGAAATGATGTAATTCTATTATAATCTCAAATATAAAAAATGAAAAAAATAAGGAGAGTGACTGAGGAATACACCTAATGTACATGCGCGCACACTGACTGCATAAACATGTATGTACATACATGCACACACCTGTATAGCACATACATAAATTAAAATCTTAATTACAAAGAGAACCTGGGTTCTGGTTAGATTACAAGCAGTCTTCACTGCAGTTGGCTTTGTGGTTTACCATTTGTTGAAGCATTTTCATTACAAATTACTAGTGCTACTGTAAAGTTTGAAATAACTTTTTGGCTTTTCTTGATCACCTATAAGAAATGCCTTCACTAATGATATACTTTTGATTTAGAGAATCCGGGCTAGTGCCTCTGTGTGGAAGAGAGAATGGAATGCATAAAAAATAATCTGTGGTTAAATTTTAATTTAAAAATTATATATGGCCATTGAAATGTTACCTTTTACACTTTGCCATTCTTTATTGACTTATCCTTCTTCTGAATGCCTATAAAACTTGTTTAGAGTGCTGCTTTGGCCAACAGTATGAACCTTGGATTATTACTTGTCTTGTTAATTTATGTCATACTAGGATCATCTGTAACAACTAGAGATGGTGTGGTCAGGTCTGTTTAAAGTCATTTTAATAAATAGTTCTTGTGCAAAATAAGTGTGTGTGTGTCTGAATTTGATATGGTTGGAGTCATCTGGGAGGAGGGAACCCCATTTGAGAAAATAATTCCATCAGATTGGTTTGTAGGCAAATCTGTGGATCATTTCTTGATTGATGATTGATGTGGGAAAGCCCTAGCCTATTGTGGGTGGTGCCATTCCTAGGCAGGCGGTCCTGGGTTGTGTAGAAAAGCGAGCTGAGTAAACCATGGCGAACAAGCCAGTAAACAGCATTTTTCCATGGTCTGTGCTTCAGTTTTGCTTCCAGGGCCTGCCTTGAGTTCCTGCCCTGACTAAGAAGTCATTTTCTTGAGTGTTCTAGTTGCAAGGTAGTCTCTCCCTCATCCTTCCCCCTATTTTAATTTTACATGTATGATTGTTTTGCCTGCATGTTTGTCTATGCACCACATGTGTGTATTTTCTGTGGCAGCCAGAAGGTGTTGGATCCTTTGGAACTGGAGTTCCAGAGGTTAGTGCTGGGAATGGGACTGCTCCAGCCCCCTCATACCCTTTTAAACAGAAGTGCGCACTGCCCAGGATTTTGTTGTGAAGAGTTCTTTGGGCTAGAAGTACACTGGGGCACCGAGTGTGGGCATTGCTCACACTGTTCCTGCTCCTCTGCTTTGTTTCAGCATTTGTCTTCAGGCAATTGCCTCAAAAGTACTTGCAAAAATTTTAGGTCTGTGCAGTGGGTGTATGTGGAACCTTAACCCTTGCCAGGTGTTCAAGTTCTCCAGGATTCACCTGCTTTTCCTCTGGCCTTCAGTGCAGGCCAGGAACCTGCAGGACTCAGGGGCAAGGGAGGCAAGCCTGGCTGTGGGATGCTCCCGGGAACCCTCTTGTTCCTTCTGGATTTTCAGGTCCAAGAGAAGGGCCTTTTCTTGGAATTGTAGAGATTGGGTCAAGGCTAGTGTTCTTGGACTGGGTCTTAACAAGCTGTGGGACTTCAGCCTGATGATGTACTTGTCTTAGGATCTTTGGATTTCTCTTTGGGTTGTGGACAAAAAGGAAAACTGAAGGTTAGGGCATGAAATCTATTCACCCCCATCTGGTTCTGGGTAAAACAGAAAAACAATTCTAATGATAAAAATGACCTTTAAAAGTAGAATATTGTAGCATTTAAAAGGATTTAGAGAACAAGCGACTGACTTCCATAGTTTGGTATGGTACACATTTTCATGTCCACGCAGTGTTCTCAAGCCTCATCCAGGCCATAGTATTGGCCGAGATGGAGGATTAGAAGTTGAGAGAAGGTGATGGAGAGGAGCAGCAAGTTCAGCTGAGTGTCTAGGCTGTGGGACAGGCACCAGTCAGCGTTGGTGGAGCTAGGACCTCTAACAAGTTATAGGCACAGCCCTAGATAAGCCATACCAATCTGAGTTGCTGTGCTTGGTCCCCTTTATGGGAAGCTTTTCCTTAGTGTGAGGAGAAAAGGGATAAGCCAGGAAAATTGTTCTCTTGCATGCAAAGTAACATGCCTCACATAGGCAGATGTTCCTACTAGGAACAAAATCCTCTGAATGGAGTGTATTTTGAAGGTGTTAGCACTCATTTGTATCTGAGTCAGTTAAAAATTCTATTAAAATATAAGCTGACAATCTTTTGTCATAAGAAATCTACTGGGGGATGGAGAGATGGCTCAGTGGTTAAGAGCACTTGGCTGCTCTTCCAGGGTCCTGAGTTCAATTCCCAGCAACCACATGATGGCTCACAACCGTCTATACTGGGATCTAATGCCCTCTTCTGTCATACAGGTATACATGCAGATAGGACACTCATATACATAAAGTAAATAAAAAAAACTAAAAAAAAAGTCTACTAATGGTCAGGAAATAATCTAGTGTAGTAGTATTTCTACCCATGGTATGTGGCAACTTCTCAGGGCATATGTGTTACACAGAGTTGATTTTTCTCTTTCTTCTTCTGTTTGACAATTGCCCATATCCCACTTTGTAAACTAAAGCATGCTTTTCATCCATCCCTAATCGGGGTTATACATAGTATCTTGCCTTGGAGCAAAATCTCTGGCTTGGTGCAGTTCAGGAAACTGCAACAAGTCTCAGTAGAGAAGGAGACAAGCCTGGAGGCTCTGGGCTGCCCTGGTGTCCAGTGTCCGTGGGCAGCTGCTTTGGAGAGCCACATTTCTTCTGGAAGATGTGGGGTGTGAAGAGAAGGGACTGTTTGAAAAGATTAACTCCCTAGGCAAGGTAAAACAAAGAGGAGGTGCTGTCAAGTGTGGGGCTCTATATTATTTTTACTAGTTCACAAGCCAGTGGCTGAGCCCGAGCATCCATCTCCCTGGAAACTGTCCCACTGGAGATCCTGGCTATATATGGTAATAACACATTTATTTGAATAAAGAAAGAGGTGTTTCAACAGAATTGTCTTACTTTTGCCATTGGTTTTGGAAAACAAAACAAAAAACAGACAACAAAGTAGGACACATTTCTCCAAGTAATGTTGGTATTGTTTCTCAAAAATACTGGGAAGCCAGGATTGGTAGTACACATCTTTAGTCCCAGAACTTGGAAGGCAGAGGCAAGGTGATTTCTGTGAGTTGGAGGCCAGCCTGATATGCATAGTTCCAGGACAGCCAGGGCTACGTAGTGCTGTCTGAAGAAAACAAAAACAAAAACAAAAACAGAACCCAAAAACAGATACTGGGAAGTTTGAAAGAATTTGGTGCCAAACCTGTTTCATCCTTGAATTTTCTTTATAGGATGATTGTAAATTAGATCGGTCTCTTTTTATTTGATATAAAGCTATTCTAGTTTTCTTTGACTTGTTGGTTATTTGACAAGTTGAGTTTTTCTAAGAAGTTGCACTTTCATTATTTAACTTGTTTGCAAATGATTTTTTCCAACATAATATTTTTATTGATTAGTTTTGAATTTCACATTATTAACTCTGATTATGCTCACTTCTCAATCCTCTGGTGTTTGCTCCCTTGTGACCTCCATCTGCAAAAGAAAAAGAAGAAAGAAGGGGAAAAAGAGAAACAAAACAAAACACCAAGTTTATTTTGTATTGTCCATCTACTCGCTGGAGCATGGCCAGACTCCCAGTGGTGCTCCCGATCCCAAGTAAAACAGTCTTTCTCTGCCTGCGCCCATGCCAGAAGCCGTCAGTTGTGGAGAGCAACACTTCACCATCCCTGGCACAATTTTAAAGAGGTCTCCTTGATGGCCTCCTTTTTAGGCTGCTACTTTTTGGGGGGAGGGATGGTTGGGGTGGAGATGGGCATTGCCACACAAGCCTTCTATGTTCCTCTTTCTCAACTGTGGGTCTGCAGTCATTGCTACCACTGCAAAGAGTAGCTTCCCTGCTCTTCACACTCAGTGGGAACATGGATCCTGGGCTTCTCCATGGAATTTGGCAACAGCAAGGACCATGAATGTTCACATGGTCTCCAGCCTCAGCACTGCTCTTAGCCACTGTGCCATCTCTCCCCAACTCTAACTTTGCCTTTTTAAATATCATCTTAGTTGCATTTTACAAGTTTTTTTTAACTTTCTAACTTTTGTTCCATTTTAAGTATTTTCTATTTCTATTTCCTCTTGGTTTATAAGTGTTTTGATTTATTCTGTTCAAAGTCACTAGTCACTAATTTAAAATTTTCTACCTTGTACCACACTACCATTTGCTTAATATTTGTATCTTCCTTATGGTTTTCAAAATATCTTATCTTCAGCTGGGCGGTGGTGGTACACACTTATAATCCCGCACTCAGGATGTAGAGGCAAGCAGATCTCTGTGAGTTTGAGGCTACCCTGGTCTACAGAGTGACCAGGGCTACACAGGGAAACCCTGTCTCGAATAACAAACAGATCACATCTTCTAGATTTAAGTTGCTTAAGGTTTTGTTTGCTTTACTGTCAATTACTGAAAGATGTACGTAAAAATTACACCTTAATGGAAGATTTGACAGTTTTCTATGTAATTCTTGTTTTTGTTCATTATACATTTTGATGCAAGGTTAGTTAGATTCATGAAGTGTAGAATCATTTTTTCCTGGTGAGCTGCACTTTTTATCTAATGGTCATCATGTGCAGTAGGGTTTTTGTTTTAAACTTCCTCTTTTATCTTTATTTAAATTTAAGTTATATGTCTTATTTGGTTATTATTCATGTGGCTTATCTTTTTAAACCCTTTCATTTTCATTTTTTTTCTGAACTATTGGAATATGAGTGGCTTTTGGAAACAGCTTATAACTGGGTTCTTGTTCCTCAGTATGAAATATTTGAATTTTGAATGGTGTGTGCAAGCTATTTACATTGATTGGAAGTAGACATTTAGTGGACATAAATTTTCTCACTTAAGTACATTTTCTGTATTTACTTTTGTATATATTGTCACTATCTTTTGGGTTAATTCCGTGTATTTTCCAGAGCCAGTATTCTTTCTACTTGTTTGGCATTTTCTTCTGGGTGTTAGTTGGAACTTGCACACGTTTGTTGTGTGTGTGAGGTCAGCTGCTGTCTCTTCTGCTTCTCCAGAGGCTCCTGGCTTGTGACTCTTATGGTATGTGTGTGTGTGTTTTAAATTGGGAAAAGTATAATCTGATTGGGATCGTGTGGGTGGAGTGTCTGCTGCTGGGTCACAGCTCTTGGGAAGGCTGGAATTACAGAATTACATAGCGGCACCGCCGCTGGGGGCTTCTCCCTGCCCCTGCCCCTGCTCCACAGTCGCCTTCCCAGCTCACGGTGTTGACTTGGACCAGCTGTGTTAGGAGGTCATACAACACCACTGCTAGGAAGCCAAGCGCATCTAGTTCCAGTAGTCTTTCTGTAAGATGTTAAATTGTGGATTCCACCCACCTCTTCCTAGTTCCATCTCCCTAACCATCTCCTCTCTTCTCCTCTTCCACCTGCATTCCTACCTCTTAAATAGAGTCTAAGCTGCTCTAAAAACTTGGGATTTATGTGTTTTCAGTTACAAAAGTAGAAATCCCTTTTCAGAGTCTTTATTAACTTTTTCCCTTGCAGAAATTGCCTCTGATTCTTTGTTCAGTGAGCCTTTTCTTAGGTCTTGGTCATTGTTACTAACATTATTTAAGAATTACTTGTGTTGACTTTTAAGCATTGACTCATACTTTAGGGTTGCTTATATTAGGGTCCTTTAGAAGTACAGTTGATTTGGGGTTTTGCTTATGCTTTCAAATTAAAAAATCTATATAGGAAATAAATGAATATAGAATACTGAGTTTGTTAGGAAAAGACTGAGTCTGAAAATTATGAGTTCTATTCTAAGTAAGGAGAAATTAGAAAAATTCCCAAACATGTATAGTTTCTGTTTAGAAACATGGAGACAAAATTTTGACTAATAGTAAAGTTGCCAGAACTTCCATAGGTTATCTGTCATGGGAGAGAGAGAATTCCATTTCGAGTTTGATTCTAGTATTTGTAACTGGAAATACTTGGCTGGTTGACAGTGGCTTCAAACACAGAACATTCATGTGAAAGCAAGAAGTCGGAGGCAGTCCCAGGCAAGCTTACTGGCTCAGCGACGCCAATGTTGAACTAGGTCTCTGAAATCTCTTGTTTGTTGTGTTGCTTGGCACAAGACAGCTATCTCATAAAAGAGTGCATCATTATCTTAAGCATCATAAGTGGAAAGAGGGACATTTGGGAATGGTTCAGCCCCTGCTTTTACTTCTCTGAGAAGAAACCCCCTCCTAGGCACTCTCAAGCCCTTTTATACCACTGGTTTATATCATTGATTGAAAACTAGTTTTGTGCTTATGACTGATTGAGCATTAGACAAGAGGAAAGTGGTTGCTTTGGCTGGCATATGGTTTGCAGAGTATCAGGCTTTAAAGTAGCAAACAAACCAGTGGTAAGCAAGATCCCCTGAATTCAGGAGAATTGGTTTTCCTTCCCTTCTACTATTTGTTTAATTTTGGTAGTGCTGAGAATGGAGTCCAGGGCCCTACACACCCTACGTGAGCTCTCTGTCATTGCGTTATCTAGCCTCGGCTTAGGCATTTCCTTGTCCCCAGAGTGCTTATAAGTCTCAGAACTCAAAGATTCTTATATTGGATTATCGGATTTGTTTTACTTTTGTTACAGGGTGTTATTATATATCCCAGGTTGACCTTGAACTCATGATTTTTCTACCTTAGCCTTCTGAATGACAGAATTACTACGGCGTATCACCATGCTTATAAAACCACATTTGTTCATCTCTTAACGGCACCACCAGCTCTGTCCTGGGTGTTGAGGATCAAAATTTACATTATTCCATTATCTGAAGATCTTAGGTCTCTCTTCACTGGGGAGTACTGATTCCAGTTCTCTCCTTCTTAGGTCATGAGCGTTACCTCCTTTCTTTGTGAATATAGATTTTAGGAGTTATGCCAGGACCAATATGCTTTAATTAAAAAAAATGAAAAAGTTTATCTTAATGTGTATGCGTGTTTTGCTTTCATGTATGTATATGTACCACGCATGTGCCTTCAGAGGCCAGATGAAGATATTGAATCCACTGGAACTGGAACTACAGACAGTTATGAGCTATCATGTGGGTGCTGAGATGGAACCCTGGTCCCAAGGAAGAACAACCAGTGCGCTTAAGCCCTGAGCCATCTCTTCAGCTCCCTAAATTAAAAAAAAATATTATTTTTATTTTAACTGTATAGTGTATTTCTTGCATAGATGTCTGTGTTAGTGTCTGGATTTTTGTCTGTCTTGTGTGTGTCAGGATTTCTGTCTGTTTTATCTGTCAGTGTCTGGGTTTGATCAGTTGGCTCAAATAATCACATACTGTAGAGGTTGACAAATCCTGTGATGGCTGCCTGCTGGCAGGATGGCTAGGGAACCCAGTCATGGTACTGTCTGTAAACTTCCAAGCAAAAGAAGAAAGGATGTGATGATAAATCTTGAGTCAAGGCTAAAGGCCCAAGAGTCCAGTGGGTCAGGATGGGAGGTGAAGTTGGTCTAAATCTCAGATAGAAAGATCAAGGGACCTGAAATAAGATGTCGGAGAGAGAGGGGAGCTGGGTGAGGGAGAAGGGAGAGAGAACAAGAGAGTTATTACCATTCTCCTACTTTTTTCATCTGAGTGCCCAGCGAACTGCATGATGCTGCATGATGCATTCAGGGCTAGTTTGCTGACTCACATGCTAGTCTTTCAGGAAACACTCTCACAGATGCACCAGTGATGCACACGGATGCTTTACTAATTCAGCATCCCCCAGGCAAGTTGACACCTTAAATTAGCCTTCACATTGGTACTCCTCTCTTTTATGAGTTTCAATGTGTATTTAATTTTTTATGGCTGTCTATTTTACTTAGCATTTCTTGTATATATTATGTGTTTGTGAGTGTACAATGCATATGTGGCAGTCAGGGGTCTACCTCAGGAGCTGGTCTTTGCCCATCTTCTTGTTTGAGACAGGGTCTCTTTCTGTTAGCTGCTGCATACTCTAGGCTAGCTTGCTGGTGAACGGAGATTGTCTTGTCTCTTGTTCCCTATCTTGGTGTAGGAACATTGGGGTGACAGATGTGCACTGCTATGCATAGCTTTCTGTGGGTTTGGGGGTTCTTAGGCTTATATGGCAGTGCTTTACCCTAGCCTCTTAACTGAGCATTTCTGTGCTGCATTGTCATGTGTGCTGCGTTGTCATGTGTGCTGTGTTGTCATGTGTGCCGTTCTTGTGACCTCTGCCTATCCTTTTGACAAAACTATATGCACATGAGGACTGTTTGCAAGCTTTGTTTAGTAACTCAGTTATTATCAGACTTATTTTTTAGTATCTATTCTGAAAGATGAAAAATTAGTTTTAAGTAGCATCATTGCCAAATATCTCAAACACTTGGAACTTTATCTTTTATACAAATGATTGTGAGCCACCATTTGCACACCATGAATTTAACCCAGGTCCTCTGGAAAAGCCAGCAGTAGTGGTGGTGAACGTCTTGGCATGGGTTATTGGCTATTTATGTTATCTTGTTTGAAGAAATATTCTAGTATTGATCCTTTGTCTTACAAATATTTGTCTTGTAGATGTTTTTACTATTCTTTGGGCCTTTCCTCCTCTCTCTTGACAGTGTCTTACAATAAAAGTTTACATTTTGATGAAATCCAGTTTATCTATTTTCTCTTTTTGCTGGCATATTTTGTTCTATAGGTAAGAAATCATTACCATATCTGATGTCATATAGATTTCCCCATGTGTTTTCTTCTAAGACTTACAGTTTTAGTTTCTTAAATTTTTTCTTTTTTAATTGAAAAAAGTTAGATCATTCAGGATATTCTGATCACCTGTTTTCCCTCCCCCAGTTCCTCTTAGATCCTCCTAGCTCTCCACCCAATTCCATGCTCTTTGATTTTAGGTCCTTGACTTATTTCAAGTTAGATTTGTGTATGATACAAAGTAAGGACCCAAGTTTATTCTGCATGTGTGTGTGTGTGTGTGTGTGTATGCACATGCATGCACGTGTGTACAGGTGCACATGGAGATCAGAGGTTGGTGTCAAGTATCTTCTTCAGTCATTCTCCATGTTATTTAAACTTATTTATTATTCCTGTTACTAGTGTATGTACACATATATGCCCAGTTATCCTGACTTGTTTTTTCTCTGGATTGTCTTGGCACTCATTTTGAAATCAGTTGAACACATAGGTGTGTTTCTGAATTCTTTGATTTGTTCTATTGACCCATAGATCATTATAGCAGCACTGTACTGTTTTGATTATTGTAGTTTTGTAGTGAGTCTTTTTTTTTTTCCCATTTTAAGTATAAGATTTTAATGTCTATCCTTTGAGGCAGGCGAAGTCACCTTTGACAATGCCCCAAAGGTTTGTCTGGCACGTTGGTATGGAAGGATATAGTCCAGTATTGTGTTGGCTTAGAATACAAAAAGGCACATAAGTTGAGGCTTAGATTCCCCTGGGCTGGAGTTGGACAAAGGGTGAACAAAGAGTGGTTTGGGGGAGATGGGAAGGGTGTGGGCTTGAGTTCTTGTTGACGGAGGTAGTTGGTCATGAGTGGACCCTGAAGTGCAAAGGGTAGTTCAAACCCTCAGGCCGGGTCGTAGCTGCCATGGGGAGCACCGTCTGCCTAGTTCAACAGTTCGCTGCTCTGAAACCACAACTGGATCTCCCTCTGGGCCGCCTCCACAGAATCGCTAGCATGGATGACATTCCTGCTGATGTGAACACTGAAGTCTCCCCTGATTGTCCCAGGGGCTGCCTTTATTGAGTCAGTGTGTCCTACCATGGCCCTTGAGATGCGGACCACATTGTGCCCTTCCCAGACCATGACCACCACAGGCCCAGAGCTCATGTAGCTGATAAGGGCTGAGTAGAATGGCTTCTTCTGTAAGTGATGGTAGTGCTCAGCAAGGATGCTCTCTGGTGCCAGAACTGGGGCGCACTAGCAGGCCTGGAAAGCGCGGCCCACACAACAACGCCCGCAGCGCGGCACACCTGAACAGGTAGCTCATGGCATGGACTCTGTAGTGAGTCTTAAAATTATGATGTGAGACATCTCTCATTTGCAATTGTTTTGGCTATTCAGTCTGCATTGAGATTTTCATATGAATTTTTGGATAGGTTTTTCTGTTTTTACTAAAACTATCATTACAGTTTTGTGAGGATTTGTCCTGACTCAGTAATTGGGCATCATTGTCATCTTAGCAGTATTATATCTTTCTAATCCAAAATATGTAATATTTTCTACTCATTTAGGCTGTATTTAATTTTTTAAAGCGGCATTTTATACTTTCATTATGTAAGTGTTACACCTCCTTTGTTAAATTTATACCTATTTACTTTATTGTTTTGTTGTTTGTTTGTTGTAAGACAGGGTTTCACAAGGGTTTTCACAATGTAAACCTGGTTTACTTGAAACTTTTATATAGTCAAGGCTGGCCTCAAACTCAGAGTGATTCACCTACTTCTGCCTACTAAACACTGAGATTAAAGGGATATACCACAAAGCCTAGCTGCTTTTTAAAAAAAGTTTTATTGCAAATGCAATTAAAATATTTTCTAATTATTTGTTGCAAATAATTAGAAATGGAAATAGAAAATTTCCATTTTATAATTTTTTTTTTGAGTCAAAGTTTCACTAATTTGTTCAGGCTTGAACTCAGTCTGTAGTTCAGGCAGGCCTTAGACCTGTGATCCGCAGGCCCCTCTATAGCTGGCGTCCCATTGCCTGCTTTACAAACTGGTTTCAAAATAGCTTTAGTGAGATATCATATACATCTGACAGAACTCATGGACTCAAAGTGTACAGTTTACTGTGTTTGATTTATTTGTGGGTGTCATTGTCACCACTGTTAAATTTTAGGCCATTTCTAACCCCAAGAAAATCCTACACCCATTGGCTGTCATATAAATAACACTATCCCTAAGCAACAACAAACCTGTTTTTCATTTATAGGTTTGCCTATTTTGTTTAAATGGGATCGAGTATAAAATGCAGCTGACTTTTGTGTACTGATTGTGTACTGATTGCTTTGCTGAATTCCTTTATTTATTTTGCATTTTGCTGCTTATTTAGTATTTTTTATGTATGATATCATGCCACATGCAAACATTTTCTCCTGTTAAGACAGCTTTCATTATGTTTCTATCTATCTATCTATCTATCTATCTATCTATCTATCTATCTATCTATCTATCTATCTATCTATCTATCTATCTTTTTGATATGCTTGCTTAGGCTTTAACTTCTAGTCTTATGCTCAATAGAAGTAGTCAGAGCCAGACATCCTTACCATGTTCCTGATCCTGGGGAAAGTTTTCAGATTTTTATTTTTCACATATTATTTGATCTCTTACTACTTTCTTTACTTTTTATAAATGTTGAATCTTGTTTGAAAACTTTATATTTTGAAAATTACCATGTTATGTATTATTTGCTACTGAAGATGATTTGTGAGCAGGATGTTTTGTTGAAATCAGTCTTAGAATGGTTGCTTTCACTCAACTATGCATTTAAGATTCCTTCATATCTCTCTGTGGCTTGATACTTCATTTCCTTTGTATGTATGAACTATTTTCCTTTGAATGACTATCCCACAAAATGATTATTTACATACTGCAAGCAGTATATATGTTTGACAAATACAAGTTAAACAACTATAGACTTTTTGAAAAGGAAAATCAAGGCGTTAGAAGTTGCAAAAACAGTGTAATGAATTTGCGTATAATCTAGGTTTATCTGTTTGGCTTTGTTTTTGGATATTTTGTCATATTTGTGCTTTTTAAAAAATTTGTACACAAGCATGAATTCATTATTTTGGCTGAACCTTCTAAGAATTAAATTATTGCTATCAAAACCCTTTAATTTCGATACCTCTATCAGTAGAGACTTTTAGAGACCATCTGTGGCAGGCTCCTGTCCTGTTCCCTGTCTTTTCCTGCTTCTGATGTCTATCCTGTTTGCCCTCTGAATGAGGACTGAGTATTTTCTCTACGGTCTTCCTTGTTGTTTATCTTCTTTAGGACTATAGATTTTAGTATGTTTATCCTGTCTTACATGTTTAATAACCACTTATGAGTGAGTACCATGTGTGTCTTTCTGTTTCTGGGTTACGTCACTCAAGATGATCTTTTCCAGTTCTCACTATTTGCCTACAGATTTCATGTTTTCCTTGTTTTTTTTTTAATTTAGATTTTTATCATTTATTACAATTTATTCGATTTGTATCCTGGCTGTGTCCCTCTCCCTCATCCCCTCCCAATCTCACCCTCCCTCCCTCTTCTCCCTATGCCCCTCCCCTCGTCCACTGATAGGGGAGGTTCTCCTCCCCTTCTAATTGACCCTAGCCTATCAGGTCTCATCAGGACTGTTACATTGTCTTCCTCTGTGGCCTGGCAAAGCTGCAGGCCCCTTCCACCCTGAGGGGAGGTGATCTGAAATGAAAGCCTGTCTTTGAGTTCATGCCAGAGACAGCACCTGCTCCCTTTATTAGGGAACCCATTTGGAGACTCAGTCTACAGGCTACATCTGAGCCAGGGTTTTAGGTCCTCTCCATGCATTGTCCTTGGTTGGGGTATCAGTCTCTGCAAGTCCTCCAGGGCTCAGGTTTTTATTTTTTATTTTTTACTTTTTGGCTCTGTTGGTCTCCTTTTGGAGCTCCTATCCCCTCCAGGTATTTCTATTTCCCCCTTCTTTCATAAAATTCCCTGCACTCTGCCCAAAGTTTGGCTATGAATCTCAGCCTCTGCTTTGATACCTCGGAGTCTTTCAGAGGCCCTCTGTGGTAGGCTCCTGTCCTGTTCCCTGTCTTCTGCTTTCAATGACAGTTGCATTTGTTCTTCTGAATGAAGATTGAGCATCTTCCCTAGGGTCTTCATTGTTTAGCTTCTTCAGGAGCATAGATTTTTAGTATGTTTATCCTATATTATATGGCTAATATCCACTTATGAGTGAGTATATACCATGTGTGTCTTTCTGCTTCTGGCTTACCTCACTCAAGACGATCTTTTCTAGTTTCCATCATTTGCCTGCAAATTTTATGATTTCCTTGTTTTTAATAGCTGAATAGTATTTCATTGTGTAAATGTACCACAATTTCTGTATCTATTGTTTTGTTGAGGGATATCTGGGTTGTTTCCAGATTCTAGCTATTATGAATAGAACTGCAATGAACATGGTTGAGCAAATGTCCTTGTATAGTTGAGCATATTTTGGATATATGCCTAGGAGGTAGCACTATTTCCAATTTTCTGAGAAAGCGCCAGATTGATTTCCAAAGTGGTTGTACAAGTTTACATTCTCATTAGCAATGGAGGAGGGTTCCCTTTTCTCCAGGAGAGATGGCTCAGTGGATAAGAGCACATCTCCTCTTTTAGATATCCCAGGAACCACAGGGTGGCTCACAACCATCTATGATGAGATCTGGTGCCCTCTTCTGGCATGCAGGTGTACATGCAGATTTCCTTTTTTTTTTTTTGAGAACTTGTATGATTTTCATTTTATATTTAAATTATTCATGCTAGATATAATGAGATTACAGGACATTTAGTTTCACTTCAAATATTTTATATTGTCTACAGAGTTAAACTGAAGCCTGGATCCAGCTATTCCCAAGCCTAAATTTTCCTGACAAGAGCTTTGGCTACTCTAATATATTTTCCACACACTGCACTTCTCTTGCTGTTTTTTTTTTTTTTTTTTGTAACTTAAAAATTTTTTTAAATTAATTATAGTTTATTCACTTTGTATCTCAGCTGTAGCCCCCTCCCTCCCTCATCACCTCCCATGCCCTTCCCAAAGTCCACTGGGGACAGGAGCTCCACAAGGAGAGCAACAGAACCAAAAAATCTGAGCCCAGGAGTCTTTTCTGAGACTGATACTCCAACCAAGGACCACGCATGGAGATAACCTAGAACCCCTGCACAGATGTAGCCCGTGGCAGCTGAGTCTCCAAGTGGGTACCCTAGTAATGGAAAGAGGGGCTGTCTCTGACATGAACTCAGGAGCTGGCTCTTTGATCACCTCCCCCTGAGGGGAAAGCAGACTTACCAGGCCACAGAGGAGAACAATGCAGCCAGTCCTGATGAGACCTGATAGGCTAGGGTCAGATTTCCTTGTTTTTAATAGCTGAGTAGTATTCCATTGTGTAAATATACCACAATTTCTGTATCCATTCCTCCGTTGAGGGACATCTAGGTTGTTTGCAGATTCTGGCTATTACGAATAGAGCTGCTACAAATATGGTTGAACAAATGTCCTTGTTGTGTACTTGAGCCTCTTTTGGATATATTCCTAGGAGTGCTGTAGCTGGATCTTGAGGTAGCAGTATTCCTAATTGTCTGAGAAGGTGCCAGATTGATTTCCAAAGTGGTTGTACAAGTTTATATTCCCACCAGCAATGGAGGAGGATTCCCCTTTCTCCACATCCTCTACAGCATGTGTTGTCACTTGAGTTTTTGATCATAGCCATTCTGATGGGTATAAGGTAAATCTCAGGGACTTTTTGATTTGCATCTCCCTGATGACTAAGGACATTGAACATTTCTTTAAGTGTTTCTCTGCTATTCTATGTTCCTCTACAGAGAATTCTGTTTAGCTTTGAACCTCATATTTTAATTGGATTACTTGGTTTGTTGGTGTTTAACTTTTTCAGTTCTCTATGTATTCTGGATATTAGCTCTCTATCAGATACATGGTTGGTGAAGATCCTTTCCCAATCTGTAGGCTGTCGTTTTGTTCTGATGACAGTGTCCTTTGCTTTACCAAACTTTGGGAAGAGTGCATGGAATTTAATGAAAGAAGAGGGAGATAGAAAGAGCTGGAGGGGACAGGAGCTCCAAAAGGAGACCAACAGAGCCAAAAACAAAACAAAACAAATAAACAATAAACAAAAGAAAACAAAACAACCCTGGGCACTGGGGCCCCTGCAGAGACTGATACCCCATCCAAGGACAACACCCCTGCTCAGATGTAGCCCATAGACCCAGTGTCCAGGTGGGTTCCTTAGTAAGGGGAACAGGGGCTGGCTCTCTGATCTCCTCCCCCTGGGGTGGTGGTGGTGCAGCCTTGCCAGGCCACAGAAGAAGACAGCGCAGCCAGTCCTGATGACACCTAATAGGCTAGGGTCAGAATAGAAGGGGAGGAAGGTACCTCCACTATCAGTGGACTAGGGGAGGGGGGCCACAGCTGGGATACAAAGTGAATAAATTGTAATAAATAATAAAAAATTTAAAAACCCTTTAATTTTACATATTTACTCAGACTAAATAAATACACTGTCCTGTATTGCTTTGTAGTATAGCTGTCAACAAATTTAACTTTGTAATAATTAAAAAATTTAAAAATTGTCTTTAGTGTGTGTGTTCATACACTTCATTCAGGTGTCATAGTGGCTTGTGTGAGGTCAGAGGACAGCCTGCTGGAGTCTGTTTTCTCCTTCCACTGTGGAGTTTCTGGGGATGGGACTCAGGCTGTCAGGCTGGGTGAAAAGGCCCCTTGCGCACTGAGCCATTTTATCTGCTCTAGAATAGTAATTTTGTGTACTGTACATAAAATATTGAAATTTAACTATTGTCCCAATAATATTCTTACAGCAACCTCCATTTTTATTTTTTTGAGAATCCAATCCATAATTATTTCCTGCACTTGGTTGTGTGTCTCTTTAATGTCTTTTGATGGGCCTTATTTTCATGTCATTGCCCTATTCTAAAACTTGTCATGTCACAAATTATTTGTTTTGTAGTCTTGTTCCACATTTAAGTGTGTCCATCTGTTTGCTGGAGATTGATTTCCGATGCTTTTCTTGGGCAGGTGCAGGGGTCACAGCAACACTGCATGGCTTCCTGCTGCTCCCAGCTTGGAGTCAACCATTAATTACTGCATTGTACTAGTTACAACTATTTTCTCTAGGACCTTGTGTCTTCTGCAAGGATGATAAATAGAAAGTTATACCTGTGTGCCAATGATTTTTTTCAGTGCCTTTAGAATGTGTCATGGCTTGTGCATTTTTTGCTAGAACTTGTAAAGTTGCTACCTATTGGTGGTTTCTTTCTGGAAGACTAATACATTGATTCATTTTATTTATTGAATTATTTAGACGTTCAGGTTTGAAAAACAGTTAGCTACTCTCTGTCAGAATAATTTGTCACAGTTTACCATCAAACAATTTAGCATCAAAGGTTGCTTCGATGCTTAATCCCAGTAGCATTGTAAATTTGTCCAATTTTTTACTTGTGGTTTTTTAAAAAATCATTTTTAATAAATAGTCTTTAAAATGTTTATATTAATTACAGTTTTTTCTCTTTGTATCCCAGCTGTAGCCACCTTCCTCATTCCCTCCCAATCTCACCTTCCCTCCCTCCCTTATCTCCTCCCATATTCCTCTCCAAGTCCACTGATAAGGGAGGTCCTCCTCTCCTTCCATCCTACCCTAGCCTATCAGGTCTCATCAGGACTGGCTGCATTGTTCTCCTCTGTGGCCTGGTAAGGCTGCTCCCCCCTCAGGGGGAGGTGGTCAAAGAGCCAGCCACTGAGTTCATGTCAGAGACAGTCCCTCTTTCCATTACTAGGGTACCCACTTGGAGACTCAGCTGCCATGGGCTACATCTGAGCAGGGGTTCTAGGTTATCTCCATGCTTGGTCCTTGGTTGGAGTATCAGTCTCAGAAAAGACCCCTGGGCCCAGATTTTTTGGTTCTGTTGCTCTCCTTGTGGAGCTCCTGTCCTCTCCAGGTCTTACTATCTCCCCCTTCTTTCATAAGATTCTCTGCACTCTGCCCAAAGTTCGGTTATGAGTCTCAGTGTCTGCTTTGATATACTGCTGGTAGAGTCTTTCAGAGGCCCTCTGTGGTAGGCTCCTGTCCTGTTTCCTGTTTTCTTCTTTTTCCAGTGTCCATCCCGTTTTTCTTTCTGAGCGAGGAGGGCTAGTATCCAGAATATATAAAGAACTAAGGTTAAAAAGCAACAAATCAAGTAATCCAATTAAAAAATGGGGTACAGAGCTAAACAGAATTCTCTGTAGAGGGACATAGAA
>CM053759.1:13586772-13605242 GCA_028658305.1 Pachyuromys duprasi | reverse complement strand
CCACAAAGACAGGAATTGCCTGAGAGTAAAGGGATAGAAGACGGTTTTCCAAGCAAATGGACCCAAGAAGCAAGCAGGAGTAACCATTCTAATATCTAATAAAATAGATTTTCAAAATTAATCAAAAGAGAGGGAGAAGGTCATTTCATAGTCATCAAAGGAAAATTCCACCAAGAAGACATCACAATTCTATTCCCCAAATACAACATCTATTCCCCAAATACAAGAGCACCCACATTTGTAAAAGAAACATTAATAAAACTGAAACCACACATAGATGCACACACATTAATAGTGGGAGACTTCAACATACCATTCTCAACAAAGGACAGGTCAACAAAACAGAAATTTAACAAAGAAACAATTACTGACAGGTGTCATGAATCAAATGGACCTATCAGACATCTACAGAACCTTTCACCCAAACACAAAAGAATTTACCTTCTTCTCAGCATCTCATGGGACCTTCTCCAAAATAGACCATATAATTATATGATCACAAAGCAAGCCTCAACAGATACAAGAAGATCAAAATAATCCCTTGTAACCTATCTGACCACCACGGACTAAAGCTGGACCTCAAGACAACAGAAATAGGAAAAAGCCTACACACACACATTCAGAGACTGAACAACTTGCTACTCAATGACAGCTGGGTCAGGAGAGAAATAAAGACAGAAATTAAAGACTTCCTAGAATTCAATGAAAATGAAGGCACAACATACTCAAACTTATGGGACACAATGAAAGCAGCGCTAAGAGGAAAATTCATAGCACTTAGTGCCTTCAAGAAGAATTTTGAAACATCTCATACAAGCAATTTAAAACTGAAAGCCTTAGGGGAAAAAAAAGAAGCAGACATACCCAAGAGGAATACACAGCTGGAAATAATCACACTCAGGGCTGAAATCATTAAGTTAGAAACAAATAAAATAATTCAAAGACTCAATGAAACCAAGAGCTGGTTCTTTGAGAAAATCAACAAGATAGGCCAGCCCTTAGCCAAACTAACTAAAAGACAGAGAGACACCATCCAAATCAGCAAAATCAGAAATGAGAAGGGGACATAACGACAGACACTGAGGAAATCCAATCATTAAGTCTTATTATGAAAGCCTATATGCCACAAATTTTGAAAATCTAAATGAAATAGACAATTTTCTTGATCGAATCCACTTGCCAAAGCTGAATCAAGAACAGGTAAATCAATTGAATAGTCCTATATCCCCTAAGGAAATAGAAGCTGTCATCAAAAGTCTCCCTCAAAAAAGCCCAGGGCCAGATGGCTTCAGCACAGAATTCTACCAGACTTTAAAGAAGCGCTAACACCAATACTCTTCAAACTATTCCACAAAACAGAAACAGTAGGAACATTACAAACTCATTCTATGAAGCCACAGTCACGTTGGTACCTAAACTTCATAAAGACCCAACAAAGAAAGAGAATTTCAGGCCAATCTCTCTTATGAACATCGATGCAAAAATACTCAATAAAATACTCGCAAACCAAATCCAAGAACACATCAAAAATATCATCCATTATGACCAAGTAGGATTCATCCCAGGTATGCAGGGGTGGTTCAATATATGGAAATCCATCAATGTAATCCACCATGTAAACAAACTGAAAGAAAAAGACCACATGATAATCTCCTTAGATGCTGAAAAAGCATTTGACAAAATCCAACATTCATTTATGTTTAAAGTCCTGGAGAGAGCAGGGATACAAGGCACTTACCTAAACATAGTAAAGGCAATATACAGCAAGCCTATAGCCAACATCAAACTAAATGGAGAGAAATTTAAATCAATCCCACTGAAATCAGGGCAAGGCAAGGCTGCCTACTCTCTCCATACCTTTTTAACATAGTACTTGAAGTCCTTGCTAGAGCAATAAGACAACTAAAGGAGATCAAGGGAATACAAATTGGAAATGAAGAAGTCAAAGTATCAATCACTATTTGCAAATGATATGATAGCACACATGAGTGACCATAAAATTTCTACCAGGAAACTCCTACAGCTGATAAACATCTTCAGCCAAGTGGCTGAATACAAAATCAACTAAAAAAAAAAAATCAGTAGCCCTTCTGTATACAAAAGACAAAAGGGCTGAGAAAGAAATTGGGGAAACAACACCCTTCACAATAGCCACAAAGGACATAAAGTACCTTGGTGTAACTCTAACCAAGCAAGTCAAAGACTTGTATGAAAAAAAACTTTCAGTCTCTGAAGAAAGAAATAGAAGAAGATATCAGGGGTGCTGGAGAGATGGTTCAGAGGTTAAGAACACCTCTGTTCTTCCAAAGGTCCTGAGTTCAATTCCCAGCAACCATATGGTGGCTCATAATAAGATTTGGTGTGCAGGCAGAATGTTATATAAATAATAAATAAATCTTTAAAAAGAAGAAAATATCAGAAGATGGAAAGATCTCCCATGCTCATGGCTTATCAGGATTAGCATAGTAAAAATGGCCATCTAACCAAAAGCAATCTACAGATTCAATGCAATTTCCACCAAATTTCCAACACAATTCTTTACAGACCTTGAAAGAAAAAATTTCAACTTCATATGGAATAACAAGAAACTGAGAATCACTAAAACAATCCTCTACAATAAAAGATCTTCTGGATGTATCTCCATCCCTGAGCTCAAGCTGTACTATAGAGCAACAGTAATAAAAACTGCATGGTACTGGCATAGAAACAGAATGGTAGATCAATGGACTCGAATAGAAGACCCTGAAATAAATCCACACACTTATGGACACCTGATTTTTGACAAAGATGCCAAAACCATACAATGGGGAAAAAAAAAGATAGCATCTTCAACAAATGGTGCTGGTCTAACTGGATGGCTACATGTAGAAAAATGCAAATAGATACATACTTATCACTCTGCACAAAACTAAAATCCAAGTGATCAAAGATCTCAATATAAAAATGGACACACTAAACCTGTTAGAAGAAAAAGTGGGGAAGAGGCTTGAACTCATTGGCACAGGAGACAACTTCCTGAACAGAAGGCCAACAGCACAGGCTCTAAAATCAACAATCAATAAATGGGACCTCATGAAATTGAAAAGCTTCTGTAAAGCAAAGGACACTGTTGTCAGAATAAAATGACTGCCTACAGATTGGGAAAGGATCTTCACCAACACTATATCTGACAGAGGGCTAATATCCAGAATATATAAAGAACTTAAGAAGTTAAACAGCAACAAATCAAGTAACCCAATTAAAAAGTGGGGTACAGAGTTAAACAGAGAATTCTCAATAGAGGAGCATCAAATGGCAGAGAAACACTTAAAGAAATGCTCAACATCCTTACTCATCAGGGAAATGCAAATCAAAACGACCCTGAGAATTCATTTACACCCATCAGAATGGCCAAGATCAAAAACTCAAGTGACAACACATGCTGGAGAAGATGTGGAGGAAGAGGAACCCTCCTCCATTGCTGGTGGGAATGTAAACTTATACAACCACTTTGGAATATTACTCAGCCATTTTTTAAAATGAACCCATAAAATTAGCATGGATGGAGCTAGGGGAAAAAATCATCCTGAGTGAGGTAACCCAGATCCCAAACAGCAAATATGACATGTATTTGCTTATATGTGGGTATTAGCTGTTAAATCTTAGATAAGCAAGATACAATACATATAACCACAGAGGTTATGCATAGTTAGAGAATGGGGGAAGGAAGGGATCTCCCTAGGAAAAGAAAATAATTGTATTAGGGACAGGAAATGGAGGATCAAATGAGGACAAAGAGGGAAGAGTGGGGAAGGGAAGAAATACAAAGATGGACAGCTAAAAAACTGAGGATCATTTGAGGGGTCATAAGGAAACCTAGTGAAGTAGAAGCTTCCTAAAATATATACATTTATGAGAGGATGTAAATGAAATTGACAACTATTGGGGAGGAAGCCCAAGCGGACATCTCTGGTCATCAAATGAAGCTTCCAGTGCCAGGAATGGGTTACATCTAATTGAGCTGCTGGCCAAAGGGGCTACATGGAAAGCCCCAAACAATTCTTGCTATTACCAAGGCTATTGGTTTCTCTCCACAAACTGAAAGCAAGGCTCTATTGCTGAAGACAATGCCTACACAACTCATCGAACACAAAGAACTTGAGCTGGTGCCTACCTAGAACCTTCACCCCTATAGACCAGTATTCATGGTGCTGAGAGGTATTCTGGACACTACCAAAGGAGAAAGGCAAACACCAACTCAGCTACAAACTTTTCAATCTCCAATTGCTTGAAAGAGGCAATAGTGGCACAAAGCTTGTGGAGTAACCAACCACTATCTAATTGGACTTAAGGCCCACTCCATGGGATAGAACCCATCCTCAACACTGCTTGGGTGGCCAAGAACCTAAGACCAGATAGGCCAGGAAAACTAGGGGGAAACCAAATACCACTGCTCTGCCAAAGGAACATAGCAATAAAATGACTCCTAACCACACTCTGCTATACTTGTAGATTAGTGCCTTGTTCAGCTATCATCAGAGAAGCTTCTTCTGGCAGTAGATGGAAACAAACACAGAGACTCACAGCTAAACAATATGCAGAGAGAGAGACCTCGAACTCACAGAGACTGTAGCAGCATGCAGGGGGCCTGCAGAGGTCTGCATCAGATGTGGTTTCACTGCTAAGAGGAGAAAGCGGACACAGCCCCAATCCCTAACCTAGAAGTTATCTCCAATTGATAGGCCTGGCAAATGAAAACTTCATTCTCTCCATCAGTAGCTCACTGGGGATACAAACTAATCTAAATGCAAGGTCCATGCCCAACAGCAGATAGCCAACACAAACATCTTTGGAGGTTCTTTATCTCATAATATTTTGTCAGAGCACTTTTAAACTTTACAGTTCTTTTGTATACATGCCATGGCTTCTGATTTTGTGTTTTTATAGAATTCCTGGGTATATGGACATGTGTATCTATGTGTTTCCCATGCTTTTTCTTTAGTTCTTTTTCATCTGTTTGTTTGATTTGTCCTATTCTGGTTTGTTTTTGTTTTATTTTATTTTACTTTATTATTATCCTTTAGATGCCTGACTGTTTTCTAACTAGTCAGAAAGATGTGGATCTGGATGAGAGGGGAGCTGGGGAGCAATGAGGAAGAGCTGGAGAATTGTAATCAGAATATGTCATATGAAAAAAATCTATTTTCAATAAAATAGAATTTAGAACTTTTATAATTTAACAGATGGATATAAAATTATATATAGAAAGTAAATTAAACACAATTATGACATGCACAATGAATGAAATCCAGATCAATAAATCCAAACTTGCAGCAAAACAGAAATGCTCCTAGGCTGCACTATAACTCAGAAACATTCCCATGTGCACTACAACCTGAAAATGATCCTATGTGTATACAACTCCGCCTTTCCAAAAGAGGTATTCATTATCCTTGACTTTGGTAATAAGTAGTCCTTCCTATGTTGTGTCTTTCACCCAACACATTGTCAGGTTTTAGAACAAGGTTGGTTACCCTAGCCTCATAAAGTGAGCTGAGCACTGGGTGCCTCCTTCTATACTAAGAGAATTTGAGATGACTAAAATATTACATAAGAAAAATCAAAACAAAATTTAAACAGTTCCTATGCACAAGTGTCACTATCCACTCAGCTTACATGTACCCCATGCCCTCCTAATCTCTCCCAATAGCACTTGATGGAAATACAAGTAACAATAACATCTCCTACATCTTATCTTATTCTCTTCATAATGTATCCAGATCTCTCTACTTAAATACAGCAAGGTTTTTTGGTTCTGTTTTTTATTATTCTCTTATCATCCATCCTCTTTTCGCAGGCCCTCCTCCTCCCTTCCCTTCTCCCCCAGATCTGCTACTCCTCCATTTCCCATCAGGAACCAGCACACCCCCAGGGATGCCATCCAAACACGGCACAGCACAGCGCTGGAAGACTAGGGACATCCCCTCATGTAAGGGCTGGACAAGGAGACCCAGTGGGAGGACAAGGGTCCCAAAGGCAAAAGAACCAGAAACAGGCCCCACTCCCACAGTTAGGCATCCCACAAGAAGACCAGGATACACAACCATAGCATATATACAGAGGACCTAGGTCAGACCCATGTTGGCTGCCTAATTGTCAGTTCAGTCTCTGTGAGTCCCTAAGAGCCTGGGTAGTTGATTCTGTGGGCCATTTTCTTAAAGTGTCCTTGACCCCTCTAGCTACTACAATCCTCTCTCCCCTCTTCCACAGGATTTCCTGAGCTCCACCTAATGTTTGGCTGTGAGTCTCACAGCAAGATTTATTCTCTGCGCTTAACCACAATTACTCAAGCAGTTGCATACTGATAGATATCTGGGTTATGTTTGTCCTATTTATTACACTATCTTTCATCTATTTGTATTCTGCCCTAGCATATGGCATGAATTTTAATTGGCTCCACAAAAGGACTTTTCCAAATGGCTATCCTGCGTTCTAAACCATCTACTAAATGTTTTCCATCCATGCCAGTTGGAGTTACTGTCTTTAGTAAAGAATAAAATAATATGTATGTGAGTCTGCCCTATACTTTTTTTTTTAAGATTTATTTATTATGTATACAATGTTCTGTCTGCATGTACACCTGGCATGCCAGAAGAGGGCACCAGATCTCATTACAGATGGTCATGAGCCACCATGTGGTTACTGGGAATTGAACTCAGGACCTTTGCAAGAGCAGCCAGTGCTCTTCACCTCTGAGCCATCTCTCCAGCCCTGCCCTGTACTTCTTATTTATGGGCTAACTCTTGAGGTTTCAGATATAGCAGGCCCCTCACTGCTCTTGCTATGAGTTTTTCTAATGATTCTTCTTACAGTCAGTTTGTGTGTTTGTTCATTTTTGAAGGGAAGCAGATGGCGATGTTGTCCAGACTCAGGGAAACCTCCTGAGCAGAAGCAATTCACCAGCCTTGGCCTCCTGAGTAGCTAGGACTGCAAATATGTGTTACCATTCCCAGCTCTAGAAATGCCTATTTTTTAACTCTTCCAATTTTATTTTTTGAATTTTTATATATTTATTTTTTCATTACAATTTATTCACTTTGTATCCCAGCTGCAGCCCCTTCCACCTCCTCCAAGTCCCACCCACCCTCCTTTTCTCCTCCTATGCCCCTTCCCTAGTCCACTGATAGGGGAGCCTATCAAGTCTTATTGGGGCTGGCTGCATCATCTTCCTCTATGGCCTGGCAAGGCTGCCCTCCATTCCCCCCAGGAGGAGCTGATCAAAGAGCCAGCCATTGAGTTCATGCCAGAGACAGCCCCTGTCCCCTTTACTAGGGAACCCACTTGAAAACTGAGCAGGGGGTTCAGCTGATAAACAGCTTCAGCAAAGTGGCTGGATATAAAATTAAGTCAAAAAAATCTGAAGCCCTTCTGTACACAAAAGACAACAAAAGATCTTCTGGAGGTACCTCCATCCTTGATCTCAAGAATACTACGGACCAAAGCAATAAAAACTGCATGGTACTGGCATAGAATGGTGGATCAATGGAATCAAATAGAAGACCCAGAAATAAACCCAGCACATAGAGCAAACACTGGTACTTATGGACCTGATTTTTGAAAAAGATGGCAAAAACATACAATAGAAAAAAAAAAGAGCATCTTCAACAAATGGTGCTGGTCTAACTGGTTGTCTACATGCAGAAAAATGCAAACAGACCCATATTTATCACCCTGAACAAAAGTAAAGTCCAAGTAGATGGAAATGCTTCTTTTTCTAAAGATTTGTTTATTTCTGTATTTCATGTATATGGGTACTTTTGTCTGCATGTACATCTACATACCAGTAGACAGCATCAGACAGTTGGGAGCAGCCATGTGGGTACTGAGAATTGAACTTAGGACCTTTGGAAGAGCAGTGAGTGCTCTTAATCTCTGAGTCATATCTCCAGCCCCAAAATGCTTCTTTTTCTATGCAACCTTTACAATCACCCTATCAAATAATTAGCATATATATGTACATATATATATATAACCTGTCCAATAATAGAGCTAGCTCTTTTATTATAAGTTTTCCTCTTCTACTATCTTCTGTAGTTGCCTATATATGTTAATTATTTCTGAATACATTTACTTTAGTGAAGTATCTCTTGTATTTGTAGTCGATTTCATTGATGCTAGGTTTGTATAGAAACGTCACATTTGGGACGGTAGCGTTGCTCTGTGGGAGCTGCCCAGCATGGAAAAGCCCCCGAGTCAATGCCCAGCACAACAGGAGAAGCATGCCGACAATGCCACGCTTGTTATCTGTGCAGTTAGTCCATTCTAATCTTCCTTTCTCACTCTCACTCCACAATCTGACCAGTCCAACAAAAGCAGTAGTATTAGAATGTATAAGAATGCAAAACCTGAGTGCATACAGCCACAAAAGATTCACTTTAAAAGGGCTCAAACCATAGGAAAGCTGGCTACCAATGGGGGAATCAAGATGCTACATATGAAACAATGCCTTACATAAAAGAGAAGCAGCCCATGGTGATGAGCACAGGACGACACAGCTACTCTGAAAGTGCATGTGCTTACTATAATACTTTTCAAAACCAGGAAACATATATAACTACAGGGAGACACTCCTCTAGTCACTGACAGAACTAAAAAGCAATCAATAAATTATGGACAATCTTAATAACAGTACTGACCATCTCAATTTCACTGACATTAGTAAAGCATAGGAAAAAATTAATATAGAATAAGCATTATTTTTAAGGGTAGGAGAAATGTTACTTAAGAACAGTTCACATTCTGACCATAAACAAATTTTGAATTTAGAAAAAAATGAAAAATATTATCTCACTGTATCAAAACAGTAACTCAAACAACCAAACTTTTTAAAGCAAAGAATGACCTCCACAATTCCTGAAACAGAAATTTAAATAGTATTTTGAAATCAGTGATAAAAAAAATAAACTTTGGGTTAAATCTAACCACTAATAAAAACAAAATCTATGCTTCTGAGTTTAAATCGGAATAAAAGGGAAGCAAAGATATAGGTTTCTACCATGAAAAGGTAGAAAGCAAATGATTAAACTAAATCCAAAGAAAAGAATCATAAAAGTAAAAACAGATGTTCAATATGTTTAAAAAATAAAAGACAAAACTTTAGATTAGAGCTGTTGAGATGGCTTCATGGGTAAATAGACTTGCTTTGCAAGCATGAAGAACTGAGTCTGAGTCCCCAGCACTCAGGTAAAAAGCAAGGCATGGCTGCACTTGCATAAAACCTCAGCACATAGAGCAAACACTGATATAGCCGTCCATATGCTAGCTGGCCAACAAACTTGGCCCAAAGGTGATTTTCCAGTTCTGTGAAAGACTATCTCAGGGCAATTATGGAAAGAACAATAGAAGGTACCCAATTCCTACTCTGACTTCTGCATACATGTGCACTTACATACAATTCACACACAACATGCATGTGAGTGTGTGTGTATGCACAGAGTGACAACCTACACAGACACAAGTAGCTCTGAGCATTGGAAAACCCATAATAAGAAAGCATGCACTATGATCAAAAAAGAAGGATGCTTGCCTCAGACTTTAGGATAGCAAAATTAATTTAAAAAAATAAACAGCCGCATGACAATAAATTTGGTAACTTAAATGTTAGCAAACATATTCCATGAAAGATAAAGCATACTGAAGCTGACACTAACTGAAGTTAAAAAAAAAAAAGCTGGCTAGCTAACTCTGTAACCATTAAGTGTTAAGCAATTATGAATTATTAAATTCCAAACATTTAAGTATAAAAGCTTCCAAACATTAGAAAAACAAAAACAGCACCCCAACTCCTTACTTACATTAATCACAACCTTAATTTCAACTCCTGAAAATGATAAAAACAAAAAATATGGATCAACACTCTCCATGAATACAGGTGTAAGACTAGTTTACAAAAATTGACTAACTGAAGAGAAAAACATCTTGAAAGATGATCCTGATCTAACAGACTCTGTAACAAAATTGCTTTAATAATTGAAAATCAATAATACACCAACACCAAAGACATCATTCATGAAAATAATAAGAATTTCACTAAAATTAAAAACTTCTGTCTTGTAATACAAAGGATCATGTTTCACATGGCAGACACATACGCACACACACTCTTCAACAAAAATCAATGCTGTAAGTATCACAAGCCCTTACTTCAAATTATGCTACAGTCTTGTCTCAGTTAGGGATTCCATCGCTGCCACAAAACAGCATGACCGAGACACAAGTTGGGAGGAAGTGTTTATCTGGCTCATACTTCCACACTGTAGTCTATCACAGAAGGAAGCCAGGGCAGGAACTCAAGCAGGGCATAAACCTGGAGGCAGGAGCTGATGCAGAGGCCCTGGAGGGGTGCTGCTTACTGGCTTGCTTACCATGGCTTGCTCAACCTGAAGGGTAAAAGGTCTGAGCTCACTTCTGGATTTGAAAACCTACCAAAACCTACCAATCCCTGAGCCCCAAAACCTACCAATCACTGGGCTTAGCTTGAAATCCCATCAATTCCTACCCTGGGAACTTCTACCTGGAAAACTCCTCCCTCCAGAAAGCCTATATAAAGCCCATCTCGTGCTCATTTTCCTGCTGCTTCTCACCCAAGCAGAGGCAGCCACTCTCTTGTGCCTTTCCCAATGAGTCTCTTGTGTGGGGCTTGTTGTGCACTGTCCCTTGGCTCCTGACCACCAGGATACATTTCCCTTCAGAGCTGTATGTAACACTTACACAGCCTGCTTTCTTATAGTACCCAGGACCACCAGTCCAGGGATAGCATCACCCACATAGGGCTATACCCTCCACCATCACTCACTAAGAAAATGTCCTACAGATGGATCTATGAAGGTGTTTTCTCAATTGAGGTTCCCTCCTTTCAGATGGCTATAGCTCGTGTCAAGCTGACATAAAACTAGCTAGGTCAAATGCCATATTTAACTGATAGAATAAAATAAAGGAACCAGCAACAAACCGTTGCAGCAATAGCCATCTCATGTTCTGCAGAGATAGCAAAACTTATGCTGGAAAAAAAAGACATCTCCTCAATAAATGGTCCTGGGAATATTGAATATTCACATGTAGAAAAACAAGACTAGATTTCTAACTCTCATCCTATATAAAAATCAGTTTAAGTGGATCAAAGGCCTTAGGCAACATCTGAAGGAAAACAAGAAAAATACTTTAAATTATTGACAGCCAAGAGCTTTATGAACAGAACTTTAATAAATGATATAATAAGTAATAATAAGGGCGACTGCATCAAGTTAAGATTCTGAACAGAAAAGGAAACATTACACAAAGAGAAGAGACAGCCTCCAGAATGAGGGGAAATATGTACAAACTATTAATGGGGTTAATATTCAGAATATACAAAGAACTAAAACTAAACATACATACATACATCAAAAAACACCAAATAATGCAATTAATAAGTGGATCAAAAAATCAAAATAGATCATCACAGTAAGTGAATAAAAGGGAAAATCTATATTATTCCAGTAGATACACTCATTAATGATTAAAATTTTTAAACCTCAAAAACTAGTATTAGGACACACTCTTTAATCAAACAGGCCATATCCGTCAAAGCATATTATTTAACAGTGAAAACTGAATCCTTAAATCCTTTAAAATCCTTAACCCTAAATCTTTTTTAATGCCTTTTCCCTAAATTCCAATGGAGAGTAAGCATGTCCACCTCATGATACATGTGCAACTCCGCAAGAGCCACCTAAGCATGTGCCATAACAAAGAAATGGAATATGACATCAAGAAATAAGGGTCATATATAAAAATCAATTGTATCCACATATCAGAAACATAATACTTAGTCATTTATCATCAAATCAAAAAGCATCAGTACTTGGGAATAAATTTAACAAACTATGCATAACAAAGAGAGGGCTGAGGAAATAGTTCAGTGGGTTCTAACCATGCAAGTAAGAGAATCCGAGTTCAAATCCCTAGGACCCAAGAAAAACTGTAATCCAGTGCTCCTACAGCCAGCTGAGAGGTGAAGACAGAATCCACAGCAGCTAACAGGCCAGCTGTTGTGAGTACACAGCCATGAACAAAAGACGTGGTCTCAAACAAGGTTGAAGGTGAGAGTCAACACCCGACCTCACACACACACCATTACCTAAGTGCTTCACCAACACACACACAGATTTTTCAAAACAGAAATTCCTTATCTGTGAACTAAATTTAACAGAATTAGAATGTCAGTTTTCCCAAAGTCTATCTATATAGTCGATGACTCAGCTCCAAACTAGTAGGCATGGTAGAAACTGAACATGCTGGTTCCAACATGGATTAGTCCCAGAATCTAACATAACCGTTACAGCCCCACGTCATTCACTACATGCTCTGAACTTTTCAGTACAAAGCCACGGAAATCAATTCACTGCGGTGCTGGCGCAAGGCAAGGTGACAGAACAGGCAGCTCACAAGCCATCCGCACTCACAACGCAAGTCAATCTCTTTTCTTTACTAAAGGACTAACAAAAGCATTTCAATAAAGGCAAGGTATCTGTTTCAACAATACTTCAGAAAACACAACGTAATCAATACCAATTGGATCACAGACACAGACCTAAATGAAAAAGATTTCTGGAAAGACTACAGAAAAGGGGGTTGTTTTTGTTTTTGAGACAGGGTCTCCTGTAGCCCAGGCTAGCCTCAAGCTCACTAAATAGCCAAGATTGGTGTTTCACTCCTGCCTCGGCCTCCCCAGTCTGGGATTACAAGTGTGTACCATCACTTGGCATTTCACAGGAAGAATTTCTAAAACAAAAATGAAAGTGGGTAGAGTGATGAAGGATGAGGGAGGGGCTACAGCTGGGATACAAAGTGAATAAATTGTAATAAATTTTAAAAAATTAAAAAAGAAGTTAAAACACTCGCTGCTTGAGCAGAGTTCCTAGGTTCAGTTCTGATCACCCATATGGTGGCTCACAACACTTAGTAACTCCAGTTCCAGGGGCCCAACACCTTCTGTTGACCTTTTCAGGGACCAGGCACACAGTGGGCACCATGGTATCCACATGTACTTGCAGGCAAACCACTCATACACATAAAATAAAATGTCTTTTTTTTTAAGATGAAAGAAAAACATTCATGCTCTTCAGGTTAGGAAAAATTGTCTTAAAATGAACACAGAAATCATTAATCATTGCAGCTTAATTACTGAACTTTGTTTCAATACAAGACCTACCAGAAAAGGAAAAGCCAAAGCACTTTTTATATACATAAACTTTATGTCCATGAAATCACTTACATCCAGGATATACCAATAACATTCAATTCCTACCTCCCTAATCCCAAATGTTTATTGTTCAAAGGATATCCACATGATATGAAGTGATACAAAAGTTACTGAACTTTAAGACTTAGCAGAAAATGCAAAATGGAGTCACCACAACCACCAACCACTACACACCTACCAAAAGTGGCTTAAGGTCAGGAAAACAAGACTGGTCAGTACTTAGGAAATTATTTGGCATTGTCTACTAAAGCTAACTATGCCTACCTCAGAACATAGGAATCCACCCCTAAGTTCATATTAAACATAAATAAATGCTTATACCTCACCAAAAACGTAAATAAGACTTCTGACAGCAATATTCTGAACAGCCAAAAAAAAAAATCACAAGTAACTTAGCAGTCAACAACACTATTATGAATAAAAACATATGGTATATTCATATAAAGAAATGGCGTGAGCTAGTTGAAAGCTAGGATTAGGAGCCAATACGAGGGCTCACTGGGTAAAGGCACTAGCTGCCAAGCCTGATGATCTGAGTTCAATTTCCAGAACCCACATGCTGGAAAGAGAGAAAGGGCTCCCATGAGCTGCCCTGCCCTCTGATCTCCACATGCATGCCATGGCACATCCACACACTTACATACATGCACACTCAAAGAGAGAGAGAGAGAGCAAAGACACATACAAATAAACAGATAATAAACAAAAGTAGAAGAACAGGAGAAAAGAAAAATCAGGGTGTGTCACATAAGTGTAATGTAGAAACAATAATATATAGTAAATCATTCTATTAATATAAAACTAAGAACTAAAAGCCAGGTCACACAAGTCCACACTAGCAGAGGACCAAGAAGGAGATGGTATTCCACTTAGTAGCAAACATACTATAAGGTTACAAAAAACAAATTAAAAGAATTCAGATAGAAATTTACTGCAAGTGCTAACAGTTAAAAATAATTCTATTAATATCACTAACGTATGTCAAAAGAACATCATAGAAATAACAAGAACATTCCAAAATGATACAAGATTTCCTAATGATACATCATTAGGAAAGCAAAATGTATTTGTTATCAGCAAAAACTGAAAGAAATTTTTAAAAAATTCTCTAGGAAGTAAAAGATCAAGATTAAAAAAAACAAGTGTCAAGAAAAAACTGAAATAAGCCAATCGCTTTCTCAAGAAATGGCAGCTCAAGAGAAAACAAAACCTAAAACAGAAATTAAGTAGCTAAATTATAATTAATTTATAATTAAAAGTATAATTTATATTAATTTATTATTACTAACAATTTATTATCACAATATATGCTATCTCAACTCTGATCACATTATAATCCAATGGCAAAAATATAACTAAATATAATATTCTAAATTATCTACTTCAGTAAATCAGAAGAACAAATTTGTGGCAGGTTAATACCACAAATCTACGACAGCAAACCTGAAGGGGCTAAAGGTTATTTTATTGAAAAACAAAGAAAATTAACAACTCCCTAGCAAAACAAATTTAAAAATGAAATCAATTGATGGACATATAAATTATTAAGTGATCAATATAATGCTAAGCTCTAAAAGTTATATGAGGTGAATAAACACCAAAAAACTGACATATGTTTTAAAATCCATTGTAAAAATTAATATACTATCTCAATAACAGACTCCAGGCTCAAAAGGCCTGGCCTGTGAAACACCAGAAGCATATAAAGAAAATGGTAATCACTTCAGAAGCTTGCAGAAAGCAGCAAGAAACGGAGCACTCCTCCTGTGCAACTAGCAAAGCCAAGACTCCCAAATCTGATTAAGGTGTTAGAAGAAAGTTACAGGCCAATCTCTGTATCAAAAATAGGTAAAAAGAAGAAGGGAAAAAAAAAGGCCAGGTAGTGGTGGTGCATGCCTTTCATCCCAGCACTCAGGAGGCAGAGGCAGGAGGATCTGAGTTTGAGAACAAACTGATCTACAGAGTCCAGGACAGCCAGGGCTACACAGAGAAACCCTGACTCAAAACAAGCAAACAAACAAAAAAAGTAGAAAAAATAAAATACACACATTTTTTTAAAGCACACCAAATCCCCTGGTGCATTAAAAGGGTAAGACACGACCACGCCAGAATCACTTTATAAATGTAAAATTAGCTAACATTTGAAATTAACAAGTGGAATCCAACACATTAACCAAGTAAAGGAGGAAACTTTCCAGTGTTTCAACAGATATAGAGGAAGTATTTTATTAAAACTCAACACATACCATGATCTTAAAACTAGTATGACTAGCCATAAGGTTAATGAAAAAATTAATTGTAATTATCTGTTCTTTCAAAAATTAGAAAATGAAACTTAAGCCATTTTAATTAAAAATAACCTCAAGAATACGAAATATCTAATAAACCTGCTGGAAAATGTGAAATCCTCTACACCAAATGAAGCTACAAACTTACAAAGCCCTAAATAAAGAAAAAATATGTCATGTCCATGGATAAGCTCACTCAACCTTAAAATTTCATTTAGTTATAAGCTCATCTCTAGTTTCAACGGAATTTCAACCCAAATTTCAGATCCCTCTCCCTCTTGCTCTGTGTAAGTGTGTGTGTGCATGAACATGTGTGTGTTTATGAGTACATATGTGCGCGTGTGTAAAAATGAGTGTGATTCTAAAGTGATATGAAAACACAGTGTAAGGAAGGAGCAGGAGCAGCAGGAAAGCACACTACCAGACACACCAAGACTTCTCAGGAGGTGAAGTAGGACATGAGACAGTGGCCTGGGCACAAGAAGAAAACAGTACTAGGAACAAAACTTAGTACGTAATAAATAGTGAAGCATAAGAGAAAACAATTCCATGCAAAATATTTCATGCACAAGTTTAATCTGTTTTCTGATCAGCCATATCGCTATAACAACAAGTATCTCTCACCACTTCATAAAACATCTTCTACAGCAATCAGCGAATAAAGGACCTCTTACCTCCCCAAAAGCTCCTCGACCAATCACCTTTAATATTTCAAAGTCTTCTCTGTGTAATCGCATTTGTTTCACTTTAGAAGTAAACGGTTTAGCTGAAACAAAAGAGCACATCAGTTACTTTCTTAATGAAATGCAATACAAATTAGGTATGCAATAGATGAGTATTTCTTAAACAGTAAAAATTCAAAGTATGATTAAGAACTAAACCAGAGCATCTTTAAAATCTAATCAAACTATAGGAGCACAAATTGACTCATATTAAAAAAAGCACTGTTTGTTTATATAAATTGCATTTTTGATGTTTACTTGTTTTATTAATTGTTATTTGAGACAGGGTCTCGGGCATGCAACCCATACTGACCTACAAGTCACTGTGCAGCACCTGCCTCTACCTTTAAAGTAGAGGCCTACGGGGGTTATAGGCATGTACCACTATACCCTCAAGAAATATATATATATAATTTATGTGTGCTGTATGTTTGTGTATGTACATGTGGGGGGTGAAAGTACAACTTTGGGAGTCATGAGTAAACTGAATAAATGAGTAATAAACTGAACTTCCTGAGGAAACAGTGATGTACATAGCCCATTTTGAAAAGAATGCCATTGGTAACCTGATTCCTAAAATAATGAATTTTTATAGAATGCTTAATTTTATAGAAATAACATCCTAATTTCATAGTTGTCATTTGTAGAAACACAGTGATATAACAACAGGAAATGAATCAACTGTCAAAGTCTACTGAAAAAACACATAGGCTAGATATTTTACTAGACCCTGAAGTTATGGCCATCTGAATTGTTTTGAAGGTTTTATTGCTATATTTTTCACGTTTACATCTTTACACAAGCTGGAATGATGATGCTTCAGTGAACAGTAAAGGGATGACAACTCGCAGGTTTAGTGAGCTGGGCTTTTCATTAGTTTCAAACTAGATGCAGACACTCCAGAGGAAATGTAATTATAGACACAGTTTGTTTACGAACACAGAAGGAAAACATCTGAATGAAATCAAAGCAGAGAAATTTCGGCTGTCTATTGAAAGAACTGTTAAAGTCAAATACGGGTTCATCTCAAAATTAAAAAAAAAGTTTCAAGTTCTAAAGGCTGCCTAAGTAGTCCTATTAAGACCATGAAAAAGAAAATAATGACCTTCAGAGTCAATGAACAGTTCTAGCATTACACATTACTGTGCCTATTAGTGATATTCTTGCCAACACTTAGAATTTCAAGTTTTAAACAAAAATTTGCTACATTTAGTTATTAATAAAGAATTCTATTAACTTGAATTTCCCCCATTTTTTTGTAGTGTGAGCAATATTTTTTTAAAAAGCAATTTTCTTTAAGCCACACTGAAAATTTTAATAGTTTTTTTTTGTATAATTTGTTTACTTAGAGACAAGATTTTTAATTGCTGAGTACTATTCCATTGTGTAAAGGTACCACAATTTCTGTATCCATTCCTCAACTGAGGGATATCTGGGTTGTTTCCAGGTTCTGGCTATTACGAATAAAGCAGCTATGAACATAAAAAAAAAGACCATGTCCCAAATTTCAAACATAGGTAAGATTTTAAGAAAACAAAATACTCCGCCTTTGGCTATGTATTAAGAGTCCCTTCAGCCACTCAATATTCCAGGAGAGCTTTTCCTTTTCTAAAGTGTCTCCATAATGAGCAATTGCTAGACTTTCTTTTCCAAACCACCAACTCTCATTTCCTTCAGATGAGTAAGATTCCTTTCATTTAAAAGAAAACAACAAAATCAGTTGTCAAAAATAATCAATTCTTGATTAGTTTCTTTAGGTTTACAGATTTTCATAGGTTTATCCTATATGATATGTCTAATATCCACGTATGAGTGAGTATATTCCCTGTGTGTCTTTCTGCTTCTGGGATACCTCACTCAGGATGATCTTTTCCAGTTCCCACCATTTACCTGCAAATTTCATTATTTCCTTGTTTTTTATTGCTGGGTAATATTGTATTGTGTAGATGTACCACAATTTCTGTATCCATCCCTCAACTGAGGGGCATCCCGGTTGTTTCCAGCTTCTGGCTATTACAAATAAAGCTGCTACAAACATGCTTGAGCAAATGTCCTTATTGTGTACTTGAGCAACTTTCAGATATATACCTAGTAGTGATATAGCTGATACAGCTGGATCTTGAGGAAGTGCTATTCTTAATTGTCTGAGAAAGCACCAGACTGATTTTCAAAGTGATT
>CM053759.1:13507544-13586272 GCA_028658305.1 Pachyuromys duprasi | reverse complement strand
TTGTCTCCTCAGGGCTGGCTGCAATGTCTTCCCCTGGGATATAGCCAGGCTGTTACTCCCTGGCGTGTATGGGGGAGGGTCAAAGAGCCAGCCATTGAGTTCATGACTGAAACAGTCTCTGTTCCCCTTACTAGGGTCTTCAGTTGGACACCGAGCTACCATGGGCCCCATCTGAGTGGGGGTTCTAGGCCATATCCATACACAGTCCTTGGTTGGAGAAACTGTCTCGTAAAAGACCCCTGTGCCCTGTTCAGTTTGGTCTTTGTGGAGCTCTTGTTCTCCCCAAGTCTTACTAACTTCCCCTGTTTTTATTATTATTTCCCGCCCTCTGCAGAAGGTTTGCTTGTGAGTCTTAATATCTGCTTTGATACATTGCTATATTGATTCTTTCAGGGGTCATCTTTGGTATGCTCCTGTCCTGTTGCTTGTTTTCTCCTCCATTCAATGTCCTTATCATGTTGTTATATTCTTTAATACTTATTTTGGTTACCTGTTCTGGGATTATTTATTTAGTGCATCTTCTTCAATGTAGTTAACTATTTCGTTAGACTGGAGTTTCCTTCTAGAGTCCTTTATAGAGCTGGATTGATGGACATAAATTCCTTACATTTGTTTTTATCAAGAAACGTTGTTCTTTCTCCTTCAATTATGACTGATAGTTTTGCTGGGTATGGTGCTCTGAGCTGACATCTGTAGTCTTTTAGCATTTGTAGAACATCAGTTCAGGCCTTTCTGGCTTTCAGTGTGTCCATTGAAAAGTCATGTGTTATTCAAATGGGCTGGTCTTTATGAAGGGCTTTGTCTTTTTCTCTTGCAGCTTTTTAATATTTTTTCTTTGTTCTGTACATTTATTATTTGATTATTATGCGTTGAAGGTGTGTTCTTTTTTTCCTTTTGTCATATTTGGTGATCTTTGCATCTTGATAGGTCTCTCTCTCTCTTTTTAAGACTGAGAACATTTTCTTCTATGATTTCATTAAAAACATTTTTTCGTGCCTTTAACCACTTCTTCTTTTCCCTCTTGTTTACCTATTATAGATAGATTCGATCCTTTCATAGTGTCTAAGATTTCTTGGATGTTTTCTTTCTGGATTTTTTTTTGTTAATCAACTTAACCTTTTCTTTGACCAAGTGATCCGTGTCTTCTACCTTGTCTTTAAGACCTGATATTCTCTCTTTCATTTCATTCATTCTAAAAAAGGCTTTCCTCATAGTGTTTTGACTTCCTGAGTTTTTCATTTCAAGTTTTATATCAGTTTGGATTTTTTTTTTTAGTAATTCTGTCTCTGTTAAATACTATTTTCATATCTTGAATTTTTTTATTTATTCTATTGTGTTTTCAGGGTCTTCATTAAGGCATTCATTCATATGCTCTTTGAAGTCCTTAAACATATTCATAATTACTATTTTCGAATCCTTATCTTTAGTTAAATGGCCTTTCTCAGGGAGTATAGCAGTCTGGGTGCCCGTCTGTGGAGGGAGAGCATTGTCTTAGTTCATGTCCGCAGTGGAACCTGTGCATCTGGAATTAGGACATCTGTGGCATTTCTTTGGTGTGGAAATCTAGTCGTGCCTTTGTTGAGTAGGTGTTCAGGTGGAATGCTATTCTCATTCTGGATTTCTTTTGTATTGTTGTTATGGTTTATGTTTTTAATATATATTTTGTCATTTTATGAGATTGAGGGTGAGAAGTTAAAGTGTTTACCTTTCAAAATAGCCTATAAATAATAATTTACAAGGAAAACAACAACGTCTGTTTTTTGGACTCATATTCTTGGCTTGCTTTTAACACTGATGTCTTCATCCTCTGAGAACCCAGTCCTTCCTAGTTCTGAGTCTGGGTATCATTCATAGAAATCCTCAGTTCTTTGCCCTAGATCCTAGATGTTTTTGATACTTTGGGTTTCTGGGCTGTTTGACTTGGAGGAAGTCAAGTTGAAATAACACTCTTGGTTTCTCTGCCTGTGGGTTTTAAGTAGCACAATGGAACCACACCAGGTTCGACATCATCAGGATCTCCTGTTAAAAGGTATCAAATTTAATGTGAGATTAAATCGAAGACTTTGAGCTTCTTTCTCTAAAAGGCTAATCTTGATTTCCAGTTTGTGATCTCAGAGTGCATGTATCCATTGGTGGGACTGACATTTCAGCCAACCTGACACCTACTTGCTAGTACTACAGAGGGATGTTGAATTAGGAGCTTTCAGCACAATGGTTATAGGATAGTTGTCAGCCCTAACCCATGTGAGACAATCATACTGACAGAAAGGAAGGGAGTTTCTTACCCCTATTTTTCTTTTTTTCCCTCTTCTTTTTTGTTTTTTTCAAGACAAGGTTTCTCTGTGTAGCCTTACTTTGCAGACCAGGTTGGCCTCGAACTCACAGAGATCTGCTTGCCCTGCCTCCCCAAGTGCTGAGATTACAAGCTTGTGCTGCCATGCCGGCTTCGCCTCTATTTTTCAACACTTGTCTTAGACCCTTTCTTTAGAGGAACAACTTTTTCACCCATGTGTAACTTGAGTGCCTGATGGAGAGAAAGGGAGAGGGAGAGCGGAGAGGGAGAGCGGAGAGGCTTAGGGAAGTAGAGTGACTTTGAGACTTAGCCCTTTGGAGTGGTGAATGTATCGCATTTAAGGTGTCTGGGGATTGAGAGATGCAGTTGCCTGACCTGTGTGAGTCATCACCTGTTGGTTCTTGAAAATAATTATGCTTTGGAGATCAGTGAAAGAATTGGTGAGAAAGGAACCAGTGGAAGAACAGAAGCAAGGGAGGGACGAGTTTATAAAACAGTGTGACAGTGCGTGGTTCTTTTTTCACTGGGGCTGAAGAGAATACTGGATACACTGGACAACTTCTGTGTGGTACTTACCCTGTCACTGTTCTGTTTCTTCTGTGTGTGCTCCTCTCAGCACGGGCTGTGTGCTGTCCACGGGAGGGAGTGGACAGTGTGCTCACTGTCTTCGGTGCCCAGCACAGTGCTTTTTCTTGCTGGGGTCATGAACGTCGTAGTATAAAGATTTGCTTTCATTTCATGCTATCATTGGGCTAATGAGAGCAGTACTTACTGTTTTGATTTGGATCACAGTCTAATTAGTAAGAAAAATGGATACTTTTAGCCCATTAATTAGAGTTTTAAAATTTACTTTACAAACATGAGAAGAAAATAAATAATGAACAGTTGGAAGAAGCAAAAAAATACTAGACTAAAATGTGCTTTGGGGAGAAATGATATTTGTGAAAAGGGGTATGATATCAGTTCCTTGGGAGAAGCTGGAATGGCAATAACATTTTTCTTTTACTTTTGTTCTTGGATTTGGAAGAAGGATCTTGGAAAGTTTTTTTTTTTTTTTGGTAGACATCTAGGAAAATGGGAGGCAGAAAGCAGGAAAGGAAATTTTCTTTTCATTTATTTTTTTATTAATTATGATTTATTCACTTTGCATCCCAGCTGTAGCCCCCTCCCAATATCACCTTCCCTCCCTCTTCTCCTCCCATACCCCTTCCCAAGCTCACTGATAGAGGAGGTCCACCTCCCTTTCCATCTGACCTTAGCCTATCAGGTCTAATCAGGACTGGCTGCATTGTCTTTCTCTGTGGCCTGGTAGGGCTGCCCTCCCCACCCCTCGGGGAGGTGATCAAAGAGCCAGCCACTGAGTTCATGTCAGAGACAGCCCCTCTTCCCATTACTAGGAGCTCATTTGGAGACTGAGCTGTCATGGGCTACATCTGTGCAGGGGTTCTAGGTTATCTCCATGTATGGTCCTTGGTTGGAGTATCAGTCTCAGAAAAAAACTCTATACCAGATTTTTTGGTTCTGTTGCTCTCCTTGTGGGGCTCCTGAACCCTCTAGGTCTTTCTATCTCCCCCTTCTTTCATAAGATTCCCTGCACTCTACCCAAAGTTTGGCTATGAGTCTCAGCATATGCTTCAATACTCTGCTGGGTAGAGTCTTTCAGAGGCCCTCTGTGTTAGGCTCCTGTCCTGTTCTCTGTTTTCTCCCTCTTCCAATGTCCATCCTAGATTTGCAGGCAAATGGTGGGAACTAGAAAAGATCTTGAGTGAGGTAACCCAGAAGCAGAAAGACACACATGGTATATAGTCACTCATAAGTGTGAACTTCTAGTCATGAAGTCGCTGCATGGTTGGCAATTATAGGGGCCAGAGTCAGGAGGGCAGCAGCACACAGCATTTCAGAAGACGGTGACGAAGGCTGGTGACTTAGAGGTTCAGCTGAGACTGAGCTTTTGAAAAAGGGAAGCAATAACAAAATATATTTATTTTACAAAATGGTCTGACAAGAAGGTTGGAGTATTGTAATATTATGATCCTTCACTAGGGCAAATGAGTCAAATAGCAGGAACAGACAAATGTGCCCCAAGCCCTAGTGCCTGGAGGGCTGGAGAACGGAGTACAGTGCTGGGGCGTTGGGAGCCGACAGTCCCGTCAGAGCGATCAGTTCCTGACTGATAGTGTTTGACATTTAGCATGAGAGGGTGTCTTTCCTTTTTTCCCTTTTTTCAAATACGCTTGCTCTGAGTGTCTTGATTAAAGGCACACATAGATCACTGATTCCTGTGGCATTTTAAGACAAAGTCAACCTTATACATAGAGGTAGTGTGGGCTAGATACTTCTTACTCATTCCTAGTGAGACATCTCCTCTGGGCATATGTGCTCTGTGAATTTTACAAGCTAAGTGTAAAAATGCACAGACCCTAAACTGGTAATTATTTCCTTTGAAGTCTTTTGTTTTCTACCAGACTCAATGGACAGGCTCACCTCTGGCATGGATATCTGATGGGACTATTTCTGTCAGTTTGATACTTTCTCCCCCTATCAATTATGATTTTGTAGACAAACCATGAAAATAAATTAGTTTTAGAAACGATTACAAGAGATACATATAAAGATAGTTGACATTTAGCAGCTCCGTGAGTTACAGATCTCACTACAACACATTTGTGTCCATTACTGCTTAACTTAACGCTGGGTTTTCCTTTTTGCTTTCAGGAAAACCTTTAACTTACGCCCTGGGTGTTACCTGTCCACAGCTTCCTGGTGGCTCACCGCTTCTGCCTGCTCCAGCCTTGCTCCGGCAGCTTCCAGGCTTCTGGGCTTCAGAGCTTGTTGTGAAAGCTTGCTGCTTTGGCCTGCTACCCCTGCTTCAGGTGTCAAAAGCTTTTAATTAGCTTGCTTCCTCTAATTATCTGGTTCCTTATGTGTCCAAATAGCCTAGTAATAGGGCCTGAAAGGGTAGATTACCTGTAGACATTAATTTTTCTCTAAAGACTCTTCTGCTCAGGCTCTCCTGAGACTTGTGGGAGAGGAAACTAAATTTAGTGCATGCTTTGCCTTTGATGGTGCCAGTCTGGAGTCCAAAGGACAGACAGTTGTGGCCATCTCATATTTCATAATCTGTGTCTGTTTAATTGGTTGATGCCCAGGATGTACCAATTTTAAATATTTTGGCTATTGCTGCTCTGTGTGAAATTATATTTTAATCAACAGCACACTTCTGGCTGTTTAGTAAATGGTTTGTAGATATTTTAGATTTTAGGTTTTTTTTTTCTCTTTTTTTTTGCAGTGCTGGGAATCAAACCCAGGTCTCATGCATGTTAGGCCAGTCCTACCACAGAGCCACACTCCTGACCCTAAAATTTCTTTAGTAAAATGATTAATCATTCACAGAATAGTTTTCTTGTTTTGTTTTGTTTTTTTGGTTTTATTGTTTGTTTGAGACAGTGTCTTCCTCTGTAGTGCATGATGGCATGCTGGTTTAGAATACATTTTGTTGCCCAGGCTGTCCCCCAGTTTGTTTATTTGTTGTTGGGACAGGATCTTGCTGTTTAACTCTGGCTATATTGGAACTCCCTATGTAGGCCAGGCTAGCCTTGAACTTGAAGCTATCCTCTTGCCCCTGCCTCCCAAGTACTGGGGTTATAGACATGCGCCACCATGAAAGACTAGCTTACAAGCTTTTTAAGTGGGGGATGGTAGAACACCCTTCTAATTGGTCAATGTAGGGATTAAATGACCAGCATATGCAGTGTGCCTAGCATATGTAATGCATGTACAGTACAAGCTATTTTTCAGAAATAAGTGTTTTTAGATTTATTAATAAAATAATGGTAGGTGTTATAAAAGAGACTAAAAAATGAAAGATATATAAAACAATAAATGGTCAATAGCAACATAATAATATCCTATTTTTAAAGGTGAGACTTTGAAAGCCTGGTAGGGAGCAGTGTGAGCTAGACGACAGGCTTTAGAAATCATATGGAAAATGGATTGTCACCAGTCTTCTTTCTAGATTTCAGTTCATGCAATATGTCTGCAGATGAAAATATTGGTCCCTTATAATGTCCCTTGTAAACCACATGAGTTACAAAGCATTCATCTCTCCAGAACGTATGTCGTGAGTACTGTTGACTCTTAGGCACTAACCATAGGTTATTGAAAAGAACAGGTAGAAATTCCTATCAGCAAAGAGCTTGTGGGGGAAATAATGAGCAGTGTACTTAATTAGATTATAGTGTACATATATATTATGTTAAATAATCATGAGAATTAAGAGGAAAGGAAGCAAAGAAATGTAATAGAAAGTCTCAAAGGACAGAGTGACACTTCAGTGAGGGAGTTAGAAAACAGACTCAGTGGCCCGGTGGAGATAAATTATCTTAGGGCTGGGGGAAATAAGCGCAAAGGTCCTAAGGCGGGATTGTGCGCGGGTGAGCATCATGGCTTGAGCAGAAGTGAGCTAGCGGGTGAGGAGTGGAGGCCACGGAGTGCGGTGGATCTTACAGTTTGTGATGAGGACTTTGCCTTTTCTTTTCTTTTTAATTTTTGGAAACCACTATAAGTTTGGAACAAAAGAATGATGTCATCTGAGTTATATTTTAGCATATTGCTTTTGTACTGTTGAAAATAGATTGTGGTGAATGAGGACAGGTAGAAAGGTGAGGTAAGGTATGATGGATGGCAGGGTTAATTGGGGCAGAAGAGAAGGTATGGTGAATTCTGGCTATATCAGAGGTAGGCTGGATTTCTGGTTTCCGTACAAAACATGCAGAACCACCTGGATGTTCGAGATCCTATGTAATGTAGTATGGCCATTCTTGATTGAGAGGCTGCAGCTACACACAGTGATGCGTAGGTTGTGTTCAGCAGCCAGTTAGTGTATATTTGTCACATGCTGACCATTTCTCTACTGTGTGCAGGTTCTCTAACACCAGAGTGTTTATTAGGAAGTATTAAAATCATCTCTAATGTTTTAGAAATGTATCTTTTTTCTATATAATTTTTAGTCTATACTAAATGTACTTTGATCGTGTGTGTGTGAGAGAGAGAGAGAAGAGAAGAGAAGAGAAGAGAAGAGAAGAGAAGAGAAGAGAAGAGAAGAGAGGCATGGAACTCAGAGCCTTGTGCATGCTATGCAAGTCCTCTAGTACTGAGCTACACATCCTCCTCTAAGGAAGGAAGTTGTAACATGCCATCTGCTTATGTGATAGGTAACTTTGCCACTTGAAAATGCAGGATCTGACCTGGGAGTTCTGAGATAACTTTATTTTTGTTGTTTTTCCACTGCTGTGACCATGAAAATGAATCAGTTTCGACAGAGAGAAATGGATCAATTATCACTTTGGAAGTTTAATAATTTTTTTTTCTTCATGGCATCAATTTGATAATTCAAGAATGTTTCTTGAGCTGACTGTTATTTCTCTAAATAACATGTTATTTTAGAAAAGGTTTTAGGCTGCTCATGAAACTGTTTTAAGGTGTTGAGATTGTTTTCTGTTCTGCCGTAGCATGGTATTCCTTACTACCATGTGCAGGTGGGGACTGAGTCTCCCACTTTAGATCCTGTATTTTCCAGTCACAAAGTCAATTAGCACATAAGATGATGGCATGTTACAACATCCTTCTCTAGAGTGGGGTGTGCAGCTCTGTATTAGAGCACTTGCACATATGTTGTGACCAAGATGAAGGGTCTGGGGTAGCTCATAGAAGAGGCAGAAAGGCAAGTAAAAATCCTACCTTTTTGAAGAACTTTAGAAGGGGTAGTTCATCTTTTAGTATTTGGGTGTTTATCGTTTTAATATGTATCATGTACAGTTGTGATTTATTTTATGTGTATATATTTGTATTTCATATATATGAAAATAGTTATATGATCTGCAATGTTTTAGAAACTTACGTTTCATATATTGTGAGCTTGAACTTTTCTCTATTGAATACTATTCTTAACATTGCTCCAATCACATGAATAATTCTCCGTTTATTGTATTTTGTGTATTTTTCTTTAATTTGTCTGTAGATATTTTCCATTGACTAAATTCTGTCATAGTTATAAGTTTGAAGCTAGAAATTGGAAAGCTGTTTCTCTTTAGTGTTGAAGGGCTGTGAGACATCTTGGTTGCCATGGAGCTTAGTAGGTGAGCGAGTGGCAGGTGGAGATGAGGAGAGCGAGCACTTAGTGTGGAGGTGTGCATGCACAGGGCAGCTCACACCCACTCAATGCTGAGCTGGACGCCAGACCCTGTAGTAAGCACTTTATATGCATATTAATTATTTTGGTCTTTACTACATCTGTATAAGTTTAGTACATTTATTAAACTCGCGATTGATGAGAAAACTGAAACATTAAAAGGCAGTTGCTTTAAAGAAAAAACCTAGGGTTCTGCAGTGAAATGATGAAATCAAGATTTACAGCCAGTTGTCTGTCTTCAGATTCTGTATTGCTACTACCTTCCTGACACCCCCAGTAAGTGCTAGCTAAGTGTGGGAATGATGAGTGGCTGCTGAACACTCCTGTTGAGCATTGCTCACTATCATTATTATCTCTGTTGTGGTGCCTGACATGCAGTTTGTTCTGAGTTCAGTGTTTGGGGACTCATGGCAGGCGATTTAGTGTACACATTTACATATCACCCTGTCAAGGCTGGGAACAGCTCTCTATAACAGGCCTGTTTATGATGCTGAAGGCAAGCATGTTTGTTTTCACGGTAAGAGAGATTCAAAACAAGACTAATACTCTCCTGGCTTTTAGCGCACACTGCTGAGTGAATTAGGAAGTTATTTGGCTTCTGGGATTGCAGTTGAGGGATTGTAGACCTGTGTACAACTCTTAGCATAGTGCCTGGCATTTGGAACTTGCTGTATGTTGTTGGGCATGTGAAGGTTAGAGGACAACTTGGGAATCAGTTCTTAACTTCTGCCTTGTTGATGCAGAGTCGCTTGTCTCTGCTCCTGTTCTGTGTACTTCAGACTATCTGGGCTGGAAGCTTCTGGGTGAGCCTTTCGTCCATGCCTCACATGTTGCTATATGAATGTTAAGATAGGTACCACTGCATCAGGCTTTTCATATGGGTTACAGGATTGACTGAACTCAATTCGTTAGGCTTGTTTTGTGTGGGTACATACTTTTCTGAGAATCTTCCATCATCTTAATTGATGATGTAACTGTTTATGACAGTTACAGAGATATTGTATGCACTGATTTTAATTATGTCGTCATATTACTTTAATGACAGTATGATTTAGATACAAATTTATTAAGTGCCCTTAATATATACATTTGCTATTAAAACATTAAATTAGATTATTGGATTTAAATCTTTTTTTTTTTATTCTTGGAAATACTCCTTTGAATTTTTTTAAAGATCTGCACATGTTGTTTTTGCTTGCATGTTATTATTATTGTGTTAACTTCTCATTACTATAACAAATATCTCAAATAATCCACTTATAGAAAGAAAATTTTATTTTGGTTTATAATTTTGGAGAGTTCAGTATGTAATTAATTAGCTCCTGCTTTTGGGCCTGTGGTGACGTGGCTTATTGTTCTGGGAGTGTGTGGCAAAATAAAACCATCTGCCTCTTGAGTGGGGCCTGATAGGAAGAAAGGGAGGGAGGAGATACTTAAGTCAGTTTAGGGTTCACAAAACCCAACAACTTAAGGCCACCCAATCATTATTAAGTTTCTCCGATTTCTGCTGTCATCCAGAGTGCTATGCTGCGGATCAGACCTTTACCACCACGTGGACATTTGAGGATTACCTAGTATCCAAACTGTAGCAAATAGTATTTGTTTTGTCCAGTGGTGCCTCCTAGTTACTGGAAATGTTGTCATATGTTGCCTTTCTTTTTATAGTTTGGTTTCAGACCTGTAACAAACCCAAGAAGCTGGAAGGGCCCTAAAGAGATTATCTAGTTAAATGGAAATGTTAGAAACAGAAATGTAATGTGAGAATAGTCTTATTTTTTCTTGGCAACTTTTTGATCTGTAACTGGACATATGAAATAGGCATTTCCTGCTTTTTATTGTTGGAAAGGATATATACAGTCCATAGTCTATAAATCTGTTGGTTACAACTGCTCTTTAGTGGGAATTGGGGAGGAAGAAAAAGAATGAATTGGAATACATGCATAGTGGGTAAGTGTGGACTAAAGAGCACCATCGTCTTCTGGTCCTTTGTATGCTTGATCCCTATGGAACATCGCTCCTCTGGGAGCTGCATTCCCTGTAACTCCTGCTGGAATCTGGCATGCATTATCTTGTAAGATTGGTGCTTTCATACTGTGCATCTTGGTCAGTTTCTCAGTAATGGATGCTGAGTTTACATTCCTAGGCAGAACACAGGGAAAGGAAGATATAATGTACAATAAGCAGCAAACAGTGCTCACAAAGTCAGTGGCTTGGCATATATTCACTAATGTAATTTTATATTTGACATTATTTAATTCAGGATCTTAGAATTAAGCGGCATTGAAATAATTGATAATTAGTATTTATTTTTTTCTTACAGAGAGGAAAATGGAAAATGGATAAAGTTAGTTTTTTGCCGTACTTTCAAAGTTGTATTTCTGTTATCTTTTTTAGGTTGCTGTAGTTAAACTGAAAAATGCAGATAAAGTATTTGCCATGAAAATTCTGAACAAGTGGGAAATGCTGAAAAGAGCTGAGGTAAGTCTTTCTACCTTGTAAAAACTGATGGCGCTTCAGTTGTTTTTCATTTAGACGACTTTGTAGCATGTTGGTATTAAAAGCCTTAGTACGTGGATGTTGCCGTACTTTTGTGAACTCATACATAGTCTGAATATGTAGCAAGGAGGACCCAAATTATTAGTGCATTAAATTATTTTACCAAAGTTAACTGTGTGTTTATGAGAAAGGAATTTCAAAACGAGAAGGGGTCCCAGCACGAGCTGTGTCAGCTGTGTGCAGTCGGTGTAAAGGGCCTGTGAGGTGCGCAGCAGAGGGGGCTCCCTGGACGCTGCTGTGCACAGAGAACTGACAGCAAAAGCTCTTCTCTGCCTGCACAAGTGTGTGCCATGGCACCTCAGCACCTGCACACATTTGCATGTACACATGTGTGCACACTTCTGCACACACACACGGAAGAAACATTTAAAAAGATAGAAAGGTAGAGAACTGTGACGTGCTCTCACTCATAGATGTTGTTGGCTGCTCGAGGTTTCCAATTATAAAGGAGGTCGACATGATCTTGAGATAATTTTTACATGAATGGGTTTTGTAAGTTGTGTGCAGGTTGCAATATAAACACCTTCCAAATTAAACTTATTTTAGTGGAAATCCTGGGATTGGGATGTGGGAATACACTTAAACTTTGGAAACTATTACTTAAATAAATGTTTACATTATAAATGTTTTCAGCACACTTGCCAATTAACAGAAATTATCAAATAATTTTTATTATAGTAAAACATTTTTTATTGACTACTTAAAATTAATGTCTCATTTTTTTTGCTATGTGTGGCCATCAAATATATGTTAAACTATATACTTGAAAGTAAATTCAAAAGCTGCTGGGTCCACTTAGTATTTAGGAGGTAGAGGCAGAGAGATTAAGAATTCAAGTTTGTCCTTAGTTATATAGCAATTGAGTTCAAGGCTAGCCCCGGACATAAGAAGACCATGTCACAAACAAACAACAAAATTAATATGATTCTTTGTTGTTAAAAAATGGAAATTTTAAGATTTTGTTTTTAAATTTAAAATTCCATTTAGTTTTCAAAATGACAAAAGATTAGACTTTAAATAGTCTCTAATTATTTGAAAAGATTTCTCTGGAACAGTATTTTATGAATGAAAGAAGCCTTTATTTTTATTTCCCTAAAATGAGAAGCCAGACAGGTTATAATAATCAGTACAGTTTGTTGTTTTGTCTATTATTATTGTATGAGTGTGTGTGAATGTGTGTGGGTGAATGTGTGTGGTGAGTGTGCATATGCGTGATATGTATGAGCATATGCATGTATGTGCCATGGTACCTGTGTATGAAGGTCAGAGGACAGTTTTCAGGAGGTTATTCTGTCCTTTCCCCTTGGGACATGGGGACTAAACTCAGGCCATCAGACTTGAATGGCAAACACTTTTTACTACTGGCTGAGCTATCTTGAGGGCCTGTGGCAGCTTTGCAGAATTATCATTTATGTGTTGACCTTGTTTAACTTCTGTTTTAACATAGAAATTCTTTGAATTTATTAAAATTTCTTTTCCTCTCATATGTTACATTTTGATTGCAGTTTCCCCTTTCTTTTCTTCTCCCAGGTCCTCCCCCTACACACACCCCACACTAACCCAACCATACACATGGCACGCAATACACGCACTCCCACCCACCTACCTGCTCACTCGTCACTTCTCTTCTAAAGAGCAGGCCTCCACAGATACCAACCAAACATAGCATATCCAGTTGCAGTAAGACTGAGCACCTCCCCTCCTATTAAGGCAGGGCAAGGGAACTCAGAGGAGGAAAAGGGTCCCAAAAGCAGGCAACAGAGTTAGAGACAGCCCTTGCACTCACTGTTAGGTGTCCCACAAGAAGATCAAGTTCCACAACTGTAATGTACATACAGAGGTTAGACCCGTGCAGTCTCCCTGTTTTGTCTGTTCAGTCTCTGTGAGCCCCTATGAGCCAAGGTTAATTCTGTTTTGTTGTTGTTGATTTTCTTAGGTGATTTATGGTTTTCTTGACCCCTCTGGTTCCTACAGTACTTAGCTTTTGCCGCAGGATTTCCCAAGGCCTGCTTAATGTTTGGCTGTGGGTCTCTGCATCTGTTTCCATCAGTTGCTGGATGAAACCTCTCTGTTGACAGTTGTTCTAGGCACCAATCAACGAGTGTATCAGAATATCATTAGGGATCATTTCATCGACTATTTTTGTCCAGTCATGTTTAGTTCTAACCTAGGTCTCTTGGCTATCCAGACTCTGGGTTCTGGCCTTCCAGGCAGTGTCAGGGTGGACTCCCTCTTGTCCATCTCAAGATGGACCAGCCATTGGTTGGTCACTTTTACAATTTCTGTGCCACCTTTACCCCAGCACATCTTGTAGGCAGGACAAATTTTAGGTTGGTGGTATTGTGGCTGGGTCAGTGCCTCAGTTCCTCCATTGGAAGGCTTGCCTGGTTATAAGAGATGGTCAGTTCAGGTTGCATATTCCCCATTGCTAGGAGTCTTAGCTAGGTCACCTTGGTAAATTCCTGGCGAGTTCATTGCACTAGGTTTCTAGCTCATCCACAAATGACGCCCCCCCCCCCAATTCTAGTCATCTCTCCCAGGACTCTCTTCCTCTATCGTTCCCCCACCTGGTGCCTCCTGTTTCTATCTGCACTAGCCCCCGGTCCAGCTGCAAAATTTACTCCATTTCTTCTTCCCAGGGAGAGTCATGCATCATCTGTTGAGCTCTCCTTGTTACTTAGCTTCTCTGGGTCTGTGGATTATAGCACGGTTATCCTTTACTTATAAGTGAGTACATACCATGTTTGTCTTTATGGATCTGGGTTATCTCACTCAGGATGATTTTTTCTAGTTACATCCATTTGCCTGCAAATTTTATGATGTTATTTTTTTAACAGCTGAGTAATACTCCATTGTATAAATTACCACTTTTTTTTTTAATAAGAGAAAGTGGGGAATAACCTTGCATGCATTGGCACAGGAGACAACTTCTGAACAGACACCAATAGCACACACACTAAGATTGACATTAGTAAATGGGACCCAATGAAGCAGAAAAGCTTCTGTAAGGGATTTATATCATCTTGTTAATAGGTTCATCCGTGGTTACATTAAACAGTTCTGTGAATTTTTCTGTTTTAGACTATAGTAATTCTAAAAAATAGTAACCTGCTTAGACTGTGATACAAATTTTGAGCAGCTGTTCATTTAGTATTTTCTAGGTTTGTATGAAGTGTTCTTTAAACATGTTTTTTTTTTTCCCTTCCAGACAGCATGCTTTCGTGAAGAGAGGGATGTGCTGGTAAACGGAGACAATAAGTGGATAACCACTCTGCATTATGCATTCCAGGACGACAATAACTTAGTAAGAAGTAATATGTTTTTGTGTCCTTAGTCTTTTGTTGACTGAGCATCATTTTTTAAAATGTACTTGAATGTAGGTTATTTTTTAATAGAAAATTACTGCATTTTATAAAGCATAAGTTGTGTACCTGGTATGAGAATTGTTTTCTGAGAAATTTGATGTTTTTCTTAAATTGGATTTGCTTATGTCTTTAAATAAGAAATCCCAAACTAAATCTAAAGTGTTTAATTTCCTTCAGTTAAATTCTATAGGAAGGGGTTCAGGAGTTTTTCTTTTTATAGTCATAAGTATAAGTCCCAGTATATTTTATTAGTAGTGTTCTGCTTCTTCTTTTTGAAATTTTTAATTCATTTATTATTATTATTATTATCATCACTTAAAGCAATTTATTCAGTTTGTATCCTGGCTGTGGCCTCCTTCCTCATCTCCTCCAGTCCCATCCTCCCTCCCTCTTTTCCCCTTATGCCCCTCCCCTAGTCCACTGATAGGGGAGGATCTCCTCCCTTTTATCTGACCCTAGCCTATCAGGTCTCATCAGGACTGGCTGCATGGTCCTCCTCTGTGGCCTGGTAAGGCTGCACCCTCCCCAACCCCCCAGGGGGAAGTGATCAGAGAGCCAGCCACTGAGTTCATGCCAGAGAAAGCCCCTGCTCTCCTTACTAGGGACCACACTTGGATACTGAGTCTATGGGCTATATCTGAGCTGGGGTTTTTAGGTCCCTGCCATGCATGGTCCTTGGTTGGGGTATCATTCTGCTTCTTAAACCTTTACACACTTTTTTAAGTGACCAGGTGCTACGTTAAGTTGAGCCACATTTATATTGACATCATGGACCACTTCATAAAAGCTTGAGAAGAACTGAGGGAAAATTCAGAGTATTAGAATCTGTACCACTTGAGTAAAAATAAGAATGAATAGAGAAACTAGAAACAATGAAGTAGAAGTCAAAGGATAAATATGGTTAAGTTTGCTCCATTTGGTATGCAACTCCTTGGGCTGCTGCTGTTCATAGTTCTTCAAGTTTGGATCTACTGTTGTGTCCAGACTTATATCTTTTAGGAAAGTATTCATGTCTTGAGAAGCTGCTGTGAACCAGCCTTGACAACTGGAATAGAAAGAATAGTGGGCAGTTCTTGTGTATTTGCTAAATACTTACTGCATGTGTGCTCTCCCTTAGGTAGTGTTCTTTGTATCTGGAGAGAGAATAGCCAGTGAGAGATGAAAGTTCTCTTTTCTCAGTGTTCTTTTACATAAATTATACCAGATGATAAGTCTAAACTCAAGTAGGCAGTATATGTGAAGTAGTTTAGATGATGAAAATGCTACATTTTCAGGGGTATAAAGTCAGTGAAGATGCTACCCAGCCAGTTAGAGCTTGATAACATTGAGTTCTTTGCTCATTGCTGCACCATGGCATTTTTATTATTTTTTATTAACAATGCATACCTATCATGTTAGAATAATAAAAAAGGGTAGTCTTCAAACATACTTTTATGAACAGGATGGGTTAAATAGCAAAGCATTGTGTTTATTATGATAACACATCACCCCTCTGTATTGATAGAATATAGCAGACACATAAATTGTCAGATACACCACACATCACCACATCTCCGGTTCAGAGGAAAGAATTGATTGGAAAGTTGGTAAATTTAAAACAGAATGCTTCAATATAATTTAACTTTTAAAAATTAAATGAAAATGAGTCTACAGCCATGTGGTTTCTGAGATGCTCATTTATTAGATAAGAAAGGCATTTGCTGGTGTTTAGGCCAAATCATGCTTGATTGCAAAGCAGAGCAAAAACCGTCAGTTGCTTGGAGAATTGAAGGCATCAGGAGCAGTACTGATCTTAAAGCTAAGGAAACGTGGAGATTTGTTTGTTTACAGCTGTAATAGACAGAGGTTTGTTGGATACCAAGTCAGATCCAGATGTTTAAACAATGTTATTCCAAAAGTATATACCTTACATATTTACAGAATATAATAATTTTTTCATAAATTATAAAATTGGGAATAAAAACAATTTAGTGGGTGGCAAATAGCATTTAAAAATTAAGTAGAAAGGAAAACAAAAGTTCATGATGATTATGGAGAGACAATGCTGACTTACGACTGTTGTGACAATTTTCCTGGGAGACGTGAGAAACTGATTTGTGTATGTTATAGCCACTGAGTTACAGCATCAGCCAGAACTAGAGTTCTCACTGGGGCTAGAGTGTGCCATGTCCTCACACATTGGACTTTTCGAGCAGGCCTTCACTATGTTAGCCAAGGCTTAAACTGGTCCTCTTGCCTCAGCCTCTGCCAAGGGTTGTGGCTGCTTTTATGTTCCACCATGTCTGGCTGAAATGTTATTTGTATTTGGGTTGCTCCGATTAGCAATGCTTTGTCAAATAAGTTTGTTCACTTATAGGCTGGCTTTTAACCTGCTGTATCCTGAGCGTCACCTTGAACTTCTGACCCTTCTGCTTCTGCCTCTTGAGTGCTGGGGCTATAATCAGTGTGTGTCATCGTGCCCAGTTTGCATGGCAGTAGGGTTTGGATCCAGGCTTTAGTACAAGCCAGGCAAGCACTTTGTGACTAAGTGACATCCTCATGTCCATAGTTAAAGTTTGATCCTGTGAAGTGACCTTCCCAAAGGACAGTGGTGGGGTTTCTCACTCTCCCTGAAGCATGGCCACTTGCTATCTTGCTGCTACTTTGCTTTTCATTTCTTGACACTGTAGAAATCAGGCATGTATTACTTGGCTGATGGTGACTGTAAAGGCCTCATTTTGTTGGATTGTTTATCTTCAAAACAGTTGGGAAGCACTGTTCATTTTTAGAAGTATTTTCTTCCTTCATCTGTTTTTGGACTGTTATTTCTTGTTTTTGTTTATTTAAATTAGTTTTTAAAAAGTTTAACCATATTAGGTAAATTTTTTAAGTTAGTTCATGAGTAAAAATCTGTCCTACCAGATACTTAGTTTTACTAAGAAATTACTCAGAATGAACAGTATTGACACAAACATAGGCAACCCCAGCAGAAGATAGTTAAGTGTCCAGGGACAGAGGTATTTTGGATCTTAAAATATGAGGAAGGTATATATCAACTGAATGAGAGAAAATAATTATGTAGCTATTCAGCTTAGATAATAGACATTCCATTTATTAGAAAATAGTTTTCTTATTCTGATAAATACATTTTAGACAAATCAGTGAGCCAAATACATGTTAGTAAATGCTCCAGTACAAAATCAGATCTCTAGCTCCTTAGATATTTTTTTATAATTTTTATTTTTTATGTTAATCACAGGTTATTTGCTTTGTATCCCAGCCATAGCTCCTTCCCTCATCTCCTCCCAATCCCACCCTCCATCCCTCATCTCTTCCCTGCCCCTCTCTAAGTCCTCTGGTAGGGGAGGTCCTCCTCCCCTTCCATCAGACCCTAGTTTATGAGGTCCCATCAGGACTGGCTGCAATGTCCTCCTCTGTGTCCTTAGATATCTTTTGAAGTTTGCGGTGATCTTACTGAGTAAGGCCGCCTTTGTCTTGGGATCTTCCTGTTGCAGCTACCTCCCTAGCAGGATTAACTGACCTGTTTCACCATACCTGGCTAGAGTCTTTAAGAACACAAAGCGATTTTCCACATTTATTCCTGCCAGTATGTTTACGATTCACTGAGATGGATCATTAATTTGTGTTTCCCCATGGATTATAAAGTCTCTGAAGGTATATTCTTACCTATTTGTTGTACCTTCATCCGATGGGTGTAATGTTATAACATAGTAGGTACTCAAAATTGTTTATAGATTTGATGAATTAATGTATTTGTTCTTCTGGTTCTGGATTCTGTTTTACATTCTCCTTTTGCATGTTAACTATCAAATTATATTTTTGAAGGAATTTAGTGTTGTATCTTCAGATATTTTGGGAGTCTGGTGTAACAAGAATTGGGTACTCTTTCAAGGGACAGCCCTTGGTTAGGGCCTTCCATCTCTTTAGCCCATGGCGGGCATATATCCTCAGTGTTCAGTACATAGTAATCCCAAGTGGTCCTCAGTAAATACGTAGTGAGATATGAGTTATGTCGTATGAATTTTTGTATATGAATATTAGAGGATTTTAATTGCACAATTTCTGTGCCCTAAAGTCTCTTACTAAGATCCCAGTCTTGGGTTCTGCTTGCTGCAGCTACTCCCCTATCAGGATTACTGACCTGGGTAATTAAATCTTCTTTTAAATTAAGAAACAAATGTTTTTTTCTCCACATCTGTCTCCATTTCTTACAACCTGATAATGTTATAGAATTTTATTAGATTGAATTAACTTATTAATAAGCTTCAGGGTAGAGTTAGTTAAATATTAGGCTTACTAAATACAGCAAATAAGCTGCAGACCAGGACTTGGATTATAATTTCCCCAACATACATTTTCTGTGCTTATAATTTTCATGTATCATAATGAAAGAATTTTTAAGCCAAATTTAAATAATAATGTCAGTTCAGTGAGAAATTACAAGATTTTTTATCTTGTAATAAAATTGTCATTGGGCTGGGGAGATACTCTAGTGGTTAAGAGCACCTGCTGCTCTTGCAGAGGACCTGGTTTTTCTTCGCCGCACCCACGTGGTGGTTTACATGTATACTATAACTCCAGTTCCAATGGATCCAGCCCCTTTTCTGACCACCATAGGCACTAGGCACACATGTGGCATAAAGACACATACTAGCACTCAAAATCAGTAATTCTTAGGAAAAATAAGTAAGATCAAGGCATGGCACATGGTACATATGCATATGGGAATGTATAAGTCATATATATTTGGAATACAATCTAAAATGGAACAAACTCTATAACATCATCTGTAATCTGACTCAGCCTGGTGAACATTCTGATATATAACCCTTCTTTGGTACATGTGTACACACCTGCACACAAACATATAAAATGGGTATACTTCTGTGTGTGTATATTTGAGAAAAATCCATTCTGGAAATGAGTGATGCTATCATTTACTTGGCAAAGGACGAAAGCAGCAAAAATGGTAATCCTTTCTTCTATACCAAGTTTAAAAAATCTGTTTCATTGCTTATGAAATTTAGAAGTCTAACTGTTATTACTGTTAATTATCTTACATATTTAAATGTTAGTTAACCATACAAATAATTGACCTTCATATTATTCACTCTAATCCTATTTGACCCTGGATGCATTAATTTTGCCATAATTATTTGTTGAGTACATTTTGTTTTTGTTCACAGTACCTGGTCATGGATTACTATGTTGGTGGGGATTTGCTTACCCTGCTCAGCAAATTTGAAGACAGATTGCCTGAAGACATGGCTCGGTTTTACTTGGCTGAGATGGTGATAGCAATCGACTCAGTTCATCAGCTCCACTATGTACACAGGTGAGTCGCCAATCTGTCGTTCTGTTGGCTGGTGTGATGCTACATCTAGAAACAGCTCTGTTGCTACCAAGTTATTAATGCTGGCCTTAGTTACACTTCATCAACAAACAGTTTATTTTGAGATCATTTTGGTTTTGTGTTTTTACTGCTACTACTCATCTGCATTAGTGAACTGATGTGTTGGCTTGTATGTCCATGTACATACTATCTACACATGCCCTCTTCCAGTCAGAATTTTTTGTGGAATACTTTGAACACACTCATGACTGAATTTACATGTAATGTCTTTCCCAAAAGGAGTATGCAACAGTTTCTTGATAGTTGGTTCTTATATACTGATGTTAGTTAGAATTCTAGGTCATAAATTATAGATTTGTTATATATATAATTTTTCTCAAGAAAAGACTTGGGCAGGGGAGATAGCAAAGATGAACACCTGAGCTTGATTCCCAATACCATGTAAAAGCTGAACATGGCAGCATGTGCCTACTGGGTAGAGGAATGCAGATCCCTAGAAATGGTAGGCGACTGTTAAGTTAGCCAAGTTGATGAGCGCCAGGTTCACGGAGAGACCTTATCTGGAAAATAAGGCGGAGAGTGATTGGGGAAGATGCCCTAAATTGACCTCTGGTCTCCCATGCACACGAACCCACATGTACACAACATATACACACGGATGTACACATACACACAGGAAAAGACTTTGAAGGATTACATAGATATAAAAAGGATATTTTTTGTTTAAAGAACACTGGTAGTTTGATGTTTATGGCATAATCTTATTATAAACGGTCTGACAGGTAAACAATTCATCATTTAAGCTGTGTTCTATGTGAGCTAAGCATGGTGGCACACACCTGACGTAACACTTGAGAAGTAGAGGCAGGGGCTCTGGAGTTCCAGACCAGCTTTTGTTGTGGAATGAGGTAGAAGCCAGGTTGGGCTAATTCACTGGATTGAAATAGCAGGCCTATTTACAAAATGGTTTTTATACAGGATTTTAAAAAGTGTAATAAAATATTGAAGAACATTTAATGATTTTAAAAAGGAGGATTTTTGTGCTGCCACTGAGTATAAAGGGCAAGGAACCTTCTTATGCAGTGTTGTGGATGACTCCAGACTCACAGCTGAGAATGAGAGACTTCTGTGACAACCTCTGTCTCCCACTCCTACCCAACCCTGCGAAAAAAAGTCTAGACAGGAAGCCATTGAAGGGAACTCTTAAAAATGTAGTAAGGATGGGAAGTGTGACTCTTCACAGTTGATGGCTTCTGGCGAGGGTAGGGCTGAGAAAGAATCAGTTTTCTTTAAGGGGTGCGCCTGGGAGTTTGCACATGCTCCAGTGAGCATACAACTTGTTCTCTCTCTCTCTCTCTTTCTCTCTTTCTTTTTTGTTTTGAGGACAGTTAAGGGTGGGTCTAGGAAATAGGAAGTGAATGGGATTGAAGTGCTTTATGTGAAATTTCCAAATAATAAAAAACTCTAAATTAGAGAGAGAGAAAAAAGAAAAAAAAAAGGATGGATCCCATCAAGGCAGCAGGAATGAGTCTTTGCTGGACAGTGCAAAGAATGAGTAAGAGGAAGGTGCTAAGAGGAGTAGGCAAAGGGTTACTACCATATTAGAAAGAAACCATCACAATTTTCAAAGTCAGGCTTCATTCATTCACTTGTTCATTTTGAGGCAGCATCTTACTATGTGTATATAATTAAGACTGGCCTGGAGCCCAGTCCTCCTGTATCAGATTTCCTGGCATGCTAGGCATGTGCTACCAAATACCAAAGCATGGTCTTTATCACAGATTACTAAGTATCATGCTACAGACTCTATGGTATACGCTGGCATCTAATAAACTACTGTTCATTACCATTTCTTGGGTATCTTCAAGTTGAACATATGTTTCCTCTCATTTTAAGTGTCCTTTTGAATCTTATAAATTCACTCATGTTGGAGGCTTATCAAGTTTATATTTTTTCCAAGATATTCTAGCTACTCTCTTGGATCAGACACATGGTAGAAGTGAAGGAAATCCTCCCTCTTTTAAAGGAGCTAATTGAAGCTAGAACTAATGGTAGAATTGAATTGAGTGAGAGTAAAAGAGAGTTAAAAAACATTTGTGTAAAATGTGTTCTAAGCATTATGGAGACATAGAATGAACAGTAGCTAAACAAATGACTCAGACCTGTTGGAAGAAGCTGGAAAAAAAAAAAGATTGAAATACTTTAGCTAAGGGAGAAGGGCCAAAGAAAGTAAGTTATATTTAGGGAAAGACTACGAAGGTTTGCCATTGCATTTTCTTGTTGAATTTGTGTGTGGGGGGTGTTTACGGGGAGGACGCACATGTATACTGCTTATGATGGTGTGGATGTTGGAGGACTATGTTGGGTGCCATTCATCACACCTTTTGTTTAGCAGTCTCTCTCTCTTGTTCAGTAGGTGAGGGCTTGGTAGACTGAGCCATCTCCTTTGGCCTGTTTTACACTGTTTTGTGGGAGCTGCTTTGCTCTTCCTGCTGTGTGGGTCCTGGGATTTGAACTTAGGGTTGAGCTTGGTGGCAGGAGCCTTTACCTGCTGAGTCATCTCCCTGGCCCTCTTTTATTATTTGAATGTCGAAGTCAGCACTTGAACACATAGGAAATATGTCCATCATTTTCTGTGCTTGTAACAGACTGATTTCTTCTTGTATTTATTAAAATACTTTTCTGGGAACCGTAAAATATTTTCTTTTCATTAATCTGTCAACTCAGAGTTTAGACTTTGCTGTGGATGGGCTGTAGTGCAGAGCTTGAAGCATGAGTGCCTGCTCTTCTTGGTTTGCTGAGGAGTCAGTATGCATTTTAAGGGTATACCCTTTCCTTCAGTCATCTCTGCTGAGGCAGAGAATTTGGGAGTTTGGTTGACATCTAATGACATAGTATTGTCATGTGGTCTGCTTCAGGTTGATACAATTTTCTGCCAAATGTTGGGGCATGGTAAAGTAAGTGCTGATTTTTAGGTTGATAAAAACAAGTATTTCTAAATATGTTAACTAAAATCAGCAGGGACTTGCTGTTCAGATCATCAGCTACAATGCCATTTATCAAAGACACAGAATCTGCCCAGAACAACAAAGGAAAACAAGCTTGCTCTGGATGCAATGCTGTATTTGGTTACCATATGCACTAGTTTTAGATGACAAGAAAGACCAGGACTTTTGTGACATCTTCTAAACTTTATATAGGTAATCATAATGCTGACTCTAGCATGGACTTTAATAGCTATGCTATGTATAGGTCAGTGACTAAGGTCTTACCCTGACTTCTGTTCTTGAGCTGTTTCCTAGGCTCTTCTAGACAACAGAGGACATTTGGGCTTCATACTAGAACTTTCTTAGAAACTCCTTTGAGCTTGTTGGCAGATTTTGGTTTTTTTGTTTGTTTTGTTAAATCCTGTTACTGGGGATAAAACCAAGGGCTTTGGACATGTTGGGTAAATAAATGCTCCACCATTGAGGTACAGCACCCAGCAGCAGATTCACACAGAAAGGTAATACTAGAGAACAGGTAATGCTTTAAAATTGTGAATTAGGGTAAAGTACGTAACATGAACATCTCAAAGACACTAATTTTATTTCTTTAAATCTTTTAAAATAATTGTTTCCATGAATTTAGTTTGAGATAGGATAAGTGTGGGTCTGGAAGATGTACAGGAAATATGATCAAAATACGTCATAAGAAATTTGCAAAGAATTAATAGAAATATTTTCAAGTTTTATTTTTAAAAAGTTTTCAGCTAAAATATTTGCCCATATGGACAAATAATAGTAGATTATTATTTATTAAAAATGAAGAGTCATTTCATTTTAAATCTTCCAAAGGTGGTTTTTAAAAGTCTAAAATTATAAATTTCTCATTTTAATTTTATTCAATAGCATTAGTTATTGTTCTTGATAATAATCACTTTTTTCAATTTAAAAATTTTAAATTCACTTTACATTCTTGTTGTAGCCCCATGAAAATAATCACTTTTATGTTTTAGTTCATAATACTTGTGTTTTCAAATTTTTCTTACCTGAAGAAAGATGTTTATCTTTTTGTATGACCCACCATTAGGTATTCAGTGAATGTTTATTTAAAATTGCGAGATTAATTGTAAAATATTCTAAAACGGCTTGATATATAATTCATATACCACAATTTTCATTTACTTGACATTCATAGTGGTGTTAGTGTATTCACAACACATGTATCCCTTATCATGGGCCCTTTTAGAACATTTTTATTACTTCAGAAAGAAACCTCATTACCTTACCTCAGTTCTAACAATCCCCAGCCCTAAGAAAACATTAATTACTTTCTGCCTCATAAATTTACTAATTTTGGGCATCACATATAAATCAGATCCTATAACATGTAGTCTCTTTTGCTTAGCATACTGTTGCTAAAGTTCATTAATATTGTAGAATATATTTGAATATGCTTTCCTGGAGAAAAACAATAATAGCAGCAGCAGCAACAGCAATAAAGCACTGATGTAAATCCTAGGGTGACCAGGTCTGAGAATAATTGGATAAAGATTCAACAAAGCACTTCTTTTTAGATGGGATTCAGAAAGTAAAGAAAATATATTTGAAATGAATGAAATGATAGATATCTCCTCAGTGAAAGGGAAATTATAGGAAACAAACAAAAACCAAATAAACAAAAATAAACTCCAACCCAACACAAATGGGAATGCTTTTTAAAATGACTTATCTTTGTTTCCTTTGTATGAGTGTTTGCATGTATATATGTGCACCATGGGCATTCCAGAGACCAGAGACCAGAGAGGGCATTAGATTCCCTGGAACTGGAGTTAAGGATGGTTGTGAGCTGCCAGGTGAATGCTGGTAGCTGAACCCAGGCCCACTGCAAGAGCAGCAAGTGCTCTTAATCTCTGAGTCATCTTTTCATCCTGCCGCCATCTTCCTTGGAATTGTTGAGAGACAAAAATACAGCATTTTGAAGAAAATCTACTAAAGAGCTTCAGGAGTGGGAATTTGAATGTAAGTTAAGGAAATTAACTTCATGCAGGAAAAAAGCCAACAACAACCAAAACAAACAAACAAATGACCCAAAGTTTTCTTTTTTTAATTTTTATTTTTTTATATTAATCACAGGTTATTTACTTTGTATCCCAGCTGTAGCCCCCTCCCCCATACCTTCCCAATCCCACCCTCCCTCCCTCATCTCCTCCCTGCCCCTTCCCAAGTCCACTGATAGGGGAGGACCTCCTCCCTTTCTATCTGACCCTAGCTCAGGTCTCATCAGGACTGGCTGCAATGTCCTCCTCTGTCATGTTGGGACAATAAGGCAAATTTATAAAATTACAATTGGAGCAAACAGTTTCAGTTCTAGAAAGCCAAACCTTGTGCATCATAATCAAACTGTGGAGTACAAAGATAAAGAGGTCTTCAGAGCTGGTTTAATGTTTGGTGAAGACAGATGAATGGTTTAGATGCTTTTCAAACCATAGAGGCTCATGACAGTGAAATAGTTTCACGTGGCTGAAAACAAGAAAGATGTCTGTAAGTTCATATGCAGTGGCAATTTCTTTTCTATTATCATTATTATTATTATTATTATTATTACATTTTTTTAAGGACAGGGTTTCTCTGTTCAGCCTTGGCTGCAATGCCCTCCCCTGGGATCTAGCCTGTCTGTCACTCCCCGGCTTGTATGGGGGAGGGTCAAAGAGTCAGCCATCAAGATCATGACTGAAACAGTCCCTGTTTCCCTCACTAGGGTCTTCAGTCCAATAACGAGCTATCATGGGCCCCATCTGAGCGGGAACCCCATATTTTTTACAGTGAATAAATGACAATACATTTAAAGGTTAAAAAAATTGTAAGAAAAGAGGAGGTTAAAAATCTAAGGGATGTGGCTGTGGATGTAGCTTGTAAATTGAAAGACCTAAGAGGATAATTTTACACCAAAATAAATAAATGGAAGAGAAGACACTTCAGGGAAAAGACAACTAAAGGAAAAAAAATACGTTGTTCTTCCCAGTAAACATGAATAACTATCACCTAAGAGATGGCTGCTTTGTTGCTCATATGAAACACAATGTGTTATAGAAAAGGATTTTTCACACAATAAAACTTTTCACACTAAAATTCTGACGTATTTAAAGAAGAGTTATCAGAAGTGTTAGAAAACAGAATTAAGGAAATATCCCAGGAAAGAGGTAAAATCCCCAAATACCTGGGCTGCTAGAGATGTTGGCAGGGTCATGGATTGTAAGGTAAGACATCTGATAGTTCCAAGACCAAATGAATAGTGTTTTACAGTTGAGGAACATGAAATTCCGTATTTAAAGGGAATGCTAAATATTCAGCCTGTGATAGAATATACCCACATCTTTGCACACAAAAAAAAATCCCAGGGGAGGGTACAGGTGAAGAAGGTATGCCAGTGTGAACTATGTAATGCTTAATCTGTTGGTAGCTGGTAAAGGCATGGACTGAGTTTTTCCTCCTTTGTGCCAGTGGATACAGCTTAATGTGCATCTTTGAGGCTGACTTCTTTTTGGCTGAGTTTTGAGTTTTCAAGGGACTTTTTCCTGTGTATGGATTCAGAGATCACTGCAACATCACACTCCTTTTGTCAAATCCTATTGAGGAATACTTAATGTGATTTTTATTATTTAGGCCATGACAAAGAGTTATTATTTCAGTCATTGTAGTTTTGAATACTCATCAGATTATATTTACCAATAATTAATCTGATCCCGTTTCCTTTCTCTTGTTCATGCTGTTTCCTCCTTCCCCTCTCCTTGTCTTTTTCTGTTTCATTTTCTATAATGGGTTTAGGTAATTTAAAATAAGAATGCATAAAATAAATTGATGCCAAGATGTGAAAATGAACAGAAATCATGGCGATTAAGACATTGCATTTGAGGGGCGGGAAACATGACTCAGTGGTTAAGCATGTGCACTCTGCAGAGGACTGTAGTGTGCTTCCTCACACCTACAGTGGGTGTGTGTTGTCCACCTGTAAGGTCAGCCCCAGAGGAATCCAGCTCCTCTTCTGGCCTCCACAGTCACCTACGCTCTGTGCACTTCCCCCTCCAAGGCACATGTGCGTACACACAGCTAAAATAAAGACTTGTAGAAACATTTTGTTTAGAAGTAAAGGAGGACTAGTTGAATGGCTCAGTGGGCAAAAGTGCTTAGGAACTCACTGCCCTTAGGTGAGTTCCTGGAAACCGCGGTTGGAGGGGAGAATGATCCAAGAGAGCTGTCCTCTGACTTCCACGCGGCCCTATGGAGTGCATGCACTACCCCAACAACAATAATAGATACAATAGATTTCAAAACAGATCTCACAGGGAAACTTCCATTTCAACTTGCGTGATTCCATATATCTCTTTTCTTTTTTTCCCTTGTATAATTTTTTTTCATGTGAGAAAACACAAGTTTTAGAGCAGGCTAAGTTCTTTAGGGCTACAACATACTATCTTTCTGTCAACAAAATCTGTTTCTGAAGGTGAATTGAACAGACTTGAGAAAATTTACTGGTTTCATGTTCCTGTCTGCTACTACTTACTACTATTACAGTTTTTAGATAGCAGCTTGTATAATTCTTAGAATATAATGTATTTTGTAAAGTGCTTCCTAATACCTAAAACCAGTTAACTTATTTGTGGATTTTTGCATATTCCAATTTTTCCCTTGTATAATTTGTTCCATATTCAAGACTCAAAATTTGCAATTTTTATTAGTCTTTTGTCCTTGATTTTAATAATATCTTAGATAATGTAGTTAATTTAGAGTAAAGCACATCTGTAGATCACAAGAAATGGAGGAATTCTGTTTTGGTAGGGTTTGTTGGGAGAAATTCCTTATAGTAAATTACAGAGACGTTTTCATTTTTTGTCCCTTAGAATTTCATGAAGGATAAGTGTGTGCCAAGCCTTTTCTAGGTTTTGGCTGATACTGTGTGGGTCTTTGGAGATAATTGGCCAGTTACCCACTTGATACATGAAAAAAAAAATCCTTGCCATTATGTATTCTTGAAATACTTTACAGCCTGAAGCTGAAGGAGACATACTTTTATCAGTGTGAATTTTTTTTCCCTCTACTATGGGTACAGTAATAGTTTTGGCAAAAATAAGAGATGATTTTAATATTCAGCCCAGTTGTATAATAATACAATGTTTTTTTTAAAAACAGGGTATATAAAGGAGAATTAATAGTGTGATCAAAAAGTAAAAATACATATATCCCTTTGGAAAAGTGTTCTTCCAAACTATATGCACAATCCAAATGTAGGAGAGATTGGCGTGATGCCATGGGAAAGAAAAATACAGATCTTGACTTAGACCTCAGTGCCAGTGCCTGCACAGCATTCTGACTCACAATGTCTGGGCTAGGGCCCATGTAGTGGGATTAACTAACCTCTCTAGTTACTTTGATGGTTAGCCAGGGTTAAAGAATACCACTTTGTAGGTTAAACTAATACCATTAAATTCACATTTCATGATTATCATGATAATATTTGTATAATCTTTCTCTGGCTCCCTGTCCACATACCATTGCACTTGAATTCTTTGAAAATATTTCTTTAGCGGGACATGGTGGTACACACTTGTAATCCCAGCAATCAGGGAGGCAGAGACAGGTGGATCTCTGTGAGTTCAAGGCCAGCCTTGAACTAGGTCTACAATGTGAGTCCGGGACAGCCAAGGCTACACAGAAAACCTGTCTTGAAAAACCAAAAAATATAAATAAATAAAACCCTACCTGCAGTTCTGGAGGGTTTGTTTGACCTGTCTTTCCACATCAGTTATTCAGGGCTGTATGAGAAAGGGATGAGGGGTTAGGAAGAGGTTGTCTGCAGTTCTGAAGGCGATATATGTAGGAATCAAAACATCACACCATACTTCATAAATGTGTATAAATACTGTGTGAATAAAATAATAATTATATTGAAAAGTAGCTTCTCTCTCTTATGCTTGCTCTGTAGCGACAGCCATATTCAGTCTTTTTAAATGTGTCAGGTATCATGGCATCTAATTCAGATCTTTCAGGACTTGGGAGTTTCTGAAGGACTCTCAGCTGCCTGGGGAGAGCTGGAGTTCTGCTTCCCTCATGCCTGCGCTCACTGACTGTGCCTCTTCTTCTTCTTTTTTATTTTTTTCTCTGTAGTTGTATGTGGTTGGGACTTTGTAAATGCAGTTTATTGCTGAGACAAAAAAAAAATACTCTGCTTTTGTAACTGCCTCCAATTTGTACTTTTATTTTTACTTTTTTTGCTGATACCTTGATTCTCTTTCCTTCCTTCCATACATACCAAATACTATATAATCACATATCAAGTAGTAATTCAAGTGATGTATTGTGTGAGTTTACTCATTTTTTTCAACCTATATACAACTAACATTTCTTTTCTTGTCTCCACATTAGTGTATATTTGTTTTCTGATTTATAAAATTGTGGTGCCTCCTTTATCTTTTTTCTTATATTGAAAATATATTTCTCACACACTATATCCTGACTATGTTTTTTTTCTCCCTCTACTCCTCCTAGTTTCTCCCTGTCTCCCTTCCAGTCAGATACATTCCTTTTCTCCTCATTAGAAAACAATTTTCTAAGGAATAATAATAAAATAAAATAAAAAGTAACACATTGGAATTTGACAAAATAAACAGGAGAAAAAGAGGCCAAGAGAAGGAACAAGAAACAGACCCAGTTGTTCACACACTCAGTGATCCAATAAAAACACCAGACTGGAAGCCATAATACATATGCAAAGGACTTGGTTTGGACCCAAACAGGCCTTGTACAGGCTTCCTCGGTCTCTGAGCTTGTGTGCGTGTTGTCTTTATTGATGTGGACGGGCTTGTTCCCCTGGCGTCCTCCGTCCCCTCTGGCTCCTCCACTCTCCCACCTCCTCTTCTGCCGGTTCCCTGAGCACTGCGGGGAAGGGCTCTGATGGAGACAGCCCATCTAGGGCTGAGTGTTTCAAGGTCTCTCTTTCATCTTGTTCTATTTTTTCTTACTTTCACATGTGAGTGTTTACCTGTTGATTATTATAACCTTGGTTTATTTGTTTTTGATGGTGTGTATGAGGGAAGCACAAGAATATATTTTATGTACCCGTGAAGATTTTTAGTGTCAAGACAAGGAGAGGCAAAGATGAGAGAGGACTAGCTTTCTATTTGTATATACTAAGTAGTATTACCACTAAGAGTGTTATTCATACTGAAATTGTTTAATTGGTTCTTATAGACTATTTTATTTAATCATCTTATCTCATCCTTTATTCTTTTCCTCTCATTTTAGTCAGAGGTATGTATACGTATGTATGTGTATATGTTTATGATTTTGGCTTTCTCTCCCTCTACTCCCAGTTTCTCCTCATCTCCCTTCCCATCCAGATTCGCTCCTTTTCTGTCTCTCAGTAGAAAACAAATAGTTTTCTAAGGGATAATAATAACATAAGATAAAACTTATTTTTAATTATTAAGTATTTATTAATTTGGGTGAAGTGGTTCTGGTCATTTTAAATCTTTTGCATTTTATTGATTAGTTGAAAGGTTTTCAACTAGAGTCTAGTTTGCTGTGTCTAATTTTTTTTCCTGTTCCAGGAATAGAACCCAGGGGTTTGTACCACTGGTCCATAGCTTGAGACCAAAACATTGAATTAATTTTTAAATTAACTAACTCTTTTTTTGTGTGTACTTATTTTGTATGCTGGGGATGGAATTTAGGGCCTTGTGAGCCAAAATGTCCCCTACTCTTGTAACTGCCTCAAATTTTTACATTTCTTGGTTAATTAATTTATTCTGTTTTCCTTCCTTCCATATGTACCAAGTACTAGCTAGTCACATTTCAAGTATTCATGTAAATCAAATGATGTATCATGCATGGAAGACAAGCACTATACTACTGAGCCACGAACTCAGTCCCCAAATGTGAATTTTAAAAATTCAGTTAGATGTCTTTATGGGCCCTTTTGGTGGGGTAAACAAGTGACAAGAATGATCAAGTTTGTGACTCAGTCCCTTGCAAGCGCAGCAGTTTTGATTCTGTGATGGTGTCTTAGAGCTGGGGAGGGGTATGGACCTTCTAGAGACACCAACAGCTGTGACTTCTTTCCACTCTCTGTTTGGTTTGTATCCTCTTGTCAAATGGCTGACTCTGAGGTTAACAGATGCAGTAAATAGGAAAAACTGGAATTTGTGGCTTATTTTTTTAAGAGAAATTAACACACAAAATTAATGCAGTCAACCTGACACCCCACCCTGCAGACCTACACTTAGTCATCATTGTGGTCACATCCTTTTTGTCCTGAAGGAAGCCATAGTTTTATGTAAAGCTACTTATTTTATAGCTTTATTCTAGATTTATCTGCTCTTTATTTTAGGAATTGTTTCTGAGGGTAAAAAAGAAAATGAATAACAGACACAAAGAATAGAGGAAAATAAGGACAATGTATTTACTGAGAAATAGGGAAATACTTTGTTATGAAGTTGTAATCAAAAGAAATGTGTCAATATTTTCAAAACATAGGGCAGTAAAAAACCTTAATATATAACTGATAAGTTAATTAATGGACACAAATAAATTAATAAAATATACAACATATTAATGTATGAATAAAATGTTTATTGCCACAAGTAACCAAAGAAATAAGTACTGTATTTTAATTATGAGATTGACAAGGTTAAAGTGATTGATACGCTCTATCATTGTCATAGACTGAGAGACCGTGTGCTTCTTCACTGTTGACTAAGTTGAGATTTCATAATTGTATTTTTTTCTCCTGGCAATGATATGTTTCATTTGCTTGTTTTTTTCAAAAGCTTAATGTATGTCTCCACACCTATTCTTATCCAAATCACCTATGAATTTATCTAAGAAAATAATCTAGAATGTGGAATATGACTCATTTACATTATGAGAACATCGATTACAGTCTTTGTTGCAGAGGACTGTGTGTTATAGTGTGTTGCAGTTTTCTTTAGTAGGAAAACTGGAAGCAACAGACTTCTCCAGCATAGGGATATAAGGAGATTCTGGCACACACAATGATACAGTTTTATAAAACCACTAAATCTTACTAGAATTGTTTTGTTCCGAAGAAATGATTATATTCCATCCAGTTCCAGGCTTTGATTTTAGCAACTGAAAGGAAAGTGCTGTTTATTATCATTGCAAGAAGCTTCTCAACTCCTTGCTGTCCAAATGCAGGACGTTGTTGAGTTTATGAAGTTATTAACATAGCACCTGCATTGGATACTGAAGACTCAGTGGGGAGGAAAGTAGATAGGCTATGGGCTTTCATAGTTCTTCCTGGGTAGAAGGGAGATATTAACCAACTAGAACACTTGATTTGAGATTACAGTTGTGGTGGAGACCTAAAGGTGAATCGAGATTTATGAAGTGAGACATTTCCTTTCTGAGACATCAGGGAAGCCTTGTCTAGTGATCATTCTTTTTCTCCTATAGCCCAGATTGGCCATAAACTTCTGATTCTCCAGAGTGCTGAGGTAACAGGCAGTTAGTTCTAAGATGTAAGATATGGCTTGGAGAGATCACAATGGAAATTTAAATTTATAATGAAGAGAAAATAAAAGTAGCCATATCAGAGCTTGTGTGACACAGCTCCATAAACTGCTGCAGTAAAATAAAATCTCTAACCTTAAATGAAAATATTGGGAAAGGAATGAGGTGAAAAATGAATTAAGTCTCTGATTTGGGGGGCTGGGAAAAAAAAGCAAAATTAGTTTGAATTATAGAGAAGACAAAAGGTAAAATAAAGCTAATTAAAACTAATGAAAAAATAGAGAAATAAAGGATGACCAATAGGCAAATATTGTTTTTAAAAAATCAACAAAAACATAAAGACCTCATTAAAAGCAACTAGTTTAGTCACTGATAACATGTCACTAAAGACAGATATCCAGTCTGAGTGTTGATAATTAGTGTAGAATATGGAATCTGGAGGCAGAGTACCTGGCTGTAAACCCTGACCGGGGCCTTGAGTGAGTGCCGAGTGGCTTAGCCTCCTTGCCTGTGACAGGGTAAAGGACTACCCACTTGGCAGCTGTGGCTGGATATCAAGCACTTAGTTGCTATTAGAGTGCAAAGTTCTAAATGAGTTTTAAGGTTCTTTAGTTTAAGCAGGGTTTCTGTGTGTATTCCTGGCCATTCTAGAGCTTGCTTTGTAAACCAGGTTGGCGTCAAACTCAAAGATCTGATTTCCTCTTTTAGAAATTATTTTAAAGCAATTGAAGTTTTTCATGTAAAAGGTATCAGATTATTTTCCAACTAAAACTTAATGATTTATTTTTTTTTCAGAGACATCAAACCTGACAATATATTGATGGATATGAATGGACATATTCGTTTAGCAGATTTTGGTTCTTGCCTGAAGCTGATGGAAGATGGAACGGTAAATAAACATGCATTATGAATTATTCTACTCACAGACATTTCCCCTCCGTGTCTTCTGTGCTCCAGATACCCTCTGCTGACACTGTCTGTCTATCTAGCCACCCATTTGTCTGTGCGTTACCCTCTTCTACAAAGCACTGGGCATACCTGCTCATAATGAGGCTGGCTCACACAGGTCATTTCATCTGCTCGCTTGAGAATGGCACTTTTGAAAGCTTTTCTGTCTTCCTTTTTAGCTGATACTTTTTTTTTTAATGTTTCTAAGTTTTTAGAGTGATGAAGAATGTAAGCTTCATATAGAAAAAGAAAACACAACTTTGTCCTCATTTGTACTTTTTTCTGATTATGTAGTTGTTCTGAGGGACAATATTCAGCAAATGGATTTTCTTTCTTCAAGAAGACTCTGGGTAACAGTAGTTTTGTGTTGCCATTTGCTTGACTTTTGATGATTAAATCTTTAAGTTCTTGTTCCATTAAAGTATATTCTCAAAATTTACTGCTTTTTATTTATGTATCTATGGTGTGCATAGGTGTGTGCATATATGTGTATGCGCTTGCATTCGGGTATGTGGATATGGGTGCATGTTGAGGTCAGAACCAACTGGGTCCTTGCTTTCTACCTTACGTAAGACAGAATCTCTTATTCACCAATGTGTACATAGCTTCTGGGAATTCCCCTGTCTATGCCTCCCACGTTACAGTAGAAGACTGAGATTATAGACATTGTGTACCATGCCTCTCTTTTCACAGGTTCTGAGGATTCAAACTCGGTCCTTACACTTGCATGGCAAGTGCTTTCCCCACTGAACTTTCTCTTCATGCATACTGCTTAAAAATTATCCTTCTTTTTTTCTTGTCTATTGCAGACACTCAAATGTATATCAATTTAATTGGCAGATTCTTTTGGAAAACATTAACAAATTCCAAAGCTAAGAATGTATCACATTATTCTTGACTAGTATTTAACTATGAAAATTTATTCTTAGGTGATTTTTGAAAATGCAATATAGTAGCCATGTTGAAAAAAATAGTACTGAATTATCCTTCCTACTATAAATGACTATAAAGCTCTAAATGTTGTTTAAAACAAGTTTTTTTCAGGCAGTGGCCATGGTGGCATGTTACAGTTACTTTTGACAGAAACCAACTCTTAAGGTGTGCCAGACTCCCAATTGCCCAGAATTGGGACCATTCCTGACTCCTGACATGGCCAGAGTTAGAACACATTGTTCTAGAACACATCTAATTGTTTAGAATGTGGGAAAAGGCAAGACAGATGAGGTAGCTTTAGTTGCTGGGATTTGCAAGGCTTGATACTGGCCCTGTGCAAAGGTGGGCCTAATGTCCCCCAACCTGACCATAAAGGCTGGGCCACCTGCACATTACCCTGTAGACCATAGATGAGTGGTACCCACTGGGACACAGAACAGAAGACCCGAGGATCAAGCACCATGAGTTTTGGGCCATTAACTTTGTAACATTTAGTATCTGCTCTAATGTTTCAAACAGTCCACAGCTAAGTTGGGAAAAGCAAACTCGGCTAATGAGTGATCTGGCCTCACATAGGAGCAGCATATCCTTCACAGTGCCCCACCTTTGCAATTGTATAGTAAAGGCCTTGCCTGTTTCTTATGCAGTTTGGAACTTGCTTTCTTCTGTTTGATTTTACAGGTAGTTTTATATTGAATAATTCTCATTCACGTTTTTTAATGCTTGCAAGTCTGTTTGGTGTTATGCTTTCCCTGTGTTTTGTTGATTTAATATACCTTGTGGCAGGGAGGCCAGAGTAATGGGGTTTGCTCTTCGAATCGAGCCTCTTACATAAGTAGGCAAGCACTGTACTTCTCAGGTCTGACCATTTACCACTTTCAACTTGTGTGCTTCTGTTTATGTCTGTCTTGCTTAAATAAATTATTTAACTGATTTCTCTCTCATTCAAGCATTTGGTTTTATTTGTTTCCCAGTGTTAACTCTTTGTCCTTTAGCAGGTTATTTTTCCACCCTTGTATCTTGTGACGTAGGCTGTGCCTTGTGCTATGTGTGACTGTAGGTTTTGCTTGTGGTTTGCACAGTGCTTTTATTTCTCTCTCTTTTTTCTTTCCTGTCACCTTCTATGCAGCTCAATTTTAGCTTATTTACTCTCGTTATCCTTGGAAGATAACATTTTTATTTTAAATATTTTAATGTCTCTATTTAGCTTTTTAGAAAAAATATTTATAGTTTACTTAATGTAGAGTTAATCATTTTCCCACTGCATTCCCAGTCAAAATAATCAACTTATTTTACTTTGTATCACAGTAATTTAAAATAAGTCAAAGAGCTATGTAAAAACCAAAACTAAAAAAAACTCTTAGAAAACATAAGTAACAATATTTATGATAGGATTTGGCAAATTTCTTGGGAATAACACATAATCACAGCTCTCCTATTCCATAACGTTAAATTATAACGTTATAACGTCCTCAAAAACTTGTGTGCATCAGATGACACAGTGGACAGAATGAACAGACAGCATATGGAGCTGGACCAATATCTACCAGTCACTTTTCTGATCACATGCTAAGAATCTGTGACGAGCAGCTACAGATTGTAACTGGGTTCTGGCCTGTCCATTCACTGCGGAAGGCTCAGGGAAATATATAGTTCTTTCCAGGAGCTTTGCTTACAAGCTCAACAACAGAAAAAACAGCCCCAGAGAGGAAGAGGAATTTCCCAAGATTTACAAAGGGAATATGTATATGAAAGGTGCTCAATAAAATATATCATTAGAGAAGTGCAAATCAAAAACCCTGAGACCTCACCATGATGGCATCTCCCTCCCAGAAGGACAGCTGCTGCCAACCAGACCAGTAAATGGTATCTGTGGATGATTTAAGAGCCCTGGCCATTGTTAGTGACAATGTAGAGTTCTTCCAGACACTAAAAATAAGGTCATCATTTATTAGTTTATAGTTTTCATTTGTCTAACTTGTTATAATTATATTAAAATTTTTTTTAATTAAGAATTTTAAAGTCTATACTCCCTCCCCCCCCCACCCCCTGCCAAGAGACAGGGTTTCTCTGTGTGGCCTTGGATATCCTGGACTCACTTTGTAGACCAAGCTGGCCTTGAACTCTAAAATGATCCGCCTGTCTCTGCCTCCCTGAGTGCTGGGATTAAAGGTGTGTGCCATCATGCCTGGCTTTGAAATCTATACTTTTTTCAATAAGGTGGGGTTTTTGTTTGTTTTGTTTTGTTTTGTTTTTGAGACAAGGTCTCATTAGATAATATCCTTGGCTGGCCTGGAACTTGCTTTATAGACCAGGCTGGCCACAAACTTATAGAGATCTACCCAGGGGTGGTATTTAAGGTGTGTACCATCATGCCCAGAACAACTAAGAATTTGATGTATATAACTAATCAAACTTCAGTCTTCAGTGTTCTTAGGTTTCTATTTAGTAATTTAAAATTGTTATCAGTGTTAGTCTGAATGAGTTGTATCTTTTCATAACTGATTGTAAATTTTCAGTTCACATGTATATACATATATATGATAGCTTGATTGTACAGATAAATGTGTTTTAAAAACAGTAAGAAAACTGATATAGTAGTGCTATAATCCTAGCACTTGGGAAGCTGAGGCAAGAGGATTGCAAGTTTGAGACTAGCCTTAGATATATAGCAAGACCTTGTTGCTGACAACCAAACCAAAATTAAACAATAATAATGCTGTACGTGAAATATTCATTTTATTATTAATGACTCAGAAAGTATTGTTCCCCTGTATGCATAGCTATAGTAAAGGCTCTGTAAGATTATGAGTAATGAAAACTATTAACATAAAGGCCATATAAAATCATTTTGTAATCCAGGAGACTAAATTCAGGTGGCAAATATATCTTGTTATAATTTTGTCTACTATATATCTCAAGCCGCTATTTTTAATATAGTATGTTAATAAAAATATGAACTTCTTTAGGTCCAGTCTTCAGTGGCAGTTGGAACTCCAGATTATATTTCTCCTGAAATCCTTCAAGCAATGGAAGATGGAAAAGGCAGATATGGACCTGAGTGTGACTGGTGGTCTTTAGGAGTCTGCATGTATGAAATGCTTTATGGAGAAACACCATTCTATGCTGAATCTTTGGTGGAGACATATGGGAAAATCATGAATCACAAAGTTAGTATATTTTACTTATTTTTAAACAAATTTTTACAGTAAAGTAATGTGATAGAAAAGAGAAATTACTTTTTATGAAACAATAAAATATTTTTTTTGCCTTAGGGCACAGTCATTCATAATCGTAATCCATGGAATAATTAGTTTTAACTTTTTCCTATATCTTATTTAGAAGTGCTCCTATGTAGAAAATTTGTCTATATAGTTGAATAACAGAGTTCAAAAGTAGCTTTTTAATCAGTTTTTACTATATAATATGTATAGTCATGACAAGCATGCATATAAAAATTATCTGCATTATTAGTAGTAAATGAAGTGTGAATAAAGATAAAAACGAGATTCTTTGGGGGCAGCAAGATGACTCTGCTGCTAAGGTGCTTGCTGTGCAAGCCTGGTGTCTGAGTTTAATTCCTAAAATACATTGAAAGATAGAAGGAGAGAGGGCACTCATGTACACATAAACACCACACACACAAACACACACACTCACCACCAAGGACGCACACAACAATCGGAATTTTGTTTTGTTTATACTGAAATTCTTCTGTCCAACTGGCAAAGACAAAAATGAAACATTGTATTCTGTACTCTAATAAATGCAGAGTAATGGGCACTCCTCAGATTTTATTGACAGGGCTACAAATCGTAAATTTTTGTCACAAAGTTAACACAGCCTTAAAATTATGGGTAGAGCTTTTGATGATGCAAGGTGAGCTCTAGAAGTCAGCCCTGTGACTAGAACAAAAGTGTGTACAGGGTGTGTCTGCTCCAGTGTTGATGATCACAGCACTCTGGCTAAAATCTAGATACACAGCAGCAACAAGATTACAGAGCTGTAATCATACAACACTGAGTTAAACAGAATAAACAGTTCAAAAGAAGAGTTACTTTCCGGTTTTGGAAGATTGTGAACAGTTGCAAAAGTCTTCAATATGAATCTGAATGTGCCAGAACAATAGGATAATCTATACCTGTTAGTTGGTTCTGATGATATAAATGTGGTTTTACACATATAAATCAATTTTATAAACTGTCTTCTTCTGAGCAGCAACAACAGCGCAGTAAGTAGTTAGAAGGAGCCGAAGGGTAGAAAGAAGTTGAGGTTGTGTAGTTAGAAGGAGCCGAAGGGTAGAAAGAAGTTGAGGTTGTATGTAGCATTTGTAGCATGTACGACCTTCAGAGAGGAGTCACTTCAGTGTAGCGCTGGAGAGAGAGCAGCATGCTGCACAGGTCTGGAGAGAGCGTTCAGGTCAAGACCCTTCCTGTCAATTGTTAGTTGTACAGCATTGAGAAAATGCCTATGTACCTCACTTTCCTCTTCTACAAAACTGTCATAATAGCACTTCCTACCAAATGATAATTATGAGGATTAAATGGGTTAAATAAGTAAATAACTTTGAATACAGGTTAAAATTTCAAATCTTTAATGATTAACATTAAATGTTTAACGATATTTTATATTGTACATGAACATTATCAATAATCTACATTATTTTGAAATACTGAGTTATATTCTGCTACTTTTAATCAGATCCACCTCATGTTAGCAGCAGCTGAACATTCTGGAGCCGTGGTTCTCAACCTTCCTCATTCTGTGACCTTTAATACAGTTCCCCATGTTGTATTAACCTCCAGCCATAAATTTATTTTGTTGCCACTTCATAACTAATTTTCCTACTGTTATGAATCATAGTGTAAATATCTGATATGCGACCCTTAGAGGGGTCATGACTCAAAGGTTGAGAACAGTTGCTCTATAGCATCTGACCTCTTTTTGTAGTTCATTGTCATGAAGTTACTTAGAGAATTAAAAGTCCTTTTAGGAAAAGAATTCGTTCCTCATCATCCCTGTATAGTGCTCTGTGACTTCAAACACTAGATTTTTTCCAAAGGAAAATGCATTTAAATAAATTTGCCACAATTTTGTAAGATAATTACTGATTTGTATTGTACCATATGTTATTTTCTGTAGGAAAGGTTTCAGTTTCCACCCCAGGTGACTGATGTGTCTGAAAATGCTAAAGATCTTATCCGAAGACTCATTTGTAGCAGAGAACATCGACTTGGCCAAAATGGAATAGAAGATTTTAAGAAACATCCATTCTTTAGTGGAATTGATTGGGATAATATCCGAAACTGTGAGGCACCATACATTCCAGAAGTTAGTAGCCCAACAGACACATCAAACTTTGATGTGGATGACGACTGTTTAAAGAACGCTGTGAGTGTGACATTATGAAGGTGTCCTGCCCTTCTGCTCCTTTGTTGTTTTGCTTTGCTTTGCTTTGTTTGTTTGCTTTGTTATTTTCGAGACAGGGTTTCTCTGTGTAGCCTTGGCTGTCCTGGATTTGCTTTGTAGACCAGGCTCGTCTCACAGAGATCGGCCTGCCTCTGCCTCCCAAGTGCTGGGATCACAGGTGTTTACCACCACACTTGTCTCCTTCTGGGTCTTTTAGGCATGGTTATTTTTTATTCGTTAGCGTGGTGCCAGCACTGTTCTTTTCTTATCACTCATACAGTAGTTATTGAGCTGATAATGTATTCAGTAATTTTATATCTTTGGTTTTAGTTCACTGCTGAATTTAATTTTATATTAATTTTATATCACCTTTTACCATTAAGTACTATGCTCAATATAAATATGAGCAGTTAAACTATTTAAACATCACAAGAAGGAATTAGGGTTTTCCTCACCAGTTTTTTAAAATTATATTCATTGTTGACAGAAATTCTGAGTCATTTTAAGTTAAGTAAACATTCAGTTGAATTTCGTTATTCACAGTAGTTATATTTTACACAGTTACGGTGAACACCAAGCTAGGTGACATGACTATTGCTGTGTAGAAACACTTAAAAAAAAGAGTGAGGAGGGGCCTATAGTTAGGGTTGGAGGGAGGAAATCTCAAAAATTAAGGACAAGGTTTGCCTCTGGTCACATTTTCAACAATGTTTATATGTACTTCTATTTAAAGATACTGTGCATAATCGTATATACTAATGACTCATTAACAGTGAGCTCCTGACTGTCAGGAGTTAACTCCTAAACAGTTTATCTGACACATGTTTGCTCTGTAAAGGCACATGATTATCATTTTACTTTGCAACATCAGATGACAGCCAGCGTGTAATCACACAACTGTAATTCTACCACTTGGAAGAATGATGGGAAAGAATCTTGAGTTCATGGCTACCTTGGGCTAGATAGCATGACCCTGTCTTGAAATTAAAAAAAGAAAAAACGCAGTTTTGAGACAGTAGTTTTTTATACAGAATCACTATCATAAAAGGCACGCAGTGTTTAGAGTGTGCCAAGGACGGTTGCCTCCAGTGCGAGAAAAGGAGAGTGTTTGTGTTTGGTGTCAGCATGAGGAGCAAGGGCGGCACTCATCCTAGCGCCCACACACTTCCTCAGGGACTTCATAGCACTGGTGATGCCTATTTTTCACATGCAAATAAATGTAGCTTGTAAACTGGTGAAACATGCCTGTAATTTCAGCACTTGTGAAGCAGACACAGGAAGATGATAAGTTTGAGGCCAGTCTGGGCTACATAGTTAAGCCTTTTCTCTGTTAAAATAAAACAACAACAAAAACGCTAGACAAATTTTCAGATACAAAATATGTAAATAATGACTATAATTTCGCTTTTTTCCCCTTTGGTTTTTTTTGAGACAGTTTCTCTGTGTAGCCTTGGCTGTCCTTGGCCGGTTTGATAGACCAGGCTGTCCTTGAACTCACAGAGACTTGCTTGCCTCTGCTTCCCGAGTGCTGGGATTAGAGAAGTGTGCTACCACTCCTGGCCCTACAATTTAGTTTTTTAAGTTTGTTTAATTTTATTCTTTGTGCATTTGTATGAAGGTGTCAGAATTCACAGAATTGGAGACAGTTGTGAACTGCCATGTGGGTGATGGGAATTGAGCTCAGGTCCTTTGGGAGAGCAGACAGTGCTCTTAACCACTGAGCCAATTCTCCGATCCCATAATTTCATTAACTAGGTTTTTAACCTTTATGCTTGTTTCTTAGAGTGTTACAGTAGCAGTGCTCAGAGTCTGCATTTCGTATCACCATCTCTATCAAACATCACTGTCTCTAAGTTGAGTGGTTGCATATCCCCATTGACAGTTAAAATTTGTAGACTAATCTATGGGTCATAACTACAGATTTCTTACCAGATTGGCATTCTTTTTATTTTCTCTTAGGAAACAATGCCCCCACCAACGCATACTGCATTTTCTGGCCATCATCTACCATTTGTTGGTTTTACATATACTAGTAGCTGGTAAGTTTCTAAAGTCAAGATAATTTGGGTAATTATTTTAAAAAGTAAGTTGAAGCTTGAAAATGGAATGTATGGTTGTAGTTATGGCTGGATTTAAATGTATAAAAAATACATGATAAGCCTGTTTTGTTATTATAAATATAATAAACTACTCAAGAACCAGCTGTTTGGAGGGAGAGGAGGACAAGTGGCCCAAAAGCCGAGCCTGATGGAAACAGGGCAGGAACGAGCACCAAGGCCCACTGTGCTCTCCACTGCTGCTGTCCCCTGGTCCCCCTCTCCTAGTCCCGGAGGAATCACTGCAGCCAGCTCCTGTGGGTCCTTTTGGCTGCCTCTCGGCTGCTGGACTTTTTTTGTTGAGTGAATGCTCATTTTGTTTTTTGATCTAAGCAGTTCAAGGTGCTGGAACAAACAGATGTTTCTTAGCGATCAAACTAACTTTAAACTTAGGTTCAGCAGTTCCTAGTACCATATGCAGTGTGGTACACATATGGAGTCGCCCTGGTTTGTTCTGCTCTGTATGTACTTAAGTAACCATTTCATGCCTCATGCTTGCCCTTGTAATCCATGGTCACCCTCATCCTCAGCTGATGATCTTGCTTCTGCATCCCTAAAGATTGACATCAGCTGCAGATACCAGCTGCAAGTTCCTGCTACTGTTTTGTGTGTTCCTCAGACTCACATAGGCTCTTCTTTTCAAGGGTGATGCCTGTGTTGACTCCTTCCATCCCCTTCTGCTTGTCCTAATATGCTGTTCACTGTTATGTCATAAGCTTTTCTCATTTATGTGCCATCCACTTCTTTACATCTTGTCCAACCATCTTACCAGACACACAATTATTTCTTCCATAAAATACAGAACCTTCTGTATCTTGTACCTCATACCAATTATTTCTTTGTTGTACAACCAAATTAGTTCTCTTCGCTGCCCATTATTTAAATACTGTTCTTCCTGAATCCACTCATTTCAGGTTTGTGCCCTGGCACCTCATGCAAACTGCTTAAGCAACATCCCCAGTGGCCCCTGCGTTACTAAGTGTAGGGTCTGTTTCTTAGTCCTAGTCTTAGTTGCCTTTTCTCACCTCTGCTGCTCCACACCCAAAGCATTTATCTTTGTGTCCATTTCTCAGTCTGTAACCCTGAGGCCTCCTCTCCCTGATTTCTGAATATCAGAGTGTCCTGGGGCTCAGCCATGGGACTTCGTTTCCTAATGATATGAAAGTGTGTCTCTTGTGGAGAACCCCTTGTCTTCTACTTGAGATCTGTCTCTACTGCTTGTGGAATATTTTTATAACTTTTGTTTTCTACATCTGTCAAAATTGCCCTGTGGGAAGATAATCTAACCTGTGTTCCTTGTTCGTGGCCAGTTCCCTCTACTCCCTAATTGCTGTTTCTTTGTGTATTAGCCGCAAACCAAGGTTCTTCTAAAGTCTGTACAGCTGACTCAGTCATCTCTCTGTTCCCCATTGCTCTTCCAGTTACTGTCCATGTTGCATTGTGCAGCAGAAAAGCACCTCATTTTAAAGTCCTGAATTTCAGTTTCTATTAATAAATGCATGCTGGTGGTTTTAACTGCTGCTTCAGTAAACTTGTCAGATTGTTTTAAACTAATAGTCCTTCAGTAAACTTTGCTTTATAATTTATGGAGTTTTAAATTTAAAATTAACTTGGTGATATAAGTTTTCATTTAGAAATACTTCTACAAATAGGTTATGGTAATTTTTCAGAAAAAATTTATAGTCATTTTGTGGGATTCTAGATGTTTTATTATAATATTCAAATCTGTGTCTTATATGAAGAAGTTTAAAATTCTTTTTTTCTTCAAACTTTATTGCAATATGAACCTACATATCTTTTTCATTCAGTGTTCTTTCTGATCGGAGCTGTTTAAGAGTCACAGCCGGGCCCGCCTCAGTGGATCTTGATGTAAATGTCCAGAGGACTCTAGATAATAACTTAGCAACTGAAGCTTATGAAAGAAGAATTAAGAGGCTGGAACAGGAAAAGCTTGAACTTACTAGAAAACTTCAAGGTAAACATTTTAATGGTTTGTGGTTTTGGTTGTTCCTTTGTTTGTTTGAATTGAACTTAGAGTGTTCCAGCTGCATTATAAGGGATTGTTTTCTTTTCAGAATGAGTCTTTTTGTACATGATAAAAGTGAAATTGTAGAAATATATGCACACAGTATAATGCCATTTACGTAAAATTCATATGGTAGTAAACACAGCGATGTAAGTGCAGCTGTACATGGAGATGTCTGGAATGGAATACCTGTGGGACAGGAAAGTGGAGCTGAGAAAAGGACCGTCTCATCCTGAGTGACATGTCAGTGACTTTTCCTATCATACATGATCAGGCCTTACACATGTTCCCATCATACTGTGTGAAGGTTTTAAAATACACTGTGGGATTCTTCTTCACTTTATTGTTTGCAGTGATGTTCCTCTTTCCCTAGTCGACGCAGCTTCACAGGGCCCCGCAGTCAGCATTGCATTCCTTTCACACCTCCTTTCTCATTCTGACCAGTGATCATTCTCTTGCTCCCTCTGTTTCACTTCAGGGGCTTTAGCTGAATTCGTGTATGCGCATGTATGTTTTATGTAAGGACGCCTAAGTGTCCTGTGCTCCTATTTGTGCATGTATTTTAATCCTCATTTAAAGTGTCTGTTGATCTTCACATCTGAGTAGTCTATGAGTTTGATGCTGCCTCTGTTTTACCTTTCATTATTGGTCGTGTTCTCCTGCTTATTCCAAATGTCTTGTAACTTTTACTATATGACTGATATGAGTAAAAATAAGAGATGACTGAGTCAGTATTATTTTTGCCCTAGAAAATGTTTTTTCTTTCTTCATCCAATCAGGAGTTGAGCCTGAACAAGTCTGGACTGCAATTTTTATTAAAGTCAGTCCACCTCTGATATCAGAAAAGAAGAGAAGATTATGTGGAGACTGTGGGTTCTCTTTCTCCTTTACTTTTAACTGTGGGATATAGGTTCTAGTCTTCAGCCTCCTTGTTTTACTACTACTAACTCTCATAAATATCTTGGTGAGGAGACTGTCTCTGACTTGATGCAATTACAACAGATGTACTAATAAAATAAGAACGTCTTCTCTCAATAGTGTATCCAGACCCTACCCCACATTCTCGAGAAACTTTGGGGTTTTTTTCTTTTACAGCAGAGTAGTCCTCAATTTTGTAATCCATGGAACTCACATGGTAGAAGAAAACTTGACTGTTGCAATCTGTCCTCTGTCCTCTGTATGAGTGCCATGGCATGTGCACCCACACATATAACACCCCTCAAACAAACAAACAAACAAACAGGTGTTAGAAAGATTCCTCAATTTATCTTCAACATGTCTAAAACTCCAGGTTAGAGCCACTGAGGCGGTCTTTCATCTCAGAGTGGCTTGCTCCTCTACGGATCCTTGTACTTGGTCTTTGCTTTTACACTACCATAATGGTTTTACAAACAAGATTTTTAAGATTTATATATTTCAAAAATATTTAATATATTTTTAGTCCTTACAAAAGGAATAATAGAGCAATAGCCATTCTTGTTTCACTTCATTATAATTGAGAGCTCTCTATACCCCAGAGTTTAGTGTGATTTAGTGTGGTGAATTCTTTAATTTGTTCTTAGAGAGTGTTGTTACACCTGAGTTACAGTATTTGGGCAAAGCAAAGTTTGCTGCCTAAGCTGTGTCCCTAGCCCCAAATTTAAGTTTCTTAAATAAACTAAAACAGTGTGTGTTATAAATACAACAGCATCAATTTTAATATGTTTTGAATCTGAATAAAAATAGGTGCTTTTTAGATACTGAGGTAATGATATAGTACAGTATGTCTTTTACTTTTCACTCAGGATAAGAAGTGCTTATTGATGACTGTGCATGTGCTTATGACATATTTTTATCTATGTGTGTTATTTGTATTAATTCACAAAGGACTACAGTTAGACTTTACTTTGGAACCCTTCTATAAATAACAGAAAAACTGTTTTAGGACTAAAGGTGGTTTCATTTTTTTAATATAAATTGTTCTTCTGTCTTTTGCTAGTAATTGGCATATACCTCATATAGTACTCATATTCTATGTACAACTCCAAGATAAATTGATCTGTATTTTATCAAATGTTTTAACTAAATTGTTAAGCCAAAGTCACCTGTAGGTAGTTAATTTCCTATATAAAATCCAGAATGTCTCCATGTCTACACACTGTGTGTGTGTGTATGTATGTGTGTATGTACATCTAAACTTTTCTTCATGTCTTAGTTCTTCACACATTATCTGAAGTGTGATTTTCTTTTAGTTTCAAGATGATGGTCTTTCTTAGGGAAAAAATATGAAAGATTGAATAATTAATTAATTCTTTGTCATAGTTTATGAACAGTACTTCAAACCCCAAACCTCATATATTAGAAATTCCTTCATTTCGGTCTATGTATTTGGGTATCTTGTTTACAAAATTTAAATATGCTCAATGGAACAAACTGTATGTTTTAATGTATTCTTAAGTGTTTTCAGTGTGTTTTGACCTATGGAACTGTTTTAAAAAATTGTGAAGACATATGTTGACATTCATTTTAAAAATTTAAATCTCTGGTTTTAATTCTTTAATTATTTTTTTCTTTTCAGAGTCAACACAGACTGTTCAAGCTCTGCAGTATTCAACTGTTGATGGTCCACTAACAGCAAGCAAAGATTTGGAAATTAAAAGCTTGAAAGAAGAGATTGAAAAACTAAGAAAACAAGTAACAGGTAACTTTCTGAGGTTCATCATTAATTATATTTTAAGAAATTATTTTATTCACACATCACTGTCTCTTGAGTCCTGTTGATGTTATATGTTGTGAGTTATATGACACTGAGGAAAAGGCAAATAAAAATTAATTCTGATTTCATGGGGTTCATAATTTGATCTAGAAAGTAAGTATGTGGGTCACCACTGCCACACAGATGAAAGAGCTTTGGGAAAGTAGATAAAGGGTGGTACATAGAGAACACATAGAAGGCACATCCACCTGGAGAGAATAAAGATGACTAACAGACCTACTTTGGTGATAGAATTTGGCTGGAAAATGGTGTATATGAATGGGAGATAGATGTGAGGTTTGAATAAGAGGGTTGCTGCAGACGAGAGAACAGCACACATACAAACAAATCATGAATTAAGGGCTATAAATTTGTCTTTGATTTTACTGTAGCCTGCAAAATTTCAGTATCTTGTATTTTCTTTTTTGCTCAAATGTTTTACATTTTTTAGTTTGACTCGAATTGAGAAGTGCTTTGTGTTTGAAGAATTAACTACTATATTTTTTCTAATTAGTTTTGTAATACCACCTGATGACTTCAGTTCTCTTAGAGTCATTGGGGTTTGTTTTTATACCTAAGATACAGTTTTCTTAACCTATGTTCCCTAGCTACTTGTGATGAATGTATATTCCTGCTAGTCTAGAGAGTTTGTTTTATAAATACTAATTAGATCCTGCTGTTGAAGAATGTTTTTGAGGTTTTCTATAGTCTTGTTGGCTTTCTGTCTAGTTATGATATTCATTCTTAAGACAGGCATGCTTTCTTTCCTGTTGAGCTTTAAATCTGATTAGACAGCTGTTGGCTACTGCCAAGATGTGAGTGCCACTTCTGCACCCTTAGGAATGTCCTGCTCACCGGTCATTGTTGCGTTATGCGCACACTGAGAGCTCTTTACTGTTAAATGGAACAAAGTAAAGTCCTAGTTTGTTCTCCACTAACACTGGGAATCTCAGAATCCTTACCAGTTTTTTTGTATTGTTGTTTATTTGCTTGCTTGCTTGTTTTTAGAACACCACCCTTGTGGGTGTGCTTTGGCATCTCATTTTAGCCTCAGGTTGAAAGTTCAGATTAATCTCTCATGGTTGACAGGGGTCAGCATGGGAATAAAGAGGTTTCAGAAATCTGCCTACCTCTGCCTCCTAAATGCTGGGATTAAAAGTGTGTACTACCATGGCATGTGAGTTTCTGTGATGTTTAAATCAAATATAGTAGTTTTCTAAGAGCTTTTTGTTTTGTTTTACTGTTGTTAGTGATGCAGGGTGTTAGAGAATGGCGGGACCTGTCATGGCCCACTTAACAGGATGGGTGCAAAGACCTGAGGCACCAGATACTTACCTTCATCAAAGACCAACCTCAGGCACTGACTCCCAAGCCTGTTGTTTCACACCAAGGGAATTAAATACAGACCCTTCTTGGGCATAAAAAAATCTGGAGTCTTTATTAAGCTTTATTATAGAACAGTGAGAAATTAAGAGAAAGTGTGATACATTTTCAGGAGTTGAGAAAAGTATTGAAGAATAGAACAAGTTGTTGATTTTCCTTTGTCCAGTGTTTTTATAGGGCAGTGACAGAAACTGGACAAAAATGGATGTAATATTTTTGGGGGATTGGTTAAGTGTCTGGGGGCCAACAAAGTCAAACTAACAGAAGGCCCATGTGCTATTCATGTCCTCCCTGAACCAGCCGGGGAGATAATCATGTTTTGTTCATGCTTGCCCAAACACAGGTATAGTTGAAGCCTGCCTCTATTCATGTCTGAACTGGCTTAGTTACTGACATTGACTTGTTAAGTTATTTGGCCACCATTAATACTGTTTGACCTTGCAGGTATCTTACTAACTGTTCGTTATATAAACGTCCTTTGTTCTCAGAGCCACTGAAAAGTAGCTGGAGTGTTCTTGGTTAGCTTTTTTCTCTATGGGGTAGTCTGGGGTCTCTTTTCTGAAATAAGTCAGATACTTTAGAAGCCATTGTTTCTTAATACTTGGCCTACTATAGGTTATTTGTGTTAGATACAATATATTAAAAGCAAGAAAATGAAATAAACAATATTGCCTAGCATGTTTTTCCCAAAGGAAAAAGGTCCTGTGGAGATTAGGTAGCTAGCCTGTCATCATGGGCCTTACTTCTTCAAGCCTGTTTGGCTCTAACCAGGTCTGCTTGGCTATCTCATACGAGACTGCACACCCTTTAACTCATTTTACTGCTCCAGACTTCGTGCTTTTAGCCATTAATCTTCCTTTTCTAATCCAGCTTCTGTTCTTACTGAAGTATAGAAAAGTAACTTGCAGTTACTCTCCTAAAGGTGCTGTCTTCTCCTTCCTCACTAATAGAATATCCGGCAGCCCTTTCTTGGTTCTTTGTCTGGGAAGACCAAGATTTGGGTTGATAGGGGCCCTTTTTTCCCTTTTACCTGGATTTTCTGGGTTGTCATCTTTTTTGAATTTTTTTCACAATTTATTCATTATATGTCTTTATTGAAGGCCCCTTCCTTCAAGTCCTCCATGTTCCACCCTCCCATCCTCTTCCGCCCATCCCCTTCCTCTAGTCCACTGAAATGGGGGAGTTCTAGTCCTTTGCCATCTTCCCATAGCTTAAGTCACATCAGGACTACCTGGATCCTCTTCCTCTGTGGCCTGTTAAGGCCACACTGCCAGCAGCAAGTGATCAAAGAGCAGGCAACTGAGTTCATGACAGAGGCAGCCCCTGCTCCCCTTACTCAGGAACCCACATGGAGACTGAGCTGCCAATAGGAGTCCTCTCCATGCATGGTCGTCGGTGGGCACATGAGTCTCTGCAGGACGCCCTGGACTCAGAGGTTTTAGTTTTGTTGGTCTCCTTGTGGGACAGGTCCATTTCTGGGATACATGAAAAGAGAACCTGGGAGCTCACTGCTTTTATTCATCAGGTCCCAGTGTTCCAGCCTGCCCCACCTCATTTCATCGTTTCTTACCTGTTCATTGATCATTTATTCATTTTAAATATAAGGTCTAGGATTTTTATTTGCTCCTAATGGAAACCTGTCGATTATCTTTTGCCAAAACCAGAAGTCACTAGTGTCGGCTTTCCCAGATAGGGGTCTGTTTGCGTTACAGCTTTGGTATGTGTGCTGCAGTGTTCCAGGGTAAAGTAAGGATTTCTCAGTGCTGATTGAAGCCCTTCACTGCCATGCACGTGCTTGTCTCCTTAGCTTCATTTCTAGTAACTGTTCCATTTATTATGTCCTGATCCTACCCATATCAATTTTTTTTAGATCCCGTTAATGCTTGTCCTTCATATACATGAGTCCCTGGCCATCTATTTTATTTCTCTCCTTTCACCTACTATTTTAGTTTTCCACATTTCACTTGTCTATCTGTCAGCCATCTTTTTGTCTTCTGCCTGTCTGTCAGCATATGCTTGTTCATTTGTTGGAAACATTTTGTAACCCCCTACTCATCTATAATATGTTTTATTATTAACATATTTGTGTCTGTACATTGTCTTTCTTTACCATAAAAGCACAAGCTCTTTGAAAACAGGAGCTTTGAATTGATCTATGTTTTTTTTTTATTTTATTCACTAGTATGTTCCAAGTACCTATACAATTAGACTTGGCTTATTAAAAGCCCAAGTCAGTATATGTTGATGAGTAAGTGAAATGTCACTTTAAAACCATCTCTACCCATTTCCTAAAATTTCTGTCTTTATTGTGTTAGTTAAGGAAAATCTAACAAACTTCCATTTTTTACATAGTGTGTAGAGTGTCACCCTGTCTTGGGAAACTTGGGAAATTTGTTACTCCTAGTTCTTCCCAGGTTCCTTCCTTTGCTTTGTTCCCACTGTCTTCCTACATCTAACACTTGTCAGGCTGCTCTTGACTCCTACTTTAAAAATCCTTTTCCAGTGCTGGAATAAAATTAGCAAATTTGGTAAGAATACCGTTAAGAGCAAGGGTTCTCTGGCTCTGGAAGTCTCTTACCGCACGAGGCTTCTTGTGTTGGATATATGGCAGTCTTTTCTGAACTCTCTCATTTCGTTTCTCCAGTACCTGTCATCTGCTCTTCCTTCCCTCATCGTCTTTTTAAAAATTATGGTAAAATACATTGATCAAAATTTATCATTTTAACAGTTTTAGTACTTCATTGAGTAGTATTAACCATTTTCACATATTGTACAAATGTCATCACTATCTTTTTCATCATCTCAAAATGAAACAAAAATGAAACAGTAACTATTTTTTATAGTTTGTCAGTCTTCTACTTTCTGCTTCCATAAATTTGACTTTTCCAGTAACTTCATACATTAAAGTGCATGATTTCATTGTTTTCTGTTTGGCTCGTTTCACATAGTGTAGTGTTCTTAAGTATCATCCACGTTGTAGGATGCATTAGAAATCTCTACTTTCTAAAAGCTGAGTAATGTTCCATTATAGTCATATAATAGATTTTGCTTTTGCCTTCATCTGTTGTTGGACGTGTGGGTTACTCTTACCCCTTGGCTATGAGTAATAATGCAGTTATGAACACAAATACAGTTTCTGGTAGGTTCTTGTTTTTACTGCTCTTGGATAAATGTGTTGTAGCGAAATTGTAGATTATATATTGTTCAGTTTTTTCAAAGGAATCAAATATACCATTTCCCATAGCAGTTATACAGTTGCTTATTTTCACTGTTAACATGTCGCCAGCATTTGCTACTTTGTGGGTTCTTCTTTCTTCCACCCTTCTCCACCCTTTTTCTTCTTCCCTTTCAACTCTCTGACACTAGATATGAGAAAAAAAAGGATAGAGAGGAAAGGAAAGAGATCCCTGAGTAACGTCAGAGATCAGGAAGGGGGTGACTTTATCGTTAGACTACTTCCTGCTGATTAGGGGCATTGAGCTCTGTGGAGCAAGTTGGATCTTCACCATCAGGATATCTGATTTTTTTTCTGGTTGTTTCTTCTTTGTACATGACTACTTAACAAACAACCAGCAACCAACCAACCAACTTGCCCACAACCCATCTACTGGGGCTCTAGCATTTGTACACCTTTTGAAAAGTCCCCAGAACTCCAAATGTCACACAATCACAGAAGCTGTCTGCAGCTGGCAAAATCACACCTCTGTTAGAGCATGAGGCAAGTCATTGTCAGCTGCTACAATGATAAAATTCTTACTGTATTACCATGCATGTATTTTTTTAACTGTAAAATTCACGTTATTCTAATTAAATCACACATAAAACACCATACAACTAGTTTAAGGAAACTGCTTGAGCAGTCCCAATTTCTGTCCATCTCAATAAACGTGTATGCAGTTAGGGCAGCCATTTCGCTTAGGGCTTTACTCTTTCACTGTCAGTTGCACTTCTGCTTACTTTCCACCACACACACACAAAAGGCAAATTTTTTTCAGGATGGACAGTCGGTATTTAGGGTTGCATTGTTATTCAGACATAAATTATTTGCTTGTGTCCTAGGAATTATGTCGGGCACTGGAGGCATTGCAGTAACAATGAAAATAGCTGTACCTCATCACTGTTAAACTACTTGCAGTATTTTTACTTTAAAGCTAGAGGTAAAATGCAAGGCCCCTCAAGTCCTGCTTGACTCTGAAGGAGAAGAATGTCAAAACCCTCACTCTAGTTTTCTCAGACTTTTGAACATATAAAACACCTACCAACTAACATCAGACTTCATGTTATTGTCTTCTTCTAATTTCTAGAAAAATTAGAATAAAGTTGGTGATTTTTAGGGTTTTGCTAGTATCTGTTTTTTTTTTTTCACTACAATTTGAATTCTTAGAAGGCTGAGCCAACACTTATTTTTCTGCTATATTTCTAGTGTCTATATTAGCTTCTGGACCATATAAAAAACAGTAAATATACATTTGTTGAGTGTCTACAGGTAAAAAGAATTTTATACCCTTTTTGATATTTTTATATGAAATATAAAGAGTATTTTGTTTTCTAAGTGAAATTTTATTATGTGTAATATACTTTTGAAATTCCTGTTATTGCCCTGATATTGGGCATCAAACCTGTATATTCCAGCTCTGCCAACATAGAACCAGCCCTGGTGGCTGCTCAGTTAATGCACCAACAATGATGAAAGAAACTCACCTGTGTTGGTCAGTGCTATTGTGGAACCCAGAATGAGGGGAAGTATTGCTGGATGTGAGTTGCCATTTTCAAAACATCTTGATCATCTTTGTGACCCTCTAGGGGAATTTATATCTTTTCCCAGATACTATGTCTTCATTATCTTCTTCCCTTGTAGAATGAAGGCTTTTATTCCCCATGTTTTGATAAGACACTGAAAATATTAAAAGACTGGTTGTTTACTGAGGTAGATGTGAGTTCTGTATATAAATTATTTTAAAGGATAATTAAATATGTGGAGATCAGCCAAATAGTTGGCAAATGGATTTTTACAATATGAGATAAAGAGAAAACCACTCTCCAAAACCAGAAATTTTTTATCTTGCCTGTATATAAATGTTAGTTTTTGTAGAGTTGGTAGGTATATTTCTAGTGAAGCACTAGACTACTCCACTGTTTCATTTCTTATACTTTTAAATGTTTAGTATGTTGTTAGCACTTCACAGACTTGTAACTATCTTAAAGCAGACCTTTTCTTCATAAAGGAGTTTAAATGACTGCTGTCCGTTATGAAAACCCAATACCCTGAATTACTGGCATCTTAGAATAGAGCAGTGGTTCTCAGCCCTTTTGGGGGTCGAACGACTCTTTCATAGGGGTCACCTAAGATCATCAGAAAACACAGATATTTACATCATGATTCATAACAGTACCAAAATTATAATTATGAAGTAGCAATAATTTTGTGGTTGGGGGGGTCACTACAGCGTGAGGAAGGGTTGTAGCATTAGGAAGGTTGACAATCACTGCTCTAAGAAGTTATATTCAGGTTTTTATGCGTAAATACAAGTATTTTTTTCAGTTAATACCTAGGAATAAGATGATTAGTCAATATGCTCAGTGTGTGGGATTTTGAGCGTGATTGCTCTAATCAGCGTGACGATAATTGATATCTTTTGCTTTTATGAGGAAGGATAACAATTATTCTGTCTCAGGCTTCTGAATTTTGTACCACCACACCTAGCTTGCTAATTGATATCCTAATAATATTGAATCTCCCAATCCATAAACATGGTATGATTTTCTACATATTTGAATCTTTGACTTTTTTCACAGATGCATGTATTTCTCTTTTCTCATTTAGTTTATCAATCAGGATTTGTCTTGTGATTGTTACATATCACTACTTCTATCAGTGTGTAAAGTTGTTGGCATACTTAAAAAAACCTTTTATTTACATTTCTTTTATCTCTTTCTCCTACTCTACCCCAATCCTTTCCAACACCCAAACACCAGGTAGGAGAGAGAAAGGGTTAGTGGGAGAGGGGCACAGTTTTCTTTCTTAGCTGCTTCTTGCCAATTAGGGTCATCAGGTTCCTTGGTTTCAGGAGATCTGGTGACCCAGATGGTTCATGTATTTGAACATGGCTTCTTTTCCTTTTGTTGCATTCTGCACTTTGGAAAAACCATTTCTCTTTGTATTGGCTATTCTTGTCTTCTTCAGAGCTTTTTGAGGTTGTTTTAATGTTTATTGCTTTCATTTAGCCACTTCACTGTTTTCTACACCAGGGGATTACTCTTTAGCCATGAACACTTGTTTCTAATTTTTTCATGTAACAGTGATGCTTTGTTCCTTAAATTGTTACATTAGTTGTGTATTCTCCATTCTATTATATTCTTTAAAATGTCATTTTATGGATAATTAATTTTTAATTACAGAAATTTTCATTGATTTAGTTACATTATATTTTTGCCTTAGGTTGGCTTCTTTGTGTGTGTGTGTGTGTGAGAGAGAGAGTGTAAGTGTGTATCAATGTATGATTGTTATGCATCATATTAGGCAGGCCTGAAATATACCATGTAGCCCAGACTGGATTCAAACTAAAGATCCTCCTGCCTCAGATTCCCAAGGGTTGGGATTACAGCTGCTTGTTGTACCTGGCCTTGGCTGGTCATCTGGTTAGTGTCCGTGCTTTACCCTCTACCCCTGAGTGTATTTGTAAACTTTCTCTTGTTTTCATCTTGTGAGTGTCTGGATAACTCTGGTCAGACCAGCTGCTTGCTGCGCAGGTGCTTTGGTACTCCTTTCCCACAGCATTTTGAACCCAGTTTGATCCCATCACTTAGCTGAAGTTTGAAGACTGAGAATATAAGTTAATGTTTAAAATTTTCTATCTCAGGAAAGTGTAATGCATTTTAAATTTTAAATTACTTTCTTACTCCAATTAATATTTAAAGTATTTTCCAGTATCTCGTCAAGTTTAGACTGTTATTTAATAATTGGGTTTTTAATTTATTTGGCTGATCAAGTCAGGTAGTTGTGTGGAACAGCTTTGGTGAGGTGAAAGCCATTAGTGCAGTGGTTCTCAGCCTGTGGGTCGCGACTCCTTTGACAAACCTCTGTCTGCAAAAGTATTTATGATTCATAACAGCAGCAAAATTACAGTTACGAAGTAGCAGTGAAAACAATTTTATGGTTGGGGTCACCACAACATGAGGAGCTGTCTTAAATGGTCACAGCATTATGGGAGTTAAGAACCACTAAAATAGACCATTTTTAAATTACTGTATATAGTTTATGTAAGTTGAATGTATGTATTGAATTTAGTAGATAATAGGCTCATTTATATGTTAGTGTAAAATAATTTCCTTAATAATAAGTTTGATTTTAGAAAAAAGCTTGTTATTTGGAAGGAATTTTCCAATTGTGTGGTGTTTGGCAACTTATTCAGAATATGCTAAATCTGTCTTATATAATTTTCCTAAATGAAGTTAACTACCAATATTTTAATCTAAAAGATGAGGAGAATAAAAATAACTGTTATTTCTGGATAAATTCTGCTGTTACTTGTTACCCATATCAATGTTTGACTTTTTATGTTTAAATTGTATGTCTGAATTAAAGGGTTTTGTTTTGATATGATTTTTTTAGAAGTGAACCATTTGAAACAACAACTTGAAGAAGCTAACTCTGTGAAGCGAGAACTAGATGATGCTTTTAGGCAAATCAAGGCTTTTGAAAAACAAATCAAAACTTTGCAGCAGGAAAGAGAAGAGCTAAATAAGGTAAGCATATATGAATGGATCCTTAAAGCTGTTTCTACATGTTTCATCTTTTATACTTAGAATATTGGAAGCATTCCTAATAAATGACAATATATTTTTCTGTAAAAATTTAAAATGAAATTAGCATGCTAACCTAAAATGTTAGTTTAAAATGGTTCAACATTTTTCAAGATTGACTTTATTTTCAACTCTGTGTATATGTGGGGGATATGTGCACCAAAGTAGACATGCCTATTGAGGCCACAGGCACGGGATCCCCTGGCCCTGGAGTTACAAGGAGTTATAAGTTTCTGAACGTGGGTGCTGGGACCTGAGCATGGGCCCTTTGCAGGAGTAGTATGTGCTCTTAACTTCTGAGCGATCTGTCAGCCCCCTACATTTCTAATAATTATTTTTTGTATATGACATTCTTCATTAGCTAGTAGTAAGAGAACTCAAATTCTTAAGGTTTTAAAGTTCAGAATGTTTTGTTCATTTTGGAAGTTAAAAGTCTTGGCTTAGAAAGGAATGTTGCTGGAAAGACATAAGAAAAGCAAATAGTATATTTATAAAAAATTTATGTACAGATTTTAGATCTTAAATGATATTTTATTGTCTTAATTTGTATTTTCTAATTTCTAATGTGGTCATGTATCTCTGACACATCTGTCCATTATGTATTTTCATTATAATTTGCTGGTATGAACACTATTAGGTTATAATTTAAAATCCCTTCCATGCTTTACTTATTCTTTAAATGTCATTTTCATTTCCAAAGCAGCATGGGAAAAACTAAAGTCATTTTCAAAAGAACTGTGTGTATCATTTAAACACTACTAGGCATAGCAACGAAATTTATTCATAACTGAGATTATATAACAACACAATAGAGAAAATAATATTCAAGCAGTAGGAAAAAGACTCGAACCACATGTTGGTAAATGCTGTGGATTTCATTAGCAACAACAAAAATGAAACTTATGGCAGCCTATACAATTGAGAGATAAGTAGTTTTGCCACAGTATAAGTTGAATTCAATTGTTTGATACACAAAATACTGATTAATATAGAATTAAGTCCTTCTGGGGTTAAATTATACATCTAATTATCAGTAAGGAAATGGAGTTAAAAATAAAACAACCTTATGTTGATAAGGGAGATATTATAGATTAAATTGAATTAGCTAAGTACATTTTTACTTTCTACTTAATGCAGTTTTGAGTTTTGGTTTATATAAATACGTCTAAACCTAGGGTCATATGATAGTACTTGGCATTATGGCAGCAGTTCTTGCTCCTTTAATAATAGTGACATTAGCGGCATTATTACCCAGTCAAATTTAGTTAGCATAATAAGTATAAAAACCTGGCATCCTGACTTATAGAAGCACGTTTTCTTTTGGCAATTTTTTCTATACTTTAATGCTAAAAATCCTGTAAGTATATTTTGAAATTACTAGGGTTGAAAAGAAGCAGATTTACCAATAAGGTATAATTTAAAAATGAATAATGAAGAGGTGGTCTTATGGACAGAAGGGAAAACATAACTTTCTTTGCATCCTAACTAATGCTTGTTTGCTTTTGTCTTTTTTATAATAGCCATTTTGACAGCTGTAAATAATACCTAATTCTGATTTCTTTGTTTTTCCTTTCTGTGGTGATTAGTTTATCTTGAATAACTTTATATAGCTGTTGGTTTTTTCTGTGTCTTTCTTTGAGCACTGTCCACATAGGTCCTTTGCTTATTTTTAATTAGTTTTTATAATTAATGTTTTTATAAAATGTCAAATATTTTCCAGTATTCCAGTTTTTATAGTCTTTCATACAGTACAGAAGTTTCTGTGTTCAATGATGTTTTAAGTGCTGTATTAATTTCTCTTAGTCAGTCTTGTCTATATTGGGACTTTGTTCTAATACAATGTTTCCTTTCGTCTAAGTTGCTTTATCTAACTTTTTACATGGTGAAGTATCTCTAACCACATGTCTATTTATCATTTTATGGGATTTTTTTTACAAAATGCCTTAAAATTTAGCAGATTTTTTTTTCTGATTGGCTTTTGTTATTTGTAAGAATTCTTGAAATTTTCCAATGTCTTTCACTAAATGTCCACCTTAAAGAACCTGTCAGTGGCGTTTCTTTACCCTCCTTGACTAACCAGAGCTTGTAAGTGAAACGTACATATGTCAATATACTTGTTAGTGCATTTGCTGGCTCATACATTATTAAGAAATTAGAGTTTTTTAAAAAATCCTAAATTTTATTCTTACTTTTTAAAATCTAGTCTTTGATAGTTATGCTTCTGAACACTAGAAACTCACTTTTGCTTATTTGTTGTTCTGGATCTTACTCATGTTCCTTTTGGGCCCTGGATTTTGTGGTCCCAAGAAAAGAATTCTTGTGAGACAGATACACAGCATAGGGTAGAAGACAGGTGGAATTTACTGTAGCACACAGTAGAATACCTTCAAAAGCTGAGGGGGCAGTGGCCAAAGGAACCTTTATAAAGCATTGCACATTCTCAAGGGGTGAAAGTTGACAATGATCAAAGAGGTCATTGTGTTTACTTACGCTTAGATATGCTTCATACTACTTCTGGAGTCTTCTGAACAGCTGTTTCTGAAGGATGTTTCATTGTCCAGGAGATTGACGGGCCATTTGGATTGGCTCTTATGGAAGAAGATGACAATCTATCCTTGAATTCTCAATGTGCATCCTTCCAGCCAGGGCCAGAGATTTGACTCAGAGCTCATTTTTGTGACCAGCAATCAAGAGTCCTACTGCTGGTTATGAGGGAGGAGTTCATCACTATCAAACTCCAAACCTGCTAATAGCTAACTAGCTGCCTAAGAATTCAGTTTTGCTGAATGGCTAACCATTTACTTGTGTATAGCAATGTTCATTCCCCAGTTGTGCACCTCATCATATAGCAAATTCTCTATTGACGTTAGTCTATATCCCTTGAAAACTGTGATAAAATTTTGATTGAAATTATACTTCCTCTTGCAGAGGACACAGGTTCAGTTCCCAGCACCCAGGTGGGAGCTAGCAATTGTCTATAACTCCAGTTATCTGGGTATTATGCCTTCTTCTTGACGCTGCAGGTTCTGTGTGCACCATGCACACACAATGCATGTTAAACACACATACACATAAATAAAAAGAAATTTTTTAAAGTTTGAGAAGGTAAACAAGTCATCACTGTCTTCCCTTCATGTCTTTAGAAGTAGTCCATTCCCTTCAGTTTTGTCCTGAGGTGAATTATTTTGGCGCTTCATGACTTAATAATAGCTACTTTGATGGCCAAACTTGGTCTCTAGGTTGCAGATTTAGTAACATATATTCTTTTTACAAAACTGTAGGAACTAGTCCAGGCTAGTGAGCGATTAAAAAACCAATCCAAAGAGCTGAAAGACGCACACTGTCAGAGGAAACTGGCCATGCAGGAGTTCATGGAGATCAATGAGCGACTAACAGAATTGCACACCCAAAAACAGAAACTTGCTCGCCATGTCCGAGATAAGGAAGAAGAGGTGGACCTGGTGATGCAAAAAGCTGAGAGCTTAAGGCAAGAGCTGCGCAGAGCAGAAAGAGCCAAGAAAGAGGTCAGTAGCCAGGCAAAATCCATAGTATCTGTGAAGTAGTACTTTCAACTGCACTTAGACTAGTGAAGTCATGTGCATTCTGTTCTTTAAGTTTTGATAAAAGTTATTTTGTAGCATGGTACTAGTAACTAGTGTGAATCTCACCATTCAAGCTATAAATTCTCTTGGGGAAAGATACTTTGAAAAACTAACCATGAAATCTACACTTTTCCTTTTATTTTTAAAGCTGGAAGTTCACACTGAAGCTCTAATTGCTGAAGCATCGAAGGACAGGAAGCTCCGAGAGCAGAGTGAGCATTATTCTAAACAACTGGAAAATGAATTGGAGGGACTGAAGGTATGGCTGACTTTTATGACTCCTAATGGATATTTGTCTCCATAGGCTTAATAGGAGTGTTAACGTACTAACTAATTTTGGTAAAGAATGAAAACTGCCTATGCTTCTAATCTAGTATTCTTAATTCTCATTCTTACTAGTAGGAAGCTGATATGGATTTACTAATCATACCCAATTGTTTGGTGAAGGGTAGGAATCCACAAAGGACTGCCTACCTGAACAAGATGTCCTGGTAATCTGAATACATGTGAATAAGAGACCAAGACTAGGGTCCTTGACATGGCCAAGCTCATGTCAATAATATGTATCTACTCAGGACCCCTTCTGCTTCCCACAATACCTGCTCATTCCTTAGGATATTTTCATACAATAACAATTTTTGTAAAAGGTATATAATTATATACCATATTTTAGTTCTTTTAGAGATTGTAAGAATTTGTATTCCAGTAAGAATAATTTTCAGTGGGCTTGGTAAAGGCAGAATGGTTTCAAGGTCAAGTCCTGAGCAACTTAATGAGACCCTGCCACAAAAGGAAAGGTACAGAGTGGGCTGGAGGTTAAAGCTCAGTGGTAGGATGCTTAAAAGCACTGTGGTTTATTTCCATAACCACTGGGAATGGACATGAATGACTCTAACAGATGCAAAGAGAGAAAAGCTTATACAGTAGGAATCCTACTTATTGCAACATGTAGTGCTTGCAGGGTGCTAAAATGAGCTAATGCAAGATAAGATAAAGTATGTATATGCAGGGTTATTGGAAGCAGCTCTCTGCTGCCATGCATGGGAAGAGGGGAGAGAGAGAGAATGAGAGAGGCACATGTAGAAAGAGAGGAGGGTGGGAGAAAAGAGGGGAACTAAGAATGTCTGTATTATGTAGTGAAAGAGGAGCCTGGGCTGGAAAATTCAGGGGAGAGGGTGGGATATGCCAGCCACACCCTGCAGCAAGTAGGGATGGAGGGCTGTTGGGAGAAGCCCAACATGTAGATCATCAGTGTAACTTTGAGGTATTAGAACAGTTGTTCTAACAGATAATGTAGAACTTTTACCCAACAACAGCAGAATGCAAATCCCTTTTAAAGATGTGTGCTAAACTGCAGAACTGACCATAGGTTAGGCCGCAACAATCTCAGTAAATGTAAAAAGGCTGAATTCCAGCAAAGAATCTTCTCTAGCCACTGGAACTGGAAACAATGGAGCTAGAAACCAACAGAAGAAAACTTTGATGCTCAAAAATGTGTGGACATTAAACAGCACAGCTGAAGCAGCCAGTGAGCCGAGGACAGCACACAGGAAGTAGGATGAGAGTGGAAGCATTCATAGCAGATCTGTGGGTGCTGACTCTGAGGGCGTGCTCACAGGGAGACTTGCAGCTCTAAGTGCCCATTGAAAAAGATAAAAGCCTCACAATAACCTAACAAGGTTTACAGAACAGAAAGGGGACAGGAGAGCAAGCTAAACTCAAAGATAGCAGAAGGAAAGAAAAAGATGAATGGAAAGGCTGAGGGTAGTGGCCCACACTTGTCATCACTGCGCTGAGGAGGCAGAGGACGAAGAACAGGAGATCAAGGTCATTTGGGGTACATAGTTGAAAGTTAGCCTGTGTTGCCTGAGTTCCTGTCTCAAAACAAAGCATAAAAACGTTAGATCAAAAATAATAAAATAGAGAATAAGAAATAATAGTCAGTGAACCTAAAAGTTTGAGAAGATTAACGCAATTGACAAACCTTCAGCTAGATGGAACAGGAAAAGGAGAGAGAAAAGGACGGGTATGCAGATGTCTAAAGTCAGGAACAAAAGTGGGCGTTTACTTATGACCAACAGAAAATAACAGAACTGTATGCCACTAGAATAGATGACCTAGATGAATGGACAAATAAGCTAAGATGACTCAAAATAAAATAGAAAGTCTGAATTTGTATACAAATTTGTATAGCTAATTAAAAAATTGAATGAATAATTTAAAATCTTCTAGGAAACAGGTCTGTGACCAGACTTCCCACTAGTGCACTGAACCAAAGATTTTAAGAACAGTTAAAATAAGTTTTGTTTATATTTACTACTTTAAATTAATAATATATACCCGTGATTGAATTTTATAACTTAAATGGATGAATTATGTGATAGCCAAATAATCAGCATTTCATAAAGTTGTTTTTTTTTTAAAGTATCACTGTTGTGAACTTAATTGCTAGTCATTCCATACCACTAATATGTTAGCCTGCTGGAGCTGTTACAAATGCATAAATGGTTGGTCATCTGAGTATGCAGGCTAGAGGTCAGCTTCAGCATGGTGGAGAGTCAGCTTCTGGTGGGTTCTGGTTGTCTCTGATGTCCCTTGGCTTTTGGCTGCATTCCTTGATGCATCTTCACACTATATGGAATTCTCCTGTGTGCAGTGTGAGTGTCCAAATCTCTCCTTTTTTGTAAGGACACATTCATATTGGGCTAGGGACCATCCTAATGACCTCATTTAACTTAATTCCTTCTAAAAGACACTTTAAATCAGGTCACATCTGGAAGTACTGGGTGGTTAGGTGTTCAACATACGAATATAAGGAGACAATTCAATCCCAGACACTTACACCTTTTGTAGAAAGCATTTTTGCTACTAAAAAATGATTGTATTTATAATTTTAGTGATTATAAATAATTAGAGAAGAATATCTGGAATCGGTATTCTACAATTAAATAATAAGCCTTTAAAACTTTAAAAATACTTCATTTTATTTTTTGTGTATGAATGTTTTGCCTGCATGTTAAGTGTGTGTCGTATCCCCTGGAACTAAAGCCACAGGCAGTTGTGAACCACCGTGGGTCCTCTGGAAGAGCAATGAGTGCTCTTAACCACTGGGCCACTCTCCAGACTCTGACTTTTGTAAGAGGGTAATCTCCATTGACACTTGTGTGCTATTTTTTTAATTATATTATTTTGATAAATGCCTAGAAATAAAGTTAGCGAATCGGTTTAAAACACATACAGAGTTTTGCAAATATGAAAGGCCAAGAAGTTATAGTAGTTCTTTGCATTTCTTGGTTTATTATGACATAAACTATACTTTCCCTGTACAGTTTCTATTTGCCCATTTAATATCACAGTGCTAATATTTTCCTTGTCAATTCATACAAATTTTTTACAGTAAATTTTTTTTCTTTTTCTTAGTTTTCAACATCTACTTTCAGTGCATCATTTGTCTTATAATTATATTGTTCAATTGTAAAACTATAAAATATATAATATTTCTCTTTACTCATGTTTCTTCTGTTGCTACAAAGCTTGGCTTGTCCTGAGTGATTATAAATATTTAGTTTGTTTTCTTTTAGATGTTTCTATAAGGTTTCAAAAGTATTGAACTGTTGAATGTGTTTGTAGTTTGTTTAGCGAAGTGGTATGTTTTTGTTCTCGTGTTGCTACTTGGTGATTCCAGTTCCACTTATTAACTGTTGCCTTCCTCATTGATTAAAGATATTTCCATGTTGAATTCAATTGCTCAGTTGGAGAAGATGTATATACAGTGATAACTGAATTAAACACTCAGTGTGTATTTTAGTTGTTTGAAAAGACTATTCCTATCGCTTTTTTTTTTCAGTATTTCCTTGGCTATTTTTTAAATTTATTCTTCACAATGAAAAGAATTTTTTTTCATCCTTTTCTATGCCCAGTACTTCCCTCACCACTGAAAGGGACTTTTTTATTAAAATTATATGGAAAAATAACATGAAAAATATTGAAAGCACAGGCATTTGATCTTCCAAGTAGTTGGTATTTTTCTATTTAAATATTTCATATTTATATAGACTTGAAGTTTTTTCATTAAAATGAGGAATATCTTACTGTTATTATTCCTAATGGGTGTTATAGCCATGGTTTTGTTTGATTGTTTTTACTATTAACATTTTATTATGTTTTCTTATTGCTTATTTTAATATCTAGAATGATTTTGGGTTTATCTCCATGGTTTGTCATTTCTAATACTGGTATATCATTAGTATTTTTTAGGGAAACAATTGACTAGAAATAATTTTTTTGTTTTCTTTACAATATTCATTCCCATTAAGTTTCACATGCTGGTCAGCCAGAGTAGCTGAAATTCCTGTGATACAAGAGCGATAGATGAAGACATCCTTTCTGTTACAATATTTCTAAATTTAGTGGATGAACTTCTGATGTTTCACTATTATTATTTTGTCTGATGACTTGAAATACTTGTCTTTAACCTGAACGACTTACTGAGTTCGTTAGTTTTATTGTGGGACTTGAAATAATATTTTGAATTATTGGATTTTATTAAATACTTTTTTAGATGTAATTTAAAAAAATTTTAAGTATATTGCAAGAATAAAAACAAGAAAGCAGTAGTGAATAAAAACTGGGTGCACAGAATTTGCAAAGTGGTCTGTTTAAATAATTACACCTGCATGTTATCACTATAACAAGAAATGGGAATGAAGAACATAAGGGAACACATACTTTTCCTTATTCTCCCAGAAGGCAAATATAATACAGGCAGGAAGGATGGGGGAAGCAGCTGCAAGTAGCCTGGGATTAAATTCTGATCCACTGTTTGACAACTGTACAAACATATTTGATCACTGCTGTCATTGCTGGGAAGCCCGATAAGTGCTCTGGGGCTTTGTAGACAATGAAGGCCCCGAGGCTCCGTTGTGGCTGTTGCCTGTTTCTGGTACAAGTAAGGATTTTATGTTAGAGTTTGCATGTGTTCACAGCCACAGCAACAGATTGGTGGTGTACAGAAAAGAAGGGGGGGTGGACGGACCGACCTTTAGTCAAGTTTTGATGAAGTTAAGTAAATTGATCCAGAATTTAATTTTAAATCACAAGTTAATACTAATAAATGATATAAAATATTTTATCATTTCTAGTTGAAATGCATTCAAATAATGAAATGAGTTTATATTTGTGAAGTCTAACAAGGACCAGGTGAGCACATTTTCTTAAATACTTTAAAAAAGCAAAGGTACTGTTCTGGAGAGATGGCTCAGAGGTTAAGAGCATTAGTTGTTCTTCCAGAGGTCCTGAGTTCAATTCCCAGCACCCACATGGTGGCTCACAACCACCTGTAATGAGATATGCTGCCCTGTTCTGGCCTGTAAGCAGAACACTGTATACATACTGAATAAAATAAATCTTTTTAATGTTTTTTATTTATTTATTACAATTTGTTCACTTTGTATCTCCACTGCAGCCCCCTCTATCTCCTTCCAGTCCCACCCACCCTCTCCTTTCTCCCCAAATGCCCTTTCCCTGGTCCACTGATAGGGGAGGACCTCTTCCCCTTCTCTCTGACCCTAGTCTATCAGGTTTCATCAGAGCTGGCTACATCATCTTCCTCTGTGGCCTGGCAAGGCTGCATCCCCAGGGTGATGTGATCAAAGAGCTGGCCACCGAGATCAAAGAGCAGGCCACTGTCAGAGATAGCCCCTACCCCTTTACTAGGAAACCCACTTGGAAACTGAGCAGGAGTCTAGGTCCTCTCCATGCCATGGTCCTTGGCTAGAGTATCAGTCTCGGCAGGGCCCTCCCCGCCAGGCCTAGGTTTTTTGGCTCTGTTGCTCTCCTTGTAGAGTTCCTGTCCCCTCCAGCTCTTTCTATCTCCCTCTTCCTCCATAAGGTTTCTGCACTCTGCCCAAAGTTTGGCTATGAGTATCAGTATCTCCTTTGATACCATGATGGGTAGAGTCTTTCAGAGATTCTCTGTGGAAGGTTCCTGTCTTGTTCCTTGTTTTCTACTTCTGATGTCTATCCTGTTTGACCTTCTGAGTATGGTTTCAGCCTGAATATAACCTTGTACAACCACTTTGGAAATCAATTTGGTGCTTTCTCAGAAAATTAGGAATAGTGCTACCTCAAGATCCAACCATACCACTCCTGGCCATATATCAAAAAGTTGCTAAACCATACAACAAGGACATTTGCTCAACCATGTTCATAGCAGCTTTATTCATAATAGCCAGAATCTAGAAAAACTGAGATGTCCCTTGACTGAAGAATGGATGAAGAAATTGTGGCACATTTATACAATGGAATACTATTCAGCAATTAAAAACAAGGAAATCATGAAATTTATAGGCAAATGGCGGGATTTGGAAAAGATAATTCTGAGTGAGGTATCCCAAAAGCAGAAAGACACACATGGTATACACTTACTTATAAGTGAATATTAGCCATATAATATAGGATAAACATACTAAGGTCTATAATCCTAAAAAACTAAACAATAAATAAAATAAATCTTAAAAATATTTTTTAAAAAGGCCTACAAAAGCCTGAGAACGATCAGAGCAACCCTCAGTTACTGGTCCAAGTTGCAACTAGTCATCCCTAGCTAAACTGACAAAACCACAAGACTCCCTGGCTCTTCAAGAGGGGCTGCACCCCAAAAAACACACCTGACGAACAGCAGCTGCAGCTCACTAAACTCAGAGCAAAAACCCCAGCAGCAGGGCAGACATCTCCAGGACCTCTCTGATAAGAGGAGAGCCTTCCTGAACACCATAGTTACCACATAGGTCCTTATGCCTGAGGTGAACTGTGACAATTCCTGAGAAGCACCACCATTCAGTTGAGCATACCCAAAAAGCTGAGGAGATCTACTTCAGAACCCTGCCAAGGGGATTCTCCCCACCCCAAGATGTAGCAGGCACCAGAAATTAACAGACAACACCTGAAATAGTCAGTTGGGTAGAGGCCAGCGTAAAAACACAATCAACAAAAGGGAAAGCAATATGGCATCCCCAGAACCCAGTTACCCAATTCAAGAAGATGACTTTACATCTATGCTTATGAAGAGGTTAATGAAGGAAGCATTTAAAATATATAAGGAGTTAGAGATATAGTAAATGGCATTTGGAAGATGCAGCCAAACAGTTTGTGGCTTTCAGAGAGGAAATCATTAAATCACTGAAAGAAATTAAAGAAACAGTGGAATGTTCAAACAAACAGGAAGGAATTGAAGGAAAATACAATCACACAGGTGAACAAAATCAACAAAATGGTTCAAGATCTGAAGATAGAATTGGAAAAATTAAAGAAAACACAAATGGAGGAAATCATGGAGAGGGAGAACCTAGGAAAGAAAACAGGAACTACAGAGGTAAGCATAACCAACAGACTACAAGAGATGGAAGAAAGAGTATCGGGTGTGGAAGATACAATGGAAGAAATCGATGTATCTGTCAAAGAAAACAATAAATCTAAGAAATTCCTGACACAAACCATCCAAGAAATCCAATACAACATAAAAAGACAAAACCTAAGAATAATAGGAATAGAGGAAAAAGAACATTCCCTCCTCCAAGGCCCAGAGAATATTTTCAACGAAATCATAGAAGAAAATTTCCCCAATTTAAAGGAGAGACCTATAAGAACACAAGAGGCCTACAGAACACCCAATAAATTAGACCAGAAAAGAAAATCCTCCCACCACATAATAATCAAAACAGTAAATATACAGAACAAAGAAAAATACTAAAAGCTGCAAGGGAAAAACGCCAAGTAACATATAATAGCAAACCCATCAGAATCACACCTGACTTCTCAACAGAGACTGTGAAAACCAGAAGAGCCTGGATGGATATCATGCAGCCCGTAAGAGAACACAGATGTCAGCCTAGGCTACTATACCCAGCAAAACTCTCAGTCCTCATAGACAGAGAAAATAAGATATTCAATGACAAAAACAAATTTCAACGATATCTACACACAAATCCAGTGTTACAGAAGATACTAGAGGGAAAAATACAACCCAAGAAAACTACTTTCAAGAAAACACAAGAAATAAATAACTTCACTACAGCAAACCAAAAAGTAGCCAAGCACACAAACACACTAACATAGCCAACATCAAAATCAAAGGATCTAACAGCCACTGGTCATTAATCTCTCTCAACATCAATGGGCTCAATTCTCCAATAAAAAGACAGAGACTAATAGAATGAATGTGTAAACAAGACCCAACAATCTGTCGCATGAAAGAAACACACCTAAGCCACAAAGATAGACATTGCCTGAGAGTAAAGGTCTGGAAGACGGTTTTCCAAGCAAATGGTCCCAAGAAGCAAGCAGGAGTAGCCATTCTAATATCTAATAGTATAGACTTTCAACCAAAATTAACCAAAAGGGATGGAGAAGGACACTTCATAGTCATCAAGGGAAAATTCCACCAGGAAGATATCACAATCCTGAACATCTATGCCCCAAATAAAAGGGCACCCACATTTGTAAAAGAAACATTAATAAAACTGAAACCACACATAGATCCCCACACATTAATAGTGGGAGACTTCAACACACCACTCTCAACAAAGGATAGATCAACAAAACAAAAATTAAACAAAGATGCAATAACAGAGGGCTAGAGAAATGGCTCAGCAGTTAAGAGCACTAGTTGTTCTTCCAGAGGACCTGAGTTCAATTCCCAGACAACCACATGGTGGTTCACAATGCTCTACAATAAGATCAGGTGCTCTCTCTGACATGCAGGCAAAACAGTGTACACATAATAAATAAATAAATAAATAAATAAATAAATAAATAAATAAATAAATAAATAAATAAATAAATACTTAGAAAAAATAACTTTAACAGAAGTCATGAATCAAATGCACCTAACAGACATCTACAGAACCTTTCACCCAAACACAAAAGAATTTACTTTCTTTTCAGCAACTTATGGAACCTTCTCCAAAATAGACCATATACTTGGTCACAAAACAATCCTCAACAGATACAAGAAGATTGAAATAATCCCTTGTATCCTATCTGATCACCATGAACTAAATAAAACTGGACCTCAACAACAAAAATAACAAAAAGTCTACACACACATGGAAACTGAACAACTTGCTACTAAATGACTGCTGGGTCAGGGAAGAAATAAAGAAAGAAATTAAAGTCTTACTAAAATTTAATGAAAATGAAGACACAACATACCCAGACTTATGAGACACAATGAAAGCAGTGCTCAGAGGAAAGTTCATAGCACTAAGTGCCTTCAAGAAGAAATTCAAAACATCTCATTCAAGCAACTTAATGGCTCACCAAAAAGCCCTAGGAAAAAAAAGAAGCAGACACACCAAAGTGGAGTAGACGGATGGAAAAAATCAAACTCAGGGCTGAAATCAATAAATTAGAAAATAAAACAATTCAAAGAATCAGTGAAACCAAGAGCTGGTTCTTTGAGAAAATCAAGATCGACAAACCCTTAGCCAAACTAGCTAAAAGACAGAGAGACACTATCCAAATCAACAAAATCAGAAATGAAAAGGGGGACGTAACAACAGACACTGAAGAAATCCAATCATTAGGTCTTACTTCAAAAGCCTATATACTACAAAATTGGAAAATCTAAATGAAATCGGCAGTTTTCTTGATGGATTCTGCTTGCCAAAGCTGAAACAAGACCACATAAGTCAATTAAATAGTTCTATATCCCCCAAGGAAATAGAAGCCATCATAAAAAATCTCCCATACCAAAAAGCCCAGGGCCAGATGGCTTTAGCACAGAATTCTACCAGACTTTCAAAAAAGAGCTAACACCGATACTCTTCAAACTATTCCACAAAATAGAAACAGAAGGAACATTACCAAACTCATTCTATGAAGCCACAATCACCTTGGTACCTAAACCTCACAAAGACGCAACAAAGAAAGAGAATTTCAGGCCAATCTCCCTTATGAACATCGATGCAAAAATACTCAACAAAATACTTGCAAACCGAATACAACAACACGTCAAAAATATCATCCACTACAACCAAATAGGCTTCATCCCAGGTATGCAGGGGTAGTTCAATATATGGAAATCCATCAATCTGATCCACCACATAAACAAACTGAAGGAGAAAACCCACATGATCATCTTAGATGTTGAAAAAGCATTTGACAAAATCCAACATCCATTCATGTTTAAAGTCTTGGAGAGATCAGGGATACAAGGCACATACCTGATCATAGTAGAGGCAATATACAGCAAGCCTATAGCCAACATCAAACTAAATGCAGAGAAATTTAAATCAATCCCACTAAAATCAGGGACAAGGCAAGGCTGCTCACTCTCTCCATACCTTTTTAACATAGTACTTGAAGTCCTTGCTAGAGCAATAAGACAACTAAAGGAGATCAAGGGAATACAAATTGGAAAGGAAGAAGTCAAAGTATCAATCACTATTTGCAAATGATATGATAGTACACATGAGTGACCCCAAAATTTCTACCAGGGATACAGCTGATAAACATCTTCAGCAAAGTAGCTGGATACAAAATTAACTCAAAAAAAAAAATCAGTAACCTGCCTGTATACAAAAGACAAAAGGGCTGAGATAGAAATTAGGGAAACAACGCCCTTCACAATAGCCACAAAGGTCATAAAGTACCTTGGTATGAACCTAACCAAGCAAGTCAAAGACTTGTATGAAAAAAAATTTCCAGTCTCTGAAAGAATTAGAAGAAGATATCAGAAGATGGAAAGATCTCTCATGCTCATGGCTTGGCAAGATTAATATAGTAAAAATGGCCATCTTACCAAAAGCAATCCACAGATTCAATGCAATTCCCATCAAATTACTGACACAATTCTTTACAGACCTTGAAAGAAAAATTCTCAACTTCATATGGAACAACAAGAAACCCAGAATTTCTAAAACTATCCTCTACAGTAAAAGATCTTCTGAAGATATCTCCATCCCTGATGTCAAGCTGTACTACAGAGCAATAGTAATAAAAACTGCATGGTACTGGCATAGAAACAGACTGGTGGATCAATGGAATCAAATAGAAGACCCAGAAATAAACTCACACACTTATGGACACCTGATTTTTGACAAAGATGCCAAAACTATTCAATGGAAAAAAGACAGCATCTTCAACAAATGGTGCTGGTCTAACTGGATGTCTACATGTAGAAAAATGCAAACAGATCCATACTTATCTCCCTGCACAAAACTAAAGTCCAAGTGGATCAAAGACCTCAATATAAAACCAGACACACTAAACTACTTAGAAGAAAAAGTGGGGAAGAGGCTTGAACTCATTGGCACAGGAGACAGCTTCCTGAACAGAAGACCAACAGCACAGGCTCTAAGATCAACAATCAATACATGGGACCTCATGAAACTGAAAAGCTTCTGTAAAGCAAAGGACACTGTTGTCAGAACAAAATGACTGCCTACAGATTGGGAAAGGATCTTTATCAACCCTATAACTGACAGAGGACTAATATCCAGTATATATAAAGAACTCAAAAAGTTAAACAGCAACAGATCAAGTAATCCAATTAAAAACTGGGGTACAGAGCTAAAGAGAGAATTCTCAATAGAGGAATATGGAATGACAGAGAAACACTTAAAGAAATGCTCAACATCCTTACTCATCAGGGAAATGCAAATCAAAACGACCCTGAAATTTCACCTTACACCCATCAGAATGGCCAAGATCAAAAACTCAAGTGACAATACATGCTGGAGAGGATGTGGAGAAAGGGGAACCCTCCTCCACTGCTGGTGGGAATGCAAACTTGTACAACCACTCTGGAAATCAATCTGGCACTTCCTCAGACAACTAGGAATAGCGCTTCTGCAAGATCCAGCTATACCACTCCTAGGTATATATCCAAAAGAGGCTCAAGTACGCAATAAGGACATTTGCTCAACCATGTTTGTAGCAGCTTTATTTGTAATAGCCGGAAGCTGGAAACAACCTAGATGCCCCTCAACTGAAGAATGGATACAGAAGTTTTGGTACATCTACACAATGGAATATTGCTCAGCAATAAAAAAACAAGGATATCATCAAATTTGCAGGTAAATGGTGGGAACTGGAAAGGATCATCCTGAGTGAGCTATCCCAGAAGCAGAAAGACACACACGGTATATACTCACTCATATAGACATATAATATAGGATAAACCTACTAAAATCTGTAGACCTAAAGAAACTAATCAAGAGGGAGGACACCTGCTAAAATGCTCAATCCCTATCCAGAAAGGCAAAGAGGATGGACATCAGAAGAAAGAGAGAACAGGGAACAAGTCAGGAGCCTGCCACAGAGGGCCTCTGAAAGGCTCTGCCCTGCAGAATATCAAAGCAGATGCTGAGACTTATGGCCAACCCTTGGGCAGAGTTCAGGGAATCTTATGAAATGGGAAATAGTAAGATCTGGAGAGGACAGGAACTCTACAAGGAGAGCAACAGAACCAAAAAATCTGAGCACAGGCGTCTCTCCTGAGACTGATGGTCCAACCAAGTACCATGCATGGAGATGGCCTAGGACCCCTCCACAGATGTGGCCCATGGCATTTCAGTGTCCAAGTGGGTTCCATAGTAATGGGAATAGGGACTGTCTCTTGACGTGAACTGATTGGTCTGCTCTTTAATCACCTCCCTCTGAGGGGGGAGGAGCCTTGCCAGGCCACAGAAGAAGAGAATGCAGCCAGTCCTGATGAGACCTAATAGACTAGGATCAGAAGGAGGGAAAAGAGGACCTCCCCTATCAGTGGACTTGGGGAGGGACACGGGTACAGAAGGGGGAAGAAAGGAGGGGTTGGGATGGGAGGAGGGAGGGAACTACAGGGGTATATAAGGTGAATAAAGTGTAATTAATAAAGAATTTAATTTTAAAAAGGCAAGGGTACCTGCTGTGCAGATCACTTGGATTTTCAACCTGTCAAAGCAATGCATTTATTAATATATTCAACTTCCATCATTACTGACAAGAAAACTTACTGTTTTGTGACAGGTTGTTTGTTTTTAGTTATGATTTAATTTTATTTTCAATGTTTTATTTGGCTTTTTAAGTTCTTACACAATACATTGATTCATCTGTAATTTAAACTAGTGATCTTGTCAGTGTTGATTTCAGGGGAAGTTTTCTTTGAAATTTCTTGTTTCCATTGTTGTCATCACAGCAGTCAACAAAGCAGACGTATTCTTGATGTCATTAAAAGTGTGAAACTGTGGTACAGATCACAGACAGTGGGCACTTCAGAGGTGTGTTCAGGTACCAAGCATTTCACATGCATAAGGGCAGGAAAGGTAAATGAATAAATAAATTGGGGCTGGAGAGGTTCACTGGTTAAGAACACTCACTGCTCTTCCAGAGAACCTTAATTTGGTTCCTACTACCCAAATTGGGCAGCTGGTAATTGCCCATAACTATAGCTCCAGGAGGTCATCCTTGGTTATATAGGAAAGCAGGCTGAGCAAGCCATGAGGTGCAAACCAGTAAGGAGTGCTCTTCCATGAACATGGTTGAGCAAATCTCCTTATTGAATTGTGGGGCATTTTTCGGGTATATGCCTAGGAATGGAATAGCTGGATCTTGAGGTAGTACTATTCTTCATTTTCTGAGGAAGTGCCAGATCAATTTCCAAAGTGGTTATACAAGGTTACATTCCCATCAGCAATGGAGGAGGATTCCCCTTTCTCCACATCCTCTCTAGCATGCATCATCCCTTGAGTTTTTGATCTTAGCCATTCTGATGGGTGTGAGGTGGAATCTCAGGGTTGTTTTGATTTGCATTTCCCAAATGACCAAGGATGTTGAGCATTTGAAGTGTTTCTCTGCCATTCAATATTCCTCTGTTGAGAACTCTCTGTTTAGCTCTATACCCCTTTTATTAATTGGATTGCTTGATTTGTTGGTGTTTAACTTATTCAGTTCTTCATATATTCTGGATATTAGCCTTCTTTCTGTCAGATGTAGAATTGGTGAAGTTCTTTTCTTAGTCTGTAGGCTGTCATTTTGTTCTGATGACAGTGTCCTTTGCTTAATAACCGGAATCTGGAAACAACCTAGGTTTCCCTCAGTGGAGTAATGGATACAGAAATTGTGGTACACGTACACAATGGAATACTACTAAACAATTAAAAACAAGGAAATCATGAAATTTGCAGGCAAATGGTGAGAACTAGAAAAGATCATCCTGAGTGAAGTATCTCAGAAGCAGAAAGACACACATTGAATACACTCACCTTTAAGTAGATATTAGCCATATAATATAGGGTAAGCATGCTAAAATCTATAGCCCTAAAGAAGCTAAACAAGGAGGACCGTAGGTAAGATGCTTAATCCTCATTCAGAAAGGCAAACAGGATAGACATCAGAAGTAGGAGAAGGCAAGGAACAGGACAGAGCCTTCTACAGAGGACCTCTGAGAAACTCACACACCAGGTTATCAAAGGAGATACTGAGATTCATAGCCAAACTTTGGGTAGAGTGCTGAAATCCTTATGGAAGAAGAGGGAGGTAGAAAGACCTGGACGGAACAGGAACTCTACAAGGAAAACAACAGAGAAAAAAATCCTGGGACTGGGGTGCCTGCAGGACTGATACTCTAACTAAGGACCATGCATGGAGAGGACCTAGACCCCCTGTTCAAAGGAAGCCCATTGGCTGCTCAGTTTCCAAGTAGGTTCCCTAGTAAGGGGTAGAGGGGCTGTCTCTGACATGAACTCGGTGGCTGGCTCTTTGATCACCTCCCCTGGGGGTGAGGGGTGCAGCCTTGCCAAGCCACAGAGGAAGATGATGGAGCCAGCCATGATGAGACCGGATAAGCTAGGATCAGATAAAAGGGAAGGAGTACCTCCCCTATCAGGGGACTAGGGAAAGGGCACATGGAAAGAAGTGAGAGGGTGGGTGGGACTGGGAGGAGATGAGGGAGTGGGCCAAATCAGGGATACAAAGTGAATAAATTGTAACAAATAAACATATAAATGAAATTTAAAAGTCCTCTTCCATGGCCTCTGATTCAGTTTCTGCCTCCAGGTTTCTCCTTTGACCTCCCTCAGGATGGACTGTGACCCGAGAGTTCTAAGCTCAAGTAAACCTTTTCCTCCCAAGTTGTTTTCAGTCGTGGTGTTTATCACGTAATAGAAACCCTAACTAGGACAGTAGCTAATGTCTGTGGCCCACATACATCTATCATGGCCTAAGTGTGAGACTCTATTTTAGGAAAACAAACCCTTTTCTCCTTTTCCTGAATGTTTTCCCTAAAAGCTAAGAGACTTGCGTTTTCCTAATGTAGACATGAAGATATTTAGACCTTTATCATTTCTTTCTTTACAGTTACTCCTTTCTTTTCTTCTTGTACATTCTAATTCAACCATACCCTTCCCCATTTTAATCTTTTAAAGAAATTAATTTAATGCAAACTTCTTGACTGTTGCTTATTAGATATCAGATGGTTAGATCTTTTTTTAAACATATATCAACAATAATCCTAGGTAGAAATTTAAATGTTGTGCTGGTTAAATGAAGTTAATGTGTTGGCTTGACATAGCTAGGGACAGGTAGGAAAAAGAACCTTGATTGCGAGAAGACCTCTATCATATTGCCTGCAGCAAGTCTAAAGGGCATTCTCTTAATTAATGGTTTCTATGGGAGGCTCCAGATCTCTTGAGGTGGTATCCAGACTGCTGGCCCTGGGAGCATAAGAAAGCAGGCTAAGGAAGCCCTGGAGATCAAGCCAGTGAGTAGCGCTCCTTTACAGTTGTGCTGGTCTTGTGCCTCCAGGTTCCTGCCCTGAGTGCCTGCCCTCGCTTCCTTCCATGATGGACTGTGACCTGTAGGAAATAATAGGCCCTTTCTTTCCCAAATTGCCTTTGGTCATGGTCTTTATCATAGCAACAGGGAGCAAACTAGAATAAATTTAAAACAAGAAATCATATAAATGCCAACAAAAAGTTCAGATTAATTTCTGGTCATAGTAGGCAGGCTCTCCCAAATATCAGAGACACAGACCATAAAAGCATATAAACTGAGGAAAGTATTTACAATATATGGCAGAGAAATGATAGCCTTACATATACATTTTTGTGTGTGAACATATATTAAAATGGCATATGTATATACTCCCTGATAGAAAAGAGTTCTCTTATTTTATTTCTTTAATCTTTTGTCATGTATATAGCAAAAACAAATTAGTTACTCACCAGGAATCTGCAGCATAGAACACCAGCAAGAGATAACTAAACTGAAAACTGACTTGGAAAAGAAAAGTATCTTTTATGAAGAAGAAATATCAAAAAGAGAAGGAATTCACGCAAGTGAGATTAAAAACCTCAAGAAGGAGCTGCATGACTCAGAAGGCCAGCAACTTGCTCTCAACAAAGAAATTATGGTTCTAAAAGACAAATTGGAAAAAACCAGAAGAGAAAGGTAAGAATCAAATTATTTTCTCATTTGGCAAATATCTACTAAGTGTATGTTGTGTACCAAGCTTAGGAAACTCAGGCAATAGGCATATCCAAGTCTCAGCAGGGACAATCAAGATGGCCAAGCAGAAAATTATAGTTCAGCTCAGAAAAAGGGTGGGGGTTGGGGAGCAGTGTGGAAACAGCATAAGAGAGACGCAGGAAGGGCAATTGATACGCACAAGCTTCCCAGCAAGAAGTATGCCTGAGCTGGACCTAAAGCAAAGGGGATGTCTCACATACAGAAAACAAATGCTACTTACTGTAGCTAAGCTACACACGGAAAAATGGGAGTAGTGAGAAATGAGACTTCAGGTACATTCATGAGTTAATGTAAGGCCTTTCTACTTTATCCTAAGGGGTTGAAGGAAAGTTGTGTGATGGTGTTTTTCATTTTGGAATGTTTACTTGCTACCTTATAGAGAATTATTTAGAAGCAGCCAAAGAAATCCAGCTGTAAAATGAGGTACAACTCCACAGAGGGTATTGAAATTGGAAGGAATTTTGATAGATTGAGAGATTCTACTGAAAAGACAGAATCTGCAGGACAGAGGGAAGTGGCTGTGAGAAAAGAGGGAGCAGGAGGAGTTAACAGTAGCAGTGAGGTTCTAGGTTTCAGGCAACTGAATAGATGCTGTTGACATTTGTCCTGTGTTATTGGAAGCCCACATTTTTACAGTTTGGTGCATTTTTGACAAATGTAAAGTTCTATTGAATGTGCTTTGGTATAGGAGTGAGCAGAAGTCTCTGTCCTCATAGAACCTCCTCTCAGTAGGTGAAAGAAAATAAAAAGAATAAGGGAGATGTAGAACACATTACATAATGTTCTGTGCTAAGAACAAAAACAGAGGAGGAAATAGCTGTTAGTGGGAAGATTAAATTCTGTGAACAGTAGGGAAGAGGAGATGAGATGCTGGAAGAAAACTTACTGAGGAGGTTACTTTCTAGTAAAGAGTAAATAAAGAGTAAAATTGATGGTATTGTGTAAGAACATTGTACACAGAGGAGGGCCCATCTATTCAAAAGTCCTGAGCAGGCCTTGCAAGTTTTATGAGCTCATTGTAAGTGAATTTCAGATGTTTATGTAAAGTAAGCTAGTTTCAGGGGTGGAAATACATATAACTTTGGGTGTTACTCTCGCCTCCGGTGTTTAGTGCTGTCATCTGAATCGATCCTTTGGAGCATGAGCATAGATAGAAGAATGTCCTCAAACTGAGCTCTGAGGCATTCCAGTCTGTAGAAACTGGGAGGTGAGGAAGAACTAGCAAAGCAAATGGAGAGCAATAGCAAGAAAACCAGGTGGGTGTGGGTTTCTGGGACCCTGATCAAGAGAGTATGTCAAATCTGTCAATGTGCAGGACAATTGGAAGTCCGAAGCAAGAAAAGAGCTGCACAGTGACATTTGTGCCTAGCATCAGCTGACTTTGATGATAACAGTCTCCGTAGAAAAGTGGTCTCAGGAGTCCTGGAGGAGAGCCAGCGCTTGAAGTTGTTACTGCACAAGCGAGCAGTGACATGAATAGTAGCTGGAAAAGTTTGTCTCAAGTCACTGTGCTCAGAGGTGGTGGTGTGTGTGTGTGTGTGGAAGAGCGCAGTCTTAGTCATAATGTAGTTTTACCAATAGAAAAGAAGAGAATGTAGAGGCAGTGGGCACAGGTGAAGTCAGCTAGGAAGGGGTCTGGGTTTTGTGTTGAGTTGGAACTTTTGATGTGAAATACTCAGGAGATGTTGATGTGGGGTGTGACATCGGTTTAAAGCCTGGCAGGTTTCTGATATAGGTCCCAGCTCCACTGGTGTAGTAGATAGTAATTGGAGCCAGGTGATGAGGTCGGAGTACTCTGGGAGATACTGGAGAGGAGGTGAGCACCTGAGCTGGCATTCTGAGGAACGCTGGCATTTACAGGAAGGCAGAAGGACGAGCCAGTAGGAGATGCATGCTCTAGAGGAAGGTGAGCATCACTGCACAGGTGGATTGCGGTGGTGGCACGGGGGGGGGGGGGGTTGTTACAGAACCGTTTGGTTTGTTTAGGTGGTGGGGGCAGACCTTCAGATTCTGATATGGTGTGCTTATTGCAGTTTTCAAATATGACTTAGTTTGTTTAGTGCTATTCTAAAAACAATGGTTTTACATGAAAGTTTACTCAGTTTATTAGTGAACATATTTTTCTGAAAAGCTTCTTTGCAAATTTTCCCAATTTTGTTTTCAAAGTTACTCCTGTGTCAGGAAAGATTTCTTAATATAATTAAATGTAACATTTGGGGCTTTAAATAATATACATTTGCTTGCAGACTGGATGTTTTTTAATTTATAATTTAAATTATAATTTATCTTTAGTAATCAAGTATTATAGGAAATGTTAGAGTCACCCATTACTCAGGTCTTTTATTCACTTGAAAACAATTATATAAAATTATTTATAATTGATCTGCACAAAATTTTATTTTATTGCTAACATGCTCTAAACTGCCATAGACATAAGTGTATTTCTCAACATGACAACACAGTCTTCAGAAGCAGATTCCCCTTTTTCTCTTAGGCATTTACAATGGTTTACTTCTAAACAGTCATAAGTCAGCCTTACCTCATATATATGCTTTATATTATTTGTTGTGCAAGTTTGTATCTAGCTGTAGGAAGAGAGAAGCGCTGGGAGTGTTGAGACAACTACTAGAAATATAATGCCTTTTACCTCCATGCCCCATTTTTAAATTGGATTACTTGGTTTCTTGCTTTTTAACTTCTTGAGTTCTTTATATATACTGGATATTAGCCCTCTGTCAGTAGTAGGATTGGTAATGATCCTTTCCCAATCTGTTGGCTGTCGTTTCGTTCGGGTGACAGTGTCCTTTGCTTTACAGAAGCTTTTCAACTTCATGAGGTCCCACTTATTGATTGTTGATCTTAGAGCCTGTGCTGTTGGTGTTCTATTCAGGAAGTAGTCTCCTGTGCCAATGAGTTCTAGGCTCTTCCCCACTTTTTCTTCTAACCAGTTTAGTGTGTCTGGTTTTATGTTGAGGTCTTTGATCCACTTGGACTTTAGCTTTGTGCAAGGTGATAAATA
>CM053759.1:13376852-13507044 GCA_028658305.1 Pachyuromys duprasi | reverse complement strand
AAAAAAAAAACAGCAGGAGAATAGAACAGCACAAACAGAACTACAAAATGAGTGGTAAAACAAGGCAGTCAGTGTAAACATAAGTGTAATAGTTCACAGCACCGAATAATTTGTAAGTTGATTTTAAAATAGCTATGTAATATGTTCAAGAAAGGAGATTTGAAGAATTTGAACAAACAACTATTTTATACATAATAAATAAAATTTTGAAAAACTAAATTATCAAAATACTTAATAGAAAGTTTTACCAGCATATTAGAAACACGTAAATACACAACTAACTAAATAAAAACAGATTCGGTTTGGACAGAGCTCCAAAGAAAAAATCAAAACAAAAAAGAGGGCATAAAGCTGTGGGAGACACGACATGATGAAAAGAACAAACATGCAAATATGTTTTCCTAACTGGAGAGGTGAGGGAGACTGTTACAGAAGCAATACTTGAAAAGTTAATGGCCTAAATTATCCAAAGCCTGTGTGTGTGTGTGTGTGTGTGTGTAAACAGCCATGTATTTTTAAATGCAGCTGCCATTGTAAATGTGAATGCTAAGTTTCATAAAGAAACCTGTAAATAAAATACTTAAGGCACATCAAACAATCATGTCACATTCTCAATGGATCATGATTTAGCTTAACAAACTACAGTTAGTTTTGGTTTTCTTTAGCATGTTGAAATAAATAGAAATTTCAACGGTGGGAAGTTTGTTTTGAAATGTTTGAGTGTGTGTGTGTGTGTGTGTGTGCACGCACGTACACAGGAGGCTAGAGGTTGACAGTGGGTATGTTCCTCAGTGGATCTTTCTCCCCATCCCAACCCCCTTTTAAGCTCAGGTCTCTCTCTGGAGTTCGATGGACTCACTGCTTCAGCTGGACGGGGTGTCCAGTGAGCACAAGGACCCTTACACCGCCCTATACGGAGTGACAGCACGCGCCACGTGCACCACACTTGTCCTCTTTACACGTGTACTGAGCCCAGAACTCAGGTGTTCATGATGCACAGCAAAAAGTTACTGACTGAGCCATCTTCTCAGCGCCAAATTTAAATTTAGTTATAAATGTTTAGATTTAAAATGAAAGAGCCTCATCTAAAACTAATATATTTTACAGATAAAGTTACGTGACTAAAATGCATTTTTTTCCCTAGAGGACAGGTGACAGAAGATTGCTCTTGAGAGATGGGAGTTGTTGAAGTTGGGTGTTGGGCTCATGAGAATTCACTTACAATATCTATTTGTTTTCTTTTTTTACTGTTAAGAACATTATTTAATTTCTATATTATGTTGGACTGATATTCATTTGTATGCAGTTTCCTATTATTTTTATGATCTTCAGTTTTATTATATAATGTAGATAGATGGCCTACCTGCCTGTTTGTCTGTACATCATGTGCCTATAGTGCCAGTAGTGGCCAGAAGAGGGCACTGACTCCCCTGGGTGGGTGTGCTGGCTGTTCTTCAGGGGATCTGGTTTTGAGTTCTAGCCACCCACATGGTGGCTTACAACCATTTTTGAATGTGCTTGTAATTCTTTACAAATTTTAAAAAGTTAACAGGACATTTGCAGAAAAAGAAGGTTAGGATGAGAGAAGAAGAAGGAAAAAAAGATTTGGCCTGCAGAATTAGGTGATCATTTTCAAGTTGTTGAAAATATTCACAGTTAGAACCAATTTCATGTAGAGCTTGGGAAAAAGCAAAGAAAGAGGAAAGATTCAAAGAGCTCATTATTATCAAGTTTTCAGTGTGGTGTGGAATAATAGCATTTTTAATGGAACATTACACATTATTAGAGGAAAAACGGGTGTCTAAGTACTGCAGCGCCCTGTTCCTAAAAGCCACGCATGCCTTCAAACTCCCTCCCAGCTCACCGCCCTGTATGAGAGCTTAAGCTTGCGCAACCAGCACTTGGAAGAAGAGGTCAAAGACCTAGCAGACAAGAAGGAGTCAGTTGCCCACTGGGAAGCCCAGATCACAGAGATCATCCAGTGGTGAGTGCTCTTCCTGACTCTGCACTGGGGTCGCGGGCTGTGCTGGGGCGGTGTTACTGAGTGCCTAGCACCCGTCATCATCTTCATCCGCCATGGAAATGAACTTAAGCTTTCTAAGAATGGAAAGGTGAGCCTTTAAAGAACTAAAGAAGTGTTTGCACTTCTTTTGATATTCTCTGAGATCAATTCTACTATATTTATGAGAAAAATATAGAAGATGACAGTACTGTTTGTAAGTATATCAGTTCACATACAACATTTTTAAAGTCTTAAGTGGTTGGGGCTTAGCTTTACAAACTATTTCCTGTACTCTCAGGACTAATTTTGAATATTTGGCCTATTAATTTTGTCATCTTAATTTGCTAAATGGTTGTTACCATGCTTATAAAAATTTGCGTGTTTTATACTACATAGAAAAAGTGGATTCCAGTGAAGACTTTTATTTCCTAACAACTTTTATATTTTTTAAATCTTTGCCCATTTTAACCTTTATGTCAAAAAGCTAGTTCTTTTATACATACATACATATATATATGTATATATACATATATATACACACAAACCAGTTAATTATTTATTGAGGATTTTAATTTCCTGTTATACCAGCTTGATTAGTTTTCTATTTTTCTTTATCAGGTTTCTAACACCCTTCTTAAATCAAAAGTAAATAAAATGTATTTTAAGTAACTTTAATAACTCAAATATATCTATACTGATCTAACTATAGAGTTCTTCTGATAATTAATTTTTGCTTACAGATATGCCCAGATTGTAGAAATTTACTTGTATTCCAGAAAACAGAACTGTTAGCTTATCAATGTTTAATTCATATCCACATAATTGGGCTTACATTTAAAAGGGAACATTTTAACATTCATCCAAATTTACAATGGAGATGAATAAGAATAATAATAATAATAAAGGATAAGACTGAAAAGTTGCTTTATAAGCTGTTTTTCCAAAGCCTGTGATCCTAGACGACCACTCTGTTTTCCAGTGACTATGACAATCCTGATGAAGGAAGGAAGTATTTTTATTCATTTATTCATTCAGTAATTCGTTTGTTCATTTTTAAATTCAGTTTTCACCATGTTCTCAAGGCTCACCTCAAGTATTTGGTCTTCCAGAAGAAAAAAAGGTCTGTCATTGTCTATACACTGCAGTGAAATAACTGTCATCATAAGATGCTAAATACTAAGAACTGTGAAGAATCATAATAAAATAGACTTAAATGTCATAGTGAAACATTATGGTTCATTTATTTACTGACCCATAAGTCAGTTTGAAATAACTAGAAATTCCAACAGTAGGACATTTGTTGTTTTTTTTTAAGTGTATATGTATGTATGTAGGCTAGAGGCTGACTTTGGGTTTTTTCCTCAGTGTACCTTTTTTTAAAAAATTATGATTTAACAAATTTTCAATTTAAAATCATAGTGTTTTTATCAGCTATGTGATCCTAAGATAATAACTAGAAACTGGACTTAGATTTCTCTAAGCTTTAACCTTTATTTTGTTATTATTTAATATATTTTTAGAAAGTAGGGATGCTTTGTCATAACATAACCCTGATTTCTTCAGAATATCATATTTTGCATATTCTAAATTTGGTATATTTTAACTGTGAAGAAAATGTGTGTGTTTTGTGAAATAAAATGTGAGAATCTAGATAATGAGAAATCCTAGTAGTCTTCAGAAAGCCTTGTGCTGGTCCACTGTGAACTCTAAAGGGTCATTGTTTGTGGTTCAGGGTGATTTACTAATTTATCAGATGTAAGTAACTTGGGCTTTCCTGCACACTACCAGCTTCCATTTGTACATAACTGCATAGTTAGTAAATCTGTATAGTTAGTAAACCTCTTGACAGGTAACATAGTAGTGTGACCAGTCTTTTAAAAGAGTTCTTTAAGTGTCTCTATAAGTCTTTGGCACTCGGTTCTTAGTGAAGCTTTAAATTTCGTGCATCACTGAATTTTTTTCTGTGGTTTAATTTGCACTTCATGTCCATCTTTGTATGTGTGTATTCTAGGGTGAGTGATGAAAAAGATGCGCGAGGCTATCTTCAGGCCTTAGCTTCTAAAATGACTGAAGAATTGGAAGCATTAAGAAACTCCAGTTTGGGGACACGCGCAACAGTAAGCTCTGCCATTTCACATGGAGGCTCATCCCTTTAACAAGCAGAAAGCACATAAGTGACTGCTGTAAAAGTTTTCATGAGAAATAAGTTAGTCAGTTAGTCTGGGTCTTTTCCAGTTGAAAATACAACGTTAGTGTTAGCTGATCTTGTATAGCTAGTCATTATTGGAAGAACTGAAAAGAAAAACCATTATTTATGACCATGCATGCATATTTACTGTTATTTCTGGATTTAATGAAAAATGCATTTTCATAAATTATATGTCAGTTCCACTCATTTATCAGCAATATTGCTTATAAAATAGCTGCTAGATTGATTTGTATTATGAAATTTAATGTTAAGAATAAAATAGGATCTAAAACATGACCATATTATTTTGTAGGATATGCCCTGGAAAATGCGTCGTTTTGCAAAACTGGATATGTCAGCTAGACTAGAGTTACAGTCAGCTCTGGATGCAGAAATAAGAGCTAAGCAGGCCATCCAGGAAGAGCTGAATAAAGTGAAAGCGTCTAACATCATAACAGAATGGTAAGGCTCATGATGTAGTCTCACAGTGGTGAGAACTGTGTTAGAGAAGCTCACGGTTAGTTGCCTAACTGATGTTCTTGTTTTTTATTTTTAAACAAAAAAAATGATGACAAAAAGATTGGGAATACAATTTCGAATTTTAGTGCTTGCCTGGCATGCTCAAGGCCCTGAGTTTGAGCCCCAGTTCTGTCTACTCCCCATGCCCCAGCAAAAGTGAAAAACAGGCTTGGGGAGAGAGCTCAGTCCTTAAAGTGCCTGCCTCAGAAGCATAAAGACCTAAATTTGAGCCCCACCTTAAAATAAAAACATTGCCGGGAGCCATGGCCTCAGCCTGTAATCCCAGGGCTGGAGAGGCAGAGACAGGAGGATTCCAGAACCCCCCTGGCTAGGCACCTAATCAGATAGATCAGTGAGCTCCAAAATCAGTGATAAGCTTTGTCCCCAAAAGTCAGGTGAAGAGCTTTTGAAGAAGATGCCTGATGTTGACATTTGTCCTTCATATGTGTACACACACACCTAGACACACTCACGTGAAGTGGGGACCAGAAAAAGATGTGAAGATTTGAAAAGGAAGAACAATTCTAGTGAAAGTCTTATACAGACTTGTTTTCTTCAGGCTTATGGGCTATTACTTTTAAATAATCCATTCTTTATTTTTCTCCTTATTTGTAAAGTTTAATTAACTCATATTTTATTCTATTAAATCTAAAATTCTCTCACATTGTATATAGAATGCAACTATACCACCAGAACAAAATACAAACATCTGAAAATTACAGCCTCTACCATGAGTCATTTTATTAATGTTTAATTTTGTGGGTATTTGTTTGTTTGGAGGGTTGAGATGTTGAGTCTTATAATGGTAAAATAATTATGATTATTTTCCAGATTCCTTTATTTATTTAAAAATAAGCAAATACCTGTCCAGGGCAGTTAACTAGTAAGCATTCTCACCTGGATTCTTGTCACAGTAGTAAAGCAAAGTCTATTTCAGATACATAAATGATAAAATGAAATTTTTAAATTGGATTAGAGATAAAGATGGTTTAAAAATAAGTCACACAACTAGAATGATGGCCCAGAAATTGAGAGTTCTTAAAGGTATTGTAGGGGACCAACATTTGATTGATTAGGTACCTCACAACTGCCTGTATCTCTAGTTCCATAGAATCCAAAACATTCAGGCTTCCACAGGGAATTTGCATGCATGTGGTACACATAAATTCATACAGGCACACATACATAGATGTGAATAAAGATAAATAAATCTGTTAGTGGGTAACATAGTGCAACAATATTGAGTTTACATTAAAAATGAAACTATAAATTTAAAAATTCATCTGGTTCAAAAATGTCAAAACTTGCAAAAGTGTGAGAAGAAACACAGGCTACAAATTTAATTTTGAGTGGTGAGATGCCTTAAGACTTAAGCTCTAGCCATTATTTTCTATCAAAGGACAGACACACTTTTCTTGAATTCTGAACATTTTGTTGTAAATGGCATAGGCACAAATTAAGTGTTTTTCTTAAATATGTTTTTGAAACATTGAAAGAAAAATGCATAAGGAACTACTGAGTGTCATTTTCAGTATTGTAATTTGGGTTTTTTTCTTCCTTTCCCAAGGACATTAGGGTTTACACATTTGCACAGAAAGCAGAACTGGGTCAGATTAAAAGATAAATTCATGTACGTGGGCAAGCTACATGATTTATGGACACAGCCTAACAGAATTCTAAAGTTAACCTTTGCTTTCATAATATTGTTGGACGTGTTGATCGAGCTCAGGGTCAGCACACTGCTCTAGGGTCTACGCAGCTCCCTTCTCTGCTCACAGCTGTGTCACAGGGCTGCAGCAGGGCTGGTCTAAGAGCTCTCAAACTGCGAGTGAGCACCCCGCCCTGGCAGCCATTTTCTTTACAGAAATGAAATGAATGTGCTTGGCTGGGGCTTTATCAATTTGCAGAATAGCAGGTGGCAGGCAATAATTGTCTTGCATGCAGTAATTTACAGTCTTCTAATTTAGCCTCACAGACATTTAAACCAAAAAAGCCCAGCTACACAAAATTAACGACTGTTTTCCTTTCCCTGCTTATTTAAGTAAACTGAAAGATTCAGAGAAGAAGAACTTGGAACTGCTGTCCGAAATTGAGCAGCTGATAAAGGACACTGAAGAGCTTAGATCTGAAAAGGGTATGAGAATGTGTGTTTGCGTCAGGACTTGGTGTTCTGAATGTCCTTTATTGCATGACAGCCAGCTTACTGCATAGATGGAAAGTTCTTCACATTAGCAACCACACATGCACTATCCGTGAATGCATACAGACACAGGCACATGTGAGTGTATGCACAAATACACACACATGTATATACACATGCACACACACATGCAGACTGGCTGAGTTGTGTATGTAAGTTAATATACATCAAATTAGGAATTTTTAGTTACAGATATATGAACAAAGTCTAACAGAATTCTAAAATTAACCTTTGGTTTCATATTATTATTAAATTTAATAATGTAGCTCAGGGTCATAAATTTGACTGTTTGACTGTTATAAAGTATTTCATGAGTAACTTTCGAGATTGGCTAAGAATATTTTGTGATATATTTATACTGTTCTCACATGTCATGATGTCTTCACTTCAGCAGTGGTGCTGTATGTTAGCATAAGAACTTAGTGAAGAAACTTGAAAAGGAGGAGGTTGCTTTTGAGACAGTCTAGCTGAGTAGCCCCATGGTGTCTGTGAGTTCAGAATCCTTTCTCCCTAAGTGCTGGTATTACATTCTTTAGCACTTTCTGTGTGCATCCAGTGTACAAAGTCTTTTGGGTACAGGAAGGACCGTCAAGGAAACAATATAAAATATTTAAGATGACCAACTCATTATTAATAATTTTAGTAATGAGGAATTATATCTTTTTCCCGTTTGGTGCTTACATTTCTTATTCTATGAGATTTCCCAGAATTTATTAGTATTTTCTTGAGAACGTTTGTTTTTCTTTTTACGTGGAACTAGCTCAGAGCATACCATAATCCCATGATATTAACTTCTTATGCAGTTTTACCATAATGTGGACATTATGAGGGAGATAGATGATTTAGTAAAAATAAATTCAGAATGTGACTTATTTTAGTAAAGAGACATTTTAAATACAGTTATCAACAATCCATTTTTCTGACAAAGGCCACCATCAGTTCCTGGGTTAGTTAATGGGCTTTTTATTGGGCTAAGGGTTTCTCTGTCATTTCCCATCTCCATAGCACAAAGAGGGATCAAGCTGGTAGGGTCTCTGTATCAGCTGTACTGTGGAGAACAGAATAATACAGAATGGCCCTACAGTATTTGATGGTACCTTTGTTGTTGTTGATTGGATTTACTAATGAGCAAACATTAATAGGAACTCACATTATGCTTGTTTTTAACTCGTGAATAGTCAAGGAAAAGTATATTAAGGAAGAAAAACAATATTTAATACATGAGTATCCTGTGGTCCTAAAAGCAATTCAACTAGAATGATACCTGTGCCAAATGAAACTGGCAGATCAAATCGACTGCATTATGTTTAGATTACATCCAAACTTAAAAATAAAAGGCTTCCATATCCACAGTGCATTGCTTTATGAAAACATGTTAAACACAGGCTTTCTTACTCAAAATATTCCAAAATTTCATTATGTTACAATATAATCTAATGTGCTATCTAATATGTTTACAAAATGAGGGCAAAGACCTTTTCTATACTATTTTATTCCCAGCATCTAGTAAAGTATCTGCTACAAAATAGGCTCTTTTAAAATACATTTATTTATTTGTCTGTGTGGGGTGGGGTGCATGCCAAGGTACACATGTAGAGGTTAGAGAACAACTTTCAGGATCTATTTCTCTCTTTCCCCAAGGGGTCTTAGGGATTGAACTCAGCTCGTCAGGCTTGGCGGGAGAGCCTTTAGCCACCTCAGTTGTTTGTAATAGGCTCATAATAAACATTCATTGACTAAATACCTTTCTGAACTGCCTATTTGATAACTATGATATATTAGAATAATAGTACTGTGAAGCACATAAATCAGTGATGGGGAGATGATTCACTGTGTAAAATGCTTAATTTGCAAGCATGAGGACTGAATTCCCCATATTCCCATCTCTGAGGGGTGATAAACCTATAATCTTGGCACTGGGAGACAGTGGTGTTGGGGGGGTGGGGGGAGTCCCTGGAGTTCACTGACCAGCCATTCTAATCAAATAGTGAGCTCTAGTTTTATTGAGAGACCATGTTTCAAAACCAAACAAGACAGAATGGAGAGCAATAAAGGAAGACACCTAGCAACCTCTGACCTGTAAATGCCCATACGTGGGCATGCATGCAAACATAGATGCATAGATGCCCTGTGCTAGAGAGAGGGGACAGAGAAACACAAGCCACTTAATAACTCTTCAGTAGAGAAAATTCAAAGCTGTGTAATAGGGCTGGGGAGATGATTCGGCAGTCCAGAGCCCTGGCTGCTTTTTCTAGGGGATCCAGGTTTAACCTCAAGCATTGCATGCATATGGTACGCAGACAGACATGAAGGGAAAACACTCATATACATAAAACTTTAAATTTTTAAAAATTATATGATAGGCCAATTTTGCTTTATCTTCCCTAGTATTTATCATTATTTTTATGTTTTGAGAAATTTTTTGAGATTATGTATTTAAACTTATTATCATAGCCAAAAGGCATATGAGAAAAACTCATCTGAGAAAAACTAAATTTTGGATTCTCCATTATTCAGTAAAATAATATCTAAAATGGGAAAATGTAATTAAGGATACTTATTTTATTACTCTGTTATTTATGAAATGAATACTATATTTTATAAATGCTGAAAAGCTTATTTTAAAAATGTATTTCAAAAGAGGTACCTTGTTTGAGTAGTAAATGAGTTTATAAAAATCAAACAGCTTCTAGTTTTATATATTTTAAATTTCCCAAAATGATTATATTTTATTTTATTATATTAGATCAGTGGTTTTCAACCTTCCTTGTTAACCCTGTGACCCTTTAATACTGTTCTTTATGTTGTGGAGACCCTAACCATGAAATTATTTTTATTGCTACTAATAACCATAACTTTGCTGCTGTTATGAATCATAATGTAAACATCTAGTATGCAGGGTACCTGATACTGACCCTGTGAAAGGTTTTTTCAACTCCCAAAAGGGTCACAGCCTCAGATGGAGAACCGCTGAACCAGACAAAGAATTATGCTGGCTAGTGACTCAGAGGACTGTCTTGGAAGCCAGTCTAGTTCAGCTGTTGGGTCTGGAAAACACTAACGTATTTCAGTTTTTAACTATGTAGAGTTAATTCAATCAGCCTCGAAATATAATAGTTTATTTTTAAACACTTTAGTAGATTGAAACAGGAGAGGTTATCCATGAAAATTAGTTTGAATTGTTCTACTTTAAAAAAAAAGTTGCTGCTGTCTTCTAGGTATAGAGCACCAAGCCTCACAGCATTCTTTCTTGGCATTTTTGAATACGCCTACCGATGCTCTGGACCAATTCGAAGTAAGTAACTGCTCTGAATACCTTCTGGGCTCAATTTAAAATTCACTCTGGGATCTAAAATTTACATGCCGTAAAACTTTTATTGCAGTCACATAAGAGAACCTAAATCATATAAATAAGTGACTAGACCATGTAAGGGAGGAATATGTTTGCCTTCTTATGGAAAGTATGACCACATTTGTATGTAATAAAAACATCTAAGAAAGTCTGAAATCAAAAGTTATTAGACTTTGAAGCAATTTCACCTTCCCTAAGAGACAGTGAATGCAGAGCAAATCACAAGTTTTGAAAAAAGTTTTCTCTTCTGTAAAGCTTTGAGGTACGTAAAAATAAGAACAAGTGAAAGCATGAGCACTCAGTGCAGCTCACCGCAGGCTCATGTATGCAGTAGGAATGCTTTTCAATAAAAGTGTTAGCCTACACTGTTAGCTGTGCTCTGAAATCGTGATTTTGTAGCTCTTTGTCATTCTTTGCCTTATTATTTAGATATTTTGCTGAAAAAAATCAATATAATGTCAAAGTATGTTTTATGTTAGAAAATGTAAGTTATTGTGTCTCACCTCATTCGGCAGTTAGAAGTCCTGGGTTCTGAGTGCAAGGCTCTGCTCTAAGTACTGGAAGTATGCAGTGACCTCAGGAGACAGGTTCCCGCTCAGACTCTTACATTCCAGCAGGAAGAATTAGAAGCAGAGATTCTAATGACCTATTTTAGTTGCTATTTTCAAAGGTGTACTATTAATTTAGTTAACAATGATTTGCCATGAGCTTTCATTTTATCACTTTGGGTTCAGTAGCTGAATTGCATTTCTTTGGAGAAGGGAGAAAGTAATCTCCAAGTGTGTTGACAAAGGTGACAGTGACTACTTTTTTCATCTGTTTATTTGAACAAATGCCATTTGCCTTTCAATGGTTTTACAAAATTTTGATTTGTTATTTGTTTGTATTAAATTGCTTCATCCATATTTTCTATTTTTTTTATTGCTGAATTCGTTAAATAGGATTCCTTTTCTTCTTCCTCATCCTCACTGATTGATTTTTTGGATGACGTAAGTCTTTGATTTTCAAACCAATGCATCCTTCAGTAAAAAAGATCAGTGAATTGATTTGAAGAATTTGCCTAGTAATGCAGTCAGTTTTGGAAATACCACTTGGAAATTTATGTGATCCAAATGTTTCCTTCTTATCTGAAATATAATAGTCTATCATTATTAAATGTAATAAAGTAGAAAAACCACTTAAAAATGCTTTGGCCTTTGACACATCTCTTTGCAAGAAAGGCTTTAAGCACTGTCGCTATGTATGAAGTTGTTCAGTTTTGTTTTTCATGGTTTCTATTTCATTTTGTTCTTTTCTTTTTAGCACCTTGCTCTTTCTGTGTTGGTTTAAAATAAGCCTCTGATGGAGTAATCAAAAAAGTGACATTTTAAACGTTGAATTCTGATAATTTTATTGTAACGCAGAATATAAATCAATTTTCAATATGGACAGATTCCTCTTCTAATGTGGAAAGTGATTTTAAGCAAACATATGCACTATATGCCTCATAAATTATCTGCATTATTCCGTCTGAATTAATTCTGAGAATTTAATCATTTAGAAGTTTCTAGTGTGTGTGATACATTTGTTTTCTATCTTTATTGCCAATTATATACATACTCTGTTTTACTTTAGATGAATCACTAATCCTTGACATAGAATTTTGATATCCTGTTGAACATGCAGACTTCACAAAAATTTTTAAAAAATTACAGAGTTTAAATGAAAATAATATACACTAAAGTATTTTAAATTAGGGGAAATTCATTAAATATTTTAATTCTAATATTTTGTTAAAGTACAATATTATGCTCACAAGATGACTTCAGCATAATTTTCCACTGAAAATTTTTCTTTATATAATTTTTTCAAATTCCTGAACAACAAAGAGGCTTTTGGGTATGTTTGAAAATATACCAAAACCTGTTTTCTTCCAAAATGGAAATTTTTTTTGTTGTTCCTAAAACAATAAATTTAGCTGGGTGATTCTTACAGTATAATTGAAAGATAACTATCCTAAAAACAAAAAACAAAAACAACAAAAAAAAACCATCACATTGCATGTTGCAGTCTGCTAATCGGCAAGTTTAAAACAATATTGTATCATTAGAAAGAATAAAGAGAAAGTTTGAGAAATTACAGAGTTCTTTTTAGTGATAAACTATTTTCACTTTTTCTAAACAAACTCCTGCCTGCATCCTCTTCTTTCCCAAAAACACTCAGATCGTAAAATACACTGAGAACAGTGTGTATTTCAGTAAATGAACTCTTCTCCATAGAGATCTGTGAAGACTCCCCCTCCTACTTGCAGGACAGTGCTGGGGTTGCTTCTCCAGACATAAGGAAAGTGCACCCCAGACCCAGCCATTTCCCAGCCCTGCTTTCCCTGTCTACTCCCCCAGCACAAGCTCATCTTGAGCACAGAGCTACATTTTATAATAGGAGAGCGAAAAGGAGCAGAGTGCACAAAAGCTGAGTCTTTGCTCTATGTTACAATTTTTCCAAGGCCACGCATAAGCTGCCTCTTCCGTTTTCCAGCGTGGAGTTTCAAAGGGATTACCTGGCCTTTCAATGGCTAGGTTTGTTCGTCTGAGAGTTGTAGTTTTGGTACTACTCTCATAAAGTCATTTGACCGTTTAAAGAAGTTGCTTATGCCTTCAAGAATTTAATTATATTTCCTTATAAAGTTGGTTCTCTTCTCTTCATTTACTTTATAGCTTCGTTTCTTGTCTGTGGCATTACTTCACTAAAATGCTTCTTCCATCCACTCTGATAATATGAACCACAATACCTTCTTTGAAATTGTCAAATCCCATTACTATTGGGAAATGACATTTTTTTTAATTGGAGGGAGGGCTAGCAATAAGCTCCCATTAAAAAAAAAAGTTTTCTGTTCTTAATTTATACTTTCTAACATAACCTCTTGTTTCTTTTGTCATTGTTCATAACTGTGACCATGTTTCCCAATGTTAGCTGTTCACTCGTTTTATCATTACTATCATAGTAAAATTAGATTTCAGGAGTAGCATTAAATCTTTGATATGTGTATATTCCACATCCAAGATACTATGAAACCCAAGTTCAGTAGCTCTCTTTGTAGGACTTAGATTTTTAAGGGATAATTGCCTATTGATCATTCTTTATCCTACACCTGCTTATGTTGTGCATCTTGCTTATAGTATGTGCCTTCCCTTCATTATGTAGGTTCTGCTGCTTAGCTAACCTCAAATGCCATCCTCCCGCTCATCCTCTTCTGTCTTCTACTATTGCTACAGAGAAGAATGTTGGAGAGCTGGCATTTAACTGCAGCTGGGTCCTCCATGTTTAAGACAGAGGAAAGTTCGTGTTGAGCACAGTCAGAGGTTTAATTTTGTGTTTCATCTACATATCATTTTTCATCTCAATGCCTCCCATATAAGTCCCAGTTTACCTTCAGGATTCTCAGTTGTACTGCTGGTAGTCCTCTCCCAAATTCACCTACTGCTCCTCGACTTTTACTCTTTTATTTGGGCCTATGAGAACTATCATTTCACTGGGCATGATGGTGTACACCTGGCCAGCCTGGTCTACAGAGCGAGTTCCAGGACAGCCAAGGCTACACAGAGAAACCCTATCTCAAAAACAAAAACAGAAAACAAACAAATAAAAGGAACTATCATTTCATTATTTAAAACAACACAGAATCATTCTTCTATTCACAATTTTTCCTCAGTTTGTGTTGTCTATTCATTCACAATTTATATCAGTTCTGGAATTTTTATCTGAATGAGAAGATGGTAAGAACAGTATGCTTATTTTAAGTCAAGCTGTGTAGTCACTCCTGTGTATAAGAATAGCTTTGATGTAAGGGAAGGAGCTTGTGCAATTCCAGTCTTTTGCTCCCAGGAAAGAGAAAAATCAGGCAGAGCTGGGTGTGTGCTCAGCTCTCTGAGGCTGTGATGTAAGGGATGGGCTGTGTGGGCCACTTACACACAGAGTGTGGACTTCAAAAATACTGAGTACAGTAGTAAATAAATAAAAAGCCTTTGTTAATCACATCTTCCTGCTTGTAAGAGTGGCTTTATCAAGAGTGACTTTTAGGGTTTTCAACTTTAGGGAAGAAGGGGAGTATAGATAAAGGATTTGCTTGGCATCTCTTAGGACACTTAGTGGGGACAGGAGCTCCACAAGGGGAGGAAAAAATCTGGGCCCAGGTGTCTTTTCTGAGACTGATACTCCAACCAAGGACCATGCATGGAGATAATCTAGAATCCCTGCACAGATGTAGCCCAAGGCAGCTCAGTCTCCAAGTGGGTTCCTAGTAAGGGGAGCAGGGGCTTTCTCTAGCATCAGTGACAGGCTCTTTGATCACCTCCTCCTGATGGGGGATCAGCCTTGTCAGGCCACAGAGGAAGACAATGCAGCCAGTCCTGATGAGACCTGATAGGCTAGGGTCAGATGGAAGGGGAGGAAGACCTCCCCTATCAGTGGATTTAGGGAGGGGGCATAGGGGGAAAAGAAGGGGGAAGGGTGGGATTGGGAGGGGGTTGGGGAAGGGTCTACAGCTGGGGTACAAAGTGAATAAACTAATTAATAAAAATAAATAAATTTTAGAAAGCTATTAAAATATAAAAAAAAGAAATGGCATCATGACAGGAGGCCTTAGGAAAGGCATTCCTGTACTTAAATAGCAGTAGAACAAATAACGTAACCCCTTCTTCTATGAACCCACTATCGATTCCACCTTTATCCTTTCACTCAACTCCATACATACCATGTGCCCAGTCCTGGTTAGTTCAGATTAGGTCTCATGATCTGTGTGTCTACCATGATGAGGACAAGCAGAAATTGAAGTTCTAAGTATCTGAAGTTCAGATGTGAAAGAAGATATTGAATCTAGTCCAGCTTTCTGTCCACCTAATACTACAAACAGAGAACTGGGTTATCTCAGCAGGCAGAGTTTAGGCATAAACTTTAGCTTCATATAAAAGCTCAGTGATGTGCTCCAGAATATTGAATGTCAGTATCGGTTCCTCCCACCATAGTGTTCTCGCTCACTGTCTCTTTATCATTCTCTCATTGCCAGTCTCGAGATGAAATGTAGTCAAGGTGGTCAGTATAGAACTATGTTTTTGTTTTTCTCTATTGTCAGTGCTGATGATTTTTAAAGTCACCTTTGAAAAGAGTAGGAACTGGTAGGTAAATAAATAAAGCAAAGCTGCTTAGTTACATATTTCATGGGTGATGTGTGTATATTGCTAGGGTTCAAATAAGTATTTTTTAAGTAATTGCAAACAGTAGGTCAAAATTAAATAGACCGGTTGTTATTGTTAGTTGTTGATGTTCTTGAACTTGTCCACTACTTGATGAATGCTGCTGTGTGAATCACTCACTATGGGTGTGTCAATGAAAACCTCAGCCTAAGACCACATCTGAGCGTTGTTTCCTTACTGTTTTTATCCTACAGTGTTTCCTGGACATATATGTACTTGAACATATCAAAACAGTGGCTTTGTGCTTATGTCTGTATGCTGTGTGTTGATACAGAGGGTGTGGAGCCTTTCTTGTGAATATGTGTAACGTGGTGTTCTCTCTCTGTTGAAGCACTCCCCGTCCTGCACTCCAGCTAGCAAAGGCAGACGTGTAAGAGCCTCTCGCACTGTGTGCTGTCCCGATGCCTACTGCCTACCTCTTGTATTTTGCCTTTGGCTGCAGAGCCCCTGCGCATGTGCCACGTGTCATTCCACCACTGCATGCATGTGCTGCTGCCCTTGCTACCATTCTTCTCCTCCCTGTGTTGCTGTTTATCCCTCCATTTGGCTTTGGCTGCAGAGCTTTAGGAATGTTCTTCATGTGAATTTATACAACTAAGCTTCCAAAATAGTAAGATATCTTTTACAAATATGCTTTCTAAGTTTACAAGGTAAATGAGTTCCTCACAGGAAATCTGATATAAGCAAATATGTAGAGTGCCGAGGCAGTTTGTAGACTAGATTTTACATAGATCAGTTCTGGAAAAATTGTGACATAGGTGTTCATTTAATGCATATCAAAGGCATTTCCCTAAATATCTTACACAATACAGATTTAGGAAAATAATTTTAATAGTGAATTTTTTGTAATCTAAGATAATTTCAAGATTTAAAAAGATTATTTCTATGCATTGTGAACACTGGAAACATCTCCCCTTGCCAGCTAGCTCCATGCTTCTTGATCAGCCACTTCTCTCATGTGGTTCTAATATGCCCCAGTAGGGAATTAGTATGTTCAAAGGTTGCAGGCTGTTATAAACCAGCCCCTGTCACACATACCCCAGAGGAACACAGTCTCCAATGCTGTCCGGTGTTCAACAGCACTGAGGGACACTCCCGGGAGGTGCGGACCTTCAGCTTCCACCTGTCAGCTTCATGATGAGCAGGTACCTTTAGTCCAGAATTCCTAGGTACGGAAAGGTTAAGATGAAGCACTTCTTGGTGAACATGGGAGGTGGTAGGATGGCCACGGACTCTGGCGTTCTTTCTGAGCTGATGAAGGGCTTTCGTCACATAAACATGAATAACACTAGCATTACAGATCATTTTAGATGACTACTGTTGAGTAATCCGTAGGCACTTCAGTTGTCATTGTTGTACTCACTAGACTGAGCTTATCTGAACTGTTGGTTAGAGTCTATAAAAGATTTCCTGTTCTATAGATGTCTTGACTGGTTGGAAATGCATAGCTAGTTAAGCCATTAGATACTTGGATCTGTCAAACTAATCTTGGAGTGTGGCAACTGTTTTGTAATGGGAGGCCAGCATTTGTTTGCCCATCTGACCAGGGAATTTGAGCAGCTGAATGAATGTATGGCATCTTGTTTTAATAAGGTTATAATTCAGAAAGGTTTTGTTTTATTGTTGATTTCACCATGTATTAGTTATATCTGATTAGTTATCCAGTGCATGTGGGAGATTTGACCATCTAGTACATTTCGTTGACTCAGAAAATAAGAAATATTGAGGGAAATAACTGCTCTGTGGTTCTTATTCTTAATCCTGTATCTTTATACTACAGCACCTAAATAAGCCACTGTTTACCAGAACCTCTGAGCTTAAAACTGCCTGCAGTAACTGACTTTTTAAAAAATTTGTGAAATAGTGTGTTTGTAAAGGACATAATTGGAGAATTATACTTTAGGCAGTAGTTAAATCAGAACATTTTGGTGGCATAGTAAAAGTAGTCTTTGGGACACGGTTGTAGCATTGTTATTTCAGTAGGACAAAAATAGTTACCATTCCTAATCGTGGCTTTGAGCCTAACCTTGACATATGATTTCATATATATATCATATTTTCAGATGGTTAAATGCTTTTATAAAATACTTCCCCTTGAAATATCACAGAAATAAGTGAATGTCCTTATTTGCTTATATGGCCATTTCTGTGCTATTAGGCCTCATTTGCAGGTTGAAGACTTAAAGTTCTATTGAGTATTATTTAATTTAAGCATATATAAGAAAAACTTATAAATAGTATTATTAATGTATGACTCTAAATGACTGGAGAGGGTTCCATCTGATTCTTTTAATACTAAAAGGCGCAGACTGTCTCATTTGAGATTGTTCCTTTAGAATTTGGAGCAGAGACTCTAAAGAACAGTCAATATTCAAGTCAGTATTCTGAAAATAATTTTAAGAGAAATTTCCATAGAGACTAATAACTTATGTTATTTGTAACTAGTAAGATTATACTTGAAGCTATGACCTTAAGTAATATTGCATTATTGTATTTAGTGTTTTCCAGATGAAATAATATTTCTGTAGTACTAGAGTTTGGCCATAAGCTCAGTTAACTGAAATAACTATATCACTAAAAGTTTGAAGTTTTAAGTATTCTGAATATAAAACATTAGCCTTTATTTCAAAAATGCATCTAGATAAGAACAAATTTTATAAAAACTGGATTTTTATGTCAAATTATAGTACCTGATTCAAGCAGTATAGTATATGCAAGCTGTATTTTACTAAATTGTCATTTGTTATCTATATCAATTATCAGTCTCCTTTACCTTATTTTTCTTTTTTATTTGTATTTTAATTAGTATAATGTATTTACTCTGTATCCCAGCTGTGGCCCTCTCCCTCGACCCTCCCAATCCCAGCACGTCTCCTTTACTCTAAAACAAGTCGCATTCGAGAGTGCTGTGGCCTGTGTGGCTCTGGCCGCCCTGCACTGTGTCAGGCCCTGGTGAGGGGTGCTCATGGTGGATTGTCTGAGATGCTGCTTACTGGACAACATGCTGTGTAATCTGAGGAGCTCTTGGTGAAATCATCTAAAAAAAAATCAGACCGTTGGCTGCTCCTGGAAATAAAAATACTTTTGTCATACTACTTTAAAAAATACATTGTGAGGATAGCGTGCTAGAAAAATCTTAATACATTCAAAGACCATTATGGACTTCTTGCATGGCACTGTCGTGCATTGTGAACAAAAATAAAAATATTCAGCCTTTTGTTTTATATATATGTGTATACACACACACACATATATATATGGTAGAACATAAACAAAACTGACAGTATATTAAATGTCTTTTAATTCCTACTCTACTACTTAGAGAAAATGAATTAACAAAAATAAAAAGGTATTTTTATAAAAATATTCTTTCTCATTGGATTATAATTTTAAAATATTGAGTGAAATTTTTACACTCTTAGATTTGTTTCCAAGGCCTTTCTATATGCCATCTATTAATATTATGCGTTGCTTTTTACTATTTACCTTTTTATCGTTTTTATAGTCAACAAAATAGCTCTGCTTTTTATGTATATCATATTTATTGGTTTTTGCAACATTATTAACTCAATTAACTACTTAGACTTAATGCTATAATAGCTTCAGGAATGTCCATGGATTAAATACAGTAATGATGATTACATTTGTTTTTAAGCTTTTAGAGTACTTAGTGTAAAAATGTTATCTCTTTGTGTATATATAAATTATTGTTAGCCAATCTTAAAATTAATCTTAAGTTTATTTAATTCTAGCACATATAGTGAATCTCCTGAAATTTTAATTGGGTTAAATGCTTTTTAATGGTTAGAATAAATCATTAATTACAAATACATGCTAAGAATTAAGACTTAATTACAGTTAATTATAGTTAAAATTATTAACATCTTGGGAAAACCACAATCCTGTTGCTGATAACTAAAACCGTAATGAAGAGAATATGTGACATGTTTTGCTCATTTGTCTTGTTAAACTGTGTTTGAGATAATGTTAATACTGGCAGCAATACAGAAATAATATGGCAGTCCAGTCTGTTTATTTCCTTTGCTCTCTGCTTATAAGAGATTCTTTTAAAAGACCTGCAACTTTTTTTTAAGTTTGATGTTCAAATTCTTTTTGCCATTGAGTGTTTTAATTTTTATTAAGCTTTGTTCCTTGCGTTTATGAGAACTACACTAGAAAAGTAAAGTGGTAATCTTTAAACTTCATTATTTTAATAATTTTTTCAGAAATCATAGTTTATTGCAAATCATATAGTTGAATTTTTAAATATTCCTATTTAATACCTTAAAAAAGGTATTACTCCAATTAGTTTTATATTACTCCAATGTAGTTAGTTAATTTCTTTAAAAAAGAAAACTAATTTGATTTTTTACATGAAATTGATTTGTAGTTTGAGAACATACAGTTCTAAAAAGCACATGTAGTGATTGTTGCTGTTCTCTTTTATTATAATTAGTACTGGTTTGCCTTTTTAAAATACAACTGTATTTCTCAGTATAGTCTGGGTTTACTTGCTGGAGCTAAGGAAGTCATTTTTATTCAATTTTTCTTCTCTTTCATTTTCACTAATTGGTGAAAACTAGTTAAGAAGGAAAGACAAATTAATGCATGGCAGAAATTCTTCAAAAGAAAAAGATTTATAGTAATGGCTTCCAGAGTTATTTGAGTCAGCAGTCTCAATTTAAACTGATAGTGTTTCTTTTTTAAGTGTTTCACTGCCATATCACATTTTTCATGGGAACATAAAACACACTAATAAACGTTTCAACGCCTGACTCTGGTTTGTTTGGTGACACAGGGACCCTCTTAATAGGCTGCCAGTTCTGTGATGGAAACTCCTATTCACCCACATACCGCGGAAATGGTAGAGCTACGTGTTCTGATTCTGGTGCTGGACTGTAGAGAACTGGGATCCCCGTCTTTTAGCCCACGTTCCCATGACTCAGGGAGTAGGTCTGATATAAAATTTAAGTCAGTGTTAGTGGAAAACAGAAAGCTCTCTGCCCTTGATTTAGAGATATTGAAATCACAGGACATAGAGGTAGAAGTCAATTGAACTCTATTCCTATTCACAAAATGATCTTCTACCCAGGATTTTCTGTCTAATAGTCAAACATTAGGACTTCAGACTTTCATGATATTTTATTCTTAAAATAGCACAGTTTTCAATGTGTAACAAATCTTCCACTTGGACACTCCATAAAACTTATGTGATTGAGTTTAAGTTCTTATTGTAAAATATTTCAGGACTACTTATTAACTTTGCAGTTTATGTAATTAAATAGACATTAGAAAGAGGAGGATGTAGGACGTGAGAAACACTCATGCTTTATGCAGCTAATTAATCTAATCTGATTACCTTCTCCTTAGCTGTCCCCAACAAAGCTATGAACAGGGCAAATTTGTCTTGAGTCTCATTTGATTCTTTTAACTCTCCTCTTCCTATTCACAGGTCACTGTCAAAAAAATTTAGCTTGGCCTCTTATGATCCTTCTTGCTTTGAATGTTCTGCCATGAAGGTAGCTTGGTAGAACATAGAGGACTAGCTGGGTGATGAAGAGGTGGATTCACGCCTAACTCACAACTTCTCAAAGCTTATCAATTCACAGAACCATCTGGGTCGCATGTATAGAGCTGGTAGTTTGTGACCCTCAGTAGTTCCAGTTCTTAAACTCTAAAATAAAAGACTTAAGTTGATTAATAACTATATTGGTTATTCTCACAGACCCTCACCTTGTGGATTGTTTGTGAGGGCCTGTGTCCACCACCCTAAAAGGCCTTGGATGATACCCATAGAGGGCTGTTCCTGGTGTTTGGTACTAATCTGTAATTCCTGCAAAGTTGACAGATTATAACAATTGACCAAAAGTCGACTGTTTTATATGAGCAACATATCACAACTCCAGAGCAGTATTTGTTCTGGTTTCATTTCTGTTTTGTAATTTAAATATAAATATATATATATTTGAATAATAAATAAATTGATTGATAGGTAAATAGATAGATAAAAAACACTTGATCAAAAGAAATGTAGGAAAGCATTTAGTTGCTCATAATTCTCATTTATTATTTTAGGGAAGTCACAAAGCTGGTCACACCATATCCGTAGTCAAGAACAGAGAGAAATGATGTGCTCATGATGCCTGCTTGCTCTCATCTAGCTTATTCTTGTCTTACATAGTTTGGGGCATCCTGCCTAGGGAATGATGCTGCCCACAGTGGTCTGAGTCTCCTACATCAGTTAACAATCAAAAGAACCTCACTGATAGGCCACAGGCCAACTTGATCTATGTAATTCCTCACTTAGACTCTCCTCCCTGGTGACTCTAAGTGGAAGCAAGTTGAATTTTAAGACTATCTACTACAGTATTCTATTCTAAACTATTTGTATACTTAGACATGGAAGCCCTGATTGGCATGAAGACAGGAGCTGGGAGGTTAATGTCTGGGAAACTGTTTCTGATCTCTCTGTTTCCGATCACTTGCTTAGAGTTTTAAGAGGTTTTATTTGTTCACTTAGCTTCACATACAAGGCTCTTTATTGCTTTAATAGGTGTTCTAATCTACTTTGTTAATTCATATTATCATGCCTTTACTTAAATCTTTTATCAGTTTCAATTTAGAGGGGTCACATTGTCTACTATCATGTCTCCTCCCTAGGAGTAGCCATAGTAGTAATAAGAGAAACTAGTCTTGTGTTAGAACATTGTTCTTTTTTTATACACTACATTCAAAACAAATTATCTTCTTTAATTCAATCCTAGTAATTTTGAAAATTGCCAGGCTGAACAGATTGTCTATGAGTATGCTTCATGCTAACTTTTAACCCAAAGCATTTTCAGTTTCTAAGGGTATTTAGCTTTAAAGGGTGTTCTGAATGTAATATTTTTACTGCTGTAAAATAAGATTGACATTAGTGTCAAACGCAAAGCCCACGTTAAGTTCCTTTTACTTTCAATTAATACCCAGAAAATATCTAAATTTCATTGTCTAGGACAAAGTTATGTGTAATCTACAACATGTCTTTGTGAAGTACGCATTTATTTTACATACATGATTGTGTGTGTGAAATACAGAAGTTTTACTTGGAGTACAGATAGCATACGTTGTCAGCCAGTGCTCGTGAGATGAACAGCAAGCTTGGGGCTGGAGCTTTGGAATTGTTTGAATGCTTGCCTGTGCCCTTTGCCCATAGGTGGCCAGTCCTAACGCGTGTCCCTACTCACCCATAACTCCCATACAGCTGCCAGATTATAGCAGTCCTCCATATTTATTACAATGTTTCTACAAAAACTAGTGCTTTTGCATAATGCCATCTCTCCTGCGAATATTCAAACTGAGGGCTTTTTAATCCTCCTCAAGAACTGTTGTCATGACCATGCCTTAAGAGTTACATGTTGTTAAAAAGTGACTTCTTGGGTTTTTTTTTCCCCTGACTTATTTTCCTAGACTGATCCTGTTGACAACACTTACATACGGAACCCGAGCATCAAGTTTTACAACCAGTCAAGGTCCACATCTCCTTCCACATCTAGTGAAGCTGAGCCAGTTAAGGTGCCTCCCTGGAGCAGCCTTGCTCCACAGCTGTACACTTGGGTTCAGGAAAAGGAATTAATAATTTTAAGTGAAATCTGTCTAATTAAATACATTGTGCAATAAGTTATGGTTCATAGAGGTCATTACATTTTGGTAATACAGAAAGATATAGAAAATTACCACATATATTCACCTGAAATAGGCAAAAAAAAAAAGGTAGGTAGATAGCCAAAAGTAATCTCTAGTTAGTGTATAGAGATATCCTTATGTAAATATTACATTCAAAATTATGGAAATGTTGACATTATTAGATACAAATTGTATGCACATGGCATTGAAAGTGCCATTCTTGATTCATGTGGTTTAATTCGTCTAATCAGTTTAATAAAGCATGATATAACTAATAAGTGCATCGTAAACGTAACTTAAAAATGAAATTGTAACTGCTATCACAACTGAACAGCTGTGTCAGCTGTATAGTTTCTTCTAACCACTCAGTTAGCCATAGTACTCACTCAACTAAACCATGTCTTGTAATAGTCAAAAATACTGTTAATAATTTATGTCAGTAGGTTTCTTTAAGCAGCCCATTGGTCAGTTTTCTCCCCCAAAGACCATTTGCCATTTTAGTTGGAAGAATATGCATTTAATTCATTAATTATATCTGCTTTGTAAACTTTAAGCCAAAGGTGTTGGGTAATGGTCTCATCATTCACCACCAGGAAGAGTGACATGGTGACATCATCTCTGTGGATTGCCCTGGATCTGGAACTTTCCATTGTTTTGTTCTGTTTTTAGAAATCGAGTGTGTTTAGAGCTTTACCTAAACAGCGACAACCATAACTGCTGTCAGGAAATGCTCTGCTCTCACCATGCGTAAACATTCTCCTCCTCTGGGATAAGACTGCTTTCAGCCCTTTATTGCTACAGACAGTGCTGATGGGATGATCATCTTAGGAATTTTGCTTTTGCAGAAGGGCAGTTTGAGTGCAAACTAGTTGTATTTCTGTGTACTTTAAACTTTAAGTAGATCTTCCCAAATTGTTTCCCAGAGTGCCTAGCCCCATTCTCATCCCAGACTTCAGTGAGGTTCCTCACCCGTCCACCCCCCTGCCAGCCCTCAGTACCATCAGATATCGTACCAGCTGGATGGGTGTGGAGGAGGATTTTTGTATTAACTTGGCTTTCTCCCTTTTCTAATGATATTTAGCATCTTTTTATGTGTTGGTTGGCTACTAATGATTTGCTGTTGATGTCCTTTGTCCATTTGTTTTATTAATTTCCTGTTTTGTTTTTTAATATTCTTTTTTTAAGTCTGAATATGAGTTCTTTGCTGGGTATATTGGTTGCAAGCATTTTCTCCCAGTCTGAGGATAATTTTTAAATTTTGTGTTATCTTTTTCTTTTTTAAAACTTTTGGTCAGCTTTGTCAGTCTTTTCTTTTTTGTGTTCCTTTTCTGATTTATCTATTTATTTTTTATTACAGTTTATTCACATTGTATCCCAGCTTCCTTCCCTCCCTCATTTCCTTTTTGTGTTTTTAAAGTCATTTTCTTTATGAAAATATTTTTCTTCTATGTTTTTTCTTCTCAAGTTTTTTATTATTGCTTTCATGTGTTTAAGACTTTAATCAAGCTGAAATGTATTGCTATGTGGATTGGGACTTGGGATTCTAATCTTTATTCCCCATATAAACAACTGAGTCTCCTGTATTTTGCCCTCTGCAGTCCTCTCTCCCGTTTGCATGTATGTGTGGGTCTTGTGAGCTTCTTGTCCTTTTGCTTACTCTCACGCTGAGTGTGTGTCAGTCATGAAGTCTACATTGCTTTAATCACCATAGCCTTAACACAGTTTTGGTGCTTGAGTTAGGGTGACACTCAGAGCCACTGTGCTCTTTTTCTTCTTGACCCTAGTTTTGTATGCTCCCTTTAGTGTTCGTGTGTCTGTGTGAGTCTTGTGTTCGAATTGCATTGAATTATACACGTACAGAGGAAGATTGGTGTCTTCGTGTTGGGCGTGCCCACCCTTGGAGTGCACAGTGGTCGTTCTCTCCTTCTCCAGTAGTCAGTGTTCTGTGCTGCACTTGATTTGTCCTGGCTCCCTGACACTTGTGTTGCTGGCTGCGTAAGATCCAGTTAAATGCAGTTTTTATTAGGCATTGCTGATCTTTTGTCCACTACCTTTGCTTGAGTCTTTAATTTTAATAACTTCCCTAAGACTTTCTATAGAACTCCTAATGGCAATTTTGTTTGCTGATGTGCTTTATTACCCTTTGCATACGTTTTTTCATTGCTCCTCTTCTATCTTTTATCTTTATCTTCTCAAATGTTAAATTGTAGCTTGGGCTCAGTACTCCCTCACCTGTCCAGAATGTAAACTCATAGTTCAAGAAAACTGAGATACTCAGTTAAATTCCAGATCAGGATCACAATTTATATACGATTACTTTTAGAGGTTATGGTTAGAAACAGAGAACTATCCAATTTTCTCTTAATATTTTACTATTCTGTGACTTTATACAACGTTTGACTTGTTTTTCTTCTGTGCTCACATAATGTTCTAAAAAGAAGTTACTGTCTCTTTTTTTTCACTTTTCTAATTAAACCTCCTCCCCAACAATAACATCCAATAAAATCACTGGTTACTTTTATTCACAAGAAATATCTTATAAAATGCTTAACAAGGTCGACTTTCTTTCACTTACAGTAAAGATGTAGTTTATAACTAAACTTGAATTAAATTCATAATCCCAATAATATTAAATAATCTAACTCCTTTATTTAAAATTAATTTCTATATAAAAATTCCAATAATCTCTTTGAATTAAAATCTACATACTTATATTACATATATAATATATTATAAATATGAAAATCAAATAGTTTAAAAGAATCTTCTAAGCCTGGTACTGCATTTGCTGGGCAAATCTGAGCTTTGTCACTGGTATGCACATAAGTAGGAGAGAAGTAACTTCACAAAGTTGCCCGCTAACCTCCACACATATGTGTTCATCTAGCTCACACATATACATCACATATACACATACATAAGCATGCACATGTGCACACATGCACACACAAATTCATACACAATAAAATGTTTGAGAAAGCAATCTTCTAAATATTATCATAAATCTTGCTGGATATTAAGATATTTTTAAGTGTCAATGAGACATTCAAATGAATGTGAAAATGCCTTTTTGTATGTTACACGCCGTGATTTTTGTTTTATTCTGTGGATTTTATTTCCTAGTTCATTTCTTTTTCAATTTCCAAATTGAAATGATTGTAATTGAGGAAAATACTTCCTTTGTAAAGATGGTGAGCTCAGACTTAATCTACAGTTCTGTGGGAACTTGGCCCTCAGGGAGGTGAGGCAGTGTCTCCTTAGCATTGTTGGCACGTTGTCTGGTTTTACCTACTCTGGTCTCTTTCTAGCTATTTTCTAAGTAGAGTGAGTGTTCACAACATTCCTTTCCTCTTTTGCCGGGGATTCAGATTGCAGACCCTGCTCCGTTTCCAGCTCACACCCCAACCTTAAGGAAAAAGGCGTGCCCGGCGGCGTCAGCTGGCTTTCCGCCTAAGGTACTTGCTCTAAGCTCAGTGTTCCAGAAGGTGGCAGTGAAGTTCTTCTACTTTGGGTATTTGCTGTGAGTTTTGATGCTGACTTCCTCAAAGCTATAAAATTTTTTAAATTTTTTTAAAAACTTGGGAAGAAAATTCTATAATGAATGTAAATACCATTCTGAATGTTGGAATAAGTGTACAGTATTTAATTCTTAAAATCTGTCTCAAAGCCTATTAAAGGAACCCTGAGGAATCAATCCCTCTTTAAGCATTAAGCTGAGGCCCCTTGTCAGAAAATATGAGTCCAAACTTAACCAAAGACTGAAAAAGAAATGGTGAGTGAAGAGTGAAGGCTGCCTTCTCCTTCCTCCCATGCTCCTATGGCTAGGGCATTGTACATGACAGGTCATGAAGACTGAGCTTCTTGTCTCAAAGCCCATGCAAAAAAATTCTAGAAATTGGAAAACCAGTGATCTTCTTTCCCAGAACATAAGCTGTGAATAAATCACAAATGAAAGATCAGTGGCTCTGAGAACTGATTCTTAAAAGTATGAAAAAAATATCTGCTAAAAAAAATACATACCATTACAAAATGAGGCCAGACAGAATATTAATTTAAAATAAACATAATAAATATCTTTACAGAGACAGGTAATGCCAGACAAGATAAAGCAGTGATACGTAATCTAGAAGTACTTGACATAAGGATACGACTGCTGAAGTCCACAAAGGGCTTTAATAATAGAGTGAGAAGAACAGACATAGCAGAAAAACAAGTCAGTTAGAAAATGAGGTGAAAACATCTGAAAGTTAGGAGCAAGCTACCCTGAACACATGGTTCTTGGCTCCCACCGCTTTGGCGGTGGGGGCGCATGGCTCTTGCCGCTTTGGCAGTCGGGGCGGGGGACCCAAGCTGCAGCTTGTAACTTTTAATAAACAAAAACCTCGTGTATTTATTTTAAAAAATCTGAAAGTTAAGCTATATGACAGGAATGGTGTCAACATTTACAGAATATAATATGACTTCCAGTAAGAAAGAGGTAGTATTAAAAATAGAGTGAGGGTCTGGAATGGTGGCTCTGAGGTTAAGAACACTCGCTGCTCTCCAGAGGACCAGAGTTCTGACGTCAGCACCTCTATCAGACAGCTCACAACGGCCTGTAACTCCATCTTCAGGGGTTCAGGGTCCTTCTTCTGACCTCCAGGGCACCTCATATCTTAGCATATAAAGTGACACACAAACACAGCAAAAATAAATCTTTGTATTAAAAAAATGCTCCAAAATGTTTTTCAAATTAGAGATGAAAAGCTTCAGTAAAAGATACAAGAAAACACTTAAAACATGCTCAGAATGTTTAAATGTTTCTGAAGGAATTTACGTATTTCAGTGATCAGAACATGAGTAGCAACCAGTTGGAGATAGGAAAGCTCGGAAGCGAAATGCCAGGCAGGATCTGTGGCTCCTCTGTTGAGGAGCTCGCTCTGCAGCCTGCACTTGCCCCATGTGAAAGGCCGGATGCCACAGTGTGTGTTCGCACCCGAGGGCAGGGGGAAGCAAAGCCTGTAGATTGTTCTGGAAGCTCAAGGCCCAGCTGGCCTGGAGTACACAGTTCAGCAGCAGAGATGGCAAGGTGCAAAATGAAAACCAATTTGAAAGTTGTCCTGACTGCCGCAGGAGTCCTGTGCCATCTGTACACACCCCGCCCCTCCCCGGAGAATGATCGTCTTTTCCAAGATAGGAGAGAAAGGAAGATTTGATTTGAGAGATGAAAGAATTCAAGAGAAAACTGAAACTAAAAGAAACTCTTAAAGTCAAGATCAGACAATGACGGAGAGACAGAAGATGAGTTTCTCATTTCAGTCACTAGCTGAGGAAAGAAGTGAAAAGATGGTTATCAAAACTGGCAGAAAAGAGCCAATATTTGTAAAATAAGAGTTCCTGACAAAGCAAACACAGTCAGAAACAATAAAAGTTTATACTCAAGAAAAATTGCAGAAACAACAGTAAACTTGAAGCTGAAAGTGGAAGTATGTGCAGTGTGCATGAGGCTTGTCTCTGGTGAGTGAGAAGGGCCTGCAGCTCCGTGAAGACGAGCAGAAAGAGGCAGAAGGCCTAACTCACCTGTCATTTATTTTGCAGCGCAAGACTCATCAATTTTTTGTGAAGTCTTTCACTGCCCCTACGAAGTGCCATCAGTGTACCTCCTTGATGGTTGGTTTGATGAGACAGGGCTGTTCCTGCGAAGGTAAGAACAGCGGCGAGGAAGATACAGGTCTTCACTTTCTAACAGTGCTGTTGCTAACGGGCTACGCAGGCTGTAAGCAGATGGGTAGATTTGAATTCCATCACTGCTGCCACCCATCTCTGACTCTAAGCAAGTGTGTAACAGAGATGACAGAAAATGCCCCGTGAAGTTAACACTGATCCAGCTTTTACTGAAAGCTTGTAGAATATAGCTCCAAATGCTCCCTTTGTTTATACCTTTATAGTCACTGAAACACTTGTTTTCAATTGGTAAAAGCTGCCAGTTACCAGGGCTAGGGAGATGCCTCGGTGAATAACATGCTTGCCACAGGAGCAGAGGACCAAAGCCTGGGTCTCCAGCACACATGTAAATGCCGGGTGGCCCACCTGTGGTCCCAGCCTCAGAAGGTAGAAACAGGAGAGCCTTGAGGATGCTGGCATGCTGGACCAGCTGAAGTGTTGAGACTGGGCCTCGGAAAATCAAGAGGGAAGTGACAGATGGAGGAAGATGCCTGACATCAACCTTAGACATATATATGAACACATATGTAAACATGTATTCATATACAGGCAAGCACATATATGAACATACATGCTCACCACACTCTGATTAAACAGTGTTGATTGAGACATTGAGTGGCTGAACGTCCGTCAGTAACTCTCTCAAGAAAATTTCAGGGCTGATAATAAGTATCAGTAGGATAAAGAGTGAGAAAGAACCTCCAGAGAGCACTTTTATAGGAGTTAGAAATTTAAATCAGCCATGTTATATACAAGGTTGGGGTTGTTGTTTTTTTTATCCATTTGCTTCTCACTTTGATTACTAATATTAAAGAGAATAATATAAATAATAAAAATATTTACTTCTCTATGAACTTCCAACTGGCAAGCAACTAGTGTTTCCCTAGTGATAAAATGGTTGTTCAAAATAAAGTAGAAAGCAAGAACTCATCTGACATAGCACCGGGCATGCAGTTGGTACCCAGTGAATTTTGTTGTTGTTGTTGTTAAAATAAAAGATCTAAATTATCTTTCTTTTCCCTCCAAAAGTGTGTGGATTCTCGTGTCATATAACCTGTGTGAACAAAGCTCCGACTGCTTGTCCAGTTCCTCCTGAGCAGACTAAAGGTCCGCTTGGCATAGACCCACAGAAGGGAGTAGGGACAGCGTATGAGGGCCATGTCAGGGTGAGTACCTCTGTTAGCCACTCAGCAGCACAGTGCTTGACACAAAATGTAATTAATCAAACTCATTTAAGTAATATTTTATCAAGAGCCATGATTACTTGGAAATGAATTCTAAAATATTACAAAGTGTTCTGTGCTCTCTGTGTCTCAAGATTTACAAACATTGAAATCATCATAAAAGAGTCTTCAGCCTCTGGTCTTGCCTGAGAGGTAGAACGCAGCTGAGGTGTAAGTTAGGAACTGTCAAGGCGTTAGCATGCCATCTTGGGTAACATTTACAGTGTGAACTGGATGTTAGTATCATCTTAAAACCACATTTGCCTTTTATGCTATTTCTCTAAAAAGCCATGAATAACTTTTGTTTTTGTCAGTTGTCAGTTTGAAGTGGTACCATTCAAAGCCTCTAAATCCATCAGGATCTGCAGCGTGGTCTCACTTTTCCCTTACTAGTATCATCATGTCCCCCTTGCTGCCTTGTGACCTGGACTAGGTGTGGGCAGCCTCAGGCGTCACCCTGTAGTGCACATAGAACCAGCACTCTGGCTGTCATTGTCATTTGAGCTCTGTTTGTTTGTCTGTCTGACTGAAACTAAACGAAGATCCCCAAGCCGGCTGGAGTGAAGAAAGGATGGCAGAGAGCACTGGCTGTGGTCTGCGACTTCAAACTATTTCTTTATGATATCGCAGAGGGAAAAGCATCCCAACCCAGCTCCGTCATTAGTCAAGTGATTGACATGAGGTAAGCCCAAGGGATGAAAACGTGTGTCATTGCAGCAAAGGAATTAAGGTTTATGCTCTTTCTTTTATATGACTTTGCTTTGGTTAAATAATTTTGTGTCCTTTTCAGGTTTAGCCTTCCAGCTACTGTGATATACTAGAAAGTAGCAAGTTAGGGCTGGTTTTAGGGCACATTGGCTTATACATTGAGCGTGTGGAGCTATAAGTCAAAGTTTGGATCTAAAAGACCACTTTAAAGGTTATATATTAAAAAACGTTCTAAATTTGTGCTGTTCGAGTCATCGCCTGAAATTCCAAAGTGATTCAGTATAAGTAAAGGGGACATCTCATAGCAGCCTCAGACAACATACTGCAGTACCAAACAATTAAGGATCTGTTTCTCCAGCCCCATTGTCCAGATTCTGCATGTGCCCCTCGAGCACCTTCTTCCTCCTTTGGGGGAACTTTAGGAACTGTCTGGTTGATTTTATTTTCTCCTACAGCTTCAGCTATTACTCCTGATTGATGGATTCCACATGTCTCCTATTCAGATGTTACCATTGCTCAAAATGCACATTTCCAGCTATGCATGTTGATGTCTGAAACATAGTAAAATATAAGGGATCGGTACAGGAAATATCAGCAAGGGAAAATTGGTAGACCTGCTAATGGACTGAATGAAAATTGGGGGCTAGGCAAAGGGCAGTGCCTTAGCCCACACAGTAAAGGATAACATGGACAACAGCAAAAATGTCTGTTAAAACAAATATAAGACAGTGTCGGGACTGTTAAGATAAAAGGAGTGGCGGTACTGATGACATCACAGGGCAGAGGGGTGAACCGCTGTCTGAGTGCAGAAGACACAGTGCTTCATAAACTGGATTGAGTACATGTGAGACTTACTGCAGTCAGAAGAGTCCACTGGAAACCGCCTCTGCCTGTGCTTCCTGTGTGTCTGTGTGGGTCAGCAGTTACGCACAGCGCCAGGGTGCGCTGATGAGTTACCTTGAGCACTGTCTGCCATTAGGCGGAGAAAGTTGTGTTTGAGATTGGGTGTTTAGGACTGGAGAGATGGCTAGACTCACAATCAAAAATAGAAGAGATTGGATGTTTATACACTTCAACTTCGATGGTGGCTTTGTATATGTCATTTGGGTACACACACAGCAACATGTAATAAATAACCTTAACTGTTTACCTTTTATTTCAGAGATGAAGAATTTTCCGTGAGTTCAGTCTTGGCTTCTGATGTTATTCACGCAAGTCGAAAAGATATTCCCTGTATATTTAGAGTAAGTCTGTGAATATTTTGAACTCTTCATTATTCTGGGTGTTTTTGTATATGTCTCTGTGTGCATACGCATGTGAAGGCCAGAGGTTGACATCACATGTCTTCCTTGATTGTTGTCCACCTTCCTTACTGAGACAGAGTCCCAGTCCCACTGAGCCTTCGGCTCGCATCTGTAGGAGTCTAGCTAACCAGCCTGCCCGGGCAATCCCTGGCTCTACCTCTGGAGCGCCGGGACAACAGGCAAACCTATCTGGCTCTCACCTGAGTTCTAGGGGTCCAGACTCTGACCCACGTGCTCTATCCATTGAGCATCTGCCCAGCACCGGATCACTTGTCTATCTGTCTGTCTTTATTTTCTTTCTTTTTTTCTTAAGTTTTTCAAGACAGCCTTTCTCTATGTAGCCCTGTGTTGTCCTGGACTCAATTTGTAGACCAGGCTGACCTTGAACTCACAAATATCCACCTGCCTCTGCCTCCCTGAGTGCTGGAATTAAAGGCGTGCACCACTGTACCTGGATTGATTACTTGTTTTTAATGAGTATGTTTTGCTGCTCTGTATAAAATATAAATAACGTCACTAGGACAAGACCAAGACCTAGTGCTTACTTATGTACCATACCATCCAGGATTTACATGAATACAAAATTGAGCTAAGATTTGTAGAATGCATTAATGTTTCTAAAGTGTTCATGTTCTGTAGTGTTTTTTAGTCCCAGTTAATCTTCAAATAAATATTACCACATGAGGTTTCGCAACTTAAAAAAATAAAAATCTGTCGCTGTAAAACTCCCATTTTAAAAATTGTGTTTCAGTTCTCTATTTCTTTATGAAAAATATTACAAAATTTGAGTAGTGCTCTTTTTCACTGTTCTGTGGTGCTAGCTGATGTTCTTCCTGTGGCTGCATCAAGCTTATTAGAGCAGGAACATCCAAAATAACCTTTTTCTTACATCTGCTGGCTGTCAATGTCAATTCTTTTCATATTTTCTCCCTCCCCCCTCACTCTAATAATCGCACACAAATCATTGCTGATAGCCATCTTGGTGAAATGAACAGTATAAATTTGTAAAACTACTTTATAGTTCTATCTTTCCCACTTTCTATTTGTCTGTGAATCTAAGGAAGGTTAAAGATTAAACCCACTTTCTAGGCCAACAACTATTTATTCTCTCCTAGCTACCAACGGAGTCTATAAAGGCTCACTTACCTGTAACTGTAATTTACAGTAAAATTGTATTGTCACTAATGTTTAGAGCATATGTGAGCGTATAAAGATCTCTATACACATATATGTAATATATACATAGTTTAAATGTGCTCTGATCAACTTGTAAACCTTCATTTGCATACTGTTTCAAGTCTTCTAACCTTTAATGATAATATGAAGGATTGTTAGGAAGTACTAGAGACTTTCAGAACAGCCTGATGTGGTGCTTCAGATCATAGAAACACTCTCTAACTGCATGCCCTTGAGAAATTACTTTCCATCATGGATTTCCATATATGCAGTTAGGATAAAATCATAGTTCCTGTCTCTGGAAGCTGTTAAGAGAGTAAAGTGACATAATACTTTTCTCTCTGGTACACGATAATTTTAAGGGTCAGTTGTTAAATTAATATGTATAATGCATTTTTATGGTGTTTTATGGTATTTTGTAACAAAGGGCATGAAATGATAGTAACATTTCTTTTGGCCTGTATCTCTCTTGTTTGAATTGTAGGGTTACAGTGAGACACTGTCATTCGGTGTAGCTAAAGCTTGCTAAAGGGATAATTTCATAAGTGTTCGTTTAACTGATGAGTGCTAGGCAAATGAGCATAATCCTGAAGCTAGTGTAAAAGATGTCTGTTTTCTAATGTTGTGAATATTAAATTGCTTTAGGTCACAGCTTCCCAGCTCTCGGCACCTAGTAACAAATGTTCCATCCTGATGCTGGCAGACAGTGAGAGTGAGAGGAGTAAGTGGGTGGGAGTACTGAGCGAACTGCACAAGATTTTGAAGAAAAATAAATTCAGAGACCGCTCAGTCTATGTTCCCAAAGAGGCTTATGACAGCACTCTACCCCTCATTAAAACAACGCAGGCCGCTGCGATCATAGGTATGAACTTATGTCACTCATCATATTGTCATGACTGTTTACTGATCTATGTTTTGAGCTGGCACCAGCTTTCACGTAGGAGTCTCCAGTGTCTGGCATATGTGCAGGTGTTTGTGGGACGGATGAGGTCTGTCTCAGGTCTGGGGTTTTAGCACTTCATGACTAGAAGTGTGCTATCTTCCTAAAGCGTCAGCCTGCTAACCTTTCTCTGCTTTTGGGAACTGAAACAATTCCTAGAGTGCAGGCTTCATGTGTGATATGTGTCATTGAGCACATGGCAGCTTCTGCATGTAGAGGGTTACCTGTTGCTCTCTCTTAAGTACATATCCTGCTTCTGCTGCTGTTAGAAAACAATGAGACATGTAGTGAGTAGGATTCAAATGCCTTTCACCGTGTTTCTAGAACAGATGATGTCTGTGACACTAACAAACTAGGTCTTTAATTTTCTCATTATTAGATAAGCATTTACTTCCCTAATAGGTACTAAAGCAGATTTTTAATTGATTGCTCTATTTTAAAAGGCATGAGATATGTACTGCTGTAATCTGAGAGGAAATGTTATCATATATTTTGATTTTGCTATTTATCTTCACTATTATACCAGATTTTCTCACTGTCTGCTTTATTCTCTTATCTTTACATGATTTGTATCTGATGGAAATGTTTGTGTCTTACATAGATCATGAAAGGATAGCTTTGGGGAATGAAGAAGGATTATTTGTTGTGCACGTCACCAAAGATGGTAAGAGAACACCCAATAATCTGGAGGAATCTTAAACAATATGTTAGAAAACTCTTGAAACTAAAGTCTAAGAGCAGGATTCTGTTACTAAAATTTTCCAGATACAATTTTATATATTTTTAAATCAAAAGATTTGTATTTCTTCCTCTATTTTTTGAGAAAGGATTTCACTATGTAACTCTGCCTGCCCTAGAACTCACTGTGTAGACCATGCTGGCTGCACTCACAGATATGCATGCCTGCTTCTTCCTCCTGAGTGCTGGGATCAGAGGTGTGCACCACCATACCTGGCTTTAAATCAAAAGATTTTTTTCAATTCTATTACCCCTTTTTAAGTTCTAAAGCCTCAGTTGTGTTACCCCTTTCCTGCCGTTTCATTGAACAGTCCCACTGTGTCTAAGATGGCACATAAAAGAAAACTACAAACTACTTTTCATGCTTAGTAAAGAGATATGTCTAGAATTCCCTTGTGGTTCACTGCAACAGGTGTTTAGATCCTTAGAGGGAAATTAATGTGCTAAGTGAAATAAAACCAATTGAATTTGCTATTCATAAACATAGCATTTTAAGTTCTGTCTTTATATCAGGTTAGATCTTGAGAAAGCAGTTCATTTAAACTTGATGAGTTTGTTACCCATAGCAGTGCCTTGGGAGGTGTTAGAAAGGTTCTATCAGTTGGTAAAATACTTCCCATGTGAGCACTTGATTCCCAGAACCCACATAAGAAGCTGGGCATGCTAATGTGTGCTTATGATCCCAGCCCCGGGAAGGCAAAAGCAGAAGGACTCCTGTTAGTCACTGGCCGGCCAGCCTAGCCTACTTATCAAATCCCAGGTCCCAATGAGAGAGCCTGACTTAGTAAACAGAGGTGGGCCAGGGGTGGGAAAGATGACCCAACAGATAAAGGTGCCAAGTAAGCCTGGTGACTTGAGTTTGACCCCTGAAACCCACATAAAGGTGGAAGAAGAAAACTGACTCCACAAAGTTGTCCTGTAAACCACCACACCCATCCTGTGATGTGCACCCTCACACATACACAATTTAAAATTTTTAATTAAAAAAAAAAAACAACAGTACCTCAAGGCAGACAGCTCCTGAGAAAGAACACCCTCGGCTGATTTCTGGTGGCCACATACCTGTACATACATAGATGGCCACATGTGGACACAGAAAAGAAATAGCTGAAGAGGTAGGGCTGGAGAGTTGATTCAGCTCTTAAGAGCACTTGCTGTTCTTGCAGAGGACTGCAGGGGTTCAGTTCCCAGCACCCACATGGTGACTCACACCCTCTATTACATATGTTCCTTCATCTGGCTTCCCTGGAGACAGGCACACAAGTGATTCACAGATACGCATGTAGACAGAACACCTACATACATAAAAATAAAATTTTAAAAAGAAATACCTGAAAAGAAACATGAGCTACACAGTTACTTGGATTTTTAAAATGGGAACTCCATTTTTAATTTCCTAGAATTTAGTACCAAAAAACCAACTTTGTGAAGCTAAGTATGCTTTTACACAGGGAATCCCTGCCTTAACTGACAGTGCTGAACTCAGTGCTGAACTTAACACGAGCTATCAGCTCTCAGTGGGCTAGACGGCCTGATAATGGGTTTAATTATCTTCCTTTTTCTCTCTTTGTTATTTTTGTGTGTATGTGTCTTTAATACGGATTTGTTATATACTTTGGAGTTTAATTTAGTTATAATTAATACAACAGCTTTGCATTTAATGTTGTTGTTTTTTCCTGTAGAGATTATTAGAGTTGGTGATAATAAGAAAATTCATCAGATTGAACTCATTCCAAGTGACCAGCTTGTTGCTGTGATCTCAGGCCGAAATCGCCATGTCCGACTTTTTCCTATGTCAGCTTTGGATGGGCGAGAGATGGATTTTTATAAACTGGCAGAGACTAAAGGGTGTCAGACCATAACTGCTGGGAAAGCACGTCATGGAGCTCTGTCCTGCCTTTGTGTGGCTATGAAAAGACAGGTCCTCTGCTATGAACTGCTCCAAAGCAAGACCCGGCACCGGAAATTTAAGGAAATTCAAGTCCCATGTAATGTTCAGTGGATGGCCATCTTCAGTGAGCAACTCTGTGTGGGATTCCAGTCCGGATTTCTCAGATACCCCTTGAATGGAGACGGGAATCCATGCAATATGCTCCATTCAAATGACCACACACTATCATTCATTACACACCAGCCAATGGACGCTATCTGTGCAGTTGAGATCTCCAACAAAGAGTATCTGCTGTGTTTTAACAGCATTGGCATATACACAGACTGCCAGGGCCGAAGATCTAGACAGCAGGAATTGATGTGGCCAGCCAGTCCTTCCTCTTGTTGTAAGATTCTGTTTCTTATTTCTCTGCCTTCTTCCCTTTTTGCTTTTCCATTTACTTTAAATATAATCATTTTACTAACGGCTTGTTTTTTTAATCATTCTTAAGTCTTCCCCAAGTACTAATTATGTTGCTTATGTAAAATAACTATATATAGTAAAACCTAGACAGGCAGGGTCAACATTAAATGCTTGTAAACTAAACTAATCTTTCTATGGAAACTTACTGAGAAACATTTTTGTCTCCATGTTGTTGTGTTTTGAAATAATTCCAAATTGTTCTCTTCATTGTCCCCCCAAATACAGTATCCTGAAGTAGCAGTAGCACATAAGACTTAGTGCTAGAGAAGGTACTCAGTGGGCGTTTAGCCAGTTCTCAGAAGGTATTGTGTAGCCTTTATTAGAATTGTTACCACAGTTCATATTTTATAGGTATATACATAGATTTAAGTTTATTTCACTCTTTCCATAAATATTAAAATATTGCTATATCATTTAATACCTTATCAATGAATAATATTATTGAATACATTTTATTTTACTGTCTGCGATGAAGTCATGAATGAAATGGATGCAATGCGGTCTACTCTCACAGAGGAGGGAAGCCTCCTGACAGAACAAGTGCTTGGATAGAATGCCGTGTTACGATTGCACTCGGCAGAGAGACTATCTGATCCAAATTGCTTTGTTAGCATGGAAGCCTCTTGAGCCTGTTTAAATGCTGAGAGGAAAGAACCGTTAGAGGATCTGCAGAAAAATGTAGACTATTTGGAAAATACAGAAAATAGGATAAGATGTCCCAAAAGGTCCAGAGAGGGTGGAGTTCAGAGTTCTAGTAAACCGATTACTGGAGCAGGAGGTGGGACCCTCCCCCCTGCAGCAGGGTTGAGAGAGGGACGGGGGGATAGGGCATCCAGGTAAAGTCAAGGGAGAGAGTGTATACCAGAACACTGAGTGCACACAACAGAAAAACGAGAAAATCCATATTAAAAGAACAGCCAAAAGCCCTCTGACCCTGCCACCCAGATTGAACTATTCATAGTGTTTTATTTCTTTTGAATGAACATTTTTGTCAGTAACATAATAAATAAATGCTGATTTATAGCTGAGTCAGATCTAATTTTGTAAAGTAAAAATCAGACTGACTCATCTCTCGCTAGTTGTGTGAGTGGTTCAGTTGGAGCCGTAGTTTGAGTCACTCACTCTGCTGGTGTTACCATTCCTCTCACAAGGGTGTGCGCACCTGCTCTTGCCATGTGGCTGCAGGCGGCACATGTCTGTAGCAGAAATGTGCTGTGCTACACATGTCATGCATGCCTTGCTTTTCTGTTCTGGCCTAGAACACGTAGGTACAAATGTCTGCATTGTGTATGTTTATTTCACTGTCAGCGGCGTGACTGCTTTAAAAGCCCAATACTTCAAAATGCAAAAAAAAATCCTATTGGACAAGGTGTGTTATTAATTGACTCCTTCTGAATTGGGCTTTATAATGTAAACTATGGCATATCAGTTCTTTATGATTTATGCTCTGTTTACTTCAAAAATGGTTTAACATAATTTTTATATAATAACTGTGGGGTTTGAAAAATTCCACTCTACGGTTGCTTAGGAATAGACCTTTCAACGTGTTGGAGCTTAATAGTAGCCCACAGCAGCTCAGTCTCCAAGTGGGTTCCCTAGTAAGGGGAACAGGGACTGTCTCTGACATGAACTCAGTGGCTGGCTCTTTGATCACCTCCCCCTGAGGGGGGAGCAGCCTTACCAGGCCACAGAGGAAGACAGTGAAGCCAGTCCTGATGAGACCTGATAGGCTAGGGTCAGATGGAAGGGGAGGAGGACCTCCCCTGTCAGTGGACTATGGGAGGAAATGAGGGAGAATGGGTTTGAGAGGGGGGTTAAGGGAGGGACCTACAGCACAAAGTGAATAAGTTGTAATTAACAAATGAATTAATTAAAACAAAACACATAGTTCACAATAATTAACAGACCATGCCTTTCTTCCTCCCACAGGTTACAATGCACCGTATCTCTCTGTTTATAGTGAAAATGCAGTTGATATCTTTGATGTAAATTCCATGGAATGGATACAGACTCTTCCTCTCAAAAAGGTAACGGAATACTAAAATATGGGATGAACTGGTTAGTTACAACCTAGAAAGTCAGCATAATGTCTACTACTTTTGGGTTAAAGCGCTCAGAGGGAGTATACTTTTCATGCACCAATAGGCAGTGATTAATCCCTTGATTTTTATGGGCTAGAACTGTGAAACCAAAACTATTAAGTTGTCTAATGATTTAAAAATAGTGATTTCCCACATGCCTAATAAAATGTAATATTTTTCATTAATGTTTCTATTTCTATAACAAAGAAAATGTTTACAAGTATGGAATTAATTACTATTTTGTAGAAAAGAAAAATAATCATTTTGTATAGATGTATGTGCCATTAGTTAACAGTTAAGGTTGAGAAATGTAGGAGGCTAATTAACAGAGAAACAAGTAAAATGATAGTCAAAAGAATTAAGGATGTGCCTCAATTTAAGCCATATTAGTAATGTAAGCCCTCATAAAATTACTACATTATATAAAGCAACAAAAATAAGGTCCTCAAATTTATAAATTTGGGCTGGCCATAGTTTTCTATTTCATTTTTGTCATACAACCTTTACAATATACGAGTCTGTGTCCTATAAAAAGATTAACACTGTGAACCCTGCTCCTTCCCAAGAATGCAGCACCCCAGCACCCCAGCATCCCTGCCTCCACTGCAAATATATGCTCACCATCCTGTTACCTCAGATAGAGAGAAATTCAAGTATGTCTAAGTAAAGTAGTATTCAGTTTTGCTTGGTTTACAATTTATTAAATTATTGAAATTATCACTTTTTTCCTTGCTGTCTTTGCTCATTTATTGTTTTTAAGACTCATACATGTTGCTATATGTACTACATACACTTTTTTGATTTTTCACTGCTCTGAAACTGTCTTTGAAGTGAATATGTTAGTATTTGTTCATTATCTGGCTGAAAGCATTACTTCTAGCTCTTTGTTATCGTCACCATTTCTGCGTGTGTCTTGATACAGGTGTTTCTCACCCTTTATACTTCCTTCTGCAGGCAGTGCCTGGTCATGTTCACTCACTTTGTTGTTGAATTTGCCATTTTTTTCCTCCCGGTTTATTGGATTTTTTATGTGGATCCTGGATTACTAACACATGGGATAAATCTTTTTCCATATTTGTGACAGCTGCTTATGTTTGTGATATATTTTCCTGATCAAAATTATTGACTTTACTGAAGTAAGGTGATGTTCCTGTTGTTTAGGCTAACTTTTTTCTCTTCTTAAGAAACTCTCCTACTTCAAGACCATAAAGATACAACCTTTATTTTCTTCCCGATTTGCTGTTTCTGACTTCAGCATGTTGCTATGTGCAGCATTTTGTGCATAATAACTTTTCCTTGCTACACATGTGCCTATGATCTGCTTAGAACTGAGTTGTAGTATGTGGTATGAAGCATGGCTCTGTATATTGTTTGTATGACTAGCTCCTCTATCACTGTTTATGAGTGACCCTTTTTCCGTCAGCATGTTCACCTCCACATATGTGGGCATTCAGTGTTCAGTGATGAGAATTTATAAAGCAGATGTGTTCTTTCTAGTTTCACTTTTTGGTCACTGGTGGTTTTTAAGGGGTCAGTTTTAAGGTTTATATATTTCTATGTGGTTTTATTTGTCCAGGATAGACTTCCTTTAATATATTGTTATTATAAATTAATTTATTCAAATTAGGTTGATAATATATATTCCTAGTAAAAATTACTAACTTGAGACTTTTAAAAGAACTATATTTTGACACAGGTAAGCTAAAGATCTTAATAGTGTATTCTTAATAAGTTGACTAAAACTTTTATGATTCAATTTTAAATGTTTTATTGAAATACTAACTTTATTTTTATTTTTAGGTCCGACCTTTAAACACTGAAGGATCATTAAATCTTTTAGGGTTGGAGACCATTAGATTAATATATTTCAAAAATAAGATGGCAGGTAAGAAAATATATTAATAGGATCAATTTAATGGAAATATTACAACAGTCAACGACTATGAAGTGCCTCAGCCCATATTTGACTCAGGTGTGTCTCTGCAGTGTCTGATGCCCACTGTCAAACGCTGGCAAGACAATATAGACAAACCGTAAACAGACAATCCTGTCTAAGCTTGTATGACTGTGATAAGCAAAGTGTTTGGCTCTGACACACATTATTTGCCTGAGGAGCACCTGGGTAAATAGAGACGATACAGTTGACTCTGTTCCCTGTGCCTGTAATACCATAGGACCTCAGTAGTGGGACCTAAATTACGAACTTCTCCAAAGCCCCACTTCAAAAGTACTGAAGACAGTGTGAGAAGAGGCAGAGAAGGTTACAGGAATGAGGACTGAAAAGGAATCCGATGAAGTGGTGGGAGAAAATAATCTGTGGAAAGTGGAATTTTGGGGAAGTGTGGTCATTGTTTTTAGAAGTGAAGAAATAAATGGGGCTGGAGAGGTGGCTCAGCAGGTTAGAGGGCACGCTGCTCTTTCAGAGTCCTGGAGCAGAAGTCGCTCTCTACAGGAGAAGGGAGACAGTGTGATAGTGGGGGTGGAGTGAGTGGCCCAGGCCACGACACCAGGACAACTGTAGTTTTCTCGCAAGAGTGCAGCATCTTGTATTTGTAATTAAAAGTGGGGCTGTGTTTTGTAAGCTATGCCCCATTGATTCCACTGAAAATTATTGCTTGCTTTCTGATTTTTAATACATAGCTCTTGATTATCACAGTTGTACCTATTATACAGTTGATTGCAGTGTCACGGAGATTAATGGGAAGAAAGAACTTTAATCATTTAAATAATACCATTATTTTCTTTCTCACAGAAGGGGATGAACTTGTAGTTCCTGAAACATCAGATAATAGTCGAAAACAAATGGTTAGAAATATCAACAACAAGCGGCGTTACTCCTTCAGAGTCCCAGAGGAAGAGAGGATGCAACAGAGGAGGTGTGTGGTTAACGTGTGCTCGCCATCTGCCTCTGCTGCCAGATCCATCCATGCTGTCACCACCCGGAGGGCGGGCTAGAAACAATTTAGAAGGAAGATTTGGTATCGGAAAATTTGTCACCAAAATTTGTCAGTTATGGTCAAAAATTGTAGGGTCAGGGTGGCTTATTGGCAGAGTATTTGCACAGCATGAGTAAGGCCCAAGAATCAAGCTCCACTTGGGGACAGACCCTCCAGCAATGGGTGGCACCCTCGGTGCCATTTTAATTGATACTTTCAAAGTTATGAGAATTCAGGGGATAAAGTACCGTATTTTCACTCTTTTCTTTATATATGCAGAAGAGTTATAAGTTCTGGCATGTGTAACTCTGTAATATAAATGATCTGTGTATGTAATAAAGTTGTATATGCTTAAGGAGTACAGAAGCCAGACATGGTGGCTCACACCTGTAATCTTAGTACACAGGAGGCAGAGGCAGGAGGATTACCTTGAGCTTGAGGCTAGCATGCCCTGAACTAAAGGGTAAGACCATTCCTAAAAAAATTAAATATTAAAAATAAAAGGAAACTCAGATTAACTTTATTCTCCATAAGCAAGAGATGTAACCATATTAAAAGCCATTTCTAAAATGTTATTTATTATAAAAGATACACATATAATTTTTTAAATTATCTGCAAAGTAGATCAGGAATTCTTTGATGCAAGGGGTACAGCTTAGTGGTACAGAACTTGCTATACATGTATGTGTCCCTGTCTCTGGTCCCCAGCACTGAACAAGTTAGACAAACAAATAAAACCCTAAATCTCAAGATCTTATTTAAAATTTAAAAAGCAAAGCAATCTAAGAAATTGAACTATTAATATATTGTTATTCTACTTATACCTTATTTTTAATAAAACAAAGTATGCTTTATTTTTAAAGTTATATTGATTAAATGTGGAAAAACTGTCTAAACAGGTGTTCTACCTTGCAGGGAGATGCTACGAGATCCAGAAATGAGAAATAAGTTAATTTCTAACCCAACTAATTTTAACCACATAGCACACATGGGTCCTGGAGATGGAATACAGATCCTAAAAGACCTGCCCATGGTAAGAGGCGTGAAGAGTGGTGTGAGTATGAACGGGGTGAGGAGCCAGTGTCAGATTCTTGGGGACATGTATACATAGGCCAACATACATGCACAGCTTTGCAGAATGTGTTGTATAGTGAGAACATGTTCCTTCAACATGTCCCAGCACGTCTAAGAGGCGTGGCGACCCACCTGATAGAAGAAACTCAAAATTCAGAAGTCTGTCACAACTCAGAACAGAAGTTCTTAACCCCAGAAAATTTTCCGTTTTGCAAATACAATTTAGCTATTGTTCGGGGAAGAAACAGTCATCTTTGAAACAAATCCCAGATGCAGTTCCTGAAACTTTAAGGTTTCACTCAGTTCAGAACAAATACTTGGGTGTTTTTTCCCCAGAAGTTCACAGGGCTTCATCATTCATAGTCACACCTCTCAGCTAACTGTGAAATTAAATCTTGCTCCTTTGCTCAAATCCAAGCATGTTTCCTGGTCAATTATGTGTGAAAAGAAGTACAACATAGGAAGACTGTTGTATTTTAACAACATGGAGATTGCATCCACAGACCCATTATGCTGAGGTTAAAATTACTAGTGGAATTATCAAATTATTCAGGCTCTGTTTGCTCCTAAAATGTCAGTGTCATACACTCCTAGCAAACTACTAAAAACAAATATGACCCTTTGATTAGTAGGGATAGCTGCTCAATTGGACAAAGAATTTTAAGAATAATCCCTAATCTTATGGCAGGTTTGAAGAGGACTGTGAGTACTGACCCTAATCTCTTCCTAAGGTCCTTGGTCTTAATCTCCTTCACAACACCAGTGGTAGAAGAAATGAGAGAGAAGTGATAAAATATGAGGTGTAATAAAAATCTAATGTGAAATAATAGACTAGAAATAGTTTTTCATTTATTTAAGTCTACATTCATTTCAATCAAAATACTTGGTTGTAATACCACATGGCCGTGCTTTCTGATCTTTAAGATGGTGGTGATGGCGGCCACAGCACTATTCCTGTACTGAGTTCAGATCATTCACAGTAGTTACCCTTTGGGATTTATTAGCTGTTCTGGGTAAACATGAAGTGTACACGAACTAGATCACAGTAAAACCAAGCGAGAAGCTCAAAGCCAGGCACGTTGGACTCAGCTTCTGTGTGCATTGCTTTGTTTGTAAGGTATTCTGCTTTTCAGTTTGCACCTGGAGTGAGAGCACAGGCCTCTGTATTTCCCGCGCTGACCTTGCTCCAGAGTCGTGGACTGCCTGTGCCTTCATCTGAGCAGTGCACCCAATACAGTCCTGTAGTCCAAGCCCTGCTATTCCTGTTCTTGCTACTTTATTTCTCCTTATGGAAGTTACAGTGCTAGGCACAAAATGCTTTAGCAGAGAGAATTTTTATAAAATATAGTGAACAGTCAAATGTGTCTGTATTCATAGGCTGTATGTGAAAGATCAAGTACAGTGCACCGTTTGAACTGAACTTTTGGTAGTTTGTTCATAAATGTGTAATATTGAGGAACAGCGAGAAAAGCAACTTTAGATGCATAAATATGTTGCAGAGTAGCACGCCAGTGAATTCAGCGTTAGTGAACTCAGAGTTAGTTCAGCAGTAGCAAGGTTTTGACAGATATTAACCTTTCAAAACTGAAAGATTTACTTTTGCTGCAGTCTGATGCATAGGTTTTTTTATCATATTTTTAACTTTGTAAAATAAATTATAGAAAATTTTGGTAGAAATTCTGTTGTACCCCTTATATTGCAATATTGTCCTCAAGGTGGAATGGTCTCCGGATTTAGTGATATTGGCTCAGGCTCCATCAGCTGAGGTGTTGTCTGTGTTCTGAGGGTCTTCCCAGCCTTCACATGCGATGGAGTGGGGACCTTGACTTCTAAATCAGCAGTTCAGTATTATAGGAAACCTTAACATGCCCCCTCAGCTCTACTTCTTTTTGTGTAACTTTTTATTGTTGTTTTTTTGAGTCAGGGTCTACTTTGTAGTCATGGCTGTCCTGGTACTCTCCATGCAGACCAAGCTGCCTTCAAACTCGTAGAAATCTGACTGCCTCAGCCTCCCGTGTACGGTGTCACATGTCCGTGTCACATGCAGCCATACTTCTCTCTCCCTTCACTCTCGTACCGCTTAAAAGAGCTCTTTTGTTTCTTTTGAGACGTAATGTTTTGTTAGCTGGCCTTGGCTGGCTTTGGATTCACGTGTAGCCCAGGCCGGCATCACATTTGATCCTATCTTCCTCCTGCCTTAGCCTTCTAGGTTCACCAAGTATCCATTACCATATCCACCAGAAATTTGTATGTGTGTTATTATTGCTGAAAAGATTTTTATTATTAAGCAAAACAATTTCAGATGACATTTGTCATTCATTCACCAGCTGGCTCCATCTATATGACCTCCCATGCTGGCTACCGATTCCAATTAGACTGCTTAATTTGGGCATTTGTTGTCACCTGATTTTCTTAATTCTACAACCACCTCTCCCAACCCCATCTGAGATTAAATCCCTACCAATTCAGTCATTTTTTAATATACCTTCTATTCTTTGAATGTTTTTTAATTGTGTAAGATAAACACTGTTATATTTCCCGATGAAGTTGTTATACATTTATGAAGCTGTTTCTTCATGTGCTCATGTAGGCATCAGAGATTTCATGTGTCCAGAGTCTTCTGTTTCCCATTATTTCCACATGACTTCTCTCATCTCAAATCCAAGGATCTATGACCAAGCTAGCTCTCTAAAGCCATGTGTTTAATCACTCACACTTGCTTCTTGAGCTCTTCCTTTGTGCCCAGGACCACACTTAGCTAGGAGCAGACGCTGCTAACAGCACAGCACTGTGTGTGTCTGTAGGAATGCTCACATGGAGTAGAGAGCTTGAGTTTTAATGGAATCTCACTGCAATATGTTCTTTCCACTCAAATGGAATTATGAATTAACACCCCCCCAAGAAAAGATGAAAAATATATATATATATATATTTACCACATTTTATATATAAAATATATATAAAATGTGGTAACATATGTAAGAGCTTCCAAGTCCCAAAGCCATGTTACCATCTATGCAAAGAACATGTACCCTAGCTGTTTTTATGTCTCATCATATTCAAGTCGATATCATGTTCCTATGAAATACTTAAGAGCTTAGAAAGTTTTTTAGAAGCTCTTTAGAAGTGTAACTGTTTCATTTGTACCAGATATCCTGAAATAACATTGTTTCTATCTTAAATATGGACTGGGCAGTAAAGCTTGGAGGAGTCACTTTCTTATCTCTTCTATCAGATGTGAACCTTCCATTTCCTTCTTAGTGAGCAGTAAGATGATAAGCAGGTAGCATGGAGCAGCATGTGAGTCTCAGAAAATACACTGAATCCGTTTTCTTGAGTCCTCATCATTTATTCACCTATAGTTGTTACGTGGTTGCTAGAAATACAGAACGTCTTCCTCCAACCTAATTCAGGAGTAATTTATCACCATAGTATTTATCACCATATTCCTAGCACAGTACATTTCACCTGTTCTAACGTTGTTAATGAACAAAACTTACTGAACTTAATAACCTCCTTAAGAAGCTCTTTGGTTTATTGAACTGGGAGTGAAGCCCAGTGATAAAGTGCTGCCTTCTTAGTGGGTGCACGAGGGGCTTGCGCTCAGTCCACGCTACCCTTAGCACCTCCCTCTCCAAAAAGATAGAGATCAGTATTTCCTTCTTTTTAGAGACAACCTTAGAAAATATTGATTCACATTTCTAAAATAAAAGAACTATCTTTTAGGCTTAGATAAATCCTGAGAATTTTTTTACAAAGCATCTTACCTCACCTGGATGACCCCTGCATGGTTCAGTAAGGCGTTCTCCCCAGCACCTCCTTCAGTCTCCTCTAGTGAGGGATTGTGCGCTCTTCAGGAGCTCTAGGGAATAGCTAGCCACTGAAGTGGCCCCTCCCACGTGCTCGCTCACTGAATATGTACTTAGTATTCAGCAGGAGATAAGGAGCCTTCTCTTCACTTTTCTCTGAAACTTCAGTATTGTTTTATTTGCCTTAAAAAAAAAAACACGCTTGAAGGCAACTTTTTTCATCGCTGAAAGCATGCTTGTTCTTTGGGGTGTATAAATGGAGATGAGCTAGACTATGCACAGGTAACCCAGGAAGAGTGTAGCCCACAATTCTCACTGTCTTTGTTATAGGAAAGTATGATCACTAAAAGCCAGGACACACCATAAATCCAGAGCTGAGAAATGGCCTTAGAGTCTGAGAGAGGTTTATACCTTTGTAGCTAGAAGCGGGTCTTAGGTCCCTTGTCCTTTCCTTAGCTCTTTCTTGCTGCTTCTGTACTTGATAGAGTTTTGCAGTGCTTTTGTTGTGTCACATAAGAAGATCTTGAAGACTCTGAAGCTTCGTGGGTCTCTAGAAGCCATGCTGCTACTCACTTAACTATGGTAAAATGGGAGTGATGTTATCATGACATGACCTTTTGAAAATCTGCTGTTTTGAGTAATTAATTACGGAATTGAACTCTCTAAGGCCTGGCAGAGTCTCACTGGACTAGTTCTGAGTGAGATGCCGCCTTGTTCTTTATGTGCGTGTTGTCTGCTGTCACTCACCCTGATCCATCAGCATCACCTTACACCTTTTTCTTATTTCTGCTGTTTTGATAGCCAGGTTTCCCTTATCCATCCCCTCATCACCACTCCTGTCTGATCTCCTCTCCGAGCAACTTTGAGCACATCTATCACATGACTGTCAATTCTGCTGAACAGTTTCTCTCTCCTGATTCCATAAACCCTGGGTGTCCCCCATCCCTGCGCTCTGCCCCTGGGACACCACACTCTGTGACTCTGAGGGTATGAACGGCTGAGTCGATCTAATCTGGACTAACCAGTGTGCATTTGCTAACCACTGAGGTGACGCCTTCGGGGAATGGTTGCCCTTTCCTCCTCCTTGGCTGCCAGCCTCAGCGACTTTTTAGCTTCTGCTTATCCTTGTCCTCCTCCGCTCTTCAGTCTGTCTTGTTTCTTCTTTGGGGGAAAATGTGGAGGAGTAAAGGGTTTCTATACTAATTCTGAAACAGCTGTGGAGGATGGTCGTTGTTGGATCAAGTTTTACCATTATGCTATTTTCCATCCTGAATACCATCTTCAAACAAAAACTGCCCCAACTGGATCTTTATTCTATTAAAACAAACAGAAAGAGGATCCCTGGATTTCTGAATATTTAACAGCTCTTTCCTCTGTAACCAGTTCAGAGAAATGTTTTATATTTGATATTTGATAAAATCAATGTCTCTGTAGAGCTTATCCACAGTCCTACCAAAAGTCCTCAAAGTAATGGTATAAATACTGACAAGTAACAGGAAGAAATCCAAAGCTAAAGTTAGTTTTTACAAATCTTTTAGTTACTGATGTGGATTTAATTGCAGCCAAGACCTAAGATAAGAAAAGTTAAGGACACCAAAAAAGGCTGCTATGCCCTGAAGAAGCATGGCACCTGCTGTTGTCCTTTCAGTCAGCCCATGCCTTCATTAGCCATTGAAATGGTTGCTAAACATCCATATGCATCAAGTAATGATGCATATATGAACTTCAAAGGAAGTTAGTTTTGTGGATATTAAAATATTTAAGTTATACCATGAAAACTTATTTCTTGTAATGTTCCCAGGTTAGTAAAACAGCAACATCAATTTTTAAACTGTGTAATAAAATAATTTTTCAGTAAGAAAATTAGAGGGTTAAAAGATTTTTTGTATTATCAAATTACTTTAAATTATGTTTTAAATTAAATTACAATGTCTTACTTGACAGAATTACCATGATAAAATCAGCCTTAGTTTGCTTGACAGCAGGAAGTAGATTCCAGGGAATCCACAGTCAGGTAGAGCCTTTCTGTGGGAGAAACTGCTTACCATAGCTGAGTTGAGTGGGGCCCATCGCTGGGAGTTTGCCCTATCTTAAGCATAGTTTTAACTAGAAAATTAAAAAAGCTTTCATTTCTTGTTATAGTGTAATAGAGTTTTATCATTTGACTAAATGATAAACTCATTAATATAAAATATTTTTCTGTTTATCATTTCTTTAGTACTTTAATTTTCAATTGTAGTTACTGTCATATTTTGGAAGCTTATTCCCCATCATTTGTTCTAGGGTAGGCATATTTTGTAGAAAAGAAGAGCAACCCGTCTTAGCTTTGAAATACAGCTTGACTCTGGCAGTTCCCTCCTCCAAGAAGCCCCCGTTGGCAATGCTGTGTATCATAAGGTTGTTCTTGTGTGTGCAAAATGCTGCCTTTGACTGTCTTGACTTTAATTTTTAAATTTTTCTGAGATAAAATAATGCAAAATATTTTCTATAAACAAATAACACACAGAATTACATGGACTTTGCAGATCTGCTGTAGGATCCAAAATAACAATGTTAAATTGCTTCTCTCGGGGTGCAGGCATTTGGAAAAGCCCAATGTGCAGACACCCCTTTGTGGGGTGTTATATCCACATGGTAACTGGGAAGTGAGTGTTCAGTTCAGACCTTGTTAACATCCTAAAATATTTAAGCACACCACTAAATTTCCTTTTTGCATCTTTCCTGTTACTGCCTCATTTCATGGGTCTGTTTTAAATGATTTGATCGCTGCCATACTGTGTAGACAGATGCCTTTTGATCACTGTTAGCATAAGGGACAGCATCATGACTTCAGTGGGTCACCACCAAACACTCGCCACCAAACCTGACATCATGGGTTTGAACCCCAGAATGTACAGTGAAGGAGAGAACTGACTCACTCCCAAAAGCTGTCTGCTAACTATCTACACACACCACAAATAAATAAACATTGAAAACAAAGCATGGGTAGGAAACAGCAAGGTGTTAGTAGTATCTGGTGAGTTAACAGGAAAATTGGCCTCTCAATAATTTTGTTATTGCTCATGTACCCTACAGTCTGGGGGTATTCTCTTGACAATAAGGGAAAAGCAAACATTTCTAATGAACTCATCAGCACCAGGAAAACTGCTGGCTGGTTAATGTATTTTCCATTCTTTTTTGATCAGTTTTATTAGCCTTTGCCATCATGGGATTTGCTGAGTGTAGAAACAGGAACATGGAATTGAGGTAGCTTGGTGGGTAATGGAGGCTGCTGCCAGATCTGATGACCTGAGTTCAAAACCCAGGACCCACACGGCAGAAGAAGAGAAACAATTCCACAGTGTTGCTCCCTGATCACCACATATGTATTGGTGTGCATTGCCTATGTACAGACACACAGACACACACACAAACATACCCTTTTTTTAAAGAAACACTTCTTTTATTCCCCGGTAATAAAATCAGAAGCCTGGGCACTGCGTAGCGGTCAGCCCCTCTCAGGGAAGTAGCACTGCTGGCCCCACGTGACTTGCTTTTCTTAACAAATGCATTCTTCAGGAAAGCCACAGGGTTTGAAGTTTGCACGACTTTTTAATAACTGTTTGCATTCTCCCAGCATCTTGCCTGATGCATGCTCATTCCTTCCAGAAGAATTCTGACGTAATTAAAAAGCTTATTGACACCGATGCTCCCAAATGGGCCCTGAGAGTTGATCGGGCAGGAGAGCCACATCGTGGGGCTTCACTGCTGCTGCAGACGTGAGCACAGTGACTGTCAGAACCCGTGAGGCACCTGTTAGCCTGAGGGCAGAAGAAGCGAGGCCTGTTGCCCCTGTGCTCAGTGTAGACAGATGTACTCTATTTCACTTCCTGGTCTGTGCTCATGACACACACAAGCACACACTCACACATGCCTCCCTCCTGTCCCTCTCCCCCCAACACACAACTTGCCTCAGAAAACATTTGCAGGAAAGTAAGACCATGTCCACCCAAGACAGAGCATTGTTAATGTTGAAAGAGGTGGATAACAGGGCCTCTGTGGTCTGCCTATCTAAGACATGGAAAGTGGATTCAAGTGTCTGCATTCCCTGGATTCTGGTCAGCGCCAGCATCCCTTCCTACTAGCCGGAGAGTACTGACCGAGACAGTCATGCTCCCTGGTACGGGTGTTACTGCTGTGCTGTGCAGCGTAGGCTTCGTATGCCAGGGCTAGCAAGATTCTGCACAACTAGGCCATGAATAGGACACATGGTGTCAGCAAGATATTTGTGTCAAGAATATGATTTTTAACTGACTCTTCCTCCAAATGGGCTCACTCAGGTCTCTTAAATAATCTGATCTGTAGTTTCTATTATCTGCAAATCTCCATGTAATTCTGTGCTCTACCTGTAGCTAACCATATAATATTTTCATAACCAAAAAAACCTGCTTATTGGTAAGTATTTCTTGCCAAGGTATGGTTCATTTCATGTCATGGCTTCTGAGTCCTGCTGGTGAGAAAGACTGGGACTCTCCCCCTCCCTGCCCAGTGCTGACTGCGCTGGTTCAGAGCCCTTGCCACTGTGGCAGCAGGGAAAGGTGGAATGCCCGCGGAGAACCTGTGTCTTCCTGGCTGCAGACTGCGCCTCTCTTCTGTGTTTCAGAACCCACGTCCTCAGGAAAGCCGGACAGTGTTCAGTGGCTCCGTCAGCATTCCCTCCATCACCAAGTCCCGCCCTGAGCCAGGCCGCTCCATGAGCGCCAGCAGCGGCCTGTCTGCACGTAAGTGGCCAGTTTGGGAAGTGCTTTGCCAGCTGGTCATGGTGGGGAGGTGAAAGTGGAGGTGAGAGCACAAAGAAAATGTGTCCCTGGAAATAGTCTGTCTACTTGTCCAGAAGCAGCTTCCTGTTAGAGCTGATGGAGACCCGTGTGTGCCTGTTGGGAGTGTGCAGCGATGCTCACAGGAGCATGTCTGAGTGTGTGGGAACACTGTAGCCTCATAGAGTTCGTTGTAGCTGTGGGAGTTCCCGTATGTAAGATAGTGATTATGGACTGAGGCATCAGCTTTGAGTGTCCAGACACTCTCTGTACCCTGACACCTGGGACCTCAGCAGAGCCTTCTTTACCCCCAAACCACTGATGGCTGAGAAGCCGTTTGCACCCCCATTCCTGTTTCAGAGTCTTTCAGTCAGAAAATATAGTCATTGCCCTGTATTATTGGATCACCCTGGTACGTTTGTTGCAGCATATTCAGTGAGCATTGATTACTGCATTGTTTTCAGATAGGTTTAGGTTCAGTCGTGCTATCCTCATTATTACTTATAGGATAACAAGCCACCCCACAACTTAAAAGCATGAAATAGCAAACAGCTGGACGTGGCAGCACAGGCCTGAAGCAAGAGAATAGCAAGTGTCTAGTCTGGGCCATGTAATGAGACTCTGACAAGAACAGTTTAGGGAAAGGGGTTGGGAAGAAGAGACAGGGAGAGCAGGGGAACAGGCAACACAGCATTTATTATATCACATGGTTTGGGGGAGTCAGAACCGTTTAGGCGCTTTCATAAGGCTGCAGTCAACTCAAAGCCACTTTCCTGTGGTTGGAATATCCAGCCCAAGCTTAGTCCTGTGGTTGTAGGAGGCTGTGCCTCTGCACTAACTTGGTTGAAGGGCTTCATTCTCACTAGGGTGGGTCTTGCTGTATAGTGCCAAGTATTGTGCCTGCATATGCACCTGCAGACCAGAAGGGGGCGCCAAATCTCATTGTAGATGGTTGTGAGTCACCATGTGGTTGCTGGGAATTGAACTCAGGACCTTTGGAAGAGCAGCCCGAAGATTTGCTTTCTGTGTGAGATAACAGTCTTAGAGCCTGGAGATGGCTGTGATGTCACCTAATCACAGGCTTGCCAGTGTACATCCGTTCTAACAGCAAGGAGGGGTCACCTTGGGGAGTGGCCATAGATGGAAGAGCGTTTTCTGGAGTCTTCAGTGTATTTGCAGAAGTTGAAGGGAACACATTGTAACTTGCTATCATCTCCCAAAATCACCCTGAACCATGGATGTAAACTGCAGCTGCAGGTCACCAGGGTGGGAGCTACAGTAGACTGGCCTACACTAAAACAGGTGGAGCCAGGTTCATTTTTCTCAGAATTAAAACACTAATATTAATTTCTGCAACAAAAGTTCAGACCAGAACATTCATGCTCTGTGAAAGTAGCCTTCAGGAAGCCCAGCATTGGCTCCAGTTTGTTCAGATGAGCTTTTTCCATCGCGTGAATTTGCATGGAACTTAAACACACAAACAAAAACTCTCTTTTGTCTTTCAGGGCGTTTTGGATTTGTTAAGATTGTGGGTAAAGGTGAGGCCTAAGATACAGAGATCTCAGTGTAGCTGAGGTGGGGGTCGCTGTTGGCAGCGAGCAAACTGCGGCCTAGTGGCGGTCTCGCTTTCCTGCAGGACCCTTCATGCCTTCATCAAGCTATGCCTTTGCAGATTCTCAGTTAAAGACCTTTACAGAGATATGGACAAAGACATCCCGGGAATTCCAAAGAGTTTGGTTTTTTTTTGTTGTTGTTTTGTTTTGTTTTTGTTTTTGTTTTATGTCTCTGCTGGCTTCGTGTGTCACCCATCCACCCTGGAAGGATAGCCAGCTAGGAAAGATGAGAACTAGATGAGCCATGCTGTCACTAGAAGCAGCCTTGGTCTTCCCAGACCCAGATCCACACAGTTGTGCAATATGTCTCCAGTCTTAGATGTGGTTTCCATTGTGACTCTGTCAGTGACAGGCTCTTAGGGGAACCTCTTCACCCTCTAAGAAGGATGCCTCTTACTCCAAGAGATTCAGGACCTACCACCTACTGCACCCTAGAATCAGCGTAAAGACTACATTGGCAGAGGCAATGCCCAGCAATGTGGCCTCAGTCAGCCAACCATGCATTCTACTACTACAAACCCCTTTACTATCAAAACCCCCCCCCATGTTTTTTAAGGATTTGAGTTTAATCTTTTTATACAGTCCGAATGTTTGGAAGGTAGTGTCTGGAGAGATGCCTCAGCACTTAAGAGCATGTACTACTCTGACAGATAACCCAACTTCAAATTCCAGAACTTACACCAGGTCCTCCCAGCCATCTATAGCTCTAGCTCTAGGGCCTGCTTCTGGCCTCCTCGGGCACCTGCACTAATGTGCACATACCCCCAAAGACACATAACACATAATATTTTAGGTAGATACTTCTCTGTCTATCTCTGAGATGGGCTTCAGTCCTCTGCTATTCATAAGTGATAGGGGAATGAGGAGACAGGAAGCAGGGCCATAGGAAGTGTACTGCAGGCCCTTTCTCACCGCTGTGGCTTTGTGTCATTCTTCATGCAGTGAGTTCTCAAAGAAACCATAAGGGAAGTTTTGTTTTGTTTTGTTTTTCTCATGCATAGTTAAGGAAAATAGAGACGGAAGAAGGCAAAACAGCCTCGTTAAGACATGAAGACAGGATGGTGTGGAAAGCTTGTGGTTTGGACTTTCTGTTCAGAGTGACAAATGACAAACAGTAATATCAACTGAACACTCAGCTAGGTATTAGGAAATCAAATAAAAATGAACTGCCTTCCATTAAGTTGTACTCTAGGGAGACTGTAGACCTACGTCAAAGTAAAGAGTGTATCTCTAAAGGAATCCCCTCCAAATGGGAAGTGGCTTCTTAGTAACTGAAGTGGAGGGACATGCTGTGCTGTGCCGTGAGGGACAGCACCAGGGAGTGGAGACCCGACAGTGACCATCAGAAGACCCTTACGTCGGGAATTTGGGTCTAGAGGACCTGGCAAAGTCCTAGGTGCTATATTTCTAGAATACCAGTTTACATATAGTGCTGGTAGTCTCTGGAAGGAGTCAGGTGTGCTGATGGCTGTGAGGGGCTTAGGGAGGACCTTGGGGGTAGCAAGGACAGTATGCCAGGTGGGCTTCTGTAGTGCCTTTCTGAACACTAACACAGCTGGTGGTCATAGCTAACTTGCAGTCATCTGCTGACATTTTTTGTTGGATTCTTACTGTAAAAGGCATTTATAAAATCAACAGAATGTTGAAACAGTCTCTAACTTACAATGACCTTGATTAATCTTGAATTTTGATTAAAACTTCTTAAGCAATAACCAAAAAAATGATGAGAAACATGGAGAGCTTTTGCATGAGCACTAACAATACTCAAGTTCCCGAGGGTTCTTTCTCGTCTTTTCTTGCTGTTAGTGCTGCTGCTCCCCTTGCAGTGAGTCCCAGCTCTAAGGTCGAAGCATTTGAGTGTGTTCTTGTGTTTTCTAAGAGAGTTTCTGAAAGGCAGCATTTGCCTGAGGATAGCTGTCTGCTGCTTAAAATGCAACCCATGTCTTAGGAGCCTGCTGTGAGTTCTGGGTAGGCAGAGATGCCCCATGTGTTGGAAGTAAGCCCAACCTGCCTATAGCATGACAGATGCCAAGGGAGCCCTGGTAGAGATGCCCACAGCAGTGGCGGGTGGCCCTAGAAGGATTCTGTGGGCACCACATGGCCTGGGCACCAGCAGTCACAGCCAGGGGTGACAGAAACACCCTTCAGCATTGGGCTCCGGCCTTGTCGGCCTGTACACTTTACAGTGGTGTGGCCTCTTCCAAATACGCAGTTCTTCCTAAACGCTGTCCCGTAGGGTCATCAGCCCAGAATGGCAGTGCACTAAAGAGGGAATTCTCTGGAGGAAGCTACAATACGAAGCGACAGCCCATGCCCTCTCCCTCGGAGGGCTCTTTGTCATCAGGAGGCATGGACCAAGGAAGTGACGCCCCAGCGAGGGACTATGATGGAGAGGTGAGTGTGCTGTGGGTGGTAGCTGCACCTCTCATGCATGCCTAAGGCCAGTGCTCTGTCCAGGCTGACCCACCACCTTGCATATGCCTCTGAAGGGATGGCAGGGTCTGTCATCCCCGTGTGTGTGTGTGTGTGTGTGTGTGTGTCCCTACTTCTGTCTGTCCTCCAGTCATCTCACAGAGAAGCTGTCTGCTGACAGAAGAGAAGCCCATGGGTGGTTGGGTGTACGTACAGGAGGGCCCGGGGCAGTGAGTGGCCTTCCTAGTACCACTCAGCTTTTCACCAATGCCTTGTTTTGCAGGACTCTGATTCTCCAAGGCATTCCACAGCTTCCAACAGCTCCAACCTGAGCAGCCCCCCAAGCCCTGTTTCACCCCGAAAGACCAAGAGCCTCTCCCTGGAGAGCACAGACCGCGGGAGCTGGGATCCCTGAGCCCAGGACTGCGGTAGCCTCAGGCAGGGACTCTGCAACCGGACAACGTGCCTGGCAGCAGTGTCGCCTTCCTCACCGCTGCAATGAGGATTCCTCCGCAGCCAGGCCCGCTTCACCCCCAACCCACCCCCAGGTAGCTTCTGTAGACAGACTGCGCAGACGCAGCGCTAAGAGTAGACCGGTTGTGTTCTCACCGTAGCCCTCACGTAGCGCCCAGCAGCCTCCATGAGCGTCAGCCCGACTGTTGCCAGGAAATAAACCCTCACGAATTAAAACTGCATATTTTACTACAATACAGAGTTTAAATAAATACATAAATGTAGAAGTTAAATACTGAATGTATATAGTCAAAGAAGCATCTTGTGTTCAATGAAAGATGGATGCGTATATAAGAAAGATCATTTAATTTAAAGAAATGTGTTGTTTCTTGTCTGTTTCCCAGCTAAGTCATATACAGGGTAGAAAGGCCTCAAGTGACATTTGTAAAGAGAGAGCAGAAGTCAGGTCCCTGTGGTGTCTGTCCTCAAGCCTGGGCAGGCTGAGGTCATGGGGAAATCTAAGGGATGTTTGGACATAGCGCCGTTGGTGGGCTGACCTGTAACCTGGACACCACCAATGACAGTGAAGGCGCTCCAGAGGCATGCCTGCCTCCCAGGGCAGCTCTTTCTTTAATGATCAATTGAACATGTCCCTCTTACTATATTTTAATAACTGGCACAGATGGATGTGAAAGACAGTTCTGTCACCTTGTGACCCTTCCCATTATAAAGGGCATAGGGAGAGAGTCATGGCTTCTGAAGGTCATGGAATGGTTCCTATAGCTTTTTGTGCTGGCCAAATCCTGTCCCTCCCCAGGTTGCAGTGAGGAGTCATGGCGCACAGCTTCCCTCTTTGGTTAAGGGTAGTTGTGAACTTCCTTACATGTACTGCTGGGGAAAAGCTTCTCCTTGCTAAATCATGTGAGACCTCAGAAGCACGGGCTTGAACAGCTGTGACCAAATATGCCATCCCATCTGAGGGGACAGTGCGGCCTGTGCATGGGCCCCCAGGGGTGTGCTGGTAGCCACTGAATTATCAGCCAGCTTTCCCTCTGGCTATCTGCTGATGTGCTTTTGTCCCAGGAAGCAAGATGAAGACCAGAAGTCCTCTCTACTCACGCTTCACCAGCCAAGAACAGGAGAGAAACTGCAGTACCCGTGCAGACCGAGGCCCACCGCTCTTAATTTTCACCTCTTTGTAGTTGAAAAGTCCCTGTTTCTCCCCACTTTAAACGATGCCTAAAATAGATTTCCAAAGTTGCTAACCTGCCTGGGTGCTGACTCTCAGCCCTGAAGGCCAGACTCCCAGGTGCACTGCAGCAACTGAGGATGTTAGAGCTGGGGGAGGGGAGGTGTCAGCAGAAGCCCTTCTTGCGGGGTCCTTTTAGAAGAGAGCTTTGACAGACACTGAGTACTGGCTCCCACGTGAGTACCTTTCCTTTTGGATGGGCATTGTGTCATTCTAATCTGAATCTTTCTGCTTTTGGAAAAGAAGTATAAAAATACTTTTGTACGTCCAAAACCAAGGGTCAGACTCTGAATTTGCTAAGAGCCCTATTTTATCTACTTGAACTTGGCACTTTGCGTGAAAACAAACAAAAAGCCCGGCTCCTCCCCTCAGTCCTCCCCCCTTCCCTCCTACCCAGGCTAAGTGAGACAGACTCTGATGGAACGCCACCCGAAGCCCTTGGTTGTAGCGTTGACAACCAATTGTGAGTTGTTGTTGCCTGCAGGTGCTTGTTTGTAGAAGGACCCTTCTAGAGTCACAGTCTGAACCTCCCTAAAGTTCAGCTCCACTACAGCGAGTCCCTCACAAAGACTGTCTGTTGGACTCATCGATTGGCCTGTCAGTTGGCCTTCCTGTCAGAAGCTGTGGAGGAGGATGGGAAAGATGGCAGACAGGCTTCCAGGAGACAGAAACAAAGATTCCTTAGAGCAGTCAGTAATAAAGACCAGGCCCTTGTTGAGATCAGGCCCTTGTTGAGATCTCTCTCCCCACCCCATGCAAGGTATTTGAGGTGTATGGGAGAAGTGTGGGGAAAAGAGGGAGGTGGGATTTGAGGCCTTGCTGGCTGGTGTCTCTGCGTTATTGCTTGGTGCTATGTCCGGCCTGTTTGCTATTTATCCTTTGAATTCTGACTACTCTGTGATGTGGGGTTTGGGTGGTTATACAAAATATATTACGGTTTTTTGTTTTGTTTTGTTGCCAAAAACAAAAGCCTTCCTGTCATTTGTTAAAGCAAATTTCATGTGTATTAAATATATATATTTATATACATATATACAAATATATGTGTATTAAATATATATATGTACACTCCCTGTGCTTAGCCATTTGCGTTCTTTCCCAGTGAATGCAGCTTTAAGACCCAGGGGGATAACAACAAATGGCCTATTTGACTTTCTAATGAACCCCTAAGCCAAGGGGGGCTTCTGAAGTTCCTGTCCTTCTCACCAGCCCTTCCTCAGCCTCTCCTCTTTCGTGCTAGAAGCCTGTCATTTTGTTACTTAGTGGCCACATTTATTTCTAGGGACGTTCAGCCGGCTTGTGTTGGACCTCAGGTATCATTAAAGAAAAGCTAGGACACACTCAACTCCGAGGTGCCACAGCCCACGCGCAGCCTTGGCAGTGACCAGATTCGGTTCCCCCACCTCCCAGCACGGCTGCACCTCCAACAGCGTGACACCCTGCCACAGGTCAACTTTGCCCAAGACCACTGGCCCCACCCCGCCCGCTGCACATCTCACTGCGCCCTTGAGTGGCTCATTCCTTGTCGAAACCCTCAGGACTAGGTCACAAGTCCAGAGTTCCCTGTGGAGCCTGCTCCAGTGAGTGTCTCCTGCCAGGGCCAGCACCACATTCTCCCACCCCGGTGACCGCATTACACAGGCCCTACTCAAGTTTTAGGACACTGACCACAAGTCAGCTTCGATGCCATTGGAAACAAAATGACCTGCCTTTTTATTTCATAGTACAATACCATTTGTTTTATAAATTTTTAGGATTTTTTTCTCATTGTAATATTACTGTACAGTTTTGCATGGCCTCGGTGTAATCATTTTTGTTTAGAATATGATGCTGACCAGTGTGTGTGTGGAAGGGAAGATAATGCTTTGGCCTCTAGGCACTCGGTTGGTTTGGTTTCATTCCTGATGTCTTAGGGAATTTCCTGAGAGAGTGTCTGCTACCAAACTATGACCTGGATTCTTTTGCACAGAACTATTTAAGGTGGGATAGTCAAAAATGTAACAAAGGATTTCTCACCAATATTTTATGTTGGTATCAATTAACCAGACTTTGATGTACTGCAATAAAATAAGGAACTGTTAGGATTGAGTATCTTGTCCTTTTCTTCCCCTATGTAAAGAGTATGAGGAGTTGCTGGCTCATGGGTCTCTCTTCTTTGTATGGACCACGACTTTGTATCCCAGCAGACAAAGGTCAGTTTGGCCCTGGGGTTTGAGCTGGAACTTGGAGCTCAGGGAAGAGTAACATTCAACTCCCTGGGAGTGCTGAGCTCCCCTTGTGTGGTGAGAACTCCACAGCCACTGCGTTAGGCTCCCAAGCCGCTCTGTAGGCCTTCAGTCCCAGCGTCGTCTGCAGTGTGAACCTCGGAGGAACCTGATTGCTGCCTGCGGCGAAACAGACACTTTGAAGAGCTGGATCCCTATTTGGGTGCCTCAGAGTGTGCAGCTGGCACACAGGTGAGGCTGGGTGACCTTATCAGAGACCCTAAAACTGCAACCAAAGTCCCTCACAACCCTCCAGGCTCCTGGGCCTTGAAAGCAGCATCCGTGGAGACCAGGACTTGGCAAACTTTCCACAAAGAAATGGACAAGAACACCATGTTCCCGTACAACTCAAGCAGCACGGTGAGCCCAGTGTGGTAAAGGGGCGGCAGTTAGCCAGGCCACTAGCCAGGCCCTGTTCCTGTCCCAGCCTAGTCACTTAGTGTCTGCTATTCTGTGGCCACGGAACCCAGAAGCTCGTTTTCTAAAGTGCCTAAGAAGCCTAGTGGCTCAAACTTGTGAGCCTAACTACTCGGGAGGAGGGGGCTAAGCAGGAGGATTACAAGTTCAAGGCCTGCCTGAGCACTGTAATAAGATCCTGTCTCAAAAGTCTAAAGGCTAAGGGCACAGCCCAGTGGTAGAGCACTTGCTTCTGTAAGACGTTGGGTTCAATCCGCAGTGCCTATAATACCCTGAGTCAGAGACACGAATACACAGAAATTCTTAATATCTGCCATGTTGCTATGGCCTGTCCCCACCAAGAGCAACTGATACACTGGCTCAGAGGCCTTTACTGGTAAGGAGAACACCACTCAGGTGATAAGTGGGGCCACCTCATTCCCAGGATTCGTGGAGCGCACAGGAAAATGGCAGTCCCCAACACACTTCTTTATTGAAGGGAAAGGTGTGACTGTATCAAGACATACAAACAGAGCCTCTGTTGACCCCCTTGGCTGGGATAGTAACTGCCTCTCCTGGAACATGCCAGAATCCCACTGCTCTTCCAGCCCTGCTTTAAGGGTCTATTGTCCATGCTGAGATGGGGCTCGGATGGCTGCCCTACTGTCCTGAGCTCCAGGCCACAGGCTGGGATGGCAAAGGGCAGGGACACAAGCTCACCCAGAACCACAAGAATCCAATCTGCATGGCCAACTAGGCCCCAAGGGTGGGGTCGAGTCTTACTTTGCTCCGTGTTCCTGTGGGCATCCACAGCAGGGAGAAGGCCAAAGCAGCCTGCCTTTCTGTCTGACAGGTCAGAAGCAACAGTGGGGGTCTCTGCAGAGCTCTCTTCCTACTCCTGAAGGCATGGCTCCCTCTGAACGTACTCCCTCTGCTTGGCTTGGCTGGGCCTGAAGGGGGGCACGACCCCTTGTCAGCCTGATCCATGCCTAGCCTACTGCGGCCCAGCCTTCATCCTGCAGTAGTTACTGTAGGCTTCATCGAACATGGCCTTGCAGGGGAAGCGGGCCTTCAGCTTGGAGCAGATGAGGAAGGAGCCGCCCATCTTGCGGTGCAGAGAATAGGTCTCCTCTGGGGGTGGGATGAGGCGGTGCTTCAGCATGACAGGGATCAAGTTATGGATCTTCTCAGTGGTGCTCTGGGTGCCGAAGTCAAAGGGCTCTTCTGAGGCAAAGGCCTCCCCCAGGATGAGGATGGCATCCAGGTGGGCATCCTCCATCGCCTACATCAAGAGGAAGGGCAGAAATGACTGGATCAGAAGCCCTCCGCTCCTGATCTCAGCACTAAGTTCTTGGGCCTGGAGGACATTAGAGGTGATGGCAGGACAGCTTGGGCCTGAACCGCAGTAACAGGTAACTCTGACCCCCAGCAAGCAGGCAGACACAAGAGCACATATGAGACAAGGCAGAGCGCAGAGGGCATCTCTCCTTCACTTCTGTCTTCACAAAGTTGTTTATTCAGGCTTCGGCCACTGTGGGGATTGTTGTGGGAGCCTGCCTCATTCCTAGCACATGGCAGCAGTCACTTTCCAGACACAGGGTGCATGAAAAGTAGCTGTCACCAGCGGAACACTGGAGGGGCATGGGGCAGGTTGGGCCAGGGCCAAACCAAGCTAGCTTCCTCTGTGCTGCACAGAGGAAGTGGGAGGTCACCTTGGCAGGTGGGAAGGAGATGGAGGGCTACCCATCCTGATGGTGTGCACCCAGGTCAGGGAGGGTCAGCTCCCTGGCAGCTGCTGGGTGAAGAGGCTCTAAAGGCTTGGGTAATCTGTCTACCCAAGCAAGCCAGCCCCTGCCTCTCGGTGGGCAGGGTGGGCAGGCAGCACCAACTGGTAAACCCTAAGCAGAACAGTCCTGCTGCACCCTACACACTTTCTACAGAGTGCAGTTTTCAGAATGCTGGGCCTAGTGAGGCCTCCAAGGGCCCCCAAGAGCCACCTTTAGGTGCCAAGGGAAGGCACAGCCATGCCTACAGGGAGCTGGGCCTGAATCTCCAAAGAGCTTGGGTGCTTCACCCACCTTGACCTCATAGCCAGTTAGGAACTTCATCTCTATGGACTTCTTGAGCACGGCCTCCCTGTCCTGGTCAGCAGCAGCCCGGATGACCTGGGAAGAACAGAGGTTCCAGCCTGCCCCACAACCCTCCCGAGTGCCTCCAACCCCTGGCCTAGGCCACAGCCAGCTGGGTGGACATGACAGGCTGTGGCCAGGCTCTTCCACACTTTTCAATCCCCAGCATTGGCTCTTGGCCTCTGAAATACACAAGCCAGGACCCCATTCCTGTTCTTACCTGAATGTAGAGGTCAGTAAAGGATCTGTCATATTCCCGAGTTGCCCCAAAGTCCAGGAGAGCCACCTACAATGGAGATGCGACACTGCAGTTCTGCCCTGTGCTGCTGGTAAGCACAGGGCAGGGGGGGGGAGGGGTTGTCTCTTCCAGGCCTGAGCCACGGATTATAACCTTCACCTGAGGCTCAGGCTGGGGCTTACCTTGTGCTGCTGAGGGTCATAAAAGAAATTGGACCAGTTGGGGTCAGTCTGCATGACATGGAACTCAAACAGCTCCCTCAGGCACAGCACCAAAATGTTGTAGCAGATCTGGGGACGGGTGAAGGCCTGGGTCACACTGCTTCATGATCTCTACAATCTGCCTCCTGAATCCACCCCACCTGCCCCAACAGAAGGCTGTGCTCACTGCCCCTTGGCCAGCCTCCCCAGGGAGGGCTTAGGGTCTCTGTTCCCACCACCAGGTTCCCGGCACAGCAGGTCAGCATAGCATGAGCGCACCTCATTCCGTACTTCCTGGCTCAGCCCTTCCGCCTGGTCCAAGGGGAAGCCTGTTATCAGCTCGGTGGTCAGCACGTGGGGACTGCATAACTCATCCACGATCTCGGGCACGTAGAAGAAGGGGTGATCCTTCAGCAACTCCCTGTGTGGAGAGGGAGCTCACACCTAGTCTGGACCCTCTACAGCCCCCAAATGGAGAGCCCACCAGGGCGGAAGGGGAGGGTGTGGCCAAACCCTGGCCCAGGGCTAACCACCCTTCCTGCCCGCTTGATGTCCCTCAGCCTCTCAGGGACCCCATAGGAGCCACCTGAACTTCTTGGCATAGGCAGCCTCCCTCTGGTAGTCACACTCAAGAACAAGCTCCCGCCTCAGCACATCAATCAGGTGCTCAGGGAACAGGCCTGTGACAGAAAGAGCCATCCGTTGGAAGAGGTGGCTCTGCAGACCTTTCTCCTGGGGCATTCCCAGGACCCAATCCTTGTGCCCTGCCCCTTCCCCTCCCACCTCATGCCTGCAGCCCAGCCTGACCTTCTGGAAGCATGTTACTCATGTTCAGCACAGCCATGAGGTTGTTGACGTCACTGTTAATGCTCTGGGCCACACCGGGGTACTGCAAGGAGGGAAGGGGCGTTACCTGGGAGGCAGCAGGCCAGGCTGTCCCTGCCCACTAGCTTCTCAGCCATGTCCGACCACATACGGCCCTCGGTGTGGATGAATCAAGGTTGCCATGACCTAACCCATCACCACCCTGCTCTCCATTTCTCCCCACCCTATCTATCCCCAGGAAAAGCCTCTGGCTCCAGCCTAGGCCCCAATAGGCCATCCTGCCCCAAGAATGCCGGGAAGCCCCGCCCCTAACTCCTCGTCTAGCAAACTCTCTCCTGGCACCCAGTGCAGCCAGATGCTACAGACAGGAAGATAGTGTCTCGGGAGACGTGGGCCTCTGAAGTCCTGTGAGGACAGTCACACACCACACAGGACCAACTACCTGGATCTTCATGGCCACCTCACGGCCACCCTTCATTCGGGCCAGGTGCACCTGCCCTATGGAGGCAGCCGCAAAGGGCCTCTCCTCAAAGTACTCCAGCTTGTCCCGCCAATGGGGGCCCAGGTCGTTGTTGAGGGTTTTCTGGAAAGAGGCCAGAGAAGACAGGACCCCAGCCTGGTTACCTGGGGTTCCCTAAAATGCACTCAACTCACCCACTCCTCCTTGGTCCTCAGATCCCCAGGGACCCTCCACCTCCTGCCAGCCTCACCGTCATCTGTTTCAGTGGCATGAAGTCAGCACTCTGCCGCACCCGCTCAAAGATCTTAGCCAGATGTGGGTTGATGAAAGCATCATCTGGAAGACGAGAGAGGTCAGAGTGAGGCTTCCATCAGGGAGGGATGCACACAGGCCCATAATAGGGCCGCTCAGGTACCACTTGCCAGTGTGGCCTCCCGGGTAGGACACCGCACCAAGCTTTACCCTCCCTCACCCTAGGACCTGAAGCTTGGACGCAGCCTTAGCTTCCTCCTGGCACAGACTTCAGACTGGGACTCTAATGGGGACAGGGGTCTTCTGTGCCAGGATGGGCACACTAGTAAGGCAGCAACCAACACAAGGCACAAACCTTCACATACAGTTCACAGCTTCCCCTCCCCAGAAGAGCAGCTAGGAGGCCTGAACCCACCCCTATGACCAGACAGGAGGCAACATTCTTCTAACTAAGAGAGAAAATTTAGATTGCACATAATCTGACCAATCCTTTCGCTATGCACTTCTTCCCTGTCTAACGTGGTGAGGCATGAACACGTCTCAGGCTGGTTTAACTGGAATGGCCCATAGACTCATTTACTAGCATTCTTGGTCCCCAGCTGGTGGCACTGTTTGGGAAGGACCAGGGATTAGGAGGTGTGCCCAGCCATCCCCAGCTAGGTTTCTCTCCCCCCTCTCACCTCTCTCCTTTCTCCCAGCACCCCTCTCCCTTCTCCCCTCTCTCTGTACCCCCTCACCCCCTCCTCTTCTTCCTCTCCTCGCCCTCATGCTTGGGAGTCTCCGCTTCTGCACCTGCGCCATGCCTGCCTGCTGCCATATTCCCACTGTGGTGGCCACAGACGCACACTCTCCTCTAAGCCGCCTTCGTCATGGTGTCTTACACAGCAACATACAAGTAACTAAGACAGTGTCCTCCCCTCCCCATGTGCTTGCTAACAGCTGTGTGACACCCACACAGCTTGCATCCTGCTTGCTCTCGGCCCTGAAGCATAGCTCCTGACCCTATCAACCCGCTAACTTTTCCTTCATTTGAATTCTCAGACACACCATACCAGGCCCGGTGTGGGCATCACTGGGCTTCACGTATGGGCTGTCCACACACCTTCCAGCAAGTCTATACCCAGAGACATGGCCTCCAGGCAGCACCCTACACCCAACACCACCCTGAGAGTTGAACCTGGTCAAGGGAGGAAGCCCACCTTGCTCTCACACCTCCCCATTTAGAGCTACTGGGAAGCCAAAGACAACCCTTAATGCAACTCTGCCCCTCCCTCTGCCAGCCTAGTCTTCTCTCCTGAAATCACATGGTGGTCCCCAAAGCTGAACTGAAAGCAACTCCACTAGCTCCCAGTGACCAACACAGCAGGCAGGCTGGCAGGGCCAGGCTGCCATGCTGAAATTAGAGACAGCCTCTGAGTTTCTCAAAACCCCCACCCAGAGGCAAGATACACAGCCCTGGGTCCCGCTGAAGATGATATAAGCGTCTCCGCGTCCCCGAACTGCCACAGCGGCTCTCCTTCCCACCCCTGCCCGCTATCCCTTCTGCCACTAGCCCCACCTTGGCATCCACAAGCCAAGCGAGAGCTGAGCCCTCCACTTACCCTGGATGCTCAGCATCTGGCCCAGCTTCAGTGCTGCCCCGCGCACCTTGCACAATGTACTCACGATGCGTTCTGCATTCGCCTCTGACAGGAAGGGGCTAGAATCCAGCACGGCTTTCTTCCCTATGGGACAGGAGGGGGCAGCAAATATTCAGGGTTCAGGAAGGGTGACTGGGAGAAACCTTCAGAATGCCAGGGCACAGGGACTCAGACAGTATATACAACTGTTTGGTGTCCATGGAAAAGCTCAAGTCCCTATGCACATCCTCCATAGCCCCCCGAAGCTAGGGAGGCCTCCCCTGCTAGTGGGGCAAGCCTGGCAGGAGACTCCTTAGCAGCATGAAGGCGACAAGAGGCGTGCCGGCTGAAGGGCCTCTGGCCGCCGGGAGGTTGTGCCCGTGCCACGTGGGTCTGCAGGAATAACTCCCTCCTCCAGGGTCAAGGGCAGCAGTGTTGGGTGTTGTTCCTCTCCTCTGCCCCACAGCTTGGCACAGCCAACTGGCCCATAGACAACCCCTTCTAGTACACAGGGCTGTGGCAACAGCTGGGTGATGACTCCAGGGAGCTGACAGTACCAAATGAATCCTGCTGCCAGCCATCAGTGTGGCCAAAGGGCATCGTCGCTTCTGCCCACATACCAAATCCACCCTGTGAAAAGGTAGGAACAGGCCCAAACAGGGGGTCTACGCATCCAGGTCCCTCTGTCCTCCCTGGCCCTGTGAGAGTCAGGGCTTTTGTTACTTTTGATGAGTTGTTGGGTCAGAGGAGCCCACCTCCAGGCTGCTCAGCACAGGCCTGGAAGGCCAAGGGCAGAGGACTTAACAAGTGCCCTTGTGCCAGGCAAACACCAGCCTGCTCTGGCAAGCCAGAGGAGGAGGCCACCATGGGAGGAGAGTTACAGGGCCCCCAATCAATCAGCCCCAGTGACAGACATAGCTTAGGTTCACTCCTCAGTCTAGACAGGAGGACAAGATATGCAGGGTACGAGGGTCATTCCACAGGAAGTCTGGGCTGCCCAGAGACCTAGCTACAACCTTGGGGTAGGACCAATCCAGGACAAGTGAGTCTAAAAGGGATTCTGGCAACAGCAGAAGGCAGAGCCAAGAGTGGGGCAGCCCTCCCCAGGCCCTGGGACTCGAGGCTAGGAAAACAGGAGAGGGAGTAAACACAGGCAAGGCCACTAACTCCAGAACAAAGGAGGCAAACTGTCCCTCACCTGTACATAAACCACACTCAGCTGAGTCCCCATCTCCTGGTACTTGGAGATGGTGTCTGGCCCCACTAGCTCTTTTAAGCATCTCCTCCCCAGCATGGACTGATTGTCACAGGCTACAGACACATCCCCCTTCCAGAATGACCTGGGCCAGCCAGGACAAGCCAAAACCATGGAGGCATGCCCACTGCAGGACAGGGTCTCCCAGGGCAGAGTGTGCTAGCCTTGACAGCATCCTCAAGGTCAAGGCGTGCTAGGCATATTAGGAGGCCAGAGCAGGTCATGTCTGCCCAAGGCCACTTACCCTGGCCAGAGCCTCAGGACCTACTGCAGGGCTAATGGAACCTAAGCCTCAGTCACACAGTCCCTGTCAGGACACCAGCTATGCACTTGGAACCACGTTGACTTATCTCTCCTCTGAGACAAGGTAGGGTAGAGAGCAGTGGCAGGGGGTGCTGGGTCTTAGGAAAGCTAGCTTCTCACCCAGAGAAACACAGGCCTCACATCGCAAAGTACTTCAATACCAGCACTAAAAATACCCATGCTAAATCCTGTTCTCGGGCCTCTTCCAAGGACACACAAGGTATCCATCTTAAAACTGGGGTCTGTGGGAATATGCATACTCTCTCAGGGTCCAAAAAAGACTATGGCTATCAAGAGGCCTCATGAATAGGGGTAAAAGCTATGAAGGAACTTCATGACACTTGAGTAGGACCATGGCAGAGGGTACCCAACCCAGAACCTCAAATGCATTTTGGGAAATCTACTAACAGGGACCCCTAATGGTTCTGCTGGGTAAACTCCTAGCCACCTACCCTCAGAGAGGGGCTCACATGCCAGCTTCCCCGCAGCAGCGCACCCCTAGGTTTTGGTGCAGCCTGAATTCAGAACATTCTCTAGCCTGTACAGCCTCAAGGGGCCATTCAACTTGTGTTCCAGGCAAGCCTGAGCGACCTGACCCTGGCAGGCAAAGAACAGAGATTAGGTATGATCGCTGTCTCGGAGGCCAAAGTCTCTGGAACGGACCTGGCCTCTCTGGGTCGGACCTGGCCTCTCTGGGTCATGGTCAGTGGAGGGAGTTCACAATGTGCCTGACCCAGATGCCTGCATCCCAACCCACAGGAAGCAGGGAGCCCTGCGCATCCAACCTGGCCAGACTACCATTCAGAAAAGGAGAGCAGGAACGCGAGGTGGGCATGCGGGGAGGCAAGTGCAAGCCAGTGACTATGGAGGTGCAGGCGCTGGGTGGCAGCATGGGTGTGGTCCGCTGAGGGAGCCAGAAGGGGCTGGAGGCTGGCCTGGGGCTGAAGGGAGGAGCCACCTCCAACCCTCCACCTCTTTACCCAGATGAGCAGTCTCTCAACCCCAGGAACTAAACTTTGAGGGGGCTCCTGCAGTTGGGACATGGGGCGGTCCTCGTTGGCAGGCTGCAGGCTGCAGGCTTGACCTTCTAGGGCCATCCACTCTCTATGCAGGGCCCTGCTCACCTGTGGAGTCCTCGGAGCGCAGACTCTTCTTGGCGACTTCAGCCAGGGCCCCAAAGCCCAGACCTACAGCCAAACCTGAAAGCGTAAGAAGGTAGGTGCTTGAGTGGCCAGGGCCGCCAGGCCTGGTGGGCAGCAGGCAGTTCGCTTCATGTGGGCCTTGCTGGGTACACCAGCACTCGGAAAGGGAGTGAAACACACACTGGTGGTTTGAGGAGGACACTTAGCTCTGGGAACCTGCCTCCAGTAAGGCTGCTCATCACCTTGGACAACCCACACACTCACGGGAACACAGACAGACTCCATGTTGGGAGGGAACAGCACAAATGGGAAGATGGAGAAGGCATGGTGTGGGGGCCACTTTCTGGCAACACGATCACGGGAGACAACCCCGCACCTCAAGTCTGCAAGGGCGTCAGTAGTCCTGAACTTCCTAAGTCATCACGGCAGCAACATAAAACAGCTGGCAGTAAAGGCTGGAATGTTCCCCGACCGCACAAACACGGGTGTCCCAGCTGAAGTCCCTGACGCCAGAACAGAGCCCACCTCTCCTGCCACACTGGCTGCACTGGCAGTGACTGAGAACTGCAACCCTCCCAGCAGGTACTCGAGGCCAGGCCGAAAGCCTGGCAGTCCTGCTCAGGGCCCACGCCTTCCTGGGAGCTCCCTTCTCACGGGCTGCCCGGAGCAGGCACACCACTCAGAGACAGCGTGAGGTGTGTGAGACTGTTCTCCGGCCTTTCTACAATAATAGCACGTTAAAGAAAAACACTGGATTTACTGAGAAATCATCAAAAAAAAAATTATTTAAGCTGGGCATGGCCATACATAGCTGTTACCCCAGCATTTGGGAGGCAGAGGCAGAAGTCTGCCACAGTTCAAGGCCAGCCAGGAATACAAAACAAATTCCAGGATGTCCAGGAGTAGATAGGGAGACCTTGTCTCAGAAAAAAAACACTCAAGTAATTTTTAAAATGTTTTTTAATTAAAGGGTAATTCTTTTACACGGTTACCAATATATCTTATCTGCCACTAGGTGGAGTGCACGCTCTGCTTTGGCTAGCCTCCCAGCAGCTCCTGCCTCAGAGGGCACTAAGAGAACTAAGGGCATACAGTGCCCACACGCTCGGGTCCATGGCACTGCAAACCGGCTTGCTTTTCCCAAACAATCAGGACAGTGATAACAAAAGAAGTCTCGCATCAAACACATGCATGACTTTAATGTTCCAGAGGCCATTAAAAAAAGGCAAGAAGAAACATGGAGAATGGATTCTACTGCATTTAACCCAGTACACCTACAATAGAAACCAGTATAAAGAGTACAGGCATTTTCCCGTCTGTGGGTGTGTGCACTGCCTTCAAACCCTGTGGAAAGGCACGTGCGCAGCACACTGAGAGGTAGGACAAGCTGAGTGGAAGAAGCCACAGCTCCTGTACTGCCCAGAGGCATGACTGAGACCTCCTGCCAGGGACGTGCTGGCACACTGGGATGTCTGGTGGGGTGGGCACCAGCTCTGTTCTCTTTAACACTCCTCCCACCCCTGCCATACTGCAGGGCACTGGGCACCGGACTACAGCCCGGTTAAGCATTAACTCCTCACCCCCTATCTTCCTCACCCTACCTAGCACAACATCTAACTTAGCAAAAGAAGGGGGCAGCCACGTCAACCTTCACCAGGGTCCCCGAGAGTCCCCCCTGCTTAGAGCAAGCCCTGAGACAAGCCCACAGAAAAGGCGGGGAACGTCACAAGCCATCAGCTTGCCCAGCTGAACGTAACATTCAGGGCCCTCCTAAACATACCCTGGCTAGACTTAGTGCTGTGTCCAACTGTTCCTGGCTGTCTCTGGGTTCCCAGGCAAAGTACAAACTCTACAATGGGGAGACTGTTCTTAAACAAATGCCTGAAGGAACACCCTACGAAGGAGGCCTCAGTAGCTTGTTCAGTGGCCACACCAGGCCCAGGTGCTGCTAACAGAGGAGCAAGCTCCTACAGTAGGCAGACCAGGATGTAAAAACAAGCTTACCCGGCCAGCAGGCATGAGCTTGGCCTCCCCAGTTCTGTGAACCCGGAATACACTGGCCCCCCCGCCCCCACCAGGCCTGGTGTAATGGGGTTCTTGGAATCCTCTGCCCAGCTCAGCCTTTGCCCAGAGCCCGGCAGACCTGGGTAACTCGACTGCAGGAAGAGGGGAACCTCAGCTGGGATCTTCTGCCACCTTCAGGTGCCCCTGCTTCTGCACCCAAGGACCTCACACAGCAGTGCCTCTCCTCCCGTGATCCATGGTCTGGAAGGGCCTGTTCTCCATGTCTCTGGGAGGAGAAAACCACTCTTGGCAGCCTGGCCTTCTCCCTGGCTGTCACAGCACATGGGCCATACACAGCAAGGTCCCAATATTTCTCTCATGAAAAGTGGAAAGAAAGTGACGGGGCATATAGCTCTCCCGCAGGTAAAGCAGATGTATGGCGGCCTGTGTCCAGGTTGGGAGCCTAATCTGGGCAACTCAGGAGCCCACCCAGCCTCCCTGCTCAGGCCCTTATGGAGGTCACTCCACTTCCTCCTAGTCACCAGAGGTGAGAAAAGCAAAAACAACTTTCAACAACAGGGACCTTCAGGAGCTGGCTGAGTGACAGCAAGAGCAGGAACAGTAAGTCACCACTCCTGGTGGTGCTGGCTCAGCCTGCTCAACCTCCAGGGCCTGTTTACAAAGCAAGGCTGAGAGGGGCCTTTCAGAGGCCCCAGACAACAGCACTGAGAAGACAGGCTGCAGACCAGGCCCTGCTTGTGCTCAGAATGGACCCAGGGTCTTGTGTGCACGAGGCAAGGTCTCAAACTCCCTGAACCACATCCTCAGCCCTAAACCCCACTTCAATTATACACATGGCTCACTCACTCATTAGGAAGCCCACATAGAGCAGACAGGTGGGTATTGCCCTTTGCTTCTAGGGATTAACAGTCTCTTCCTGAGTATCTGGCATCTAACAGCATTCTCTGAAGCAGAGAAGTTGGGGTCCTGGGACAAGAGCGGCAGCCCAGGTACAGAGGAAGAGGAACAAAAAAAGAGGGAGACAGAGCACACTGAGGCATCTCCTCCCAGGGCCTCGGGGCTTGTCTTCTGTTCCCAGAACTGCACCAGTCAGGAGGGAGAGACCTGACAGGTCTTCTGCCGGCTCCACGGGAAGGGAGGGACCTAGTTCTTGAACAGCCACTCAAATGCCCCTGTACAAGACAGGGCTGGGCTCAGCTTCCTCCTCTCTGACTGCACAGAACAGCAGCCTCTGCACTGGGGCTGCGTCCTCGGCGGTGTATCATTCCCAGCATGCTCCTGTCACATTCTGTTTCCTGTCCAACACAAGGTGGAGAATTTGCTCTACGACGTAGAATAACCACCGTGACACACTGCCTCACTCCAGGCCCAGAAACAATCAGTGCCCACAGCCTGAACCTCCTGAAACCTCCTGTTGTTTCCACATGTTTTGGCAACAGAAGGGGGAAAAGTATGGGGCTATAGAAGAGGACTTATTTACCAGAAAAGGGTAGACAGAAGGTCCTGGGCCGCCCTGACCAACTCAATACCAGTATCATCATGAACCGACCAGGCCTGTTATGTCCCTAACCATCTGTCCAAGGCCAGTACATGAAACAAGCCTCCAAAGCCCTTCTTTCATTAGTTGCACTGCCTGAAGAACCTGCTGAGGGCAACTCCAGAAGCCCTGTCAGAGCGCCCCACTGCGAATGGCCGGCACGCTCAACAGGACCTCTGCAGATGGACAGTGGACACACCCCTGCACTGCATGGGTGTCCCTCAGGAAGAGCACCCGTGTGCAGGGTAAAAGGCTGTTCGCACAAAAGCAAAGACAAAGGAAGTCTCCGACACTGCAGCAAACTGAAATGGCTTTAACTAACAGCCACAGGCCTGTGGGGTCTGGCAAATGGGTTCTCTAAATGGCCGGTCCCCGAGCAGAAACTCCACCACGGGGCCAAAGGGCCCAGTGAGGAGCCCCTACTCACAACTGGTCTCCTCCAGTGGACCCCAAGAAGGGTCCATCAAAGAGTTCAAGCTGTAGCTCACAGAAGATTCAGCCGCACACCATCCCCAGGGATAAGCCAAGATGGGGCTAGAATTCAGTCACCAGGTCACCATCCTTAACAGCTAGTTCATGGGCAACAAGCCGCATGCTACCCAACAGTGGGGCATGGCTGGATTCCAAACCACTTCCATCTTAACGAACAGTGGCCACTCAACCAGTACAAACAGGGCAGGGCAGCACGGGGAAACGTGGCCACCTCACCTCCAAAGTTGGCCAACCGCCCAATCCGGGTAACTGGCACCTTCCGCTCCCGAGCCCGCTCACTGAGCTGGAGGGAAAAACAAAAGAGACCTATGGAATTGACAAAACTGACAAATGAGATACGGCAGCCTGAGGCTCGTGTGCCTGCACCTCCCTCTCCACTCCCACATCAGCAACTCCAGCTGGCAGCACTGCACCAAAGCTTCCATATTCCTAAACACACAGCATCCCAAAGTGGGGAGGGAAACAAGGGCCAACCCCAACCCCACTGGGAACAGAAACCACCTGGCTCCTCACAGACCTACCATCTGCTTGTGTGGCTTGCTCTCAGGGCGAGCCTTGGCCTGCCGGGCCTTCTCGATGTCTTCAGCTGTAAGGCCCCCCACAGGGGACTGGTCCTGGTGGAAGAATCTTCGCTGGATGCCACTGGCCAAGAACAAGTCTCTGCAATCTACAAAGAGCCTCCCATTGACTCTGCCCATAGGAGAGGTGGCCTGTCCCGAGAGCCCAGCTTCCCTGAAGGGTCCACTGGAGACATAGGTAGCAGCTGGGCCCTCACTGTGAGCATGACCCAGGGATGAAGATGATGGATGGTCGGGCGAGGAGGCTTCAGAGAAGTCCACGAAGGCTCCAGCTGCCTGTGGTGTTGAGAACTGAACCTCGGCTTCCAAATCTTCAAAGTTCTCGGTGGCATATGACTCCTCATGCTTATCCTGACCCTGCAGAGAACAGAGGCCAGTGTGAGGGGCAGACTTGTCTGGAACTCCTCCTGGGGAGTTACTTGCATGTGACTGCCAACCAGCCCTCTCTAGCCCTCCAAAGTGCTAAGACCTGAGGTCCCCGTCAAAGCCTAGGAGGTGGCAAAGAGCTCCAACCTGCTTCCTTGGCAGGTGCGCTATGTGATCTTAGGCAGGCAGCTCTATACACAACTGGGCACCTACTGTGGGCCCAGACAGAGCCAGGGAAGATGCGTATGACTAGCAACAGACTCCTCACCTATGAGGGCCAACACTGAGCCCACTGAGCCCATGGGGCTTTTAGGAGAGAAACCAGGACAAAAGATGGAGAGCTTACAGAAGTGTAAGTAGCAGACCAGTGAGTGTTAACAGGAGGCCACAGATGGAAACCAACGGGTTTTGCAACACCTCACTGCAGACACAGACCCTACCATCAGCCCTGGCATGTGGCTAAGGGGTTCTTGCCAAAGGTGGTCAGAGCCTGGCAGAGAACACCCCATGTTTCCTTTGTAGCTATAGGACCAACCTTCAAGCCCAGATTCATTCTAATTTTTAACCTAGAATGAACCTGAACAAGCTCCTAAGCATTCTCGGTGACTTCTACATCTGAAAATAGGGCTCCCACTGTCAGACAGGTTTACACGCAAGGTCACAGAAACTACTGGTAAAGGCTATAATTAAATAGCACTGTGTGCCAGAGCGGGAAGCGGGGGAGCTCAGGCCTACGGCCAGGTCCTTGGTTCAAATGAAATCTGAGCAAATGCCACGGCCTATGTGCTCTCCGCATGTCATACAGCAACAGCGGGAGACCTGAGCCCCGTGTGCAGCTACTTGAGGTCTTCTGAGGACTGGAGAGCAAGGCTTGCTCTCCCAGGGAAGTGGGCAGACTAGGTGCTGCTCTCAGTTCCCCAGGAGACAGCCTGAGAGTGGATGTGACTGGTGAAGGTGACAGCGACAGACAGCAGAGAAGGGGCCCAAAGCCAAGGGCTTGCTCTTTGCCACCCGAAGTCCCAGAGTAGAAGCAAAGGGTCACTGGGGCTCTGGGGACCTCCCACAGCCAGGGAAGGTCTGGTAATGAAGAGTCGGGGCAGAAACCCCTCCCATCCCACAACTCCGATAATGGCCTCCTAGTCTTATGTGACTGCTGTTACTGTATAGTTGGGGTCCAGTCTCTGCAAATACCTGATGAAATGTGTGAATAAGAGGCACATGGGTTCCCAGAGCAGTCAGAGCCCTCAGACCTCCAAGGTGGAGAAAAGAACCAGAGTTCTAAGAGTTAGGAACTGAAGGGAACCCATGTGGTCACTGCACGCAGGGCCTCCACCATGGCAGTGGGTTGTCCATCTTCTGTCTCCAGTGGCAAAGGGAAGATGACCCTGCCTGTTCTAGACTCTAGATACACAAAGGAATGGTGGGAGCAGGAGGAAGCCCAGGATGGAAGCTTGCACACTGGTGAAGGCTGGTCTAGAATGCAGTCTTACTCTGGAGTGACCTGGAGCACGGGGGCAAGCTCACCTTCCAGCTTTCCTCAGGAACAACACCCACCGTCCTACCTCAATACCGGGAGGGCAAGGCTAGGAAAGTACAAGGATTATCACCCTATGGCTTAATATAATCATGGGTAGGCGTAAGCACATAGACCTGTCCGTTCAGCAGTGAGGACCTCAAGTACACAGGATATAAAGACTTAAAATTAGAGGTACCTGTAGGGTGAGGAACACTGTCAGCCTTGCCTAGGAAAAAAGGGCCTGGGAACCTGGATCTGCACCTCACCAGCGGAGGCTGCGGACTAGGACAGCCCTGCAGTCAGAGAAGCATGAGACCTTAATCCGGAACTGTGAGAAGAAAGAGTGCTTGTTCGAGCCTGCAGTCCATGGTCTTCTCTTATAGTAACAGCACCTCACAGAGGAACCTGATCTGCCCTAGTAGGACACCGCAGGACTGAAAGGACTCAGGAAAGAGGCAGGACAATTTCTGCAATGCACATCCATGTACACACACCCTTACCCCTTCAGGCTTCTGAACTGCTGGTAGACAGCACTATGCTATCCCCAGGTCTATCCTGATACTACTTTGGCTTAAAAACACCCCTTGATATAAGACGCTGAGGTTTCCTGGACCTTGTCACAAAGATAACCTTCGCCCCAACAGCATGAGGGAAAGGAGGAAGACAATACTGAAAGCACCACCTTCAGCAGATAACAAACGGTTGCGGGGTGAGATTCAGCAAGCCTTGCCTACAGGAGGAGCCTTCCAAGGCTGAAGCTGAGCCAGGCTGATCTACACACGAGCCCTGCTTCAAACTGCATGTCTAAAACCCAACCCACAGCATGCTAGTACACGAAAGATGATTTGAAAGACCTGCCTCTTTCAAATCATGAGGACAGAGCCTGGAAACCAGGAAATGGCCCTTATCGGATGCCATATCTACCAGACCCTTAATCTTGGCCTCCCCAACCTCTAGAACTGTGAGAAGTGGGTGTTATTTCTGCTTCCTAGTCTGGTGTTCTAGTTTAACAGCCAGATTCCCACATAAGGTCCTACCCTACCCTAAAATAATAGTGGGACACACCAGCCACTAGGCTCACTGGTGCCATCTACAACAAGCTATCAGTGTCTGCATCCTGGTTCATTCCCTGGTCTCATCAGGAGCTCCCAGCCTGGCTGTCTGCCTCTCAGCATCCACACCTGCTACTATAAGGGCCTCTCACCTGTACCATCCCAAAGACCATGCTGATCTGCTCCACAGCGGTAGACTGCAGGGCCCTGGCCGCCAAGATGAGCTCCCCACCAAGGCCCAAGTTCTGCAGGTGAGTCTCCACAGCTGCCTGGGTCAGCTTGGCAAGGCCTTTGGCCAGCATGATGGCATCCCCCAACATAGCAGCCATCCTTCAGGGCTGGAAGAAAAGAGGCCACGTTAGGAAAAAGGATACCCCCTCTGACATAGGTTCATCCACACACTGACCAGGCCCCCACTAAACTCTGAGCAGAAGGCAAAACTGGTGGTTTGATTTTCCCATGGGTCTTCCCTTCTGACTGAGGTGAACTCAAGAGACAGGAGAGGAGCAATGCCCAGGGCGGTGACCGGTACCACCAGGCACTGACCAATGCCTGTGCATTTCCTCACCAAGGCTCAAAATCACCTCTGAAAATCCTCAGCACAGAAGGCAAAGGGCTTTGGCAGAACCAGGACCAGCATGTGGACTAGTTCCTAGTCTGTCGTTCTTTCCTCTGAGCCACAGCCATGTACTGAAGCAAGCTGGCCCCTCCCTAAGCTGTTCCGTGCAGGACCTAAGGTCCACTCGTGACAGTGGTGCCTCTCCCAGGCCTCGACAGTTGTGTGCACCTGTGGGTGCACTGCCCGGTGAAGCATGGGGCAGTTACCACAGACTTAGACACTGGGAGCACTTCCTTGACCTGAAGCTCCGCCAGAGAGTCCACACTGCACTCCAGCACTAAAAACAGCAGACAAGGCACGGAAAGCAAGAAAAAGCAAGCATACGCCACCGTGGGGGCCCGCTGCCTGCCTCTACTGTGCCACCTCCTTGCTTGCCTTTCCTCTCTCTACTGGCCATAGCAGAAAGTATTTCTGAATGTAGGTCAGGGTCAGAGATGCTGAGATCCAGAATCCACAGTGTAGTTAGGGCCAGGCCTAGTTGGTCATTAACTACCTCTGAGGCATATTTATGGGTTAAGATAAGTCCTGTTAACATGCTGGAAGCTAAAGCAAAAATAGGAAGAGCCAGAGATCCCTCTGTTAGGAGCACCGTGACCAAGGCAGGGAGCAGAACTGGGTGTGCCAGGTAGGTAAAGGGCAGCAGTGTTCTTTAAGTCCCTCAGAGGAGTGTGGCTGGCACTTCAGACAGGGACCTGCATAAGGTACAAACTGAGCAGGGACCCTGACACACAGGCAGCAGAGGGGCACTCAAAGGGGCACCTGCACTCATCTTTTTGCTGCATTAACTGAGAGAAGCAATGGCAGGGACAGGCACTCGACAGTACTGGAAAGGTCCAACCAGAATGAGGGGGCATCTGAACATGTTGGCCCTTAGTCACTCCAAGGATTCCAGCAGAGCGGCTCAGCCCCACGGCACGGCACAACACGGCAGAAAAGACCTTCACTTAAAAGGAGAACAGGGGTGGAAGGATGGAGAGGGCTCAGCAGTTGAGAGTGCTCACTGCTCTCACGGAGAACCTGAGCTCAGTTCCCAGAGCCCACAGATGTGGCGTACAACCGCCTGGACGCCCAGTTCCTGGGGAGGGATGCCTCTGGCCCAGCCAGCACCTGCACCACATGCACACACCCACACACAGACACATCATCCTTAAAAGCCTTAAAAGGAGAATGGTTATAATAGCAGAAACTCACTACCAAAGAGGCCGACAACTATAAGGCTGTGTCTATAACGTGCCCTTGGGCAATATAGTTCCCTTCAGATACTCGCAGTTAGCACATAGGGGCTAAGCCTTTCTACACACCTCTTAATACTTATAAACAATTCCCGTGGCCGCCAGTGAGAAAAGCAGAGAAAAGAAGGAACTAAGTAGCCAACGCCACCAGCAACTCCAGTGACCCTGGGGGAGGGGGCGGTGCACCTCAGCCCTGGCGTGCTCTGGGCCTCCTCAGACGCTTGGCTCACCGACTGCCAAGGATAATACACTGCCTGGTCCCAGGCTACTCACCCTCCAATCTGAGCAAGTAGGTTTGGAGGAAACGACCAAACACTGTATCACTGAGTTCCCTGTCACACCCTAGGTTTCTGCACTGGACTCCTGATTTTATGGCAAAAAACAGGTGAACAAGCCCACAAGCCAAAAGCAAGGACTGGTAAGACAGCATGCTCAAACTGTGCTCAAACTGGCCTGTTAGCAGCTCCTAACTCACAGCCATCACCCCCAACACACACTGACACATCCTGTCCAGTACCCTGAAATCTAGAGTAGAAGTCTCCCCCCCCCCCCCCAGGGCCCTAGAGAACCTGGAGAGAGTGGCTGGATTTTGAAGAAGAGCTGTACCAGAAACCCATTCCTACCAGTGGCCCCAGAACATCATTATGTCCCAGGGATTCCCCAAAACCAAGCCTTACCCTGGGTCACCTTTAAATTACACCCAGAAAACCAGGACACAGATCTCCCACAGACCATGACTGCAGTAGTTACAAAACCTCACTTGCCCACTACCTGACATTAAATCTCTTCAGACCATCCACCTAGACCTACTTTATTCAGACTTTGACTTAAGGCCTGACACTAATTCTACCTGAATTTTCCATCCAAGTTACTATACTCACACACTAAACTTCTACAAGACCAAAGCTAGTGAATGATTCTGGGCCAGTCTAGCCTCCCTGGCCCACTACACTGAAAATGCTTAATTAAAAAATAAATTAAGGGCCAGGAGGTGGAGGTGCACATCTTTAATCCTAGCATTCGGGAGGCAGAAGCAGGTAGATCTAAGTTTGAAGTCAGCTTGGTCTACAGAGCAAGTTCCATGACAGTCAGAGCTGTTACACAGAGAAACTGTCTCAAACAAACAAAGAAGAGCCATACTTTCCTTCCTGCCTGAACAGTTATATATGACATACTAGTGAATTCCATAATGGTACCTAGTCCTGCCTTAGACACTGGATCCCAGAGTCTCTGGAATGGAAAGAAGGTCCCTTACAGATATTTGGACAGTGTGTGCTTGAACCTGTTTTCCTCAGGTCCGCAGTTACTGCTAGCAAGCACAGACTATTCTTTATGAGCGCGAAGACTGTCAGAAGTACTGTGGCTGTCCCACGGCCACCCCCTTGGGTAAACATTACTTACCCATTGTGCAGGGGTTATGCGAGGCCTTCTGCACAGTACAAAGTGAACCAACCGTTCACAGCCTTAGCAACACAGGCAGTTTTCTTCGAGGGAGTCCCTGTCTTCCAGCGGCAAACAGGAGGTGAGAAAGCAAATGACTACCAGAAGGAAGCTGCTTTCCACAACTCTTTTCTTCCTGGTTTTCAAACTTGGGGCCACAGTGACCTATAATTCTACCTCATCAGGCACTCAGCTAGGGGGTATTTACATCATAACTTACATCAAAAGCCCAGAAACCCTTTCCACACACAAGAACCACATGAGCACCATGATTTTACATGCAAGTATCAGAGACCTCAAGTGGACTATTAGGCCCCTACCCTCCCTACCCTACACCAGCCCTGACAACAGTGGCTGCTGGTTTGGGGACCCTGTTCCTGAGTGAAATGCTCTCCTCAAACAGGTAAAGCTGTGTGAGAGGAGAGATATTCACACTTGGAGAATATACTAGTGAGGGACCATGCCAACATCCTTCAATCATACCTTGCAAAGCACCTAGCTTGTTCCTGCAGGCCCTGGGTTAATGTGTCCTAGCCATGTGCCCAAAGCACCACAGCATTCAAGTATATCTACAATGGGCACCAACACCTGGGAAGCATTGGAGGCAGAAACAAAGGAGGTACCTTGGAGCCGAAACATGGCCCAGCCCTTCCACCACCGGCTGGGTGACTCAGCTTTTTGCATGCCTCTTCCGGTCCTAATGTTAAATTTCTATCGGGAAAGTAAATAAAGGCAGCCTCAAAAGAGCCAGAATTCCAATGAACAAAACTAGGGCACAGAGACTGGGAAAGAGGCACAGGCAGCCTAGAGTCAAGTGTCCCCAAGCTCTGTGTGCAGGGTTTTCCTGCTGACCATCATTTACCAACTTTCCTAAAAACCTTCCAGCCACCTCCTGGAGTCACACCTGGATGGAAGTTACCTGGGGCATTGTGGACCTTCAAAATAAAGTCTCTAGGACTGACAAACATGCCCAAGGGGTGTAGACCTGGCCAAACACAGAAAGACATGTGAGCAAAAGCAGATGGTCTTTTTTTTTTTAACGTGACGAATACAATAAGCAATTCCAACAAGCACAAAGCTAACAAAAGTATCAAATGCTTGTCCACCAGGGACCCAGGAGGAAAGGGAGTTTTATCCGGCAGGAAGGCGGCCATATGCACCCCACTTCATAGCCAGGACAACCCAACCTGTCACTGTTCTCACAGGGTGAGAGCAAGCTGAAGATGGTATATGAAGATGTACCAAGCGTCAATGCCCTTCATAACTACAGGGCATCACAGACCAGCTCCCAAGCCAGCAGAGCTCTGGGATTCACACCTCTGAAAGCCAGGGTTCACCCTCCTCTGGCCCCTTCCTGTCACAGCTGCCACTAATTACTTGGGACAGCTGAGGTAAGAGGCTAAACAGCAAACTGCACAGGAAGTCCTCAGTCCTGAGAAGCCTTCCCCAAATGGGCGGCATGAGCTTTCTGGCTCACATACATGCTCGGGGTCTCTCAAGTACTTCAACCATGATACCCTAGCCTCGTGTAACAGCCCTACTCATTACTCTATCTTGCCTTGACCTTCCCATGCATCCCCAGGCTGCCAGCTGGAGCAGCTTCTTTAAAAATAAATGTCCTGCCAAAGTACTCCCAGACCCCATGGCTTTCCTGAGATCCCTAGGAGGCAGAGAGAGCCTTCCTGACCTAGTGCTCTCAGCCTCCCCAGACTAGAATTACTGTGTTCCCTCCACCAAATGTGTTCCAGCCACGTTAAACCATCCCTAAATTTCATGGTATGTCCCCTGAAGACCTGGGCTCCCTGCAAGAAGGAAACGAAGTGTGTTTCCTCCCTCCCCAGGGCATCAGTCTCAGATTCCTGTAACCTGCATGGCACTGCAGCCATGATCATGTTCTTGGAACCTGTCTACTATCTCACTAGAGGCTCTTATCCACAGGACATGAACCACTCTGATTTCCTGTATACACTCCTGTCCTTCCAGCACCAAGCAGTACTTTACAGTGATAAATACAGAGTATATAAAAAGAATTTAGCTAGTCCCTCAAAACTTGAGGAAACCTGTTTGCATCTTTGATCACAAATGGCAATCAAACTTCCAAGAGCTCCTAGGGGCTCTTGAAGCAGTGTCCCTCCAGCTTCATTCTGCCGCAGAAGGAACTGGAAGGTTGAATGGACAACTGGGCAAGGCACCTGTTTCCAGCAAGGGGCCATGTGCCAACTTTGAGAGCCCTAGTCATTCCAGAAAAGGAGGAAAGGGAACAGGGGTGACTAGCACTCACTAAGCAGAAAGCCTCCACAGGGAGATGTTTCTGAAGTTTCTACCTGCTGCTTTTTCTCCCAAAGCCTGCCTTTGCCACTACACAAACCCTTCAGATGTTCCCTCTTTTTCCATGAGTCCTTCACATCTTTGAAAAAGGAAACCAGATGGGGTCATACTTAAAAGAGGATAGTTCCCAGAGCCCACCACCAAAAGGACTCACAGGATGGTCACTTCACACATTCTTCCTCTCCGGGAGATCCCACAGGGCTAGTGAGTTCCAGTGAAGAACCTTCTTCCTTTGGACATACACATGTGAATTTGAACCCTCCAAGGGAACTGAAAAGTCCCGTTATATCCTTAACATTTTCCCTTTTCTGACAAAAGGGAAAAATAAATGACTGTTTCCTCCCAGGACTCAGAAGAAGGAATGCATTAGCGTAAACAGACTTCAGAAACAAAATCCATGAATCCCTGTGGGCTAGATTTGCCCTTTGCCTCCACCGTAGAGTCACACAGTGGGATTACCAGTCATACACCCCAGTCCCCTAACTCCAGGGCTCTATCTGCAGAGCCAGCAATGTCCCACAGGGCTATCAGCTTCCAAAGGCAACTTAGAACTAGATACTAGGAAAAAGAAAAGAACATGGAAGAGAACAACCCTCTTGTCAGCGAGCAACAGTGGGCTTCAGCACAGAGCCAGGCCTCTGCCAGCTTCTGTCTGCCTCTGCTTCCATGGGGACCCACACCAGGAATCTCTGTTCCCTTCTCCTCCCAGGGCCAATCTGTCTGATCACAACCTAAAACTCCTGCCCAAATCCCTCAAACTGCATTTCTTTAAAAGTGGATGGTGGTAATTCAGCACTAAGAACAAGAACCACAAAGCTGCTGGGAACAGGTTAGGTGAGTGGCCTAGTTACTTTCTGTTACTGTGTCAATGATGCTGTGGCTGGAGGCAACTTGGGAAGGAAAGGGCTTATTTGTCCTAGATGTCCAATCACAGCCCATCCCTGGGGCAAGTCAAGGTAAGAACTCAAGTATGGAAGGAAGCTGGGGCAGAAGCTGAAGCAGAGGCCACGAAAGGGTTATGCTTACTGGCCTGCTCCTCACAATTTGCTCACCTGCCTTCTTACACAAGGCAGGAGGACCGCCTGCCCAGGGGTAGCACTGAGCACAGTGACCTGGACCCTCCTACATCAATTAGAAACCAAGAAATGCCCCAATAGCCCTGCCTACAGGCCAATCTCATGGAGGCTTTTCCTCAGTTAAGATTCCCTCTTCCCAGACAAGTCTAGGTTTGTGTGAAGCTGACAAAAATCCGAACAGTGAGTAGCAGTATATGCATAGGGTGGAATAATTTGGCAGTTTAAATGACACTAGAAAAAGTATTTGTTGACAAATAAGAATATATTGCATGTTCCCATGGAGGGAAAAAATGTCATCACAGAGCTTTTAAAAGGATGAGGCTTTCTCTGGGTAGTAGGATATTAGATTCTTCTGGAACTTATTTGTTCTCTAAAATTTTCTACAAAGGATATACTATTTGAATAATAGTTTTTTGAAACTATTATTTTTTGAAAACCTTAAACATGTTGTTGAAAAATAAACTTTTTAAGTAAGCACACAAATACATACGTTCAAAAAACGATTCCGTATCTCTCTAGTGCCTGTCCAGGGTGAAATGGACAGTAGGTTAAGGAACAGATCAAAAGGCTATAAATAACGCCTCTCTGGGTCCTTGGTTAGCCTGTTCCTCAGATGACACCTGCCCCTAACTGGCTGCCAGGCACAGAGCTTGTGGGCATCTCACTTTGGAGGATAGGGTTCAACTGCCCCTCTCAGAATGGTGGTGAGAAAAATCACTTGGCGCAGGCCCTTCCCCCCCCCCCCCACTGGCACTGCGTCAGAGGGCAGAAATAGCTAATGAGTGTCAATGCACACACAAAGCCCCTGGAATTCCTAATTTAGAATCAAATAACAAGTACAGTGACTATATTTTCTCAACAGGAGAGACACATATGACTATGTCCTTCAAGGCAAGAAGTAAGCACACCAAGACTCTGGGGCCATCGTCAGCCTCACTAAAAGCAACCTGGAGGAAAGGAGGGCGACCTAGAAGAGGCAGCTGTGCCTGTCACTGCAGCCATCTGCTCTGTGGAAGCAATGAACTCCAATGATTTAGAACCTGCCCAGGACTTTCCCAACAAGAAAAGAAAACGGCTAAAACCTGGACCAACCACGGGGGAAACTACTCTCTCAAAGATTATTTGCATTTGTCAGCCCTTGTTGCAGGAGTGAGGACCCTAGACAGTGGACAGTGACAGGAAGAACCAGCACACCTTGACCATGGCAGCTTCAGTACACATGTCTCACCATCTACCCTCTTGTTAGAACCCCAGCGTGAGATCAGGGAGGGGAACAGGGGGCAGAGGCAGGCCACCACTGGATCTCCGCTTAATGTGGCCACACTGAAGAAATCTTTCTCTGATCTTTTTCACTATGACTTTGCTCTTTTAATTTGGCTTATCAGAGCTGGGTGGCTGAGCCTGGCTTACTAGGGCAGCCCAGGCATAAACTCTGACCCTAACTCTGGTAACACTACTGCCTATCCATGTAAACAGAGTTGTCCTGAATCACAGCCATGTGCGTTCACTTATGTTCTGCCTACAATCTGGTCACTAAAGTGTTGTATTGGTTGGTTTGGTATCATTTCAGGAAACCAATGGCCCACAAAGTCCAAAATACTTACTTTTTGTCCTTCAAAGATGAAGTCTGTAGGCTCCAATTCTATAGTAACCAACTAGAACCATAATTATTCCAGGACATCTAAAGAGGCCACCAGCATTGTATCCTAGCAGGCCAATCAGGACGGTCCGCGGACAAAGATTCCCATCCCATGAAGCTCATCTCCTGATGCCCAGAAATGAACTTGACCCACTATCCAGGGGGTAGGAAGGTAACCCCCGAGACCTGCTCATGATGTGCTGGGGGGGGGTGCCAGATGCCAACTTCCTGCACAGACCCATTCTCCCGGTAACTGTTAGCTGCCTGCATCCTCCTCCTTGCCCTACACAGAAAAGCCACCGTCAGTCCACAGCTTGAGCTCTTACAGATCTACCACCTCATGAGTTCATAGATTCTCTAACCAGTTCCTGCCAGGCAAGTACTGAAAACAATCAGAGAGCACAGAGGTGGAAGGTGGGAAGCACACAGGAATACACTCTGTGCCTCCCCCAAGCCTCACACAAAAGCCCCTCTTGACTACAGGACAGTGGCCAAATTCTGGAGCGCCACACTGGCTAGTCAGCCTGCCCTACACAAGAAGGCGTTCCTCAGTTCCACCATGAATCCCAGCCTGACAGGCCCTGGTACTGGAGGCTGAAGCAGGAGGATCATGAGTTTGAGACCAGCTTGAACTACATAGCAAAATCAGATAGACAGACAGACAGACAGACATGGACATGTGTATGTATGTATGTATTTTTAAAGTCTTTAAATCAATAAGGGTAAGACCTCTGTAACTGGTCACTCGGTCTGAACCCTACTGCTGCCTTGCGCAGGGGCCATGCTAATCTTCTCTCTATCGTTCTCATTTTACTATATGTGCTGCCAAAGCCAGCACCCAACTTGCAAGTTAAATTATAGTAAGCTTAACTTTGAGCCTCAGTTTTCCCGTCTGCACTTGAGTATAGGTTAGATCCCTCACTGAATATCTAGGGTATTTATGGCATGCATTGTGTATCAGGGACCATACCATACACACTTGTGTGATTATTAACATTATGACCATGCAAGTACCTGGGTATAGCAAAGGAGCATAAATAACCCATAATACCTTTAAAACAGACAGACCTAGCTCTCCTGGAAAGCCCAGGGCCACTTCTGAGCCAGGGAGACAGGCAGTGCTGGGAAAGAACAGGTCGGTCCTCAGCAGGATGGTTTATTTAGCAATGTGCTCTGAGGCCCCACCCAGGAGAGGTGGCTCAGTGTGCTGACAGGCAGCTAAAACACCTTGGGAACACAACAGGCATCAACACCCACAGACACTCCTTGCACCAGCGCTGAACACAAGAAATGGTCCTTGTGTGCCTTTCCTCCCTTACCCCCGGCACATACAATCAGGGACGTGGCAGCAGCAATTCAAACACAGTCAGGCTGTGTGATACCTCAAGCCAACTTTGGGAGTCTGCAGACACAAACATGTTTTCCTCAATTCATCCCGTTCCTGTCTACAAGAAGGAAGGGAGGAGGGAGAAGGCTGCTGCTCAGGACGCTAGTCTGACCTTTGCTGGCCCACTGCTGGCTACCAACACCTCAGGAAGCAAGAGCCACCAGATTACTTTTCAATTTCTCAAAGAACTGGGACCGGCAAAGGGCAACCATGGGCAAACTATCAACAATTTGCTCTGTCTCCCTCCTCCATGCCAAGATTGGAGACAAGTACACACCTGGCATTTTGTGTGAACGGTTTCAGGACATGTCACCCAGCCCAGCAGACAGCAGGTCGTCTGGCTCTTGGACAGCACACTTAACAGACTGACAGACAGAATGACAGCAAAGACATGTTTCCAGCTTCAGCTTGGACACCGGCTACCTGTGACCTTGGGGACACCAGTTCTGCTCCTGGGGCCAGTGTGCCCATTTCCTCGAGTGTGAATCAAGACAGTGCTATTCACCCTCAGGGTACAGAGGGTTAACAAGGAGCCACACGGAGCTCTTTCTGAAGAGATTTAACCAGGTCTGGAGAGAATGATTCTGAAAAGAACGAGGAAGAGCCCATACAGACATTCTATAAAAACAGCTGGGGAGGTACAGCCTTCGGGAAAGCCCAGTGAGGAGCAGAGGAAGAAACCACGGAAGCAGCTGTTTTAAACACATGCATGCATGGGCACATACACACACACTCACAGCTTTCTCTTTCAGTGGCCCCTACACAGTACTGTCCCTCCTATACTGAGCCCAGGACCTATTCCCTCCGAAACAGACCTCCTTGCTCCTTCTACCCTAGAACATGAGCAATCAGATATGAGTTCATCTCAGACCCTCCTCTCTCATGGCCTTTTTTCTTTCCGTCTTTCCCCTTTCCTGCCTGTCCCCTTTTACAAAAGCCTTTCCTTTCAATCCCACAATTCATGTCCAGCCTCCCTACACCAAGCACAGGCAAGCTACTGCAGACTCCACTTTCCTAGGAATGGAGCACTAACGCTCCCACTGTTCCTCTGTGACCCCTGAAGTGCTCCTCAACCTACCACGACCATGACTCTCCACTTCCTGTCCGCCTCCCCTATTCCCACAACCCTCCCTCAACTTCCTTCACCAACTTCTCTTCACCTGTTCCACACTCCACAGTCGAGCCAGTTCCAGCAGGTCCTAGGCCTCCTGCCTACTACCCACTGTGTACTGAGAAGGCAGCTTCCTTCTCTCCCTATACTTATGGAGAGTCTATGCAAGGCCTCCCTCCAGGCAGGCTCCCTGAACCATGTTACCCGCATCTGTACCACACACCCATCCAAGCATGCCAAGCAACTACAAGGCATTCGGGGGAATTCTCAAGGATGATGAAACTATTCTGCCTTTGACTGTGTTAAGTGATTAAGTGATGTTTTTCAACTGTGTGAAAAATGGGTGAACTTAGTGCTTGAAAGTTTCATCTTAATAAAAAAGGATAGAAAAAGGACAGTTCCAATGGCGTGCAGCCCATTGTGTCTGATCCTAACATTATTCTCCTCCTATGGCCTCTTTTTAGTACTGACACCATCACACAACTTCTTCCCCATCTAGGACTCGGAGCCCTATATGCTACCTGCATATACGCTGAGTCCTACGGTCCCTGTCTCCAACACCTGCGACTCAGGTCACTTTGTCCTCAGCGGCTGCCTCCCCTTCACTCCTGTTCCCATCACACCTGCAGTTACACTAGTAACAGGACCTGTGAGCTCCCCCAACTATCTCCTTCCCAATGGCTCTTCCCCAGCTCTTGACTGTTAACAGGAATGTTAGAACTATTTCCAGTTGCCAAACCAAGACAACTCTTTAAATATTCCTGTCTAATTCTGTACACGGCTCTGGTTTCAACTGACAAAGATAGTGACTCAGTGTCCGTGACTCTTAATGGAAAATTATCCTGCCAGGTTTTGAGCTTCCCAATAATAAACCTCTCTTCAAGAAGGAAGTGACTGCCCTTCAAGATCATTTTCTGTAAGTATCAAAGGGCATCCCCAAAATCCCTACTTGGAGTGCCCCACCAAGCTGTGGAACCCTCACACATTCTCACAGAATACAAATTCACAGTAGAGGCTTGGGATGTTTTTCTTTTCTTTCATCCTTTATGAGTAACCACCATTTTTTAGGACCTAAGTTCAACACATAAATTCAGGGTTACATTGAAAGTGGACTCAAAGGCAAAGCCTCTTCCTTTGTACAAAAAAAGAAGAGACATGGTTTCTGGTACTTACCAACTATAAATGAATTCTATACATGTGCAGACAATGCATCAAAGCACCTGCATACGTGTGCATGCCTGTGTGTGGGTGAGCAGCCAGATAACCCCTGCAGACACAGGCATGCTCTCCTTCCACATCATAAGACTGACATGTCTAAGCAGAATATGTAGGTAAGAAAAGTGTCTCCCTCAGAAGTCGCTCGACGGGCATTCATACAGCTCCCACTTGTCTGCACACTGTTGAAGAACCATCCTATGGTGGCTTCCTGTGCTTACCCAAGTCTCCTAATGTTCCTACAGGCAAAAACTACGCTTTCCACATCCTCATAATTTGAGGCTATCCAGGCACATTCATCAGGCACAAAGGCCCAGGGTTTCTGTCTCCATCTCTGCTTGGGAAGGTTTCACCTCTCCCACCCTGGACACTCATGGTTGCGCCATCCTCACGGGACATAACACTGTCCTGAACTTCTTGGCTGCTTGTGGGCAAGGTGCACAGAGGTCCCTGCACAGAGGGATGACCCTGTCTGGAGCCTTTCCTCAACCAAATTTGCTCTTCAGCATATGGCAATGACTGGAGACATTTTCAATTGTCACAATTGGTGAGACTGGGGTGTGTCACTATTTGTTTAGCAGATACAAGCCAGGTATTCTGCAACACGCCCTACAAGGCACAAGGCAAGCACAGTAAACAAGTATGAAATTAAAATGTTAAAAAGTCTGGAGTTGGGAAGTGCCAACTTAGGTGGTTCATCCGCCCAGAGAGAATGCCCAGATTGCCTGCCTCGTTTTCCCTTTGAGTCACCTGATCCAAAAATGACCACAATTCAGCTGCCTTCATTATTTGCAAGGCTAACTACAGCATCCAAAGCTACCCTCTGAGTCCTATGAGCGCTGCTCTTCTCAGAAGGGCCTTCTTCCGGCCAGCATGGCCAGCGTCCATAGAACAACTAGAAGACTGGCATAATCACTAGTCCAAATCCTTGAGCAAGACGGTTGGCCCGACACACCCCAGCTCCGGAGTCCTGTCCTACAGACACCAAGCCCAAGCGAGCCTGAATCCGTTTTCCATAGAACTGCAGGCCCAACCTAGACTGGAAGTCTGCACACAGCCTCTGTCCCTTCAGGAAGCCCAGCCAATGAAGGGTCCCAGCTCCCAGACCCGCCCCTACAGCCTTCTGGCCCCTCACACTTAGAACTTGGCTTGGCTGTGTGATGCGACAGCTTCTGTGCAAGACAGCGCGCGAGCTCAATCCAAACTGCTCCTGTGGCCAACAGAGTCTGGAAAAATAAGAGGAAGGACTGAAAAAAAACACGAAGAAAAGGAACGAGGAAGGCGCATCTTCCTCGACTTCACCCCAGCCCCAGCTGTGAAACCCAACGGCTGGCCCGGGGCACAGAACTACACCCAGCCCATGCACAGCTGAAGGGTCTGAGAGTTCACATTATGAGAAAGGCAGCCACGTGCGTGGACGATGCAGAGGCCAGGCACTGCATCGGAACCCCCGCGGCCCTCCGCTCGCTCGGGGCTGGGGACGGCTGCACGCCAGCGTGGCCCTGAGGCTCCCCGGCTGCACGGGGAGCTCGCCACCCAGGCCGCACGGTCCCTTGATCGTAGAAGGATGGCCCCCGGGGTGCTGAGGGTAGCAGCAGGCCTACAGACGGCAGCCTTACCGGGCTGCAGGAAGCTAGGCTCCTCCGTCCGCTACGCAACGCCTCCGCGCGCCCGCTCCGCTGCGAGCGCCCCGCACACGCTCGGAGCCTGTTTACCTCCGGGCCCGCGCGCGCACGCCCCGCTGCGCTGGCCCCGCCTCCGGGCGCTCCCGTTGGCTGCGCCCGCCCTCAGCCGCACCAATGCCGCAGCACGCAGTGGGAGCGTGCGCGGCTCCCAGCCAATAGAGACTGAGGGAGGAACGACAGCAGCCAATGGGAGGCCGCCCTGGAGGGCCGCGGCTCCCTTCTGAGCCCGCCCGCTGCCCTTTCTCCCTGGTTGGGAAAGTCGTGCTGCTGTTGTTCCCGCGCGCGTTCCGGTGGTTGGCACGGGTTCAGCGGGCGACCTCGCGTGTTGGGTCGGTACCGACACTAGCTCAGCGGGGATCCCAGAGGGCCCGGCGGGTTTTGTTGCCTCGTCGCGGCTTCTTCCTGGCTTCCTCCAGAAGCTGAGACACCAAGGTCCCGTCCCCTCCAGCCTTGTGTGTAGATTAACTGTGCTCGCTTGCTGTGGGCGCCAAAACAAAGCAAGGAAGCCTGCCCCAAGGTGAGAAACAGCCTGAGGACGGCTTGCCCAGAGAAGGTGGGATTGCGACAGCGTCCGCCCAGGGCCACCCTGTACCACCCTCAAGGCCTTTCCAAGATGCTTCCATGCCAGCTCGGCGCTTTGGCCCAGCGATGCCAGGCCAGCTTCCCCCCAAAGTACCTAAGGCAACCGCTATCCACTCCCACAGTTGATTTTCCATTTTCATCAGATTCACATGATTTCGCCCTTATTCCCTGGGAGAATAATGACCTGCTTTATTGTAGTCAAAATCATTTCTGTGTGTGTGGCTCGCTCTGTCTCGCTTTCTAGAGAGCGAGAGAGAGATTTCCTCATGCCTGCAAGTTAACTGGGAGCTCTTTTTCAGATATGAAAACAGTATTGTGGTTATGTTTTTAACTGTCTTTTATGTGTTGTGGATACACCCCAAGTTACTGGCAGACAAAATATGATGTAAGGAAATAGCCTCAAAATATTGAAGGGCTGAAGAAGTGAACGGGCCATGATTTAACAGTTGTAGAAAAGGAATGGTGGGTATGTTGGGGTTCACATTATCTGTGTGTATTTGTAAGTCTCCATAATAAAGAGATGTGTAAAAACCAATAATAATAATAATAAGCGTGCAGCTCTTTTTCCTGTCACCACAGAGCAATAATGGGATCAGAGGCCCAACATGGTCAAGACTCAACTTCTCCCAAAACCCAGCGCTATAGTTGGGGAGAATCTTAGGCCAAAGACATCATCAAGGAGTACTTCAAAAGCAAGAAGTAAATCAATAAAATTCTGATTCATTTAAGCCTTGCCCTTCACTGGCTGCAGCACGCAGGGAGAGCAGGCCCTGTCCCTCACCTGGGCAGCACAGCAGAGCTGACCCTGGTGGTAAGGGCGTGGGTGAGCCAGACCCAAGAGCAAGAGCATGAGAAAGCTGGCCCTGCCCCTCACCAGCTGTAACACCTGGGAGAGCAGGCTCTGCACCTTGCCTGCAGCGGTTTTGAGTAAGCCAGCCCCAAGGGCAGGAGAGCTGACTCTATACCTTGCGGGCTGTAGCATTGGGTGAGCTAGTTGGGGCGGTGCCAGAGAGCTCACCCTGGTGGTGTGGGTTCAGGAGAGCTGCCAGGCCAACCAGCTCCGCTACCACGCAGGCCCACATCCAGAGCTTTGAGTTGGCCCATCCCAAAATCTATACCATCTGTGAACTGCTGGAGCATGTCCTGCAGATCCAAAACTGCAGGATCTCTGTGACACAGGGCAACAACAGGATATCCAAGAGGAATCTCAGTGAAGATCCAGTATTGGTAATGTAGCAGAAGCCAGAGAAAACCAGATCGATGACTCATTGCAATGATTATTTGCAAGTAAAGAAGTGGACAAAGCGGTGTGCTGTGGGACACACTCTCACATACTACAGCTTCCACAACAATCTTTTTTTCTTTTTTGGGTGGGAAGAGAAGGTTGTGAGGAGGTAGAAAGGGAGGGGGTGAGTGGAATTGGGGTGCATGATGTGAAATTCACAAAGAATCAATAAAAAGTTAAATTAAAAATTTGACCCATAAAAAAAGATACTTTGAAAGAAAGCCTATGTTGAAGATAACCCTAATAACGAAATACCAACTGGAAAAGTAACAAGAAAATCACAGTCATTACTCTACTTTCTTGTCAGCCTCACTACATCACTACATCAGACCAAACATTGACACGATTGTTTCTGGTAAGAAGATGGCCGCATAATTCAAAATTAGCGAGAACACGTGAAGCATGGATTTCATCCCTAGGAACTTATCCTGTGTTCCTACTGTGTCTTAATGGTGGCAGGGTCCCCATCTTAACTAGTGACCTTTTTTCCAAGTTTATTTTTAAATGTCAGAAAACTTGGGCCGGAGAGAGGGCTCAGCAGTTAAGAGCACTGGCTGTTCTTCCAGAGGACCCAGGTTCAAATCCTAGTGCCCATGTGGCAGTTTACGACTGTAAGACCAGTTCCAGTTCTGGCACCCTCACACACACAGACATGGAGGCAGAGCACCGATGTAATTAAAAAATAATAAATGTTTTCATGTCAGAGAACTTTCCTTTTTGTGTAACTTCCCTAAAGGGTGTGGTGTATTAATGCAGTATTATGTAGTAATGTGTACACATTGAAACAAATATGTATGTGTGTATATATATATATGTATATACATATACATTCTACCTATAACCAGAGATACCAAGACTTTGGATGAGACACAAGATGCTTCAACAACTTCTCTCTGGTCTCAAAACTACTTTAGTGGCAGAGATAGGAGACACTTAATTTTTCCCATGAACCTCTTGAAATATCTCTTGCTCTTCAACCTCATTTGCATTTTTCTGTTCCCATTTTAAAAAAAAAATAGCAACAACACTCCTGAAAGGACTCTCTACACTTACTTTATCCACTTCTTTTCCTTTGGTTCTTCCCGAAAGTGGACCAGTAAAGCCTTGATGGTTTTGAACATGGATGTTTCTCTCAAAGCTCACTTGTTAAAGGTTGGTCCCAAGGGACTGCCATGGGCAGGTTCTCCAGTTTTGTAGGAAGCCTGGCCTCATGGGAGGAGGTTGCATCACTGGGTTGTGACTTTGCAGAGACTATTGGGACCTGAGACCTTTCTCTGTGTGCTCACCTCTGCCATAGGTGAACAGTGCTGCCCAGAACACCATTCTGCTGTGACATGCTGCCACATGAGGGGCCCCAAAGCAACAGCCCAAATGACCAGGCCCCACACCTCCAAAACTGTGAGCCAAAATATACCTTTCCAAGTTAATTTGGTTTTCTTGATTCTTTTGCCACATTATTAGAAACCTAAGGCTTTTCCTATTTAAAATACAAGCTTTAAGCACACATTTTGATCAAAGTTGAGGAAACTCTCCGCCATTATTTGATTCTTTCTATCCAGTTTTATTTTTCCAAAACTCCCATTGAATGAATATTTACATACCTGATATTATCCCGAAGTTTTGAAGCTCTTCATTTTCCTTCACTTTTTCAAGATGGATAATTTCAGTGAACTCATTTCGAGTTGTGCCATTTCTTTCTCTGGTCCACTCACATGTGCTGTTTGACTCCACTAGTGAACTAGTTGCTTTACTTATTGTGCTTTCCAAATCCAGAGCATTTTATCATCTTATCATCTTTTGTGTATCTCTATTTTGTGGTGTATCATCTCAGAGTTTTGTTTTGATTTTTTTTAGACATACTTCCACTCAGCTCTTTGAATATATTTGAAATAGATAATTTAAGAAATTTGCCTAGTTAGCCAAATATCTTTTTTTAATTTGTCCTATATTTAGGCTGTTTGTTCATTGTAGCTTTGTGTGTCTTGTACTGTTGTTAAAATCTGGATATCTTAACACAACATGAGGTCTTTGGAAATCTGATTCTTCCCAGAATCTAGCATTGTTGCTTTTATAGTTGTTGTTTAATGACATTTCAAAACTAGTATGTAAAGTCTGTATTTTCTTCTTGTGTGTGACTACCAATGTCTCTACTTAGTTTACTAATGAAGCAAGAAGAGAGACACAGATTTTCTTAAATGCCTGGAACCACCAAGTCCCCTGCCCCAAGCCACTGGATGCTTGTTGGAGCATGCCTTCACCACTCAGTCAAAAAGTTGACAACTCTGCCTTAACCTAACTTCCTGCTTGCACAATCTCTGAGTCACTTGGAGGTGAAATCCAAGGGCCTTCACCAGTTGTTCCTGACCATAACATGGCCCAAGCTTGTGCATGGCTGTCAGTGGTCCTAGGGATGTACGGGCATCTCATTCCCCTGCAACCCCCTTCAGGCTTTTTGGTTAGTCTGTTGTTTACTCAAAAGACCTAAGACAGCTGGGCTGCAGTTAAGGCAGGTAAGGGCTTCCCACAATAGAGAAACAAGCCAGGTCAAGTAGAGACTTCTTTTTAAAAGGCGGTCCTCCAGAGACCACCAGATGATAAAAGAATAGCAGTTTTGAGGGGAGAAGGCTTTGTGTCTCTGGCTCCGTTTGGTCCCCTGAGGTGGTAGCCTGGCTATCCCAGGGATCCAGGCCGTCATTTTCAAGACCTCCGCGTAGCTGGTGTGAGTGAGGGACTAAAGACTGGAACAAGCTGGAACCTCTAAAATTCAGCCCCTTTTCCTCAACAGATATTCTCTAGGTTGCTGCAAACCTAGTTGCTGCTGTTAGTTGTCAGAGTTCTAAGGAAGAGAACTCAGTCTTTGCCGGCCTCTCCGCTATCTGTGTGGAGGACAGAACTTTCACATCTTTGGCATTTTTACCACTCCTTCTTAAGACAGTTACTAGGCTTGGCCCTGAACATCACCTTCTCCTGCTTCCCTAACCACCCTAGTAATGAAGATATTCTAAAAAGACACTCATTCCCCTCCCGTTGGCTGTCAGACTATTGAAACAATGGACCCCCAAGCAATTGACATTTCCTCAGGAGTCTGTGAGAGGGGAAGGGAAAGGGTGAAGCCTGATGCCAGCCAGAAGGGGAGTTTGTCTCCTGGAAAGCTTCACACAGTTCAAGCAGTGTGTCAGATCACCACGCAGGAGAGACGGGCTGAAACAGTGAAGAACAGAGCCACGCCTCGACCAGGCCTGCTTAGCTACGCACACCTCGGCATTCTGTTTGGACCTAAACCTCAAGTCAGGACCCTGACGCTTGACTGGGGGTGGGCCGCTGGACTGCTGCTTTTCCCTTCTCACTGTGACCACACTGAATAAGTGCTCTTGTGCTTTGCGGTACCTACTCGTTTGTTTAATTAGCCTGTTGACTAAGACTAGCTTGTTAAGGCTGCCCAGCCCAGGCTCCGACCCTAACGACTCAACACTTCTCAGAAGCAGTCATACCTTCCACTGCTCAGACCCAAAACCTTGGCCTCCTCCTCGACACCTGTTCCTCACATCAAATCCAAGCACAAATTCTCGCAGCCCGTCTTCGAAACGACTGCTGAGTCAACCAGTCTTTGCTCTAAGCTAAGCCCGCGTCACTTAGCACCTGCGTCATTAGGCAGCTCGCTCGCTGGTCCTCTGTTCATTACATCCGCCTACAGTGGCCTTTTGTTTTCTTCTAGAGCAAAAGGCAGACCAGGCCATGTTTAAATTCCCTTCCCGCTGCTGACTTCTCATCTCACACGGGGTAAAGTCCCGAGACCTCTCACAGCGCTTCACGAGACTCAGCGTGGCCATACCCACGCACGTTTCAGGTCTTGTCCTGCGCTGCCTCCTCCCTTTCTCACTTTACTCCAAAGGCACCTTCAAGGTGCTGTAAGGTGCGAAGAACAGTCCCAGGTCCGGTCCCAGCTCCGAGCCGGCACTGGCTCTCCTCTCTCTCACATCGATCCCTCACAGTATGACACTGCATTGTTTTACTGAAATGGAACCCAGTCTGAGCCTCATTTGGGCATTAGAGGGACTCACCACTCTTTTATCTTATTTTCTTTCTGTCTCTGGTGCCTTTTATTACTGGCTGTATTCCTTTGGTTATCTGGGACGCAAGTGAACTCTGAGAGAGCAAAATCTTTCTCTGGCTCACCCCTGGCACTCTAGCAGCTGTCCCAGTTGCTGGCAAAGTGCAGGTATTCAATAAAGACTGCATAGTCTGGGGTAGAATCCCTACTGTGTCTCTTACTGCATGGCCCTGACTTTCTGTGCCTCAGTTTCCACCTGTACAATATCTATTAGGTTGTTGAGACTTAAGTGAATAAATACATGCAAAGTACTTAAGATACGTTCTGCTTGTTATGCTGTATATATTAATATAATTTTACTTGAATGATAACCCAGGATTATAATGTATATCATGTATTTAAGAAGATACAGTATTATTATCCAGATTTTGCAAAATTTTACTATATTTCTTTTTTTGGTTTTTTTAAAGACAGGGTTTTGCTGTGTAGCTCTGGCTATTCTAGAACTCGCTCAGTAGGCCAGGCTGGCCTCGAACTCAGAGATCTACCTGCCTCTGCCTCCCAAGTGCTGGGATTAAAGGCATGTGCTACCACCGCCTGGCTGTGCTGCTATATTTCTTTAGAGATATTGAAGCTAAAAAATTTAAATTTTAAAAGGTCTAATATTTTCTGCAATTTCACCTAATTCCTTAGCTATCATACCTCAAGAACTTTCACATTATCTGAATGTCACTGGTCCTTTGATACAGCTGAAAAGGGATTTTGACGTTTGGCACACTAAATCAACTCACTTGCATTTGTGGTTGTTTTTGTTCGTTTGTTTTCAACTCATTAATTAGTGACCTCATCTTTTATTTTTAATAAATCAAAGTACAATCTTAGTTCATAATACTCAGCAAATCAGTTTCTATTTACTGTGTGTGACAATCTCTTTAAGACAGATTTTTAAGCTGGAAAAGCATAATTTTCAATCATAACTTCCAGACCTGGAGGGAAAAAAAAAAGTCTTGAGGTACGTTTGCCGAATTGTAAATGTCAGGCTCCACATTGCTTAGTTGAGTTCAGAATTCCCTTTGATTCCTGGGACCTTTGCCATGTCAACATGCATCTGAGTCTATAAACAAGGACTGCCTCATGCTCAAAGCCAGCACAGAAGGAGCTGTTCCAAGAGGGAAGCAATGCCCAGTCACAGCCTGAGTCACGGCCTGGACACCTGCTCTCCACAGCCCAGGCCCTCAGCAGATCTGCAGTACGGGAACAATGTTCACTTAATAACTCCTTAAATCACTTAATACAACAGGATTTAAAACTGTCCAGGGCCGGGGTTTGCCTCCATGGTCCAGCACTTGCCTATCATACTCAAGGCCCTGGATTCCAACCTCAGCAATGCAAAACAAACAAGATTACTGGAAAATAAATCAAAATTTCCAGTGTACCTCCGCCGATACAAACTGCTGGGGGACGCTGGATTAAATAATCACAGGCTTCCCTCTGCCCTAAAACTTGTCTTTTTATTAAAATGTTTTGAAAAATCAAATTTTCAAAATTTATTATTTTAATTTTAATATTTGAATAAATATTCAGAAAAAGCATTTTGAACAAAAGTTTTTGATAAATTTATTTTACTCTTTCATTAGGTAACATATTCACTTACTTTGTGAACAATTTATTTTTAAAATATTTGTTGTGGCCAGGTTTGGTGATGCATGCCTGTAATTCCCAACACTTAAGAGTCATAGGCAGATGGATCAAATAAAGCAAAAACCAAACAAAAAACACCTGCTGTGAAATACTCCCTCCTTGTTACCTGCTCCCCCAATTCTCCGTCATACCCACACACTCCCACACAAACATTACTGCTGTTTAAAAGTCTCTTGTTCCTTCCCTAAGAGATTTCAAACATGTAACTAAACACAAACCTACACAGACAGACAGACAAACAGGCTGCTCTGATCAGCTTTCTTAGTTGTTGTTCTAGTTTTTATTTTCTTTTGTGTAGAGACAGGCTTTCTCTGTGCAGCCCTGGCTGTCCTGGAACTTATTCTGGAGTCCAGGCTGGCCTCATATTTGGAGATCCACCTGCTTCTGCCTCCCAAGTGCTGGGATTGAAAGTATGTGCCACCATGCCCAGCCTTTTAAATTTATTTAAAAATAACAGTTGTAGGCGCTGGAGAGATGACCCAGTGATTAAGAGCACTTGCTGCTCTTGCAGAGCACGTAGGTTTGGTTCCTAGTGCCCATGCTGTGGTCCACACTGCTCATAACTCCAGTTTCAGGGATCTGGTGTGTTCTTCTGACTTACACGGGTACCGGGCATTTATGTTGTATACATACATGCAGGTAAAACATTCATAGAAATAGCCAGGCACATGCCTTTAATTCCAGCACTTGGGAGGCAGAGGCAGGCGGCTCTCCGCATGTGATGGCTTCATAGTTATGAGCCCTTGCCCTTTCAGAGAAGTCAAGTTTGGTTCTCAGCACCAATGTCAGATGGCTCACAACCGCCTATAACTCCAGCTCCAGGGGATCCAATGCCATCTTCTGGCTTCCACAGCACCTGCACACATGGAGAATACACATAGACACACATACGTACATATAAATAAAAATGTTTAACTAAATAAATTCTATAATAATAATAATAATAATGGTAATAGCAATAAATATTTTTAAACCATAATTTTCTTTTTTGTTGTTGTTGGTTTGGTTTGGTTTGGTTTTTTTTTCCTAGACAGGATTTCTCTGTGTAGCTGTGGCTATCCTGAACTTGCTTTGTAGACCAGGCTCTTCTTATTTTTTATTAAAGGCTGGATTTTTTTTTCATTTCCTTGTCTTTTTAAATGGTTGTTTTTGTGTTGTACACATTGGTGTTTTATGAAAGTGTCAGATTCCCTGGAAGTGGAATTACAGACAGTTGTGAACTGCCATGTGGGTGTTGGGAATTGAACCATGTCCTTTGGAAGAACAGCCAGTGCTCTTAACCACTGAGCCATCTCTCAGCCCCAAATAAGGATTTATTAACAGTCTCATTGTCCTACAGATGATCTGTATTCTTTTGTCTTCACAAGCAGTGCTGCTCTTTGAAGCACATACCCCTGCTTCATTCTGTGACTAACTTGGACCTAACTGGAATGAATTGGTGGTTCACTGTGACAGGCCAGGGCAGGGGGTCTGCTCTCCTCAGGGATCTGAAATAACGGTTCACTGACTCCAGGATGATTCTTCAAACCCATTACTGTGTAACTTTGGCTGTTCTGAACTCACTTTGTAGAGCAGACTGGCTTTGAACTCAGAGCAATCCACCTGCCTCTGCCTCCCCTGAGTGCTGGGATTAAAGGCATGTACCACCACACCCGGCTAAATCTATAACCCTTAGAGGTAAAAACACAAGGTAAACAGACCCTATATCTGGGTCCTGGAGTTATTTCAAAATAAAATAAGATTTCATACATGAGTTTTGTGTTGCTGGGGGTAGGGCTCAGCCATGTGTATTACGGGCAAACCATTGCTGGGCGTAATGTGAAGTCACAAGACTTTCCCCATACCCAACACAGGCCTATTAGAACAACTGAGGAATTCCCAACCCTGTTGAACTGAGGCAAGACTAATCACTGTAATTAGCTGACTGCACAATTAGGACTCATTAAACACGTTACAGTACAAGATCCCACTCTGCCCTCCACAGCTGAAAAGGGCCCAGCTCTGCCCAGTAACTACAAACCCCACTTTCCTCTGCTTCACTCAGCCTGTGCAGTGTACAGGTCTGCCTCTGAGAGGACACTGCTCCTTTCTGTTGGGTTAATTTCTTTTCAGCAACACTGTATCACATGAACATTAGCCAAGGATGTCATCATCTTTGGCTTAGTTATTCTACATTTAAGTTGAGATACAGTGTATATTTAGAAAAATGCACAGGTCTTAAAAATGCACAGGTTCATATATATGTGTATATATGTATATTTCATATGTATATGTTTCATATATATATTGAGACCAGGTCTCACTGTGGGGCCCTGGCTGGCCTTAGACTTACAGAAATCAACCTGTCTCTGCTGATTAAAGGGGAGTGCTGTGATTAAAGGTCAGAGCCACGACTTTAGCCAGCTAGTAAATTCTTACAAATGAAATGGATAACCACCAACATCTTAGTCAAAATAAGTTGGTTTTCAGTTATTTGCTTTCGCCTTCTTAATAATTTTGGGGTTTGCTAATTCATTAGTGAAAGCAAACAAGGTGAGATACCCGCATGTTTAGCTTTCTAGTATTAATGTAGTAGTTTTCCAATAGAATCATGATCACAAACTTTAATTATGTTTAAAATGATATTCCCACAAATTGTTAGTTCTTGTTTCTTGAACATTAAATTCAAGGGCTTTTTTCTAAGTCTGTTCTTTGACAATTTCACACGTGTACGAAATGCATTCTGATTATTTCCTCGTCCTATGTCACCTCCCTCCTGTGCCTTCCAACCCCACCTTTCCCTACCTGTCCCTCTCCTAGATTCACTACTATTGGTTTTATTTTGTGACCCATTTAAGTTTTGGGGTTTTTTCTGTTTTATGTTTTTCTGTTTTCTGTTTGTTTTGAGACAAGGTTTCCCTGTGTGGCCTTGGCTGTCCTAGACTCACTTTGTAGACCAGGCTGGCCTCAAACTCACAGCCATCTGCCTACCTCTGTCTCCCCAAGTGCTGGGATTACAGGCATATACCACCACGCTCGGTGACCCATTTAACTTAACCAATGTCTTCTGTGTGACAAATGGCCCCTGGTGGGGTCAGCAGTAGGTACACAGCTGAAGGCAATGACTCCATCTCTCTGCATCTAACTGTGACATCTAGTTCAGCAATGAGGGGTAGGGTCCCTGAGCTCCTCCTCCGCACAGGCCTGCCTGCTGACCAGCCTCTTGTGCAGATCCAGTGCAGGCATGTGCAGATGCTTCGAGTTCCTGATTGTAGTGCAGGAACATTTGTCAGGGGTGGGGTGGGGCTGGACGGCGGCAGAGTCTGCAGAAGTTCTGGTGCAGGCAGGTTGGTCTTGGGAGGCCCAGGAAGAGGAAAGGAGAAAGTCCTACTGGGAAGGCTGATGTGGGCAGGCTCCTGGGAGAGCAGGCAGGATCTTAAGAGACCTAAGGAAGAGAAAGGAGTAGGTCCTACCTGGTGGAGGGGTCAGAGAATGTCCTGCCATTTGAGGGATTTCCCACCCCACCCCCGTGTTTTCTTTCTGGTGTTGGTGATAGAACCTAAGGCTTTGTGTATGCTAGGCAACACCCCACCATTAGGCTTAGCCCTAGCCAAAATAATAAATAATAATAATATGAAAAGAAGAAGAAATAGCTGTTTGTCCTTCCAAATACCCCTTTCATGTCTCTCTCCAGCCCACTCCCCTATCTCGCTCTGAGGAACTGTTTTATGTTGGTTACATTTAGGGAAAAATAACTGATTGTGACATGGAGTGGGAAGTAGTGATTGACTTGAAAGGAACCTATGATTCAGCCTCATGCCTTTGAACCCTCATTTGGGGTGAGGTGTCCTAATCACTAAGTACATACTTTCTTTGTTCTCCTACAAAGTCACTGGGTACTATGTAAAAAGTACTTTGTTTGGTTTAAATTAATAAAAATAATAGAAGTTTTGGGCCATTTCCAGATTTGGGCACCAAGCTGCAAACTAGAGAATCAGCAAGCACACCAGAGGGTGGACACCAGGGACAGAGCCGAATTCTGCAGAATACCCGCCCTCACCTTCCTGAGCAGCACAGCCTTGGATTACAGAAAGGAGCCTGAGCTGGAGAGGAGAGGAGACGGCCCCGAGCATCAGAAGCGAGGCAGAAATTACCACGTGGTCAGAGCCCTCTGTGGGCAAGAAATAACTCCAAGGCACAGTCCCAGAAGCTACACAGAGGATTTCAACTCCCAGCTGAGGACTGACCAAGAACACTGTTTTTGCTAATGACAAGGAAGCTAAAATTCAATGTGGCTGTTGGGCAGAGGAGCACAGGGTGACCCAGCTGCCTCAGATGAAGTCAGTGATCCTGACTAAGAGGCTTGAGCTTACAAGCCTCGGCAGAGCACTTCACCCTTCCGCCTCAAGACCATGTCTTTCTTTGCATCAACGAGAGAGGTGTCATATAGAAGCCCTGGGCATGATAAAACACCCCCAGGTAGCTGCGCTCACCTCAGTCCCCCCAGTTGAGGACCACACAAGAGTACATGAAGGACACCTACAGAAGGGAGAAAACCTGTCTTGTTGCTGGGTATGAGGAGCCCCTGAAAGAGAGTGTGGGGGTATTGCCCCCAGGAGCATGCCTCAGCCTCCCTCTTACTGCAGTCGCTGGGGGGCCAATGCCTGGGTACCTGAGAGTCTACCTCGAGCACTGAGTGAGCTGAGATGGTAACCCTACGCCAGCAGCGAGCCAACTCCCTCGACCAAGTCCGAAGGGACAGGAGTAGAACAGGCCTCCCTGAGGAGTCAGACAGCACTCTGAGGACTCACACCCACCACCAGACTTGTGGGACCAGTGTGGTCCACTCCTACCCTGGACTACGAGGGGCATGCGTGCAGGCACTGTGCTTTCTACTGATCAGGCAAAGATAAAACAATCTCCATTGCCTGGCACCTTGACGGGTCGCCATCCTGGTTGTTTGCATCACTTCCCTTAGCAGACGTTTTGTAAACTGCTGCTCCCCCTCATAGGGGATGCCACCTTGCTCCTCAACCCCAGCCCTGTCTTCCTTGCTCACCTACAGCCATAAACCCACTCATTCTCTAGGACCTAACTCCAGTGTTATCTGCTTAGGATCCCTTCATCCGTGACAATGGTAGTCTGGTTTCATGGCACTTAGCTGGAGCGTTTTCTGGCCTCCTTCTCACATTATACCTAACAGCATAGTGTGGGTGTTTTTCAACTTGTCTTTTGAACACAATAGACTATAAACTACATGTCCTTATGCCCCCTAGAGTGCCTTATACCCTGAAAATATCCCTTAAATTGTTACCAGGGTGTGGTCCACACTGGGAACAGTTAACATCGTAGCCATGATCAGTTCGAGTGGTGGCTTCCTGGGGTGTTCTCCTGGAGTGGAAGATAATTCCAAACTCTCGCTGAGATGAAAAGTGTTTTAACCTCAACCAGTGAAGCATGTGGCAGGCTCACTATGATTGGTCCAATTAGAGCAAAACTCAAGATTTCTACTCAGTGGAAGCTAGAGCCTGTCTCTCCCCAGAGTGGTTGTAGCCCTGGTTGTTGTTTGGACTTATCTTGAAGCTATCAATTAGCCAGACTGAAGAAGAGTCAGGCCCTCTGAGAAGTTCAAGATAGAGGAAATATATAGACAGAAATGGAGCTGGAGCTCTAGCTAGGATGTATAAAAAGTCTAACTTAAATGCTTAACTCTTCAGCCCTATGAACTACAAATCCTCTTCCTGATTTCTCTGAGCAGAGGTGCCCTGACTAGTGTGTTGGAAATGATACGGTATAAGCCCAAGATCTGGTGGCCCCTTTGATTCAGTCCTGGTGAGGGTCTAACAGCAAATAACACCTTGGTGAGACCAAATGGGACCAAGAGACCATGTCTACCTTAGTTAGGTTTCTATTGCCATAATAAACACTGTGACTTCAGGAATTATGGGTTTATTTGGCTAACACTTCCTGATCACAGTCCATCCATCCTTTCCAGAAGCCAGGACAGGAACTCACGGCAGGAAACTAAAGGGAGGAACCCTGCTTACTGGCTTGCTCACCCTGCTGTCTCAGAAAGGCAGGGGCACCTGCCTGCGAATCACACCACCACAGTGAACTAGATCCTCTTACACCAACCAGGACAAGACCCCAGTAGACCCGCCTACCAGCCAACCTCACAAAGGAGTTTTCTCAGTTAAGAGTCCCGCTCTCCAGATAAGTCTACGTTTGTGTCAAGTTGACAAAAACCAACCAGTACAATGACCAACTAGGAAGCTGGAAGGAAGGTGGCCAGGCTCATTAAAAAAACCCACTCTCAAGAAATCTCAGTGTCCCATGGGAGCAACATTAACCCCCCTGGAGGGCAGCTCTTCCAGTGAACTAAAGGCTTCCCACTAGGCCCCACCTCCTAAAGGTCCCAACGCCTCCCATTGCTGCCACACTAGGACCAAACCTCCCACCCCTTAGGGGCCACACTCAAAACTACATCTAAACCACAAATCTCAGCAAGAGCACAGCATTGCGGCAAGCCTGGTGGGTTTACACATTATACACACACAGTCACACTCACAGAGCCTAAAGAAGAAAATACCATCAGTCCCTGAAAGGGTTACAAAATTGCACACTCTAGAGCGGTGGTTCTCAACCTCCCTAACGCTGTGACCCTTTAATGAATACAGTTCCTCATGTTGTGGTGACCCCTAAGCATAAACTTATTTTGTTGCTACTTCATAACTGTAATTCTGCTGCTGTTATGACTCAGAATATAAACATCCGATATGCAGGATACCTGATATGTGACTCCTGTCACCCAAGGTTGCGACCCACAGTTTGAGAACTGAGACTTTAAAGCATTTGACAAACTGGGAAATCCAGAAAACTATTGTTTTCTCTTGTACTAGGGAGTAAATCCAGGGTCTTATATATGCTAGGCAAGTGCTCAACTACTGAGCATATTGGAAACCATTTTAAAATAGGTTTCTGTTGATATCGCTATTGAAATGTTTTTAATTTTTAGCATGGATTACTTTTTAAAGGTGTCTTTTATGTTTATGTCTGTGATTGTATGTGTGTATGGGGGGTCACATGTGCATGCAAGTGATTGGAGATAGGGATGGATGCCCTGGGTCCATAGCTACAAGTAGTTGTAAGCTGTCTAATGTGGGTCCTCTGAGAAAGCAGCAGGCCCTCTTAACCGCTGGGCCATCTCTCCAGCCCCTTACCCTGAGTTCTTAAAAACTATGTAAGACTCTAATATGTGGAGATATAAAAATGTTTTCCTCTGAAAAACATGTATACTGTTTGTGACACTTTTATTGGTATTTAAAGAAATAAGATCTGCTTTAGCTTAATGCTCAGATTGTATTTCCAGCATATTGTGTAGGTGGTGGAATGGGGTTCTGTCCCATGGAAGGTGATGGTGACTCCTTCGTGGTGGCTCCGTGCCTCGACCTTATTGACAACTGTGGTTTAAGGTTTTGCAACCTGCTTGTCCCTGGCTTTCTCGGCAAGCATTCCCAAGCCCTCTCTCCAGGGGCCTGTTCCTTATGAGCTGGGACCATATCTTGTGCGTCTTTCATAACCCACGCCCTCCCCATGCCCTATGGAACACCGGAGCTTCCCCAGAGCTGGTGGACAGCTCATGGAAATTTCCACAACAGTTGTTCACTCCACCCCCACCTGGGACCCGGCTTCTGAGTATGACCGGCCCAAGGACACTGAGCCTGGCTCTGGGTCAGGCTCAAGGTCTATTTACGACTTTTTATCTCAGAGTTGGCATGTTGGTGCTGTGTACTCAGGAAACCTCCTGCCCTGGTCAGCATAGCCACACAAATCTGGAGCTGGAAGAGAAGGAAGGGTAGGCCGGGCATGCCAACCTGTCCCCCACTGCATGGCTGGTCCACTGTCACCTTACTCTTGTTCACTGAAATCTTTGTTGGGAATGAAAACCTTCTGACACTGGACAAACAACATGCCTTTTTATTAACAGGTTATCTGAAATGCATCTTTATGACAACTGAAGAGCTTCTTAATGAACTCACGTCTTACACTTTTCCCCTAACTGTGCAAAACCTGCCTCCCACATACATTCCTCTGAGATCAGAGCACTGACAGGATCAGTCATTCATGTTCCCACAGGGCACTGAGGAAGCTGCAGGGAGTCGCTCCAGCACCTGGTGCCAGAGGACAGTGGGTGAGGAGCCACCCAGCCTCTACCGGAGCAGCTGTTCTTCATCCCAGGCAAAAGCCCCAGAGCCAGAGAATCCGAGAACGGAGCTCAGTCCGGTATTCAGACTGGGTCCTGAGGTACACCGTGTGACTCTTTTGACCCCGGACGTTTTTTAAGAAGCCCTGTTTACTCCACTCCTGACTTTATTTGATGAGATCTGCAGTATTCTTTTACCAGTGGGTGGGTGTGTTATGCATCATATGCCAACTGGAGCCTTCTAAATAAAATTGGTTCAAACTTCCAACCTACCCCCAGCAGAAGGTTAAAGTCCTCCAAAGGCCGGCCAGTGCCTGGAGACAGGCCAAGGCAAAAGGCGGGGACAGCCTTCCCCCATCATTGCGCCTGGCTTTGAGCCCTGCATCTGAGGAGCTGGCGCGACCATCTCACTAACTGTGAACTGTCCCTATCCGGTGCTGTGCTGGACCCTTCAAAGAACCACAGGGATCCAGACAACAGCTCCAGGTTGGGGATTAGATGCCTCCAAGTTCGTTGCCCCTTCCTGTAGACATTTTGTAGGCTGATTCCCATCAAGAAGCAGCCTTGCTTGCCCGCATTTTCCCATCTTTCCCCCTTACCTCTTGAATGCCCCAGAGAACCAAAGTCGTCTCTCACTGTTCTGTAGCCCCAATTACCCCTCTATTCTTTTGCCAATCTCAGCTGTCCAGATTCAACTGTATTCTCTATGAGTGTTTCCTACTAAATTCTTGCTAAAGGACAATTCCATGTCTCAGGGAGCAATGAGAGAAGCCCTTCGCTGGGTTCAGTCCCCACACCCAGGGCCATGTGTTGGGAAGGTGAAAGGGGGAGAAGGCCGCCATCACCTGCGAGTCTGGAATGCTCAGATTCTGCGCCAAGATCTGGGAAGGAAGTAGAGTTTCAGGAGAAGTGGAGTGCACAGCTAATCTTGGGAGTAGAGATAAAAGGAAATATGGCTCACGCAGAACCAAGTGAGGTTGTAAGTTACAAATGATTCCTCTTTGGGACCACAGAAGAAAAGTTCTGCAATCAAATACAAAAGCAAGGGTTGCCTTAGTCCTTTTTGTTCCTACAACAAAAGATCCAAACTGGCATTCCCTAAAGAAGAGGCGTTTATTTAACTCACAGTTTTAGAGTCTAAGAGTCCGAGAATGAGTGGCCTGTTAATTGAGTCTCCAACCATGGCCTCATGGCGAATGGCATCACTGTGACACCCACTGCAAAAGGGGCCACATGCATGCCAAATAGGAAGCCAATGGAGGAGGGAGCAGGCAGAGCCCCTTTTATAAAAACTCATCCTTGGAAGACAACTAACGTATTCTTAAGATGAGTGTTGATCTTTTCTGAAGACAGGGCTGTCAACGACCTAATTACTTGCCACTAGGCTCTGTCTCTTAAAGATCTCATTGCCTCTCCATATCACCCTACTAGGGACAAGCTTCTAGAACACAACTCTCTGGGGGAGAAATCACAGCTACCACCATGAGTTGGATGGTCAGCAGGGTGCTCTTCTTCTCTCCTGGCTGACAAAGGCTCTGGCATCTTGGCCTTGTGACTTCCAAGGTTGACATGGGCATCAACTGTACTCCACACAGGGTTCAATGGCCAGACTTGGTAATGGTGCATACCTCATCAGCCATTGCTCCAGAGCTGAAATGCAATTGTACAGCCACACCAGGCTGGAAAATACCAACTATCTGTGCATGCAGATAGCAAAAATATACACTAATTTGTGTGATAGCTAAGTCTCCTGCAGACCCCTTCAGTTTCCCTAAATAAAGAGAAGGAAATAATACAGGGAAGAAAATTAAGATACAGTTTTGGTTCTGAAGAGACAATAAGAAAGCACTTTGCTGTTTCAGAAGACCTTGGTCTTTTGATCTTGGTATCCCAGGGTACTGAGTGGGATCATAATAAGTTAAACTTTATCTTGAAGAAACCTTGGTGTGCAGAATGCTGCTAGAAGGATGAAAAGGGCCACATTGTCATCTTGATTGTCAAAAAGACTACAAGATCTGAATCTTAAAAGGATACACTGGTGAACTAGACATTAACGTGGGAGTGGGCTAATGAGAGGGTTAAATGAATCAGAGCATTCAGAACACTCAGAAGGGTGCACACCGAGCACTAAGAGCTAGTGTATCATCCAGACAGGCTTCTCCTCTTTTTAAAAGAGTTGGCTTTAACAGTGTCCATATTCTTGAGAAGTTTATCCTAAGCAAACAATTTAAAATGCTGTAGAGGATACAAGATCCTTGTGCACACACATGAGCACTAGGGAACACAGGAAGGTTAAACACGAAGGCTTGCCTCTTCAAAGGAAGGTGTTAGCCTGGAATTCTGGCAACAGATGTAGTTTACAACCGGATGGTCTTTTGCTACCTGTAGGGCCAGGCTTCACCTGAACCTCCAGACCATGTTATGCTTATTTCCCCAGGCTTTCCCTGCCAGATTGTGAGTATTGCTTCTCAGTCAACAAAACCAGCCTTATGAGAGATGACACTTGTACTTCACAACAGCCTAAGTAAATTCTGTGCCATCTTACGGCCAATCCTGACTCCCGCAAGATGTCACATTTACTTCAAGAATTCTCCCTAGATCCGTGGCTCTCCACCTTCCTAATGCTGTGACCCTTTTATACAGTTCCTCATGTTGTGGCGACCCTACCATAAAATGATTTTGTTGCTACTTCATAACTGTAAATTTGTTACTGTTCTGAATCTGTGGTTTCTAATGGTCTTGGGTGACCCTGTAAAAAAGTTGCCTCTCCCCCATCAAAGGAGTTGCGACCCATAGGTTGAGAAGCACTGTGTTAGACTCTTATCTTGAGCATCGTTTCTGAATCTATGGGACCCTTCTTTATGGAAGAAGCCAATTGTACTTCATAAAGAATTTCAGTGTAAACAGGCTTTGATTTTTGTTGTGCACATGGACTGAGTTAATTGTCACCAGGAAACTTTTCCCCAAAACTGTGCTGTCTTTAAATATGGCTAAAATAAACAGCCCAGTGTCAGACCAGATGTTTGAACCACCCTCGCTAACTAAGCCTTGCTGAGCTAGATTTCTTTCTTGCCTCTCATGGATAATTCCTCTGCCAGCCTTCACATTTGCAGGAATCCCCACAAAATATGAACAGTTATTTTGCCTATAAAGAAGTAATTGTGAATTTGTAACAGCAAAGATGTTAACCTAAAAGTATAATAGCGAAAGAATGGTTATAAAAATTATTAATCATTGATATAATAAATTATAATGCAGCCTATGAAGTTACTTCTATAGAATGCTTAATGACACAAGGGAATATTTGTTATGATGGGCTCAGGAAAGGGCTCAGTGGGTGAAAGCATTTGCCATACAAGTGTGAGGACCTGAGTTCAAATCCCAGAACCTACGTAAAGCTGAGCACAGTAGACGTTTGGAATCCTAATGTTCCTGTGGAGTGATGGAAGGTGGAACCAGGAGCATCCATGGAAGCTCATGAGCCAGCTAGCCTAGCATGCACACGTGAACAGCGGAGACCCTGTCTCACACAAGGTGGACAGCAAGGGCCTACTACCAAGGTTGTTCTCTGACCTCCAATACACATGGCATGTGCCCACACTCACACAGAAGTATCATATGCAAACGTAGAAGAAACAAAAAATGTTCATGAAATGCCGTCAACGAAAAAGGAAAACACTAAAAATAGAACTACTGTGTGATCCAAAACTCCCACCACAGAGCGTATCTCTAAAGAAAATGAATCCGGGTACTGAAGTGGCTCTCTCATGTTCATTGCAGCCTGTTCCTAACAGCCAAGAGACGGCACAACCTCTGTGCCCATCACAGGATGAATGGGTGAAGAAAATGTGGGCATACATATAACGCAATGCCCTAAAAAACAGCCTCGATAAGAAGAGAATCCTGTGATCTGCCGTGACATAGCTAAGCCTGGAAGACATGGGGGAAAGTGAGCCAGGCACAGGAGGACAAGTACCACATGGTCTTGCTTATGTGTGGAATCTAAACAAGTTGGATTTAGAGAAGCAGAAAGCAGAAGGGCCAGGGTGGACGGGGGAATCCAAAACCCAACTGGAAAAATTAGTGCAAGAGAGCTACTGTACAACATAGCAATAATATTTAAAAACAGTACATCCCTTAAAATGGCGGAGAGTAGGGCTGGAGAGACCAGTTGGCACAAAATGCTTGCCTGGCACGCCAGCACCCCAGGTTCAGTCCCTTAGCACTGCATAAAAATTGGTGTGACGGTACACACCTGTAATCCCAGCACTTGGCCAGTGAAGGCAGAAGGATAAGAAATTCAAAGTCATCCTCAGCTGCATGGTAAGTTCAAGGCCAGCCTAGACTACATGAAACAGAAATACATCTCAAATGCAGCAATGGGCACACACACAGTCTGTTGGGCATGTGATACTGTCCAAGCACTGACAGAATCTCTGTAGATGCCTTATGCCATGTGATTATCACAACTCTATGACATTATGATTGTCTCTGTCAGTGGAGGACATGGAGACCAAGAGAAGTCAAGACCTTGCCCAAGACAACACAGTTTACACACAGTAGAAGCCGGATCACAACCTTGATCTTCAAACCCTGTATTTTCTTAGCCACCGGGCCCACGTTAACAAGGACTGTTGATTTTTATATGTCGTTGGGGTGACTACACCTGACAGGGAGACATGTCGGGTCTGGAGTTACAATAACTGAGCAAGAGCATTGTAGTGACAATTTTGGAATTTTAGTTTTATTTTTTAAAAACATGGCAATATAATAAGCATAAGTTTTTGTTCTAGCCCCAGGTGTGGGGATGTAGGGCTGCTTCACAGCAGCTGACTATGATTTGCCTCGTGCTCTAGCAGAGGCACGGTTTTGCCAGCTGCAGATAGTTTCTGCAATTGTGTGGTGTTTGAAATTCTGAGGACTTTTCAGAGGGTATACAAATACAAGGGCCCGATAAGCCATCCATATAAATTATTGGTGGGTTGTTGGTTGCGGTTTGTTAAGTAGCCATATGCAAAGAAGCCACAACAATGAGACGAACTCAGATATCCTGATGATGAAGATCAAACTTGCCCCCAAAGGAGCTCGACGTCCCTAATCAGCAGGAAGTAGTCTAACAATAAGATCACGTCCTTTCCAGTCCCTGACTTCATTCAGTGATCTCTCCTTTCTTCTCCATCCTTTTTTCTCTCATGCCTAGTATTAGGGGGTTAAAAGGGTAGAAGAAAGAAGAACCCACAAAGTAGCAAAATCTGGTTACACAGCATGGGCAACGTGGGACTTGGTCCCTTCCCTTCTGACCCTTCTGACTTTACTTTCTACTGGCCCACATTTGGCCATATTAGGTTGTTTTAAGGCTGTTTGGGGAACTAAGGGGAAGCTAAAGAACTGCATTAAATAGCCTCAAAGCCTTGCTTTCTGTTGCTAGAGATTCCCATGACTTGCTCTGATGTAACATAAGGCCCTGGTTATGGGTAAAATTTCACCTGTGCCCTGTACATTCACCCAAGCCTGGGTAGAGAGGCTGTTAGGACGCCTGCACACTCCCCCCCTCCCCCACTTCACTGCACCTGTTGTGTTAAAGGTTTGGCTTCCAACCTGTGAAGCCACTGGAACCTTTGGGAGGACAGGCCTAGAGGGCATTAGGTCACTGGAGGCACACCTTGGAGAGATGGCTGCCGTTCCCTTCCTCTCTGCTTGCTGGCAGCCATGTTGAATAGGGTTCTCCCATTAGTACCCATTCCTGCCATGATGCACTGTGCTATCACAGGTCCCAGAGCAACAAAGCCAGCAACCGTGGACCAAAGCGTCTGAAACCACAATCCAAAATAAACCTTTCCTCCTCGTAAGTTGTTGATCTCAGGACATGAGTTTACTCACCGTGATGCAAACCTTGCTAGGCCAGCCGGATAGCTGTGTGCTATTAAACACTGACTGTTTAATAGCTCTCCCAGAAGACAACTCCCACAAGAGCCAATACTTCCAGGTTAAAGCTGAGACTGGAAAGGGGCTCTATGAGCCTCTCTGTCACTCGGAGCTAATGCGGATTCACCAAATACCCGCCCACCCCACTCCCAGTGGTCAGGCTCTTGCCCCGGCCTGGACCAATATGCTGATGCTTTCTCCAGGGATATGGGTGGGGGGAAACAGGGCTAAGTCCCCCACAGAGCTCTGCGTCAGACACTGGAAGAGGCTGGAGGCAACAGACTGACTTAGAGAATTAACTGCCTTGGGTGAAGGCCTCTGGGGCTCCTAGCAGCTTCTGCTGCCCTCCTGTGGCAATGCTGTTATGAGGTCAGCAAGAGGGACAGGAAGGTGTGAAGGGGGGCAGGGCTTCAAAGCTGCCGTGAGCACAATGGCTGTCCTAGGGAGGGCAGGTCTCAGGACCTCTCACACAGGTAGAAGTTTTGAAGGAGTCTAAAAACCCATTTTGTGGGTTAAATTCTACCCTGGTAGAAAAACTGCAGGTCAGAATTTTAAAAATTAGATGCTGATTCATTTAAACTGACAAGCTTCTTGTTAACATAAGCAATGGTTTTATCAAAATTGTTTTGCAAAAAAAAAAAAAAACTTGAATGAAAAGAATGGCATTTAATTACACTACTGCAATTTCTTAAAAATTCATTGCATGTGTGTGTGTGTGTCTCTGTGTGTGTCTGTGTGTGTGTGTGTGTGTGTGTGTGTGTGTGTGCTCAGAACCAAACCTGAGCTCTCTGGAAGAGCAGCTATTGCTCCAAACCAGTGGGCCATCTTGACAGCCTCACTTTAACAAATTTTCTAAAGTTTCTTTTAACGTTTATTTCTTGTGTGTGTATGCACCCATGCATGTACAAATACATATTGTGGCACATGTGTACAAGTCAGAGGACAGCTCTGACTTATTCGAGTCAGCTCTCTGCTTTCGTTATTAGGGTTCAAACTCAGGCCATGAGGCTTGGCAGCAAGCACCTCTGCGCACTACGCCATCTCACAGGGCCCAGTGAAGTTAGTTTTTATAGGACAGAATAGGCTTACAGAAGACAGCTCTGTTCTGCTCAGCGCTCCTGCTGCCCTGAGTCACATGGCTTCTGGGAAGCCTGTGCATTCTGGAAAGAAGGAGAATGGGAATCCAGTGTCTCATAACATTATTAAGACATCATTTTGCCTCCCAGGCCCTTAGGACCACACTTTGAAAGCCATTGCTGTTGGCAGAAGCATCAAAAAAGATAAAATACTCAGAAATAAACCTACCCAGAGAGGGGGACTACTTGCAAGCTGAAAACCACAGAAGACTGCCAGGATAATTTAAAGAAGGCTTGAGTGAGTGAGAGGGTATCCTGGGGTCATGGATTATATGACTTAAGAGTGTTGAAAGACCACACCAGCCAGATTGGCTCACGCGGAGATTCCATTCACTCCCTGTCCAGCTGTCAAAGCCCTCAGCTCTGCATCCACTTTGTATTCTGCCCTGCTGCATGCCACCGTGTTCGTGGGGATTTGATTGGTGAAAGGCACCCTGTTTGACCTTGGAGATAGACCTTGACTCTTGAAAACACACTTTTCTAGTGACTCCAAAGGTGACCAAGGGCTTGCAAGTCTTTTAAATTTTTGTTTTACTTGTGTCTCTGTGTGTTTTTGTCTCTCTGTGTCTCTGTGTGTGTCTGCGCACACGCATGCACAGATGCCCACACAGGTCAGAAGTAGGTGTTGGGTCCCTGCTCCTGGACTTGCAGGAAGTTGGCTGGGTGTGGGTGCTGGGAACCAACCCCGCTGCTCTGCAAGCACGCTTAACTGCTGAGCCATCACTTGCGAATCTTGCCATTGCCAAAACAAGTCAAAGTTCCAGGCCTCCCTCTTGGCCCTGCAGAGGTGGGAATGGGAGCCCGAGGAGCACACTCAGGAGGAAGCCCGATGCTTGCAGAGGAATTAAGAAGCACAGAGGTCTCTCCTCACCAGTGTGATCTGCTCCATTTTTTTTCCCAGAAAGTTTTCAGTGACACACGCCAGAATTTTCTGGACTAGAAGGGAAGCTATAATGAAAACGTCAGGATTATGAGTTGCCCAGGGAACTACGTCTGCAACATTTTCCTTCCTCTCCAGGGTCCTCTCCCAGAGATTTACAACAAAGCTGTTCTGGAGAAAGTAAATGAACATCAAGAATCCTTGGAAATTAACAACTCTCAGGACTGTACCAATTGTGCCCAAGGTATGTGTGTGTGAGTGTGTGTGTATGTATGTGTGTGTGTGAGTGTGTGTGTATGTGTGTGTATGTGTGTGTGTGTGAGTGTGTGTGTGTGTGTGTGTATGTGTGTGTGTGTGTGCAGCAGGAGGGCTAGTGAGATGGCTCAGTGGGTAAGGGCTTGCCACGAAAGCTGATGACCTAAGTTCGCTCGCCAGGATCCACAGCATGGAAGGAGAACAATGCCCCAAAGCAGGCCTTCCTCTACCCTCCATACATGTGCTGTGGCTTATGCCTGTGCCTCCCTCACACACACACCTACACTAAATGTAAGAAGAAATCTCATAACTGGAACGGGAAAAGCACAATGAACAGCATGGACACACTATTGGAAGCAGATATCCACCATGAATGATGTGTGTGGAGGAAGGAGGGAGTTCCCGCCAGACACCCAGAGGGCATGGCCAACATGGAAGATCCCGAGGTACGTGTGAGCTTCAGATACCACAGGCAATGTAACCCAAAGACACACTGACCATGCCCTTACTGCCCTGCCCCACAGGGGGAACAGTGACACAAATTTGGTGATGACATTGTCCCCAAGGACACTGCCATAGAAACGTTTCTGACTGCCGTGCTGCAAGGCAGTGAAGACTCTCACAGCCCAGAGCTGTTTGACCTGGCACTTCCTGCATCAGAGGGGGAGCCTGAAGAGACAGGAAAGGGGACATGTGAGGGGGAAAGGGACTGGCCCAGGCTGAACTGCCTGTGTCCCTCCCTGATCACTGGGACACAGAACTTTACTCTGAAACTTCTGGCTGACCCAAAGGCCACTGACACCACCTTAGCTGCCAACTCGCTGGCTGTGGGCCACCCTGTCACAGCTCCACTTCTTTGCTGTCTGAAGGCAGCTGGCCCGGGCGGCACCCACTGTGCCGAGTCTGTAACTCCCTCTTCTGAAATGCCTTCGCTCTCCATGATGGAGGTTGGGTTCTTTGACCCCTCTAACAGGGGTCAATGACCTCAAGACGCAGGGAACAGCACTGCTTTGTGCTAAAGAATTTCTGGGGTCACTGCACGTGCGCCCCTGTGTCCTATGCTACAATGTAACACCAAAGTGTCCATGCAATGCTATAGTTTAGTTTGCCCAGTGCTGAGCTCTTAATGTCATCCTAGCAAAACATCAAGGTATTTAGAATATGACCACTCAGAGCGGCCGGTCCTAAATAACAAGCATTATTATCTCCTGGGGAGACATGGATAAAGGACTTGAGCGGATATTTCTCTAAAGAAGGCACAAATTGGCTTAAAAGCATGGGAAAGATGCTCAGATCTGAAACAATCAAAGTGACTGTGAGATACTTCATCAGGATGGCTACTGTCAACCAAAGAGGCTACACGTGTTGGCCAGGATGTGGAGAAATCAGAAATTGCAGGCATGCGGGTGAGGATGTAAGGTTGTACAGTCTGAAACAGCCCCTCGCAGAGTCAGAATCTGGACTATTATATGAGCAGTAATCCCATTGCTGGGGTGCGGGACTTCAAACTGACAAGCACACACCTGTATTCAATACAGAACTGCTCTCAATAAGGCTGGCCATAGGCTCAGCAGGTAAAAGAGCCGGCTGTGGCACACACGGTAGAAGAAGAAAACTGACTTCCATGGTTGTCCTGTGATTGCCATGCATGCACCATGGTATATGCAGTCTCCCCATATAAAAAAAAAATACAAAACAAAATACAAGTCACAACATCCAAGAGGTAGATGCAACCCAAGTCTCCACTACTAGGTGGCAAGACAAAGACCAAGTATACGCACAGGCACAAAGTGAAATGATTTTTTGGCCTTTTCAAGGGATGGAAAGCTCTTTACGTTCTGCAACCCAGACTGAACCCTGAGTACAGCGTGCTAATTCAAGTAAGCAAACATAAAGCGACACATACTGCGCGAACTGGCTCATGGGAAGGAAGCACCTGGAGCAGTCAAAACCATAGCAACAGCGAATTGGTTAGGAGGTGTAGGAGCCTGGGCACTGGGGCAACTGGTGAGGGTATTTAATGGGTACAGAGTTTCAGTGTTGCAAGATGGCAAAGTTTCGGAGCTCTGTTTCACAACACAAACGCAGCCAGCACTGCTGGGCTGTACACTTCAAACTGGTGAGGATGACACAGTTCATGGTTTGTTTGTTTAACACAGACACACACACATGTGCTCCCCACATACACACAAAGTAGAAACATGTCAACTGAATCCCACATGCACCCATCAGATCCCGTCTCCCAGTGTTGCTGTTACACGAGCCATGGGGACTAGGACAAGAACAACCCACAAAACTGAGTTTACCAGGAATTAGTTGCAATTCTGTTTTTCAACAATAGACAGCATGCAGCTTAAGTTACAGAAAAATGAAGAAAGTTACTGGAGAGAACAGTTAGCCATCCTTCCTTCCACCATTTCTTCCCCACTAGCTGAACTCTGTTCTGTATGTTGGTCTCCACCCCTCCGCCAGGAGTTGGTCTTGGGCTAGCCATGACAATTCATGTCCATTAGCAGTGGTTGGTTTCAGCATGGAATATGATACAGTTTTGACCAGTGAGGTTCGAGGAGAGGAAATTTGCCTGGGAATTTCTAACAATAGTATCCATTGACCAAAAAGAGCAACTTGATCTATTTTCCATTGCCGTAACAGAATATCTGAGACCTGGCGATTTATGAAGACTAGAAGTCTGTCTGGCTCGTGAGGCTAGGAGATCCACAGTGTGGTGCCTGCATTCTTTTCAGCATCTGGTGAGGGCTCTCCTGCTGCTGCATGGCAAGGCGGGAAGCTGCCACGGCAGAAGATACAGCGAGTGTGTCAATCAAGCCCATCTTCTTCCGTTTCTTTCTAGGTAGTTCCAGCCTCCTGATTGTTCCTTGTTTTCCCTCTTGATACCCAGTGTTAAGCCGTACTGTGGTGTTGGCTGGGATCCTCTCACATACTCCGACCCGAGCATAGCATATAGAACACATGCTCCAAGCCGCTCTCCTTTGTCTGTCCTGTGAGTCTAGAAATGGAAACATCTTTCAGAGAATCAAAACCCAAGGCTGTGGCCCAGGTTCTGGCTCCCCGATGCCTGGAACACACCAGGTATATGGCAAGTGCCCGTGCAGGTGAAAGACTTCTGACCTCAGTTCAGAACTGATCTGCCCAGGTCTGCCCAGGTCCTGTCTGTGACTACTGCTCGTGGAGTCACTCATCTGCCCTAGCCTGGGTACTGCCCTCAATCCATGTGGCCCTGAGATGGGGAGATCTGATGGCCAGCACTGGGCTGCAGGCAGAGCCCAGCCGCATGTCTGGGGCCGTCCTCATTCCCTAGCTCTGTGCAGCACGCCTGCCCCCACGTCTCTGCTGCCGTTCGGAAGTAGCTTGAGTCGTTCTATCACAGCTTTTAAACTCACTTAAACACTTCTTGGACTATCTTGATACCTGAAGTTTGGGGATCTGTAAGGTGTTTTAAACTCTTCACTTTTTTTTTTTTTGAGACAGGGTTTCTCTGTGTAAATTTGGCTGTCCTGGAACTCACTCTATAGACCAGGCTGGCCTCTGCCTCTGCCTCCTGAATGCTGGGATTAAAGGTGTGTGCCACCTCTGCTCGTCGGCTTAAACCCTTCACTTTATAAACATTAGAAAGTGAAGCCCACAGAGATGCAGTGGACATCTGTCTGTGATGGTGGAATAGAAATGACCCTCTGTGGGCACCTGGTTCCCATGTTCCCTTATTGTTTTAGGAAGTGGTGGCTGGAGGTGAGTACTCTGTGTGCACGTTCCTGTCTTTAGGAAAATAACTCAAGCTTTTCTTGAGTTAGTGAGATGTGAAACAACAGAAGGACACTTGGGCTCAGTTCCCAGCATCCACACAGCAGCTGACACACTGTGACTCCACTTCTTGGGGTTTGACCCCCTCCTTTTCTGGCCTCTGCAGCCACTTTACACATGCGGTGTGAACACATACACGCAATCAAAACATTCATAAGCATAAAAAAATAAGAAGCATACTCAGAAGTTATGGAGAACAGGCAGGACCAGGCCCATCAAGGTAGCCAGGAGGGAGTGGGGGATGGGAGCTTTATTGAATGAGTCCCAACTTCTGCTCTGAAGGAAACTACTACAGACGCTGGCTCTAGTTTTTCATAAATAAATGAAACCAAGCCACGGTCATCAGCCATTTCAGAACAGGAACAAAATGAGGGGAAGACTCAAAATGAATAAATAAAAAGACTGGGAAGTCCTGAGTTGATTCTAACAGAAAGCATTTTCCAGCCATCTTATTACATCTTAGTGAGTTAGAGAAGATGTTAGACAGTGCCTTCATCAAAAACAACATCTGGGGAAAAGGAGGAAGATTAAAATTTTTGAGGAGGAGGGACTTTTAAACAGGACTGTCAAAAAGCAAAACTTCAGAGAGCTAAACAATAAATTATACTACGGGGGCAGAGCTAGAGAACAGCTAGGTGAGAAGAGAAGCAAGTTGAGACACCTACCATGAGAGGGGATCTCAGGAGAGAAACCAGGAAGTAAATAAGAGCCTCTTCTGAAGACAGAGGGGGCTGAGCACCATGGTTGCACAAGAACACATCCTCACCAGGACTCCCACAAGCCCCCTTTTCATTCTCACCACTGCAGGTTGGATGCTTTAACCCAAGGTTAGGAAGGGATCCTGGCCAGAGTTACTGTTGCTGTGATGAAACACCATGACCAAAGCAAAGGCTTTATCTGGCTCATACTTCCACATGGTAGTCCATCACTGAGGGAAGACAGGGCAGGAACTCCGCACAGGGCAGGAACTTGGAGGCAGGAGCTAATGCAGAGGCCATGCGTGCTGCTTACTGGCTTGCTCAGGCTGCTTTCTTATACAACCTAGGACCACCAGCCCAGGGATAGCACCGCCCACAGTGGACTGCACTTCCCCACCTATCACTAATTAGAAAATGCCCTACAGCCAGATGTTTCAGAGGCATTGTTTTCAATTGGGGTTCCCTTCTTTCAGATGACATAAAACTGAAGAGCAGGCCAGGTTCTTCTCTAAGTACTATTCCACAGAGCCATTTAATTCCCTAACATGAGAGGGTATCTCAGGAGAGAAACCAGGAAGTAAATAAGAGCATCTTCTGACCAGACGCTGTGTCAACAAAAGCCAAACAGGGCTCGTTTTTCTTAAAAGGTAGTTGGGGTTATAAACAGAATGGCAATCTACCAGTGTATGATAAGCTGTTGCCAAGAGGTCATCTAAACTGTCTAACAAAATAAAGGCAGGCTCTGCTACCAGGAGTGGGGATGCTGGGACAAACCCTCAGGGGAAACACATGTCTGTGATGCCCTTTTGTGCTGGGATGCTTGAAAAGTTCCTCATTTAGGAGACAAAATACCAAATAAAAAATACCAAATAAAAATAAAGCTTCTTGCTAAGAAGATTGTGGGCAAGCTGCTAGGATAAGCACTTGGGGTGGTAAGCATTAGGGGAGCATATCTGGGGTGTTGGTGGGGGAGGAGGGAGGTAGAGATGTGAAGGGAGAGGATTGATGAGCAGAGGCGTCTGACATAAAAACACACTAGAAAATTAGATCAGGTTGCATTTGACTTTATGTCCTAGAAACACTACAGTGGCTTAGTCAGACAAGGGTTTTTTTGTTCTTGTTTTTGTTTTTCACCAAGTCCCCAACCTCCTTGTAATTTCCTTCTCTGCTATGTTCACTTTGCTGGTGGCACTTGTCTTCATGGTCACACTGTGACATCTCTCAACATCACATCTGTGTCTCATGAAGGAGAAAATAAGGAGGCATAGGGCAGATTACCACTGAGTGTGCCCCTTTTTTGAATCAAGAAAACAGCATCTGGAGGGTGGGTCCTTCACTGGGCTTCAGCTTAGCCCTCAACAGCCAGAGCTGAGTGGGATTTCCACAGCCATCAGGGGTCGAGGCAGTGAGTGACGTAAACTCTGGTCACATGAGGGTCCTGCCAGTGAGGAAGACTAGAAACTGGGGGAGGCAAGAGCAGAGGGAAGTCATGTGAGTGGATAGAATCACGCAGGGTGACAGTCAACAGGGAAGAGAAATAAAAAACAGAACCACCCAAAACCACATTTAGAGTAAAAGTAGAAAAACGGTCAAGGAAAGAGGAGGGAGGGAGTGATTTCTAAATAAAAACAGAAATGGACTTAGTAGGGTACAGGCAGGAAAGGGCGTTACACACGGTGCCTGTGACAGTAAGCGCCAGTGTGGAAAAGGCCCTTTCTTTTGTAGGGGAATAAAGACAATCAGAAGGCACAGGGCGGGAAGTGGGACAGAAGCGAGGGGTGAGCTTGCAGGCACATCCGACCCCCTCCCACCAGTGGTGGGGTCACAGAGGAGAGAGTGGACTGGGAATGAATCATGTTCTCGCTGTGTGGAGCTCCACTCCAGGTCACCCTCTCACAGGGAAGATTCGTGTGCTGGTGCCTGTGTTCCATGCTGCGTAACAGAGACAGTTCGCAGCTTTTTGAGAAACTGGGCGCAATTCTAGATCGACCTTCCTCTGTTCAAGGTCCTGTGGCTGGGTGCTCTCAGGAGCTGAGTCTTCTCTCCCACCCCGCTCTGTGGCTCCATTTACCCGGCAGGCCTGGTCTGGGGAAGCCAAGCCATGGAACAGAGCATAGAATCCAGAAGTCCACTACCTGCTTATGGAAACTTGACATGTTAGGAGAGGTCTACAAACATGCATAACTGGACACAGAACACCCCAACTGAGTTCCTCCTAAGTACAATCACAAAAATTTCAAGTGAACTAAAAATCTTATCATCAAAATTAAAACATTAGCTTTTAGAAAAACCTTGATGGTATAGAAAGATTTCATAAGATTCAAAGGCACATAAACCACAAAGGCAAAAGATACATTAAGTGACACACATTTTTAAACTAATTTGACACAGCAAAAGCCCCCCAGGGAGGGTTGGAGGGCCACCCACAGCCCACAAGATGTTTGTACCACATTTATAGCCAGGCTTCGAGGTGGACAAGAAAACACAGGTAGGGGCAGGTGAGATGACCTGGTATGTAAAGACAGTTGCCACAAAGCCCGGTGGTCTGTTTTCAGTCCCTGGGACAGCAGAGTGGAAAGAACCTAGCCTCGCTTATTGTCCTTCAACTTCCAGATATGTGCCATGGTACACACACACACACACACACACACAGAGAGAGAGAGAGAGAGAGAGAGAGAGAGAGAGAGAGAGAGAGAGAGAGAGAGAGAGAATGTAAAAAGAAAAGGGAAAAGAAAGGAAGGATGGAAGGAAGAAAAGTGTGTGCTGACAGGATTTTGCTCATTGGCCAAACACCATAGAACATCCTCAGACAGTGATGGATGAGTATGACACGCAGTTGGTTATTGCCTGGAATGTCAACATGCTGTGGTGACTAGCACTTTCCAGAGTTCTGTATTGTTGGAGGCCTGGTTACTGGCAAGTGAAAGACAAATGAAAATGGGCAAAGAATGTGAGCTAGCAGGGCTAGCAGAAGACAAAAACTGCAGCTAGTACATGCGCAGACACAAACCTGAAAGAGGTGATACACATCCAGTAAGGCCACAGTGGAGAAATGTACCACTGCTAAGTGCTGGCAGAGCTGGGGAGGAGTGGAGAGGAGGAGGGGGTCCTGAGACTATGCCTGGGAATATCAGATGGACACAAAGTGTGAAGCTGTCCTTTCCGGGATGTTGGACTCTATCTTAAGTGGCAGCGCTTTCTGTCTTTTCCACGCCAGTTTCTGGTTCTTCCTGCTGTGAGGGTATCAGGGTGAATCTACTCTAGGAACTTTCCTTTCTCTCCCACGATTCTCCCACTTCACTTTCCTCACAGGCATGTTTTCCCAGTCCTACTACTTGTCTTAGCCAGGAGCCATTGGCTCCCTCAGGGCCAACCACATCTCACTCCCTTGGTGTCGTCATGTTTAAGTGGGGCGGGGGGCACACCTGTATTTCCACTTTTTTCTCTGTGGCCTCCACCTTCAGCATCCCCTGTCTAGCTCTTTCATAACATCTCAAGCTGCTAAGACCAAAACATTTACCTAATCTTCTTCTTAGATGCTTCACCCCGGAACTACTCTGCGGAAGATAAACATTTCCATGACTGACAAATATAATGGGCTCATCAGTTTCTCTCCTCCAGCCCCTGGGAGCTTTCACCACCAGGGATTATCCCTGCACCCACAGCCGCTGCCTGATCTCCCAGGCTCTGTTCTGCATTGGGCACCAGCCACATCCCAGCTTTCCACACCAGCATCGTGTGGTCTCTCTGGTCTTCTTGGGTCTCCACTGTGTCTCAGCAAGTAGCTCAGGGAGAAGAAATCTTCAACACACACACACACACACACACACACACACACTCAACACCCAGCAGTCCACAGTGTTACTTCTGGAGCTGAGGGACAGAGCTAGCGCATGCCTGGATTTTCTCAGTGGCCCCAGAAGGACAGGAGCTTGCTCTGCAGCTTCTGTGGCCTCATGTCCCCACCCAGAAGCACTTCTGAGACTTGGCAACCTGTGCCAGGCTGATGCAACGTGAAGGGCAAAACTGGCCTGCCCTTCACCATTGGCAGGAACTGAGAGCAACTCTCTGAACTCAGCTGGTGCCCTGGTCTCTCGGTTTGCTGGCTCCTACTAAGGACAGACATCTGTCAAAGGAACCACTCAGCCTTTCTGCAACTCCCTTGCAGCATTTCTGATACCACACACTCCCTACCAAGGCCAGGGCCAGGATCTGTGGGGTTCCTGCAGGCTTTTGTCCCAGTACCTCCCAATGCCCTGCTATGACACTTTCTAAAGAACTGAGTGCAAAGAGGCAAGGCATAAGCCTCTCTTCTTCATGATGGGTTAGGTCCCTCCCCAGTACCTAGTGCACATCACCTCTGGAGAACCCCAGGATTCAGGGATGGGGGCCAATGTCAACAAAGGGACCAAATACCAACATTCCAACAGGAGCATATCTATTTATTGGTATTAATATTAAGCCACTTCCCAGCAGTCACTGCTGTAGTAAGAACAGGACTCAGCTTCTAAAGGTTCTAAAGTAACAGAGACACCACGAACAAAGCACTGGGAACATTCATGGCTGCAAACTGGCTTTGCTCCTCTGGTCGGGGTGATGGTGCTGAGCATCCTTCCTGACCCCACGGGCGTACATGTTCCTTCTACTCAGCCCTGGAGGATTACAGACCTGGACGGGGCCCGCACCCTCCACAATCTGATCCACACGCTTGACCTCATCCCTGAAGATACGCTTGCTGGGCTTCCCGCTGGTGCCACAGGTCCAGCGGCAGGAAAGCCACAGCCTGGTGATAGGACAGCTAGCACCAAACAGCAGCTTCTGCTTCCTCACCACGGAGTAAACACAAGACTCTTTTATTCTTTTTTGTTTTTTTGTAAGGAAGTTTGTTTTTTAAAAAAAAAAAAATGGCACTAGAGTGTGAAACTAGACACTTGCATCCATGGAAGGTTCCTAAGGCTCTGGGAGCCACACCCTGTCTCCTGTCAGATGTAGAGCTGGTGGGAGGCCAACGTGTCCATGAAGGGACGCACCAGGTTGTCCGTGGAGAAGTAAAAGATGAGGCCGAAGGCGATGGAGATAGGGAGAGCGGGCAGGGCCTTCTTGAACACGGCGAGCAACAGCAGGGTCAGACACAAACCCTGCAGGACAGAGAGATGAGGGAAATCGGTGCTACCATGGCAGGTGGTGCAGTCCCCAAGACCACCCTGAAGTGCCGTATCCATGCAACTGCCTTTCCTAGATATGCAATAGCCCCTCAAGGTGCACGGGACAGGGTTCTCTCCCATATGCACCCCTCGGTCAGGACACTAGCCAAGGGCACAGGTCATGTGGCTTCCCCGCCCAGAAAAAGCAGTCACATAGGATGGTGGGAGTCTCTCTCCAGGGAACATGCATTTATGGGAGACTCGGATGAGCTAAAATAGAATCCTCTGAGGTGCTCAGCAGCGGACACCAAGGAAACCACAGAGGCCATTTAATCCACCCCTTCCCACCTCCACCCTTGGTGTCCAGGGTGAGGACAAGGCACCAAAGTACCTGCCCTGAGCTTGGGTCAACAGGTTCTGAGTCAGACAGATGGTAGGGAAAGAAGAGGGAAGGAGAGGTTCTGTTGCCCCATCCCTGACACACGTGTGGGCAGAAACAGCTCTTCCAGATACTGGACAGAGTACCAGGCTTCCCTTCCAAGGGAACAAAACAAGAGTTACAGCCTTCTCAGGGACTCCAAGGTCTAAAAGGAAGCCTCCTCCAAGATGACATCATAGGATATGTCCCCCAGCTTGAGTACTGGCCATCAGAGCCTCCAGACTGTGGTGGGGTTGGAGAACCTAGGATTCAGCATTCTATAGGGTCCCAGTAGCACAGAGAACATGTAGCTGTGGAATAGCTCCTCACTCCTCCCCAGCTATACCCACAATAAAAACCTTTAGCTATTTCATCTCCCATACATCTCACATGATCCCAGGAACTAAGGGACAAGGCCCAGAAGCTTTCGCCCAGGCCCTAGCACTGAGGTACAGTGAGATCAAAGCCTCCTGTCCCCTCCCTGGGTGGAGCACACCTTAGTGACCACACTCTGAGCTGGGCACCCCTCCTCTCACTGCCTTTGCCCCTAAGAGGGAAGACAGCAACTATGAATGCCCTGTGAGCATCCGGAAGATGTGATCCCCACCTCCACCACGCAGCCCACTCACAATGAGGATGGCAATAAAGCAGGCCAGAGTGGTGTTCCAGTCTCCGTTGCCAGCAGCTGCTGCTTTGCCCACCAGGACGCTGTAGAAGATGAAGTCTCCCAGGCCAAGCTTCACGCCCCCTATATGGAGAAGAGAAAGTGGCCCCTGTCCAATCCTACTGATAGGACACTTCAGCAGGAAGTAGGAAAAAGGAAGAAGAAGCAGAAGCAGAAGAAGGAGGAGGAGGAAAAGATGAAGAAGAAACAGAAGGAGAAGCAGAAGCAGCAGCAGCAGAAGAAGGAGAAGAAGTAGTGAAGGGCCGACAGGACACCAGCCAGCCAAGGGACCCAGTAAAAGGGTCAAGGAACAAAATGAAGGTATTCCTCAGCGGCAGTACTGAAGACTGGGAACAAGACAGACTGCCTAGGAAAAGATTGGGGGTACAGGGACAGGACCAAGGAGGAAGCTGACTGGCAGCCTAGGCAGAAGCCAGGAATTTAGGCAAGCCACTTGGTTAGAAGAGAAAGGGGCAATCGCTTACTGCTGGGGCTGCAGGCCGCTGCGAGGTTTAGCATGGAATCAGACTATGGGTATTTTTAAATAAACGTAATGCCACCACCCCCCTGGAACACGGATGACACAGTGACAGGGGACTTGTGGAGGCCCTGCTGCCTCGTGAAACAGGCTATCTGAGCTTGGGCACCTTACTTTCCTCCTCTTCTTCCGGCTCTTCCCCTGGGTAGCCAGGCAGGGGGGCTTCAAAGGCTTCAGGATATGAGGGCTCCCCAAAACTGTCATAGGAGTCTTCCTCTGAGCATCCAGGAACAAAGGACCACCATCATCACACACGGTGAAGAGTGGCAGGGAGAGACAGAGGCTGGTCAGAAGGTACAAAAGTCCAGAAGGTTCGCCAGCACCCTCGCACAGCAAGGCTCGCCCCCACCAACCCCCATCAACATCCAGCAAAACTGAGGTGGGAAACTGAGGCACGGGATGGACAGTCCAACTCTCACTTATTCCCAAGACAGGTGTCAAAGTCTGGCTATCAGGTAATGTGACCCCGCCATTCTGAGCCTTAACTCATAGAGGGACCAGCCATGCCGGGTGCAGATGAGGGGTTCCCCTGAGTCAAGGCTCTGAACCCTATACTCACCCATCTCTGGGTCATAAGGGAGTTGCAGCGCTCCTTGGGAGGAGGGGTCTAGCTTTGCCATGCCCACTGTCCACACCATGGCAGCTACAGAAAGAGCAAGGGGACATACATGCCTCAGGTTGTACTCACAGTAGCTGCCCCTGACCTGGAGCCAGGCTTGACCCCAGGAAGACTGTACAGCTCCTCCCCTCCCCCGCCCCCATCCTGCAGGGATGCTCCTGCTTGGCTGGTAGAAGCTGCGGGGAGCAGTTGGGGATTGACATTCTACCTTTGTCCTTTTCTGCCCTCCTCTCAAGTAACAATGGCAACAGCAATAATGGTCAGTGAACAGCTTGGTGAACTGTGTCTCTTTAAAAATCATCTTTTGTTTCAGTTTGGGGTTTCAGCTTATTACAAAACGGGAGGCGTGGAAATTATTCCGAGGGAATCGCTCAGAACGTCAGTGAAATAGGCAGCTTCTTGTGGCTCCATCTCAACAGTGATTTCAGTCCCCATACTTTCCAAGGCTGTCACCATCTCTAAGCAAGAACCAACCCTCCCTCGTGGTCTAGAACTGTGTCCCGTGCCTCTGTTGAATCCCTCCACCCTGCCCTTTGGAATCCGATCCTACAGCTGCTACTGTGGCTTTCCAGACTCTCCCTTAAGATTTTTCTGAATGCATGTACGACCTTTGGTTACAGTTCCAGCTGCTCTCCTTCATCCAAGACTGTCAAACAGCAGAAGAAACTTTCTAAAAGCCCGTCGGCCATGATTCTTACCACTGCACCAAGAACCTCAATTGTCTTTTCTTTCTTTCTTTCTTTCTTTCTTTCTTTCTTTCTTTCTTTCTTTCTTTCTTTCTTTCTTTCTTTCTTTCTTTTTTTTTTAATGCAACATGAAAATATAATCACGAGGGCCTGGAGAGAGGGCTCAGTGGTTAAAAACATATTGCTCTTGCAGAGGTCCTGGGTTCACTTCCCAGCACCCACATGACAGCTCACAGGTGTCTGTAACGCCAGTTCCAGGAGATCTAATGCCCTCTTCTGGCCTCCACAGGCACTGCACACACGTCATGCACAGACATACATTGCCGGCCAGACGCTCATTTACGTAAAATAAGGACAAATTTTCAGTCCTGAGGCTAAAGAGCTGGTTCAGTGGTTAGCACCTGCTGTACAACCATGAGAAGCTTCCACTCCAGCACCATTAACAAGCTCATGCTCTTGTAAATGCCCCTGATTCTAGCCCTGAGGGAGCTGATAGCTTCCTGCTGGCTTGTGTGCTTGTGGTGTATACGTGTTCACATGGACGCACATGCACACACAAAATAATTATTCCAAAACGCAATGCCTGCAGCTCAGTGGCACTCTGTGTATTCAGATCCGTGGCACGAATACCCGCTCTTTTCCTCTTACAGGATTGAAACTCTGTACCCACCAAACAGTCCTGGGACCCCCGCCTCCCTAATTCAGGCCCCTATATTCAGCACACACTTAGCAGGCCATGGGATCCTGTTCAACAGTTGGCGCAAATCTTTCAGGAGCTTACCTCTCCTTCAGGAAGAAGAGCCTGCGTGGCCCACTGTCATCTGCAGGGTTCACACTGTCAGGCTTTCTCCTCCCTCCCTCTCCTCCCACCTGCTCTGGCAACACTGGACTTTGGGTGCTCCCTGAGCACACCCAGCCCAGGCCTACCTCGGGGTCTTCATACTTGCTGCTGTTCCTCCTTCCCCAAGTGCTGGCCTCCTGATTTCTACCCCATGCTAACCCCTACCTAAATCAGGTCTCTGGTCAAGTGTGACCTATGAAGCAGGGCTCCTGGCCATCTTTTGCAAAAGAACCTCTCTTTGCATGGCCCTGAAGTCCTTGGCCCCTTGTCCTCCTGCCTTAGTTTACCTCCATGAATTCCCATGGATACAAACCTCCTTTGCACATAAGGAAATGTCTGGCCTTGGGCACTCAGACTGACCAGAGCCATCTGTCCCTCATCCTTAGAACATCTCTGGGATATACTTTCAAGCCAAGGGGCATGCTGCTGGCAATTCTAAGCTAGATTCCTTAGTCACCATTACCCAGTTCTGCAGATGGTTTTTTGGGTACTAGAGGCACCAGCACCCCAGAATCACAGGCTCTAAACTTAGACAGACACACTGTCAAAGAGAGTGGCCTCTGCCACCACAGAGAGCAAAGGACTTCCATGACCTCCAGGTCACTCACAGGGCCTACCAGTAAGCAGAGACTCAATTTAAAGTTGACATCTGTTAAATACATATATAAACCCACATCCCTCTGATATGACCCCAAGGCCAGGGGCAATCCGTGTACCTTCCTTTCAGGGATAACCAACTTCCACTGCCAAGTCGCTGTCCATGAGACCCAGAGATAAGCGGGAACCATGCTTTCTAAACCCTGCAGGGCTGAGTTTGGGTTGCAAGGCTCTAAAAGGGGCAGGTTCATGGGATGTGGCCTGTACCCCATGCAGGCTCCAAGATGGTGGACAGAATATGACCACAGGGGGCTAGAGAGATGGCCCAGTGGTTAAGAGCACTGTCTGCTCTTCCAAAGGACCCGCGTTCAATTCCCAGCACCACATGGCAGCTTACAACCATCTGTAACGCCAGTTCCAAGGGATCTGACACCTTCACACTAATGCACATAAAACAGAATTAAATAAATTTTTTTTAAAAAAAGAATATGGCTACAGGACTATCCACACCCCTCTAGTACCCTGCTTCTAACCCTGATTTCTCAACCTTCTTCCTTGGGCAACATCCAGCCCACCATGGTCATCAGAAGTGTAACCCTCAGAAGTGTGGGCCCACCCAGATGACCCAGATGTGGTAACCCCCTCATGAGCGTTATCATGATTTGATCCTCATCTTTGGTTGAGATAGAATACATAACCTGTCAACTCTCAAAACCACAGCCATGGTTTTCCATGTCTCCACCAAAGGCCACCCTCTGATCCCACCGTCTGGCAGAGGAATGGGACTACTCACATGAGTATATCAGGGCAGGGAATATGGGCTCATTTCTCTCCTGGGCAGTTTCCACCAGCATCCTCAGTGGCCCTTTGGGGCACAGCACAGCCACAAGATCTGGGAAGAGAGGTTATATTAAAGGGGACTTTGATTCCCAAGCAACGCAGAGAGGAGCCACCCCTCCATCACCAGGAACCTAAGTGAGCACCAGGCCACACCTTGCAGCTGGACTGGTGTCCCAAGCCCACCAACCTGGAGTTTGCACTGGCTGGAGCCCAAGCAGGTAAATGCAGACAGGACGGGGATGTCCTGTATGCCTTCCCACCTGTTATAATCTGATGTGATATGTCCCATAGAGGCCCATGCTTTGAATGCTTAATCCCTAGCTGGTGACACTGTTTTAGCATCTTTAGAAGGTGGGGGCTAGCTAAGGGATTCACATCACTAGGGGTGGCCTTTTGAAGGTTAGACCCAGCCCCTGGCTCCAGTAAACCTTCCGATTCCTGATCTACAGCAAGGAGCCTCTGTCACTTGCCTGACACTGGGCCACGCCCCTTGCCTTCCCTCCTCTGATGGACCATCACTCCCTGAAACGATGAGCTAAAATAAACCTTTCTTCCCTTACACTGTTTCAGTTATTTTGGTCATGGCAATGCAAGAGTAACAAAGACAGCACTCCGCCAGTGACTCACCGGGTTCCATGTTACCTACCGTACACAGAGATGGCACCCAAGATGACCCAGGCAGACCACTCTGGCAGGTACTTGATGAACACCAGGGCCATGAGTGCACTGATGACGATGAGGTAGGCCTGCTGCAGCAGCAGCGGCCCCTTCCAGTGGATGCACACCATGCCCACTGCCCCGAAGTTCCAGACAGCCAGGAAGAGTGTGGGATAGTCCATGGCCACGTTGTAGGTCTTGAGCACTTCCCTGCAGGCCCAAGGTGCAGCAGGGCATGGTACACTGGGGGGTGGGGAGGGTAGAGAGGAAGGGGGTGCCACACCCTAAACTGTCCGACACCCTCCACCCCTCAGCCATTAGGTCCCAATCTGGGTTGGATTTACAACCTTCCCATCCTCCATTTCCATGGGCCCCGCAACTAACCACTCGGCATTTTCAGGAATGTGGTGGGGGATGAATCAACAGCTGGGACATGGGTCAGGTATCCATGTGATGCCCCCCCCCCGGAAGGCCCTGTGCAAAGATGGGTCCTTTGAGCCTCTGGACCAGGCTGATATCCAAAATCAAAAGGCGAGAGGGCAGATGCACCAGGCTTAGCCATGAAAGC